>JALIGW010000008.1:7525000-8737500 GCA_023053685.1 Diadophis punctatus similis
TTTCTTCTATAAGTCCTTTACCAGCCATTTTGCAGATGAAAACAATGTCTTCTTCTGCTATTCAATTTACTACATCAATTTCAAGCAAAAGTAACAAAGAAGACAAGCACTTTGAATATTTTATAGGAAGTAAATTGAAATTTGTGTGAGCTCCAAAGAAGGTTTGTGCTTTATAGTAATTCCTGTTTATATTAACAGAACTTGCAATGGAGACATTTTGTGGAAGCTGCACTCAAGGGATTGAAATAGAATTCAAAAGCCAGGAAATGGAAGAAAATATTCTTATACAACAAAATTTTTGGCTGCCTGACATTTCCAAAACTGTTATAATGTTAGTATTAAAGGTATTTTCATTTGAGATGCTAAAACCATCACTATGTAAATACATTAATTGATTCTATCAAAATAAGAAGTTTAAACTTTGTATTTAAAAAAATCAACATGTATTTGTTAATGAGAATCTTCATATGAAAGAGACGAAAATAAACCTAAAACAGAAGTCATATGTAAAGGATTTGCATCAAATAATATGGATTGGATCTGAAATATCTATTTCATGACAGGAACAACCTTTTGTTCACAAATCTATGAACTTTTCAGGGAAGAGAACTATATATGTGTCTAGTGACACAATGTACTATAATTTAATTGCTTTTAATAAATGTCTTAAATTAGCCATTTGGCCAACTGAAAAGGCATAATTTTCTACAGCTTAATATTCTTTTGGCATGCACACAGCTGCCACTTTAGTAGCACTCTGTCCTGGAATAGTTAACCGAATTCTATTCCTATCTACTATCTTCTCCAATATGGGAGCTGCTGTTTCTATGTGACTCTGTGCAACAATATGAGATAAACTGTGCCACATCCAAATGTTTGTGTGAATAGGAAATCATTCATAATTGTCATAAATTCAATGAGTACCCAATATCTCCAATAAATCTACTTATAGCCTGATCTCTGATTCATCACTACACAGTTAGGAAACACTTAAAAATAAAACATAGTGAAATTTAAAAGCTACATTTGTTTTCTTTAAGAGTTACTACTTCCAACATTACAGCAAGTGCTGAAATTTCTTTAGTTTTCCTATAAATACTATGTTAAAGTATTCCACAGTGCTTTCTTACATCTTCATATAAATCAAATTTATCGTCACCCTTTGCTTAAACAGCAGCTATAAATGATAGATCAAGCACCCTGGATATGATCATATAAATATTCTCTCTGCTATATGATATTGCAAACATTTCTGCGTGACAGCTTACAGCAGGAAAATCAGTAGGGAATGGAGCAATCCCAATCTCTCTCACACAAATTCATATGTGTTATGTTGTTTATGCAAATATCCAGTCTTATAGGTGTGTCTTCTCTGTTATCTTATTTATCTATTAAAATTACTGATAAAATATTCCATAGTTTCAGAGAATCAACATTAGACTTCTCAAACAGAATTGCTAGCCCTTATTTGATCCTTCCCATAAGTTCTTATTAGTGGTTCCCAAGTTCTCTTTGGTTGGGTTGTTAGACTTCTTGGTTACTATCAAATTTTGCAGCCTTAACCTTTCTGATGACCTCTGCTGTACATGTTCATCTCAAATGACAGGACAAAGATTTTCACTGCTTTCATGCCTCTTTTATAGCTGGCACGGAAGGAAGATAATGGAGTGTCTGATTAGTATGTGCTATTGGTAGTTGAAGTGTTCCAGACCCAGTGTTTGTTGAAAGGCTGGGGGATGAGCACACAGATGGACAACTTGTGCCTAATTTGAATGTTTGAATGTTTGCTCTCCCAAAGGAATAAATTTTCCTTTCTATGTTTAAAGATCGTGTTTGTGAATTATTTCCATCGGTCTTTCCTTCTAGAAAATAAGTCAGCATTTCACCTTTGCCTTTTACACTGACTTT
Source organism: Diadophis punctatus similis (assembly GCA_023053685.1). Taxonomy (NCBI): domain Eukaryota; kingdom Metazoa; phylum Chordata; class Lepidosauria; order Squamata; family Dipsadidae; genus Diadophis; species Diadophis punctatus. The sequence continues at coordinate 7,526,909 of JALIGW010000008.1, forward strand.
CCCCCGACAAACACACTCATAATTGCACCTCTTCAATATACGTTGTACTTCTTCCGTAACCTGTAAATTAAACAAACCTCAGTCACCAGTGATTACTAGATAACAGATCTTTCTTTAATAGCCAGTTCCCTAAACTTCATTTTTTTATTTTTTAAGAGAAAAGAGCATTTGTTATGGCTGTTCCAAACTCCATTCTAAGGGAAATCTCATTCTGCTTCCATAGTTACCTTTTAAACACCAAACAAAATTTGTCTCAATCCATTGTCATCTTAGGGTTTTGAATTTTTCATCTTTTTTCCTTGCAACTTTTAATATCAGAGGGGAATTGTTCAACATTCTTGTTGAATAAGAATTAGAGCTACTCTCCACTCTCTTTTTTTTACTAGTTATATCGATATATTTTGTTTTCTTTCTCTTTGTTTATTTTAATTGTTCTATGATTTTACTTTCACTTTGTTTAAACTTTCTTTTTTATTGCTTTGTTTTTTATTGTTGTAAGCCTCCTAGGATAACTCCATGACAAGATAGGTGGCAAATAAATTTAATAATAATAATAATAATAATAATAATAATAATAATAATAATAATAATAATAATAATAATAATAATAATAATAATAATAATAATAATAATAATAATAATAATAATAATAATAATAATAATAATAATAATAATAATAATCTCAAGAGGTAAGAGCAGCAAAACAATATTTCTCTCCTCTTATTGCATCTGCAGAGTGCCACTTCTCTATTACCTGGTTATCCGGTCCTCTTGGGTAATGGGATGCCAGAGATTTACCTTCAGGGCTGCACAGAGGAATTTGCTGTGGTTGGTGGCTTGAGGGTGTTCTCTCCATCTTTTTAACTTTGTTACTTTTTTAGGGATGTTATGGTTTTTTTATTTGTTAAACCATTCAGAGTCACTTAGACAATGAGATGGGTGATGTATAAGTTAGATTAATAAGTAAAATAAATATTTTTTTACATAGGTGAAGCTTCACTATATTCTGAGAAGTAGCCCATTGCTTTGGTTTTTATTAAGACTGATGTAATTTATAAGAGAACTCTGAAAATACTCACTTGAATTTTACCTTGCACTCCAGTACTATCCATCCTGCTAGCAACATTTACAGTATTACCCCAGATATCATATTGAGGTCTTCTGGCACCAATAACACCTGCCACTACAGGACCTACATTAATACCTGAAAAAGAAGCCAAATACTTAAAAAATGAAATCTAGTGGTCATCGGGCTTGGCAAGGAAGTATCTGTGTCCCATACCCATCCCTTTTTAAGGATATATTTCCATTCTACTAAAATTGCTTTTTGATACTAAGAAGCTGAAATGGAGAAATAATATCCAGTCTGTAGGACATTCTCAAGTTGCCCTCAGTTGTAAACAGAAATGGAGAAGAATGCTGACTTTCTTCTCCTATAGGCTTCCAGGTGACAAAACAGAAGCAGTTAATAGATAACTTCCCCAAATTCCGCTAATAAACTATTAACAAAAACTCACTGGTGTGTGAAAGAAAGGCCTATAGCAGTTCTTCAATTAATCTTGAATAGCTTGAAAATTATAGCTGCCAACATATTTGATAAGCTTAAGCTTTTCTTCAGGAGGAGTTCTGCTTTGGGACAATCTCTGGGGAGATGGTGGTGGGAAAACGAATGTTTAATACCTGGACACTACCAATACCTAATTGCTTGGGGTGGTACAAGCTGATTTTTCTTCTTGCAAACGGTAAGAAAATGATTAGGAGGATGGGATGGTGGCATAAACTGAAGAAGAACAATGATAGAATATTTGGCTTTCCCACTGCAGACATATTGCATCTGGAAGTGCCTTTTTGCTGCTTATGATTTGTTTTAATCTCTTTGAAGATTAAAACATAGTTTCTTAAAGACTTTCGTAATATTTCTGGAAACTTCTCCCTGTGGAGGAATGAGGACTGGAACAAGGAATTCCAATTTCTACAAGACTGTTTTTCTTATTATGATCATTCATCCCTGTGCATTTTCCACATCTTTAATATTAATTAACAGTTGTCAAGTTAGACAGAAGAAAATTATTTATGCAGCTATTAGATATAATATTAGCTGCTATATACTGTCAGAACATAGTATTTATTTTGTTTGTAAAATCTCTGTTATGAATGCTGGCAGAAACAGTAACAGTATAGAATTCATTCTTGAAAATGTAACTCACCAACCCGAAGAACAAAATCATTGTAGGACTGATAGTTGATTTCATCAAGAACATCAAACATTTCTATTGCAAAGTCAGCCAGTGTACTGAGATGGAAATAAATTGATTTCTTTGTCTATATTTTAAAAAGAAATGTTATGTCATTCATAATGTTATATCGATTAATGTAACACAGTTTTAATAAGTTTTTAAAACAGATGAAGAATATCTTTAAATATAAATAAATATACAGGTGACATATATTTAACAGGTTAGAAGTGTTAAATACTCATTTTGGTGAGGAATTAATTTCACAAGATTATAAAAATTTAGAAACAGTTATTGTATCAATAGGAGTTAATTATTAGTCATGTTTAGTGAGATTAAATTATTCATGAGGGGGGTTCTTAGAAATTGATCATTATTGATTTCATGTCCTGCACCTGGGTTTCTTATAGGTATCTGTTTAGCCACTGCAGAAAACAGCAGAAAACAGATTACTCGATTAGATGACCTTTGGTTTAGTGCAGCTTTATCACCTCTGACCTGATTAATGCTTGCTGAAATGTTAACATGATGTACGTGTGTGTATGCATGTGTGTGCATATTATACTTATTATATATTTATATTTGTTATATATTTTGTGTGTGCGTGTGCGTGCATGAGCATGTATCTGGGGGGGGGGGGTCAGATTAGCACCCTATTTTACATTTAGGAAACACAAGAAGTCCTCTCTGTACTATTGCTGCACAATTTGTCTTTGGTGACATAGATATGCTCATAGATTTTACAAATTTCCAGTTTCTTTTGAAACAACTTAGTGTCATAGACTCATATGGCTGGAAGGGACCAATGAGGTCTTCTAGTCCAACACCCTGCTCAAGACATGAATCTTATAGCTCCCCGTCAAATGGTTGACCAGTCTATTTTTGAAAATCTTCAGTGATGGAACACCCACAACCCAAGGAGATAAGCTATTCCATTGATTAATTACTCTTACTATCAGAAAATTTCTTGTTATTTTTACGTTGTATCTCTCTTGGACAAGCTTTCACCCATAATTTCTTCTTTTGGCTCTAGAGAAGTTAATTCCTCTTCTTTATGAGAACCATTCAAAATATTGGAAGACAGTTATCATGTCCCACCCCCCCACCCCCACCATTCTCTTTGATAGATTAGAAATATCTAGGTCCCACAACAATTTGATGTACAATTTAGCCTCCAGACCCTCCATCAACTTTGTTGCTCTTCTCTGCACACTTTCTAGGGTCTCAATACCGTTTTTGTATCACAGTGATCAGAACTGTATGCAGTATTCCAAGTATTGTCTCACTAGCATGATATAAATTGGTACTGTCACTTCTCGTTGCCTTGATGCTATTCCTCTGTTGATGCATTGGCTTTTTTAGCGGCTGCAGCAAACTGCTGGCTCATTAAGTTCTGGTCACTCTTAGTTACTATTGTTGAGCCAGATATTACCTATTCTATACTCATGCATTTTATTTTGCTTACCTAAGTGTAGGATCTTACTTTTCTTGCCACTGAACTGCAGCTTGTTGGAAAGGGCCTAATGCTCAAGTCCATCAAGATCCTGTCCTCTAAAGTATTTTTCCTCTCTGCAAATTTGATGAGTTCCCCTTTTATCTTTTTATCTAGCTCATGTATGATGATGTTGAAGAGTATTAGGTATAAGACAGTACCTTGGAGTACCCCACTGCATGCTTCCCTCCATGTAGATGTAGTTCCTTTGAGGACTACCTGTTAAGTGTGGTTGGTCAGCCAATTGCAAATTGTTCTATCTTAGCTAAGAAGTAAGTTGTGGTCTACTTTGTCAAATGCCATGCTGAAGTCTAAGTATATTAGACAACATTTCACTAGTTCACTAATTTAGTTAGGTTATCAAAAAAGGCAATTCATGTGTGGCACGATTTCTTTTTAACAAATCCATGGTGGCTGCTAGTTTGTTTCCAGGTTTTCACAAATTTTTTGCTTCGGATATTGCCATGTCTGAGTTGTAAATTTCATGAGTTAAACATATATAGTTTTATTCAGTCCACTCACAGATTCAAAGCAAACTCTTAACTTCAGATGTGATATTACTTAAATAAAACATCCCAAAGGAAGATAATTTACCTTGCTATCTGTAGTTGGCACAAGGCCCACCGCTGCCATATATGTGCTTCCAATTGTCTTGATTTTTTCAATGTCTTTGTAATATTCTTTGTCCATAAGCTTTGTTTAAAACACAAAAGTATTAAATATTGCATAATATTTCAGATAACAAAGAATAATGTGTGTATCCCTTGTTTTAGCATTTATCCTTTTTACTGCCTCATATCTATAGCAAATGTCATCTAAAGACTTCAGTGGCCATGAAAAATGATTATGGATCACTCTTGTTATAATTCCAGCAGCATATTAATTCAGCATATTAAGCAAAACCTATTTATCTTTGCTTATTTTGTTTAATACAATAAAAATGAGAAAGTATACAGTTTTTGAATTTTTTCCCCAACCTCTTAATAATAATTTTATTCTGAGATATACAGCTCCATTGGAGAAGAGCTCAGAATGTCAGGAACAATTCAAGCCATTGTCAAATGTCTTCTGCTGTGGCGATGCCATGAAGTGATATACTAGAAATCGGGAGGTGGAGGTGGGAGTGGGCAGAATAGCTCCTTCTATTTCATCTAGTTAATTTTTAACTTTGATATACTTTTGCTAGTTCCCCCCTCCTCAAAATTGGTCTAATTCTGTTCAATTTTCAAAAGGATTACAGCAGACAGAAAGAATCCCAAAGCTCTTTACACAATTTCTTTCAAACATTGCACCTGGTTTGAAAAAATAAAAAGGTTGGAATTGAAGATTATAGAGGTGGCCATGAAGAAAATATGCAGCAACTATTGGTGAAATATGAACTTAGCCAGGAAAACAGAAAAACGTGAGGCAGAAACTCAAAAATGTTTTACCTTGATTTTTCTTGGTATAAGAGGGAGGAAAAGAGAAATGATGTAAGGATTTCAGGTTTTTATTACTATTGTCTTTATCAATAGATTCCTAATAATTTTTGTGTTGTTTGTTTTCTGATCTGTTCCACCTTAATGAGGTGACATACAATATATATGGAAAGACCACAGCAGTTGCAATGAAGCATAGCTAGTCATGTATGTTCTAAAACTACCAATTAATTATCATAAATGGCACAGAGCCTTTAAGTTTTATTATGCCATGAATCAATTCTACACATGGGAAGATACTGGATGAGAGGCAAAGGAAAATCTAGTGTAACAGCAAGTAAATGAAAAAAACTTCAAGCTAGACTGCAGTTTAAATGGTGGGGCACTGTAGCATTGTATAACATAATTCCTTTTAATTTTTTAAAGATATTTATGGCACAGGCTATCTGCAGGACCACCTTTCCCTTAAGGACATCTACCTGTCCTACCAGGTGACAATGGATGGACACACTCCTGTTCCTCTAATGGGAGCTAGGAAGTATGCCTTTTGCATAGCAGTCCCTGCCTTACGGAACAACGTGAAGAATATTCTCTAGTTAAGGGACCATATGTTCATTTTATCAGAAATTAATTTCTGCAAAAGAAATTTAAAGTTAATTTTGCTTACAAATTATTATAATATTATATTGTCACTTTCCAAATTTATTCAGTAGCTCTATTTCTCCACAACAGCCCTATGAGGGAGATTTGGCCAAACAGAGAGAGAGAGACACGAACCCAATGGCAATAGTAAAGACAAATTAGCTCTTACCTCATCAAAATCAGCTATAATTTCATTTAACAGGCGTAAACATTCTACTCCCATATTATTACCATCCAGTTCAATGTAAAAATCATTGAAATTTGGTATGGATGCAAACATCACTCCTACTTGTGAATATGACTGGTAATACAAGTCCTGTAATAAATGATTACATTCTTATTAGATAAAGAATATAAAGAATATTCAAGGAATATATTCATATATATTCATATATTCAATTATTATAATTATCCCTGCTAGAAAAAGATGATAATAAAGAAGGAAGACTAACTTGAATGTAGGTTGGACTGATTACAAGAAGGCATATTCCTTCTAACATTGTCAGTATCTTCATTTTAATGAAAGGTTTCTTCTTTTTTAGAAGCCTTGGCTATTAACTATTTCATACTGTTACCCAGAATAGTGGAGGGAATTAATACGTCTCAATATTTTCAAATGCTTGGAATTCTTGCTTGACCTTTTTCAATCATGCAAATAAAAACACAGGGCATTAATTCTTGGGAAAAGCACAGTATAGTTAACTCATCTCATAATGGAAAACAATATTTTGTCAGGGAATCAAATGCCTTCTTGTAATCAACATACATTCAAGCTAGTCTTCCTTCTCCTATAGTTTTCCAAAATCATCTTGTCAATTAGTTATTGATCTTGTTTCCATCTTGCTCAGATGGAAAGAAACATTCAGCTAAATGCTGTTAACAGTACATCCAGTTTTCAATTTGAATGTTGTTTGTAAGCAGATAATTGACCTATAGTTGCCTGGTTATGCTCCTTTTGTTGGATCTTTCATTATTATGTATGTTTTGCCATTATTAGGTAAAGGTTTTGCCAACCTTTAATTTCATCCTTCATTATATTTATTACATATACAACAATATGTAATCATTGCATGTTGGTATTTGAGCATAATATGTGTGCAAATCCCAGCAGTGTGTGGCCTTTTGTAATTGACAGATGGAATTTTTGTCAATGTGCAGATTTTCTAAGTGCCATCGAAGCCTTTGGTTTATGCCATAATCTTTCAACTTTCTTAAATCTTTCTTATCTAATCTTAACTTTGATTTTCAGATTGGATACTTTGTGAACTTCTCCACTTCTTTGTCTTCTATTTTAATATTCATTTTTATTCTACGACATTGCCACATGATTGTAATTATTACTATATCATTATAATTAAAGCCCCGAAGAAATGAAAAGGTTTAATACAAGTCTTTAAAAACAAATAATTAACTTCCTTACCATGTTCCTTGGATTAGACATCAGAAAATGCTGAGCAACGTGCGCTGGCAATAGATTGAAAAGTATTCTTTTGTTATCTAGTTTCACTCTCTCCATATCATCTCTCTCCTCTTCTGCCTGTCAAGAGAAAATATATATATTTTCTAAACAATGAAGGTTGCAAATATCAACAGACCTGGTAAGGATGTAGGCCTTTTTAGAAAGCAACCAGCAATTTGAATCACATCTGGAAGCAAACTGATAACTTGTGAAGCAAATGTTCAAATGAGCATACCGAGGCATGCGCATCAGTGCCTGCACTACTGCATTCTGGTCCAGCTAAACCTTCCAGATGGTCTTCCTCAGCAGCTACATGTAGAGCACACTGCAGTAGTCAAGTAATGAGGTGACCAGGACATGAGTGACTAGGAATCTGCCAATCTAGGAAAGCACAGAACTGACATATCAGATGAAGCTGGGCAAGACCTTTCTGGCCACAGCTGTCATTTGCTCATTGAGCAGAATTTGTGAACCAGTGAAGACCCCCAAATTGTGCACCAGCCTTCATTTAAGGTCAAAATTGGAATGTCCACAGATCTAGATAGTCCAAGATCCACTTGGTCAGATCTGCAGATATTCTAAATTTGACCTTGGATATAATTACACTTCCCCATCCAAGGATGGTATACAAGCTCAGAAGGATACCATGGCTGATGGTTGTGAGACTGAGAGATCAAGGTGTACAAGAATGGATGCACCACTACCATCGAGGATCCACCATAGGTCATAGACAACCAAAGCTGTTTCAGTATTAAAAACTGGCCTGAAACCTGTTTAAAAAGGATCTAGATAATCTATTTCCTCCAGAATTCTCCTCAGCTGCAGACTGACCACATTCTCAACAACCTTCCACAAGAAGGGGAAAGTTGGAGAATGGTTACTAGATATCAAACATCATTTGGTCCAAGGACAGATTCTTTAGGAGGGGATGCACCACCGTCTTTTTCAAAGCTGTGGGCACCACTTTCTCTCTCAAAAAGGCCAACACTATTGCATGGATCCAACTGCAGGTCACCTCCTTGGCCACTTTCTCAACTCATGAGGGACCTGGATCCAGTAAACAAGTGGTCAGGTCAACAGAGAACCCTGTTCACTTCCTTTGGAGTCATTGGTTCAACCGAATCCCAGATCAGACCACCAGGACATATCCCAGGTATTTCAGCCTCCTCTTCCCAATCAAAGTCTAATACAGAGAAAATCTGAATGACTTTATCCATTAGATCCCCTGAATAATCTTCAAAATAGCCCAGCAGATGTTCTACAGGGCTGTCTCTACCCAATAGGAAATGGGTCATCCTAAAAGGGCTCCTTGAAAGTTATCAGGAGAAATACTGACATTTCATTGCCCTTATTATTATGAGATACTTCTTAATATGGGCTGCTGCCCATGTTCAATCACTTTGAGTCTTCTACTGTTATTCAAGGTGTCTCTTTTGATGCTTCATTTCCAAGAACTGCTCAATAAACTGAGATGCATCCTGTGACTGGTACACAGGGAGAGGCCATATAGAAGCAATATGATCCAAAGATGCAGCCACCTACCCATTACAGCCAGTGACTTGAGCCATAACTGAACTGTCCACCAGATTCCATAACAAAATTCCCAGTTCTCTTTAGAACTCCCCTGGGTTCATCAATTGAACAATTGAATGGGCGTTGTCTCTCCCTGCAGGGAATACCAGTGAGCTGAAGGCAACCAGGTAATTATCTGTCATTCACTGCCAGATCATATCTCAACTGGCCTGGAACAATCAGATATAATATGTGTCCTCCATAGGTATTTGGCCATAAATGACTTGGGACAGATTGTTGGTTGCCAGGAAAGCCATCAGTTCTTGAGCTGCCCTGAACTCAACAACACTGGCAAACTGAAATCTCTAGAATGAGCAACTTTGGGGATTCTATTGCAACTGACCAATGAAAGCTAGCAGTTCAAGCAGGGAAACTGCTGGGCAGCAATTCCACCAGTTCCCTTGAGCCCAAATGACCTCCTAACTGGTTATTTGCGAAGCCTCTGACAGCTGTAATGATTTCCTGATGATATCCGCCACTCTTTCCCTCTCCTCTCCTGGATCCTTGGCAAAACACAAAACCTGTGGGGCACTTTTATGAGAGGGGAACTCCTCCCTCAGTCCAACCAGATCTTAATAAAACACGCCACATTAGCACATGATAAGATCTTGCTACACTCCAACTTGGTATTCAAAAGCAACAGCTGAAGCCCAAGGCTACCAAGGAACCTGTTGAAAGGGTAAGATAATTGCTTTCAAACAACTATATATCTCTCTGTCCATCACTGTCCCAGTGGTCCAGCCTGCCCCTCAGCACCCCCTAGTTCAGTGATGGTGAACCTTTTTTTCCTCGGGTGCCAAAAGGGTGCGCGTGCGTGCAATAGCGCATGCATGTGCCGACAGCCATAATGCAATGCCCTCCCCCCTGCGCATGCGCGCACAACCCCCCTGCTGCCCAGTCCCTCATGCATTCGCACAGGCCTCACTGAAGCCTCTGGACTTAAGGTAGGCCTGTTGGGCTCTTTTTCGCCCTCCCCAGGCTTCAGGAAAGCCTCTGGAGCCTGTGGATTTTGAAAAACGGGCCCAACGGGCCTACCTGAAGTTCATTTCCAAACTTCCGGTAGGCCCGTTGGGTCCGTTTTTCAAAATCCACAGGCTCTGGAGGCTTTCCTGAAGCCTGGGGAGAGCGAAAACAGCCTCTCTCTTGCCCTCCGGAAGTCCAAAAATTAGCTGGGCAGTGAGCACATGCGCACTGTAGCTGACATAGGGCAATGCCTGGCGGGCCCTCAGATATGGCTCCACATGTCACCTGTGACACACGTGCCATAGGTTCACCATCACAGCCGTCGTCTATTCTTACCCCTCACATCCTGCTCCTAGGTCAAAACATACATAATCAATACTGCACTATCATCAAACCCAAAGCCCTGACAGCCTACTCCCACAGGGAGCTTCCTACAGCCCACAGGGAACTTCCCTGGCTGCACCTGCCCATTCACTTGGCAGTATCAGGAGGGAATAAATCCCTGTGGGAGAGGAAAAAAGAAAAACAAAACACTCTAGATTCATTTAACTTTCTACTCCGTAGTGGGGCAAATCACCTTTCCTCGATTAAGAACAGGCTTAGCAACCATGGACCTTAACCACACACAATAATATCCAGGAAGTCCAGGTCAGCCACACTTCCAATGTTTTGGGATAGGTTAAAACTCTGCTGATTTGCAGTGCACCCTGAGGCTCTCTAGCCCTCACAAGCACCAAGGCCATTACCATGATCTTTCAGGTTTCCAAGGTCAGCTCTACTAGTCACAATCTTCTTTCAATTCCAATTCCAATAATTTATATTCTGATTAATATGAAAGTTGGAAATTAAACATATCTCCTAATTACTTATCTATATGAAAAGCTATAAACAGAATCCACACAAGGAGCAGCTAATAAACTGCTACCAGAAAGTTTCTGAGAAATTGGTTCAACGAACTCCTAGGTTTTCTGGGGAAAGTTCATTTCTTTAAGGCCAAAGTAGCTAAACTGGAGAAGATGGGAGAGACAGCTGGCAAGAGAGACCTCCAGGATCAGATACTGGTATCAAAAGTCATAAAAAATAAAGTTGATCTGAGTCCTAGAAAGAGAGGAAATTCTCTTAGAAGAGATTACATTCTTGAAGGCTAAACAGATTTGTTCATGTAGTACTAGTACATTTCTAGCATGGTGAGCCTTTGTTATAAAACTGATGATTGTGACAGATAATTCATTGAAAACAAATGCAGAAAGATTCAAGATCAACAGAAAGAAAATAATTTTATACCATACAAAGTTAAATTACAGAAGTTTTAAAAATTGTTTTACAGTGTCCATGGAGGTGAAAGAAAAGATTATCTATAATATAATGTAATACAGACTGAGTATTAATGTGGACTGTTCTTAGGTCCACATTAGTACTGTTCCTATACCAGATACTGATGCTACAACTGATACAAAGCTGGAATGGTTCCCCTGGCTACAACTTCACCCATTGGTGTAGGAGAAACTATGAGTACACAAAATCATGGATCCACTCTTTAAATGATACTACTTTGCCATCAAGAGACAATAAAGGATTAGGATCTTATTGGACAACAGTACCTCCATCTTGCCTGTATTTAGATTCAACCATTTTATTCTAATTCTTGACAGTCTCAAGGTACTAAGCTAAGATATTACCCTCCAATTACCACCTGATAGCAATATAAAACTGGATATAGTCAATATATTGATGACACTGTATCTCAAAGTGTTGGATGATTTTTCCAAGTGATATCATGAGTTATAAAAAATTGGGGATAGAGGACTGATTTCTATGGCACCTAACAAAAAATGCCTCAATATCTCCCCCTCTGCTACTAGCTACTAGGACTGTCTGGTTATGGATATGGTGTAAGAGCAGGAACTCTGTTACAACAGGTATTCTGATGCTTGTGGTTTAACGGAGGTCCACAAGAATACCATGATCAATGAAATCAAAGACTGCCAAGAAGACTAAGAGAACAGAAAGTTCTCTTAGTCTTCTTCTCTTAGTCCCAACCGGAGTCTAGAAACCTGGACTCCGGTTGGGCGAAGCAAGCCGAGACGACAGGGGCAGATCTTGGTCCCATTTTATGGGAAGAGTTTGACCTGGTGACCCCTGAGGAAGTGGACAAGGTCATTGGAGCGGTGAGCTCCGCCACTTGTATGCTGGATCCGTGCCCCCCACCCGGCTTGTTTCTGCAAGTAGGGAGGTGACACGAGGTTGGTTCCAGGAGTTAGTCAATGCTTCTTTAAGAGAGGGGTTCTTTCCCTAGCCTTTAAAGGTTGCGGTGGTGAGGCCCCACCTTAAGAAGCCATCCCTGGACCCAACTGACCTTAAAAACTATCGACCAGTCTCCAACCTCCCCTTCATGGGGAAGGTGGTGGAGAAAGTGGTGGCGCTGCAACTCCAACGGCTCTTGGATGAAATGGAGTATCTTGACCCTTTTCAGTCGGGTTTCAGGCCCGGTCACAGCACAGAAACTGCCTTGGTCATGCTGATGGATGATCTCTGGCGAGCAATCTCTGGTTGCTCCTCCATCTTGGTGCTACTTGACCTCTCAGCGGCTTTTGATACCATTGACCATGGTATCCTTCTGCGACGGCTCGGGGAGATGGGAGGCACCGTTCTGCGGTGGTTCTCCTCCTATCTCTCTGACCAGTCGCAGTCGGTGTTGGCTGGGGGACAGAGGTTGACCCCTCGACCCCTCGTATGTGGGGTTCCTCAGGGGTCGATTCTTTCCCCTATGCTCTTTAATATCTACATGAAACCGTTGGGTGAGATCATCCGTAGGCATGGGGTGAGGTTCCAACAGTACGCTGACGATACTCAGCTGTACATGTCCACCCCATGCCAATTCAGTGAGGCAGTTGATGTGATGTGCCAGTGTCTGGACGCTGTAAGGGTCTGGATGGGGGTTAACAGGCTCAAACTCAACCCGGACAAGACCGAGTGGCTTTGGATGTTGCCTCCCAAGGACTTTGACATCTGTCCCTCTTGGTTCTGGGGGAGGGATTTGATCCCCTCAGAATGGGTTCGTAACTTGGGGGTCCTTCTGGATCCACAGCTAAAATTGGACCAACATCTAACAGCTGTGGCCAGAGGGACCTTTGCACAAGTTCGTCTTGTGCACCAGTTGCGTCTTTTCTTGGACTGGGAGGCACTACTTACAGTCACTCACGCCCTTGTTACCTCACGTCTTGACTATTGCAACTCACTCTACATGGGGCTACCCTTGAAGAACATTCGGAGACTGCAGCTAGTGCAGAATGCGGCAGTGCGTGTGGTGATGGGTGTCCCTAGATACACCCATGTGACACCCATCCTTCGCGAACTGCACTGGCTGCCTATAGGTCTCCGAGCGCAATTCAAGGTGTTGGGGATTACCTTTAAAGCCCTACATGGCTTAGGACCAGTTTACCTCTGAGACCGCTTTCTCGAACATACCTCCCTAAGACCGATTAGAGCCCACAGAGTTGGTCTGCTGGTGGTCCCGTCAGCAAAACAATGTCGGCTGGCGGGCCCACGAACGAGGGCCTTCTCTGTGGCAGCACCGGCTCTCTGGAATACACTACCCCCCGAGATCCGCATTATCCCCACCCTGCCAGCCTTCAGAAAAGCAGTAAAAACATGGCTTTGTCGACAGGCCTGGGGCCAATGATTTTAATACAACACCAATCACGCTTGGTCCCATGAATGATTTATTGTATGGGTTTTTAAATTGTGGTTTTTAATGTTTTTAAATGTTTTAATATCTATTGTTTTTAATGCTTTTTATATTTGTTGTTGCATGTGAATTTTTATTGTTGTGAGCCGCCCAGAGTCTCTGTGGAGTGGGCGGCATACAAATGCAACTAATAAATAAATAAATAAATAAATAAATCTACTTGAGTAAACAATACTGTTTCTGTTCCACACCTACTTCTAGAATGGTCTGTAATTGATCTACCAACAATGTATCAAGAACTTTAATTAGAAAGAAAGGATTGAGGACTGGATAGTGACTATGTAAAACCACCGCTTCCAGATGATCTATTTTATGAGAGAGCATACCAAATCTCTTTCGATATAACAAGCAACACCCCTTACTTTGTGAAGCTTGACAACAAACAATGCAGCTCCTCCAAGGCCAAGAGAGAAATGGCTCAAGTCCATAGGTGGTATTCCAATTAGTACTGTATTCACTTCAACAGAGTTCATGGGCCAAAAATATTTCAAAATAACTTGGCAAAACGTTGCACTAATCATCAGCATGCAGTCTGACCCTGAATCTGACTCAGCCTTCCATCCTTCTGAGGTAGGTAAAATGAGGACCCAGATTGTTGGGGGCAATGTAAATATACATTGCTTACTGGTGTAAACCGCTTAGAGAGTGCTTGCACTGTGAGGTGGTATATAAATGTCACTAATAAATAAATAAATAAATAAATAAATAAATAAATAAATAAATAAATAAATAAATAAATAAATAAATAAATAAATAAATAAATAAATAAATAAATAAATAAATAAATAAATAAATCTGAACAGCTTTATCAGTAAAATGCTGTACAAATTGGTCACAACAAACAACTGGGATCTTGATACTGCCTAAAGGGACTTCACCATCCTAAATAAGACTGATTGAAGTAAATTGCTTTGTCTCTCTGGTCATCATGATGTAGGCCTGAATATGGTCATGTAACTATACTAGATCTAGTTCACTTTTTGTCATTCTCTAGTGGTCCTCCTATGGCAGGGGTATTAAACTCACATTGTTATGGTGGTGTCACATGATCATGACTTCCCCCCCTTCGCTAAACCGGGTGTGGGTGTGGCCAGTGTGTAACGCATCCGGCCTGCGGGCTATGAGTTTGAAAGCCCTGTCCTATGGAGTTTATATCACTTCATTTCATATCCCAGGCTGTTGGGGTAATCTTGTCAAATGTTTGGGTTGATTTTGGTTGCCAGAGGTTCAATGGGCATTTGATGCAATTGCTTGCTAGATAGTGAGAAAATTCCCCATTGGAAATCATTTGGGTCCATTTGGTGCCTGGAATCAATCATCATAATGGGTTCAGTTACCCTACAGAGGTCCTAGATTGTAGTTAGACACATTTTGGCTCATGTGTCAGCAGATTAAAGCAAAGGGATGATAGACACCTCCTCCAAATCCATATCTCTCCAACTGCTCCAAGGTAAAAATGAGATCTAGTACATAATCACTAACATATGTGGTCCAGGGAGACTATGAACTCAGGGGCTTTCCCCAAATCAAATAGTTCAAGGAAAAATACTGCTGGGTAGCAAAGAATACCATATTCTCTGAAAGAGCAACGTTCCTACCCTCATGATTTTGCAATATACACCAAATCTACCTACTCATTCATCACCAAATTGTGAATGAATTAGCTTTTATTACAGACAGATCTGGTATTTGCCAACAGCACCCCAAGGCCAGAAAACTGGGCAATTCAGCCATTAAGATGAGATTATAAATTAGAAGTAAGGATTGTAAAGAAATTGGAAGACTTTCTTGCTTTGGAATGGTCCACACTGAACCACTTCTATCTCATTCATACAATCCTGTCTCAACTTTTCCCTCCTCCCCAAACTTCAAATTGCCCTATGATGCCTTTTTACTAATGGCCTGAGAGGGGAGACTTTGCCTCCTCCTTATCTTACAATAAGTAAGGGCTAGCCATTCACTACCTTGATTCTCATCTAAGGCAGTTATTCACAGCCAAAATAATGGTCTAAGGTTCCCCAAGGCACTAGAGGAGGAGGAGGAGGAGGAGGAGGAAGAGGAGGAAGAGGAGGAGGAGGAGGAGGAGGAGGAGGAGGAGGAGGAGGAGGAGGAGGAGGAGGAGGCATTAGCCTGAGGCAAGGACAAATATAAAGTAGCTAACAAAACAGGTTCATAAAAGAAGATGTAAAGGCCAAGGGAAATCTACCAGAAAGGGGTGTTGTTGCCCACTGCCCAAATTTATACAGTTCATATTTATGGTTGTATTTCCATATACACTTGATGGGTAATTTGCTAGTTAAAATTATATGTAAATAGTAAGAAGATATAGAAACTGGGAATTTAACACAATTTTTAAGGCAAAATATTTCTTACCTGCACAGCCCAGAGGTAGTCCAAACGTAACTTCAAATCCACCTGCCTTGCATGAAGTGCCAAAGCACAGGAAAACAGCAAGATGGCTAATATTGGTTCATAGCCACGTATATAAAAGGAGCCATCCCTTTGGAAAAAAATAATGCAAACTTTTATTCTTTGCTATTGTCACAAGTTGAAAATAATATGACTGATGATTCCACATCTAGTGGTAAACTGTTGGAATTTAAGAGGTGTAAAGTTACTACTTATTATGGGCAACTTTATGGCATAACAGAATATAAAAAGAGCAGTAGAAGCAGCAGTAAAAAGAAAAGCTATGGATGGCCCTTCTGAACTTGTGGAGCAGAGCAGGAGTTCCCCCAATTTTTTTAAAAAAGTGTCTTGGTTTCCTCCTATGCTTCCACTGTACTCTTCATCTCTGAAGTATATTGAAGGAAAGAACTCTATCACGATCCTAGCTTTTGACTCTGCTGGAGAAACAAGGTATGCAATATGATGATGGAGATAAAAACCCAGTCATTTCCTATATTAAGGGTTTTAATAATCTAATGGTGGAAAGAAAAATAGGAAATGGAGGAAAAGAGCAAAAGAAAAATGGGGCTAAATATGAACAAACGCTATACGTCGCTTTGTTCTATGGAAGACATAAATCTTCAAAATCTCTGACACATATTAAAATTCCTTTCCTCCTATAAACGAGCATTGCATTACAGGTGTGAATATAAACTATGGAAGCAGTAGTCATGCCCATTTGTAATTATGCCAAAACTTACCCTACTGCCTTTCGGTATCCACTGAGCTCCAAAACAACTATATACAGAATAATAACAAAAATTAGGAGGATCAATTTTGGCAAAGAAGATACACGTAAAAATATTGCCAGGGTCAAAGTCCCCACAACACAGGAGAGAAATGCATAATGAGCTGTATCACATGGAAGTTCAGTCATTGTCTTATTGATCCCACTGGAAGAAATTATAACTATAGAGCTGCTGGAATTAGTGTTCCAGATCCAAGGCATACAACCAACCTGCAGGAAAAAAAGGTAGTATATGTTAAATCAAGCTCACTGTAAAATAATTTCATAAAGTTGAATTTGGATATAATATATGAGATAGCTTTAGCACTAGGAGCAAACTGTGAAGTTAAAAATATGATTTGCAATTGCTTATTTTAAATGTACCGGTATTTTCTTTGAGGAATGGTTTTCATCATTGTGTGTGTATATATGAATTGGTCGATAGTTTATTCTATTGTATCCTATTCTGTTCCGGGTAAATTTCCCTGCATTTGCTCATAGCTATTAGCTTTGGACAGGAAGTATCTTTCAGTAATAATAAATTAAGAGGCTAGCAATTGTATGTTGAATTTATTTCCACTAGTTCTGGAATAGGACAGGAAAAGATTAAATTCCTTTCCTGCAAGAATAGCTGTCTCTTTTCATATGACTTCAAAAAGAGAAAAAAGCTGTAATGCACAGGACGTTTCATATATACTTTGCCTCGATAATAAACCATTACAATACATGGGATTTCCATATCACTAGTTTCATTCTCCAAGTTTGGAACATACTGTATTAAACTTTGAATTATTGTACTTGAGAAAACACAAAACATCAGAGAATACCTTGGCCACCCTGTTTTTCTTCAGTTGATCACCAGAAAAGTGCAAACAATGTCATATAATTCACTTCACTTACTGAGGTACCAGCAGTCATGGAGTAAAAGTGATTTCCTAACTAATATTTTACCCCAAAACAAAATAAATTACTAGTGTCACTTTCCAGGTCTTTTAGTATGTATATTTAAATGCATTTATATGGAATTTCTTTAGACTCTAGAAAGAGTGCAAAGAAAAGCAACAGAGGATTAGGGGACTGGAGGCTAAAAAATATGAAGAACAGTTATAGGAACTGTGCATGGCTAGTCTAGTGAAGAGAACGACCAGGGGAGACATGATAGCAGTGTTCCAATATTTGAGGGGCTGTCACAGAGAGGAGGGATCAACCTATTTTCCAAAGCACCTAAAGGTCAGACAAGGAATAATGGATGGAAACGTATCAAGGAGAGATTCAACCTAGAAATAAGGAGAAATTTTCTGACAGTGAGAACAATCAACCAATGGAACAGCTTGCATTCAGAAGTTGTGGGAGCTTCATCACTGGAAGCTTTCAAGAACAGACTGGAATGTCACCTGTCAGAAATGGTGTAAGGTCTCCTGTTTGGGTGGGGGGTTGGACTGGATGTCCTACAAAGTACCTTCCAACTCTGTTACTCTGTTCTGTTCTGTGCTGTGCTGTTCTGTTCTGAATGTATTTAACTGAGAATTTGTTCTGATGGGAAACTCTTTCTAACACTGTATGTTCCAGTGGTGGATGGATTGGGGAAGGATGACACAAGCTTCCAATAGTGCCCACAGAAAGAGAAAAACTGCTTGCATGATAAGGCTAAAGGTCTGATGAAATAGAGGACCAAGGTGAAGGAGTAGTGGGATTCCTGCCAATAGGATAATGGAATGGGCTTGAATAAGAAAACAATCTGATGGTGCCACTACATGGATGACATGTTTGTCATCATCAAAATAAATTCTGCTGTGTAGTATGATCAGACTTCCTTTGTTACTTTGTTCTCCTGACATCAAGAAGATATCAGCACTGAAAAAGTTTTGCGGCATTGAGAAAATTTTCAATTTTAACAAACTCAGAGAGAGCTTAAGAAAAATTCCATGGATAAAAATCCTAAAGGGGAAAACAAGTTTCAAGAAGAATGGGAAACTGAAAAATATGATCATAAAAGCCCAGTCCAACACAATACCACTGAAAAAGAGAAACAAGAAATTCAAGAAGAAACCAGCATGGCTGCACAAAGATCTCTCTGATAAACTGAAAGACAAAAAGGACAAGTACAAAGAAATGAAAAGAGGGACTCATAATTAAGGCAGATAGCCTGAATCTGCAAAGATGAAGTCAGGAAAGCAAAGGCTCAGAATGAAAAGGGCTTGCAACAAAAGTCAAAGATAATAAACAAAAAAGTTTCTTTCAACATATAAATAACAAGAAAAAAGCCAAGAAACAGTCGGTCCAATAAAGAGAGAAGATGGCAAGAAAGTAACAAGCAGTAGAGAGAAAGCAGAGCTATTTAACTCATTCTTTGCATCAGTCTTCATACAAAAAGAAACTATAGCCCAACCTATCAAACACATAACTGTAAAAGACAGACTAGAAATAAAAATTAAAATAAGCAAGAAAATGGTAAGAGAACACTTGTCTGACTTTGATGAATATACATCACTGGGACCTGATGGATTACATCTCAAAGTTATGAAGGAGCTGGCAGATGTTATCTCAGAACCATTATACCATATCTATAAAAATCCTGGAGTACCGGAGAATTGAAAAAGAGCTGATATGGGTACCATCTTCAAAGAAGAAAAAGAAAAAGAAACAGACCCAGGAAACTATAGACTAATCAGCGTAGTATCAATACCTGGGAAGATACTGGAAAAAAATAAAAAAACAGATCTGTGAACATCTAGAAACAAATAAAGATATAACTAGTAGCCAGCACAGGTTTGTTAAAAACAGATCACGCCAAACCAATCTTATTTCATTCTTTGACAAAGTGACTAAATTAATAGACCAGCAAAATGCTGTGTAGATAATATACTTAGACTTTAGCAAGGCATTCAACAAAGTAGATCATAACCTACTTCTTGGTAAACTATAAAAATGTGGGATAGATGGCATCACCACCAGATGGATTTGTATCTGGCTGACAAATTGTACTCAATGAGTAATCCTTAATGGTACTATGTCTACATGGAAGGAAGGAAGCAGTGGGGTATCACAAGGTTCTGTCTTAGGCCCAGTACTCTTCAGTATCTCCATAAATGACTTAGATGAAAGAATAGAAGGGGAACTCATCAGATCTGCAGATGATACTAAGCTAGCAGGAATAGCCAACACCCCAGAAGACAAGCTCAGAATCCAAAAACATCTTAACAGACTTGAACAATGGACCCTATCCAACAATATGAAATTTAATGTGTAGAAAAGCAAGGTTTTACTCCTAGGCAGGAAAAGCAAAGATACACGTACAGATTAGGTGAAACTTGCCTCAAAAACAGTATGTCAAAGTTACAACTAATGAACCCAACCAAAGTAAGCATGGCTGAGACAAGCCAATCTCTTAAGGCGAAACTTCACTGAATATATCCACAAATGCCAATTCTTCCCTATCCTAAGCCAATGCCTGGTTTATGAACATCTTCATGGCCCAGAAGACTAAAAGGCTGAAGCCTTCCAGACTTTAGGTGCTAAACTATTCCAAAGGGCCAGGGCAGCTACAGAGAACACATGTCTTTGAGGTTCCACCACACTGACATTTAAGGGAAGGGACCTGGGGAATCCCCACCATGTCCAATGGAAAGATGGGATGGGCACATATGCTAGGGAGGGACAGGCCCACCAATTAGCAGGTCATATGTTCTTCATGGATTTAAAGGTGATTATCAGCACCTTGAATTGCACCTAGAAAGAAACTGAGACACAGTGCAAGCTCACATAATAGCAATGTAATACAGGCAAATCAGGGGCACCAACTGCATTCTGGATCAGGGATTCTCCAGAGGTACTCATTACATTCTGGATCATTCATTTCCAATAGAGTATGTTACAGTAATTCAGTTGGGTAATGATTAAGATATGAATGACTATGAGGAAGTCCTCCCTATTCAGGAATGGGTGCAGCTGATGTACAGTACAAGACGAATTTGTGCAAAGGCTCCCGTGGCCATGGGTCCTTTGAGAAGGAGCTGCGGGTCCAAGTAGAATTGCACACCTGTTCTGTCTGGGAAAGTACAATGATGGCAATACATCAGACTTGAGGACATGTATAAGTGTGTTCAAAAACCTACAGTTATTCCATCATGCTAGAATTGAGTTGAAGCAGTTCCCTCCTATCTAGAAATGGGTCAGCATCCCAACAGTATCACCTACCTTACATGGGGTGGAAATGTATGGTCAAGTATCATTCACATACTGATGGGATCAAATCCTATGCTGCCAAATTATCTAAGCTCTGAAATATCACATATAATAGGGTCTCCTCTCCTCTCCTCCCTTACCAACACCAATTGGAACTGTTTGTGTAGGAGGTTCAATGCAAAACCAATCCTCCCTTTCTAATCCCAACAGTTGGTCCAAAAGATGCCACGGTTGGTGGTATCAAAAACCACCAAGAGATCCTTTGTAGGGCTTTTATATTTTATATATCTTCCACATTGCTATCACACCATTGTTGTGGTGTACTTAAGTGTATAGATTCTCTCTATTTCAGATAATGTGCATTTGTATGTGTTAATGTATCCACAGACATATGCTAGCATATGAATATGCTTATAATATTTCAGCTCCTATATGCAGTAAGCAGATTAATTCAACTCTTTGATTTATGTTTATGAAAAAACTACAGATTAGAGTTGGAAGCCTGAATATGTGAGTGCTACATGAAATAAGCTTCCTGTATACAGAAAAAAAGTGAGTGAGGAAAGATCACCCATGGTAATGTCAATTGCTAATGGCTTTAAATGATACAATCAAAAGAACCCAATTGTTAATTGCATCCACAAATTAGTTTTTATCAAATGTAGCAGCAACAATAAATATAATTCAGAACAGTCTATGGCTTGTTGGGTTATTGTTTTGGTCTTCTAGGTCTTCACTTCAATTTCAGATCTATTTTTTTACAGTAAGATAGCTACTGTAATATAAGTCAGGAGCAGGGACTTCCAGTTCCTCCTTCAGCGAGATCGGAAGCCGGGACCGCGACCTCTGTGGCGGGCTCCGAACACTCCGCGCCTAAGGGTCCAAATTCAGACCTAAGTGCCCCTGTAGAGGGGGCAAAGTGAAGGGGGAGCGCCAGGAGGGTAGAGGGGAGCAGCATCTCCCCTCCCCGAGCTGGCAAGCCCCTAGCCGACAGTGCGGAGCTGCGGCAGCAAATATGGCTGCCACGAAGCCGAAGGAGAGCCAGAATTAACAAGATTGAGCAGAAGGAAAAGTGAGTCATTTGCAATCTGAGACAAAAAAGACCGTTTGCTTTTTAAAACAACCCCAAAAATACAAGGGGGAGAAATCCGGAAGCTAAAGAAAGCATGCTAAAACAGTGAAGAAAAACGTTTGGGAACTAGGAGAAAAGTTTTTCTTGGAAGATTTAAAAGAAGATGTGGTTTTGGAATGATATCCTATTTTAAAGGGAAAAAACATTGATATTTGATCTGGAAGTTATCTCTGCCTTACTATAAATTGACTATTACATATACTGGATTTATAAACTTAAAATAATGAAATTGAGCACAGAATAATGAAGAAGAATTTCTTATTTGAAACAGCACCATTTTGGGGAAAAAAGAGAGGGTGTAACTCTCTGAACTTTTCCCTTTGTGGGACAAACAATGTAGATTAAACTTTGTTGTTAAAATGACACCAATTGGATATAAAGATGTGGAAAGCCCTGGAAATACCCCAGGATATTAAGACTATTGTAAATAAGCAGCATGTGGGAATGAAAGAAATACTTCAAGTTATGGATCGTATAGAACTAAAACTGGAAAATATAATGAAAAAAATAACAAATGCTGTTCAGACAAATGAGAAAAAGATGGAGAACTTTGGAAGAGTGAAAAAAACAGAGGAACCAAGAAATAAGCAACAAGAAAGAAAATACAACAAAGGGATGATTAAAACACAGAGGGAGAAAAAGGTAGTAAAGCAGAAGGGGAAAATCTCTGGTAAGGGAAAGATAAGCAAGGAATAGAAAGCTAGAAGGGGAAATAAAGAAAAAACTAGAAAAAAGGAAAGCAATACTAGACAACAAAAAGGGGTAAAGAGAGGAGAGAAAGATAGAGACTATAGCAAAAAAAGGAAGTTAAAGATAGAAATGAGAGAATTAAAAGAAATATGGGGGAGGCAACCAAAAAAGAAAATGAAAAGAGGATTAAAACTTTGGAGCAGGGTAAAAGAGAAGGGATAAAAGAAAGAAAAATGTGTATGTTTAATTAGTAGTAATATGTTTGAATATAAGTTTGATAAAATAAAAAATGAAGATTGAATTTTAAATATGTTTTGTATGGGGGAAAAAGTTATATTTTTGAATATGTTTGATGGTAGAAATGAAGTTATATGTATTGGGATATGAATAAATTGTTAACTGTAATAAGGATAATATATATATATGAATAACATGTAGAAATAAAGTTATAAAATAACACAAGAAAACATGAAGATTGAAAAATATAAGAAAATTGAAAGATTGAAATATGCAATATATTTTTGAATATAAGTTTGATAATAGAAAATATGATATGTAATTGTTAAATATGTTTTGTATGGAAAAAAAGGAAAGTAATATCATTGAATATAAGTTTGATGATAGAAGAAATATGTAGAAAGGAAATTATATGTGTTGGGATACAAAAGTTAAAAATTAGCGTTAATGTGTATGTTTAATTAATTTACTAGTATTATATAAGTATGAATAAATTGTTTATTGTGATAAGGATAAAATATATGTGTGAATAATGTGTAGAAATGAAGTTATAAAATAACAAGAAAAGATGAAGATTGAAATATGTAATTTTAAAATATATTTTGTATGGAAAAAGAAATGATGTGGAAAAGAGTCGAAAGAATTATAAGATGATTTTTTATTAATGTTTAGGAAATAAGTGAAGTAAAATATATCAATATTAGAAATATATAAATTGGGAAATGACCACATCTTTGATTGCTGGAATTAAAATAGGGATAAAATAAGAGGAGGAAAAGACTAAAGACAGATATCAAGAAGAAAAGAAATGTGAGAGATGTATTGAAAATGAAATGATAATGGACTGTAATTATTTTAAAAACAAAAGTATTGTTAAGAATATTATATGGATGTATTAAAGCAAATGCTCACGACATGAGATGTTGAAAGACCAAAAACAAATAAAATTTATTTAATAAATAAATAAATAAATGTCAAGAGCAGGATTTGTCAATCATTGTATTATTTTGAATCCATAATGAGCCCAGTTAATATTAGACATTGCCAGAATCAAGCTGATGGGATAGTACAACTCTCACTGATAATATTTGTTTATTTAGAAACTATCTCACTCTATAGATCTTTCATAATATAAAAATGTTATAACAACAATAAGAAATCTTTAAGCAATAATAGACAATAATGATATGAATCTTTTTTGTCTCCTTCATCATTAAATGTCTTTTAGAAAAGCCTGGTTTTAACTCTTCTCCAGATGGCTGTGGGGGAGCATTTTTGCTTCCAAGTTAGGCGACATGCCACCAAGAAAACTTTTCTCTGTATCTTATGTACATTGTACCTCTGATATAACAATTTATTTACAGGTTCATATTACTTACCACACAGCCTTGTGCCATTGAATAAATTAAGATCACAATAAAAATACACAAAATGGTTCTAATTTGTATTGTCAGGCACCCTGGAAAACACTGAAAGACAAAACCAATATATATTCATTTGGAAAATTATTGTCCACACTATTGTTGTTGTTGTTGTTATATACACAAAAATGTGAAATCACAGTTGTCAGTTCTTTTGCTTTTTTTTCCACTCTGTCAAGGACCTTGGAGTACTCATATCTAATGACCTAAGTGCCAAAGCCCACTGTAACAACATTGCCAAAAAGGCACTAAGAGTTGTTAATCTAATCTTGCGTAGCTTCTTCTCTGGCAATATTACACTGCTAACCAGAGCATACAAAACATTCGCTAGACCAATTCCCGAATACAGCTCACCTGTCTGGAACCTGCACTGCATATCGGACATTAATACAATCGAGAGAGTCCAGAAATATTTCACAAGAAGAGTAACAATACAAGAGCACACAATAGATACAAACTTAATGTAAACCGCGTCAAACTCAATTGCAGAAAATACGACTTCAGCAACAGAGTGATCAGTGCCTGGAATGCACTGCCTGACTCTGTGGTTTCTTCCCCAAACCCCCAAACCCCCAACCTTAGACTGTCTACAGTCGACCTCAGCCCATTCCTAAGAGGTCTGTAAGGGGCGTGCATAAGCGAACATTGTGCCTACCGTCCCTTTCTTACTGTCCTATTGTCCTCATTTATCTGTACTTACTTTGCTTATGTAAACAAAACATATAAATAATAAACAAACAAACAAATAATAAATAAATAAATAAATAAATAGCTGATATTGGCCTTTATATGCATAAAGTTCTTCCCCAAAATCTAGGATGTTATAATGTAGCAATGTGGTATATGTACAAATCTAAATAGAATGACCTTTTATAATTGACAGATGGAAATAGTGTCAATGTGCAGATTTTTTAAGTGCCATCCAATATTTTTTGGTATGGCACCTAGTGTGCCAATCACCACTGGGATCACCATGGCTGGTTTATGCCATAATTTTTTAAGTTCAATTTTCAAATCTTTCATACCAAGTAATCTTTTCCAATTCTTATTCTTTTTGAAAGATGTCACAAAATTAGTAATGTCCTGATGCATTTCCTTCACCCCACAAAAAGGAAAAATATTTTATTTCTTATGATCATAAAACTCAATTGTATTCTCAGATCATGTTTCAATTATATTAACATTTGACTTCTAAGAAGTTCAATCAGTTAAAGATGGATGATATTTTCAATACTTCTTTGTCACAGGGTAATAATGTTTCTGATTATATTTATTATATTATATTAAACAACAAAATTGATAATTTTGTGAATATAATCAAGATTTTATCAATCTATAGGTTGTATGGAATGCATATAAAGTTTATATATTATGTGGATGTTCATACCTCATGAAAAATAAAAGTTTTAGTTACAAACACATGCAATTTTGATTGAAGAATGTTTACTGGCATCCACAAGGAATCACATGCAATCGATGTATAATGCATTCTAAGTGTATCTTAGTCTAGATGTACTAAAAATTAGACAACAGCCTAATATTGTTATATGTTGAAAAACATATTGCAATTGTTGAAATTAATTGTCTAAAGTAAGTTATTAGATATTGATTTTTTACCTAATTTTGTTAAATTTATTATTTTCAACCAATAGCAAGATGATCAGCAAAATAGTTATGGTTGCTAAATGGATTCTCTTAATAAAATAAATAAACTCTTCAAAATTTATATTTTTCATGCAACAAATTGCTCACAATGAATAAGCAACAGGAAAGGTAAAACTTTGAGTATAATAAAGTCACAAGTAAGCTGTTTTCTTTTTTTAAGTTTTAGCCTCATAGTCAAGCCAATTCTTTTCTACTCCGCTTGTTATTGGAAAGAAAGTTTTCTGCCTGGTGTTTATCTCTAACCACTTTGCAATACAAGTATTGGCATCCATAAGTTGGCCACCAGAGGCTTTCTCTGCCTTCTCTTTGGATGAGTAAAAACTGTTAATGAGTACTCAAATTTCAACCACTTTGTAAGGGATATGGGGCCCTCTCTTGAGGCTTTTCAAAATCTTTCTTGAGTTTTATTCCAGATATTATCTACTTCTCCACATGATTTCCCCATTTTGTTTTCTTTTCTATATTATTGCTCCTAGCAATAATGATGCTAATAATGCAAACTGAGCGTTATAACTCCAGAATCAATATATCAACAAAATAATGATTTAAACACGAGTTAGGATAAGCTAAATTAATTCATAACAAACTCAGTTTTACAGCAGAAAACTCTTCAAGCATTTATCCCTTTTTTACTGGAGTGTGATGCAGTCATTATTTCTCTGTATGTCAGAACTGGTTCAATTTTTATTTTCACCAATAAAGATAGATTTAATAAAAGGGTATTTTTAAGAAAGTGAAATATAGGATTCCTAAAAGGCCTAAATGACATTAGGTATTATACATTAAAACAGCTATCTACCTATAGACATGAAATATAGAAGAAATAAAATCAAGACTGGGGCAATTGATACATATATTCCTTTTCCACAAGAGCTTTCACATTTCAGATCACTTACTTGTACTCGAGTGACATGTAGATACATGATGCATGCCACCAGGAAGCACATGCAAAATACTAAGAGAACAAGGACAATGGTACTCCTAGGGGGGGAAAACATATTAAAACTAAGTCATTGCACATAAATAAAAGCAAATTCTTAACAACATTACTAGAATCTATCTAAAGATAAAAAAAAATTATTTCTCAATACATAAGTTCCTTCATGTTGCATTCTAAATTATTCTTTCTCTGTTGTTCATTTTTAGTGGAATTACTTTTTTTGTATATAATTAGTAGAACAATGGTTCTTTGAAAAAAAATGTAAAACATTTCCTTTGTGAATAAAGTTTACTAAGATTGCTTTTAAGAATAATGTGTTTAGACATAGCCCATTTGATATGCAGACACTGGTAAGGCAGAAAAATATTATATAATATATTTACAGAAAACAAAGAATATAGTTAAGCAATAGCACTTAGACATATATACCACTTCTTAGTGCTTTTCAGGTCTCTCTATGCAGTTTGCAGAGTCAGCATATTGCCCCCTACAAGCTGGGTCTTCATTTTATTGACCTCAGAAGGCTGAGTCATCCGTGAGGATCAAACTCCTGGCAGTGAGCTGAATTAGTTTGCAATACTGCATTCTAACAACTGCGCCACCCCGGCTCCTAGCACCATAGGTGAAGTCATAAATGGGTCCTAAACGGCTGAATTGTTATATCTCCTTCCTACAATGGCTAGGGGCACATTTTCATTGGTTTCATTACTGACCTACTACATGTCAAGGCCCCAAGTACTGTTCTAGTGATAGTTTATCTCCTTTCTAAGATGGCTTATTTCATTCTCTATCATATATTCTTAATTCTGCTCCTCAAACAGCTTATCTATTTTCATAAAACAACACATTGCTTAATTTTCTCATTCCTGATAGAGGCAGGAAATTTAGAGCATGTGTATGGAAAGGTGTATTTCACTTATTAGATATACTGTAAAACTCCAGCTGTCCTATGGTCAACACCCATAGTCAGATAGAGGAACACAGTGAATAAATACTTTCTCAGAGCACTATCCTCATTGCTATTGTACACACTATTTTTCCTATGGCAGAATTTGCTTGTAACAGCTTCAGACTATCTACAGTTCTCTATAGTCAAATAGATCTTGGTCCTCCCCTATTCCAAAGACTTCCATTTTTTCAAAAACTGCAAATTGCTTGGCACCCCCTTAAGGAGGAACTGTATTCTGCCAAACATCCTAAAAGTATTTTGCCAAATTGTCATTGTCAGGAACCCCTCCCCCCACTCTTTGGTGTTGAAGATTTATGTCTTTAGGTGAGATTTTTCTATTCCACGGTTCATTTGATTATTTCCCTAAAACCTTTCAAGTTCTTAGTTATCTTACTACAACCAAAACTGAGATTCTTCCAGAATTCTTTTCACATTATTTATTAAACTAAGATAGGATAAGGTTATAGAAGTTGCATTGCTTTCCATTTAGAATCCAGTTCATCTTCCCAAACCCTAGGATATTTTCAATCTTTTATTAATGGTTCTTATGTGAATTTGTAATAAGACTATTAATTTTATTATTAAAGGAGGAATGTCTGGACAATTTATCTTGGATCCAAAACTACATATAAAAATAAGATTGGATAACAATTCCTGAGTATCTCACAAAATGAGAGTTATATGAAATAAGTGATACATACTTAAGATAGGATGAGCTAGAAATAAAAATAATAGGAGACAACTAGGGGAAGTTAAATATCTTCTTGAGTACATTGGTAATATGGAAGAAAAAAGAAATGCTGGTTATTATAATCAACTTTTCTTGTTGTGCTATATCCTACAACAATTCTACAATTCCCTTTCCAAGAATGTATGCTTTCTATAGTGGTTAAACCCTTCCTTTTGTGGAATTAAGTTAGTTGGTTAACTGCATTTTCACAAATTGACATGTAATAATGGCTTACAGTTCTTCCAAGGGCAGTCTTTGATGATACTTATGTATATTATCTATTGTCTTTGCCTTCTACTTCCTTCATTCTGCCAATCATCATTTTTTTCCTAATGGCTTTAATCAATATTAACTGTACATAAATAGATTATATTTGATTTAATAATGTGATTTTTTACATATACACTAGACAAAACATAAACTATGTACAGTAGTTTGCTTTCTTACTTTCTGGTTTATTTTTCTGGAATAAATTGGTTTCATAAAGCATTAACTTAATTTATTTTAGAAAGCCCTTAGCACAGTGTGGAAGCATTTCTTTCAAACTGAGGTAAGTCATTAACCACTCTTTCTGTCAAAAAGAAGCCATAATCATCATATATAGTTAGGACTTTCAGTTTGCATTGTTTGATGAATGAATTTAACAATGTAGAATTTCAACTGCTTTTATATTTCAGTAGAAAGAAATAGATAAAATAAATAATACTACCTCTTTTAAACAAAGAAAGAAAAAAATAGCCTATGGATGAATATGTGCTAACTCTCCCCTGAAACAAATATTTAAAAAACTTCTATGAACTATTCTTTTCCCTAAAGAAAAGAATCCCTGATCTCAGTCTGTATTAGGACACCATATGGTTGTACTAGAAGGGAAAAAAGTAAATGAGACATTATGGTATACAATTTATATATAATCTGTTTAACCCTTGGGTTTTCTTTACACTGATTTTATGATGCACTGAATCCTTGGCTCTTAAATTTCCATTAGCATTAGAAAAGCCATGAATGCAGTTATTGCTCTGTTAAACTTTCCTAGCTCCAAGATGAAAGTAGGAACAAAAGCAAATTTGCTTCTTATTATGGACGAATGTAGAAATGTCTTTGTTTTATTACTTCCTACAAGATTTGTTTTTCCACAAGCAATCCACTGTACTAGCTTTGTTCCCAATAACTTCAGTTAAAGAGCAATGGAAAATTTTCAAAGCTAAAAGACATTAATTGAGGGTTTTTTAGTATGTTGGATAGAATTTAAGAATTAGACACTTTTAATTAATACAAAGCACATTCAAAATACTTATATACCAATATAAATGCACTTGGCATTTAAATTATTGGAAACAAAATAACTTACTGTGGTATTATTAAAAGGTAGACAAGGCCAAATAAGGCAGCTAGAATCAGTGACAAGACTACAGCACTGGTGAAATATTCATCCTGAAGTTGGTGATACTGTGAATGAAAGAGGGGAATGAGAGAGACAGATTTAGTTAGCCATTTGCTTTGTGTTTTGGGATTCTGAAAACAATTGCACTAAAAATAATGTAGAAAAAGTTATTTAAAATCCTGAAGTTTGCCAGTTACATATTTCTTTTTAAATATTTATAGTTAGCCCAGATTTGGAAAAACAATCTTCTTCTAAGCTTCAGAATACTTTGCAAATCAGAATAAGTCTTTACATCACTCCTTATCTTGGAATCAGAAAAAGAAGGGGGGGAAATCCCAGATAAATGTGTCCTATCCTTGAAAGTATGTTGTATGCTATTCAGAAAACAGCAAAGACAAGCGGTAGCCTCTTTACACCTCAGACTGAGAAGGAAAGGTGGAGTGCCATCTCTGCAGTTATCTCAGGTCTCAAAAGTGTTATAACATAGCAGCCTTCATTTCTACCCAAAGCTCACACGATTTTTTATTGTTTCATTATATTGGAAGTATTAATATTTTATTAACTGTCATTAATAACCTTCCTTTAGGAGCAGACTTTTCTAACTATAGTTATCCACATTGATTTCAGGGAGCTTCCACAAAGCTAGGATTTATAAATTTTTAAATAGGTTAGATATTATAATTCATTCAAAGCTACTGAAAAAGTCAGTTGAATAAAGGTACAATAATTCTAAGGAAGAAATGATCCACAGGAAATAACTCAGTGGAGAAGACAAATTCATTTCTGAGACTAGGAGAAAAAGTTCAGCATGAAGAGGATTTCTTGCATTTACAAGAAAGTTCTCTGGTTTCTTAATGAAATCATGGAAAATATTGACATCCTTTCCCCAAAAGAAAATATTTTTTTTCCCCTTGGTGAAACTGTTTATCTAGGATGAAGCCAACCCTACTTTATCACAAGCTGTGTTTTTGCTTATCACGGCAATTTGTTTGTTAAACATTGTTTCTTACAAAATACACAAATACTATATAATTAATTTTGAATCAAAGCCAGACCCAACAAACAATATCACAACTTAGTAGCAGTAGCTAATAAAAACAAAAATGATTAAACAGTTGTAGGGGAAACTGCCAAATATTAACTGAATAAAGAAAAAAGAGTACGCATTTGTTGTGTGTTGGTCTTCTCCAGATAAAAATTTTGAAACGTGAAGTGCTAATATGAACAAAGCTCTGCTCCAAGTTTACTTCAATATTTCTTTTTGCAAAATAGGAGAATTTGGGTCTATAATTATGGAAGGGTTACAATATCCTGATAATTTAAGAAATTAGGGTCCTACAGTTAGGCAAAACAACAACTATCTGATATCACAAAGGTACATTTTACTTGCTTTGCCCTTACATGTAAAGAAAGAAGGAAAAGGATCTAGAGATTACAAACACAAAGGTTCCTTTTGCTCATTGCTGTAACACCAAGGCAAGATTTACTAACCTACCTAACTTGGAACATTACCACAATGAATTAAAGCCACAGTGATGAAATAATAATTCTGTGACGAATGAAGCCAATCCTTTCCTGAAATACTTCCTTCATTTTTGTTCCTTTTCAGCTGGAGAGTGCTGTGCAAAATATCTCAAGGACATCAGGTTTGGAAGGTTAAATCTTACATTTACAAAAAGATGCAACCACATTTGAGGTATATACAGGAAGGAAAGATACTTAAAACATGGAAATAAGCCAATATTGTGTTGCTACCGAAGGAATGTCAAGATGTTATGAAGACAAAGAATTACAGACCAATTTTATTATTAAACAAGGACTATAATCTCTTTGCTGCAGTTTTGGCAGAAATACTAAAGAAGATTTTACAGGTATATTCATGAAGACCAATCTGGCTTTCTGCCAAAAAGACAATTAAGGGATAATGTGAGAACTGTTTTGAATATTATTAAATATTTACAATATCATAAGGAAAAACAGCCACCTCTAATATTCTTAGATGCAGAGAAGGCCTTTGACAATATAAATTATGCTTTTATATTTAAAGTGCTGGAAGAAATGGACTTTGGAGAGAACTTTATTCAAGGGGTCAAAGCTGTTTATATGTCAGAGTGAGCAAAAATTGTTATCAATGGTGATTTAACTAATTCATGTGAAATTCAAAAGGATATAAGACAAGGATGCCCCCATCTCCTTTGTTGTTTATTTTGTTGCTGGAAGTTTTGAACAGAGATATCAGGCAAGATGAAAAAAATAACAGGTATAACTATCAAGAAAGAAGTTTATAAATTGAGGACATTTGCTGATGATTTGGTTATATTCCTGCAAGACTCAAAAAACAATATAGAATATTTGATGAGGAAATTAAATGAGTTTGAGGCTATAGCAGGTTTTAAAATAAACAAACAGAAAACAATGCTGATTAAGAATATGTCCTCTCAGGACTGTGATATATTGACTATAAAGTATGGTTTTAGGCTTGGGGGGAAAGGTGAAACATTTGGGGTTATGTTGACAAACACAAACACAAACCTGTTTCAAAATAATTTTGTGCCTCTCTGGAATGATATTACAAAATACTTACTAAGATGGGACATTTATCACTATTGGGTAGAATTTCTGTAATTAAGACAAATGTCTTACCAAAGACACTTTTACTGTTTCAGACATTACCAATACTTGCCACTGATATTCCATTTAAACAATGGCAGAGATATATTTCCAAGTTTATATGGCAAGGAAAAAAAACCCAAGAATTAGACATAAACTATTGCAAGATGCTAAGGAAAGAGGGAGTTTGACTTTACCAGATTTGAAACTGTATTTCGATGCTTATTTGGTCTGGCTAAAGGAGTGGGTAAACCTCCAGAATAAGAGGCTACTTGATTTAGAAGGTCATGAACTAAGGTTTGAATGGCACGGTTATTTATGGTATGATGAAGTTAAAGTAAATGTTGATTTTAACAATCACTTTGTTAGACATGCCATTCTAAGAATTTTGAATAAATATAAAACAAGGTTTTCTACAAAGATGCCTTTTTGGGTGTCCCCTCAGGAAGCCTGTTTCAGAAAAGAAATGGTGGCGAAGCTGGACTGGTGGACTTATGGTAAAATAATATCTTTTAATTTTGGTGATCCTACCCTCAAGTCTAAGGAAGAGTTAGAATCAGAATGACATGTCTGCCATTGGTTTACATATTTACAATTGATATAGGTTTTACTGATTAGATAGGTTTTTTGGTTATAGAAATGGCTAGTTTACACTACTATGTAAAAGTAAAAAGTTGAGGTTTGATTTTACTATTTTATTCTAGTGCACCAGAGGGAGTTGGAAGTCAATGTCTTCCCCCCCCCCTTTTTTTTACTACACTTCTCCTTTGCCTCCCCTATTTTTCCTACTATTTGATTTTGTATTTTTGTATTTTATATTACAAACTAATATAAACTGTAAACACACAAAAAGATGCAACCAATCTTTAAGAAAAGTCTCACCTACCTTTTGCTCACGTTCTATCTGCTTATATCTTAGAGTAAAAAAGTTTAGATCTGCCATTTCTGATTCAGTTTGCCGAGCCTCTATTAAGCGGCTGATATACCGGTTAACTCGGGTTCCAGGAGTGTTATATACAACATTTGTAGAAAAAGAGGAACGATTCCTGAGTTTTTCAGAGGCTGTCCTTAATGCCCTTCTCTGTGGCAAAAATTAAAAATAAAAGGTGAGTGATAGGACTAACAATATAGTTGAAAGATTAAACAACACTGTATTCTAGATTGCTCTGCCTTGTGAAAAATTGTGAAAAATCTATAAACTTACAAAAAAATATAGTAGTAGCAGCTAATATTTAGTGTCCGCCCTCAGACTGATTAATATCAGGTGCCATAAACTTGTGAAATGTGAAAAAATGTAATTTATTACCTAGTTTTATTAGCTATTCTTAATTTTTTCCATCATGACTTAATTTTTATTTATTTATTAAATGTCCATAGGGACATACGTTCTTAATATATTTTTTCAAATTATTACAGAATTGGTAATGGAGAATTTTTGTATGGAAATTGTGCTTCACAGCATCGCAAGAATCATGTTGGGAAACTGAAGCTCTTGTAATTGTTGTAACTTCTTCATGTAAATAACAACCTCAATTATGTTCAAAGATACATTGGTTCCTTTGTTATAAAACATGGATTAAGCCTAACTCTGATCATTTTGGACACCGACAGAATCTAATAACAAGTTTAAAACTAATGTGAGAGAGGAAAGCAATATATCACAGAGATTTCTCTTGTAATATTTAATTTCCTGGATACTGTAAGTGGGCAGAAACAATAATTTAGAAAGGAAGCTTTTCAAATCTGGCTGTTCTTGCCATTCACTCCTCAATGAAAAACCTACAAAACTAATGCCCTGTGCTTGGTGGAACAAAATGGTGTAATATCTCCACCTAGCGGAACAATAAAATATACATTTATTTATTGCAATATAAAATTGATTAAGGAAGGATTATTTTTAGAGGGAACAGATTTTAGGATGAAACCATGCCACTTTTTTTCAATATTTAACAACAGAGAAACATTCATTAATATTAATTATTAATATTCCATAATGGCCATTCCAATAGTTCAACATTCATTTAATTTATTATTTCCAAAGGAAATATTATCTGAAATGTGGGGAAGTTGTAAAAGTGAGTTGTTAAACTGTGACCACCAAGCCTCTTGTTAGCTTTGTAGTTTATTGAATTGCTTCTGCTTAATTGCTAAGTAGAAACCTCTGTATAAATAGTATATGGCTTTGGCACCAAAATAGACAGTAGAAGAAGGAATTATCATTTATTTCTATCCCTTCATTAACTAGTGAGGGGAAAATGTCTTCAACAGATAAGCCTGCAACATAAAAAGATGGGACTTTGATCATGTGATTGCAGCAAGCAACTTAACATATTTCTTTCTCTTTGCAGATGCCACTATTTATAACCTGTTTAGGCAAATCATGCAAGACTTGAAACATTATTTTATAAATAATAAATAAATATTATTAAAAATAAAATAATAAACTTGAAATTAAAAAGTATATTAAGAAGTTGAGGGTGTTCAAGATAAAATGGTTTTATGCAAGGTTTGCTACACAGAACTAATTTTTGATTCTGTAAAATGGATTTAATGCAGAAGAAGGAGATTATGAAAATTCAGTGCTATTTATGGAACAACTCATATGGCAGCTCTATCCAAGGCAATTTGGCTAGAGATTAGAGACAGAAACACAGATTAGTTTCCACTTTCATTCAAAAATGAGATTCAGTTGAATGCTAAAATTTCTTGTTTGAATTTTTAATAAGGCATCTTTGACAACAAAGATATTTAGCTCCCTATACAAATCTTCCCTTCCACATACAGTATAAGTGCATAAAAAGTGTTCTGATCTGAGCGCCATTGGTAAGTTTATTGAGCTGGGGTCAGAAGGAAAAATCAAACAATCTGTATGTATTTTAAGAATTTTTAGTTTTGAACATTTGAAATTATACTTCTTGTGTCAATTATTTCCACTACATCCAATTTTTATAAATAGTTTATCCTTTGTTCTATGTTCAAAAAAGATATAACTAACATTACTTCTAATTGCTTCAGTTCTAATTGCTTCAGTTTATTCTTCAATGTGTTGATTAATTTTGCATGGCTTTCATCTAGCTGATGCTAAAGAAAAGAAGTCATGAAATAAATGGTTTGGCTGAAACCCATTCTTTAATAAAATGTTAGAAGGAATTAATTTGGTTGCAGAAGCTTTTCAGATGACACTTACGTTTAATATCTTCTTGTAAATTGTTAAATTTTCTTAACAATTGTTTATTTTGTTAATCTTAAAATTGTTGGATTATAGTCTGTGTAGATGAAAGGTACAGCTTCCATATTTATAAGTTTGGGTAAGAATTAAATGGAAACTCAACACGTGTCTATTTTTGAGTACATTTTATGAGAAGATGTAAGTATATTTCTTTTCTAAAGTTCAATTGCATTGTCATATATGATAGTGACATATAGTCTAAATATTTTTGGATGCTTAGCATAAGTCCCTTTGAATAGTCCATGTTTATCTAAATTTAAGGACAAACAGCTGTTCATATTTCCACAAATTAAAATATCTCTCCTGCAATTTCAAGAAATAATTGGATTTATTTTTTTGAGAGGCAGAGGAAATTTGACTATATTAACATTTGGAGTACAGATTGAAGCAATTGTTTGTTCTTTTCTGAATGGACAGTTAAGACTGTTGCTGCTAGTTGAAAATATCTTTATATGATTCACATATTAGATTAATTGATGAAGAAAGAACAGCCGTTTGATCAATTTTTGATGCCCAAAAGACTTCCAAATGGAATGGAATATTTCATCTATACCTAATATTTTTTGTGCTGGATTGGGCTTTATAATATTTTTTTTCAGAATTTCCCAAGATGTTTGAATTGTTTTCCCCTCATGGAAACTTTTCCAAGTTTGTTGAAATCGGACTCTTAGACTCTTTTAAAGTTCAAGACACTAGTTTGATTTTGTTCTATTGTGTGTGTTGCATTATACTTAATTCCAATATGACATGATCCCTTTCCCCTAAAGTTCCTGCAACATCAACCCCTCTATCATTTCATTGTTGTTAGTAAGAATTAAGTCTAATATAGCTGATCCTTTAGTTTCCTCTTCTACCTTTTGAGTATCAAAGTTGTCAGCTAGGCTTCTCAGGAACTTGTTTGATCTCCCACTTGATGCAGTTTGTCTCCCAGTTGATGTCATAGCAGTTAAAGTCCCCTATTACTATTTGCTTTGTTTCCAGCATACATTAATTAGCTGATTAGCAAAAATGTCATCTATTTCTTCTGCTTGGTTAGGTGGCCTATAGTATATACCTCTGACAATGTCATTCTTTTTTCCTTTTATATTAAATCATATATATTCAAGGAGGCTTTCATCCTTGGTTTTATAATCAGATATCGCTGAAATATCCTTTTGATATCTTAATTAAAATACATACCGGTAGTTTCTCTTTAATTGAAAAGTATTTTTTCCAGCATTAAATGATGCAAGAAAGTATTTTGAAGATCTTGGACAGACTTTTAAATCTGATATTTATTCTCATGAAAGTTGAAATAATCCTAGTGAAATAATTAATTATAAATCTTTATTTTCTAGTTCTTGGACTAAATAAATGTGAATAAATATTTTAGATAAAATCACAGTGTCTTTAAAATTATTTGATGCATTGCAATAAACCTTGGAATGATATTAAACATTATATAACACTATAAACCTAAAGATGGGCATATCTCAATGTAATTATAATTTTCTATAGTACAATCCATAGTTAATTGAGGCAATATATTTACCAATGTTGAACAACTAATTTGTTGGCAATATTCAAGGCACAGAGAATTCATTTCTGTTATTCAGTCATAAATTTTCATGTAGTACATAGTTCAATTGTGTTGAATCCAAAAATATTAAATTGTGTCTAAGTCAAATAATTAATATATATCCAGAATATTATGGGTTTTGAACATTGCAAAGACTTATGTTTTAAAGATGGCTAATTTAATCTTATTCTGGTTGTATTTCTGGTGACAGAAGGATTTATTTATTTTTCTGTACAAATGCAAAACAACCAGTAATCCAAAATATTATTTAGCAACAGCACTACCACTTAGACTTATATACTGCTCCATAGCGCTTTATAGCACTCTCTGAATGGTTTATAAAAGTCAGCATATTGCCCCCAATAATCTGGGCCCTCATTTTACCGACCTCAGAAGGATGGAAGCTAAGTCAGCCCTAACCACTGCACCACCAATATGGCTATATTATTTTTGTTATATAGTAAAAATATTTAAAACATATATGAAATTGATTTATTAATAACATATAGTTATAAAGACTGATTACAGACTTTTAATCTCATAGGAATTGGTGATCTCATCTTATAATTTGGGTATCTGTAAGACTGATAAATGCCACAGATGCCATGTTAAAAAATATTGCAATTGTAAATCCTACCACAGGGTTACAATTTACAGATGGTATTTTTCTTTTCACGTGTGTGTGTGTGTGTGTGTGTGTGTGTGTGTGTGTGTGTGTGTGTGTGTGTGTTTGTGTTTGTGTGTGTGTGTGTACACGGTGTGTTCAAATAAGTTTTTGACCTGGTCACTGCTTGAAACTTTTTTTTGCAGAATTTTTTGGGAAGTGATTTGCTATTTCCTGCTTTCTAGGGCTGAGAGAGAGTGGCTGGTCCAATGTTCCTAAGCAGGGCTGGAATTCACAGTCAACCAATTTCTAGCCTGATATGCTGACTACTATACCAAACTGGCTCTCTTAGAATGTGGCTAATTGAGAAGGTTTTAAAATGTTAGTTATCAACTGCAGAACACTAGTAATAGTGGAAAATATCTAGATTCCTGTTATTTGTGTATATTCCATAATTATTGAATGTTGGCTTTTCATTTATAAGTTAATAGTTTTGGGAAAGGAAAAAAGATTTAAAACTGTGAATGTGATGTTGAACTATTCATGAATAATTTGGATTTTTGAATTTGATGTATTAAAAAGACTGTTTTGTTATGATGGAAAAATATTGTTATTCTGAATTTAAAAATTGAAAATATATATTCACTCTCTACCTATGAACTGGCTGTATATCGGTTTATACATTGAATTGGGTATGAAAAATTATATATAAGCTATTATATTCTTAAATATTACTTTTTTCACTGTATATATTTTACTTTTTCTTGTAAATTTTCTGTACTTAAGCTCTGTCCTCTCTCTTTCTCTCTGCCTCTCTCTCTCTGCTTGCATTTGTATCTGTGCCTTTGTGTGTTTGTGTGAACCATATACATACCCATTCATTATTCTTTAAAGGATATTTGCTGAATTAAACATATATACCTTGTCATCATCTTCACAAGTCATCACGTTGGAGAAGGGAATTTCAGCTTTAAACATTTTGCGACAATGCATCAGCTGAACTAAGAGGTAACAAACAGTCTTGAACTTCATTCTTTTGGCAGGCTTTATGTCAGAGAGAATAAGCCCTGGAAATATCTGGAAAGAGAGAGAGAGATATATACAAAGACATGTTTAATTTTAAAAATAAATTTATTATTTTAAGTTGTAGTCCAAAATGCATAGAAATTCATCATATACTATCGTAACATAAGCAGTAATTTTTCACAGAACCAACCTCTTGACAGCATTATAGCATACCCAACTTAATTCTAACAGCCGCTCAGTTTAGGAAAAGAGATAATAATTGGTCCAATAGTATTCTTTATGTTTTCTGGCTAACTGGAGAACTGAACCCAAATTATCAAATAATCAGGAATCAGAAATATTATTTACAGTTTGAAGGAAGTCATTCACCCACATCCGCTTTTACAGAAAAATGTAAAATTGACTATATAATCAAATAATAATAGCAATTATGTCACTAAATGCATATATCAGTAACAAATTATAGTATAAATAAGTTTATAATGACCTATGGCATGTATGTTCTTAATTGCTTAGTATATCCAAAACCATGTCTTGTTATGTTCACCAAAACCTGTCCTTTCCTCTGAAATCTAACCCTATACTGAATAATAGTACCAGAGTTTGGA
This sequence comes from Diadophis punctatus similis, assembly GCA_023053685.1. NCBI lineage: Eukaryota > Metazoa > Chordata > Lepidosauria > Squamata > Dipsadidae > Diadophis > Diadophis punctatus. Next base: position 7,566,580 of record JALIGW010000008.1, read on the forward strand.
GCACAGCTCTCAGATAATATGCATCTCCAACAGCTTTATAATTTCTTTGGACCAAAGTTAAAGATATAGGCAATTTCATTTGATTTTAAGATAATGCACTGCATAGGGAGCTTAAATGGACTCCAGAGGATGGTAGAGAACAGGAAGGCCTGGAGGAACATTGTCCATGGGGTCGCGATGGGTCGGACACGACTTCGCAACTAACAACAACAAAGAGATGTTTCCTTCTCCTTTACTGCTTGTTGTCCCCAAAGAAAATATATTGTGAAACTATAATTAGTTCAGAATATGGAAAAGGTGGAGGAGCCCTGTTTACAGTTAAAATCTATATCTGTTCACGTAGAATAAGCACTCCTTCTTACAAGCATTTGAATTACTAACCTCATCATTATGATTTTGTGAGTTAGTTAGTTAGTTATTGTTCCTTGTGACAGTTCATGTTAAAATAAAACTATTCATATTCAGAGTGGAAATATTTTTCCAAAAATGGTTTCAATTAACTACAAAATCTAATTATCCATTTGAATTCATTAGCTAAAACATTAACAGTTAATATACTAAGCTAACTATCTCCATAGAGATGGGCTCAGGGCCAAGCTATGGAAATATATACATATCTCTACTTGTTTTAATGGATCTATTTTAGGATAGGATAGGATAGGATAGGATAGGATAGGATAGGATAGGATAGGATAGGATGGGATGGGATGGGATGGGATGGGATGGGATGGGATGGGACGGGACGGGACGGGACGGGACGGGACGGGACGGGACGGGACGGGACAGGACGGGACAGGACAGGACAGGACAGAACATAATAATAGAGTTGGAAGAGACCTTATACCATTTCAGATAAATGGCTGCCAATCTCTTCTTAAAAGCCTTCAGTAATACAGCACCCACAACTTCTGGAGGCAAGTTGTTCCACTGATTAATTGTTCTCACTGTCTGGAAATTTCTTCTTAGTTCTAGGTTGGATCTCTCCTTCATATGTTTCTATCGATTGCTTCTTATCCTGCCTTCAGGCACTTTGTAGAATAGGTTGACTGCCTCGTCTTCGTGGCACCCCTTAGATATTGGAAGACTGCTATCATATCATCTCTAGTGCTTCTCTTCTATAGACTAGACATACCAACTTCCTGAAACGGTTCTTCATATGTTTTATCTCCAGTTCCCTAATCATCTTTGTTGCTCTTCTCTGCACTCAATATCTGTTTCGTATTGTGGCAACCAAAATTGTTGATGCAGTATTGCAAGTGTCATCTTACCAAGGCTTTATAAAGTGGCATTAACACTTCCTGTGATCTTGATTCATGTGTATTTAATTTTGAAATTGAAATTGTTTCTCTCATCTATGTATCTATCTATGTATCTATCTATGTATCTATCTATCTATCTATCTATCTATCTATCTATCTATCTATCTATCTATCTATCTATCATAGATGATATAGATAGATAGATAGATAGATAGATAGATAGATAGATAGATAGATAGATAGATAGATAGATAGATAGATAGATAGATAGATAGATAGTATAGATGATAAATCAAAGGAAAAAAAGAGTATTTAAAGACAGGTATGATCACAAGGAGACAGGATGATGATCCATGATACATAACAACTATTGTTTTTCCCTATTTGCAAAGTGGTCCTATTCAGCCATCAAAGTAAAAAAAAACCATTGCTGCTCATAGAACTTGGATTATTACAGGTAATTTCATTTTAATCCTTTTATAACAATGTGATGAGATGCAAGAAATGACAAACTAGTCATGCCAGTGTTCAGAACTTGAGCAAAAAAAGAAATTTAGTAGTTACAGCTTTTCTTTAATTCTTACTCTTCAATAACACTGTGATATGAAAAACTGCACCAGCTACAATTCCATTTAGCACAGATGTTTAATATGCAAAGCTCTTTTATTCTGCCAGACTACTTATTTTCTTTTGATTAGTAGCAGCTCCTGAAAGCCCCTTGGCCTGAACTGGCAAACAAAGCATGCAAAATGTCTAATGAGAGACATGCAGCACTACATCTGAATAAAATGATCTGGCTTTTTAGCATTCCATCTTTTTCTAAAATGTATTGCTTATACAATTAAAACTTTGTTTCACTTTTATAGAACGGTACACATGAAGTTTGGGAGTACTTATACTAGTAGACTACATCTGTTATTTGTTTTGACTGAGATTCAGCAATTTAAAAACTTAGACAAGTTTTCAGATATTGACAATTTATTTTGTGAGGGAAGAAAAACCTGAATTGGTCAATGAGGTATTTAAAAATTAAGGAACGCTGGAGCATTTTCTTAATAGCTCTATAAGACTAATGACAACTTTAAAGATATGTTGATCACTTCCAGGGTCCAGCAACTTATTAATCACTGATCCTCCTAAGGAAACTAGGAAAGGTCTTAGCCACAGGAAGCAGGGCTCATGGTATAGATCAATCAGACCACTTTATTAGAATTCCCAAATTGAATTAATCTGACATCACAGGACATTGTTCCACTCACCATTTCACAGCCACACACACCTCCTCTGCCACAAGGAGTCAGAACTTTTTAAAAATGTATCACAATGGCTTGCAAAAAAATTTCTAGTCCATCCTTATCTACCAAGGATTAATGTGATTGCTAGTCAACAATACATCGATTCAGTAAAGATGCAGAAATACTAATGCTTTGGAACTCTTGTTATTACAGTATAGACATAAACATGCATGTTCAGTCATGTGTATTTTGCATCTCCCTTCACTGGTGCTATAGGTGTTGCTTTTTTTGCTTCATCTCTGGAAGCCCTTGAGATTGGCAAAGGATCTCTGGTGCTCCACTTGACCAGACTCCTAACAGAACAGCAAGTGTGCTGGGAAAACTGCTTAAGCAGTGACTGTCATGGACTGAGGATCTATCGCTCAATGAATGATTATAGAAAGTGGAATAGGAAGAAGATATTATAACCTTGACAGATATATTCTTTAGAGACAGCTCTATGAAGTGACTTGGAAACTACACCTGTTGAAATGCATCCTTCCATAGCTCAAATTTTGCTCTGAAAGATAAAAGAGGCTCTTTGTATATGGATCACAATAGAACACAGAATATGGTTGGAAGGGATATTGGAGGTCTTCTAGTTAAATCTCCTGCTTAAACAGGACACCCTATACCATTCTGGACAAATAACTGTCCAATCCCCTCTTGAAAACGTCTAGTGAGGAGTACTCAAAACTTTCGGAGGTAAGCCATTAATTAATTGTTCTCCCTGCCAGGAAATTTCTCAGTTCTAGATTGGATCTTTCTTTAATGATCTTCTGCCCATTACTTCTTGTCCTGCCCTCAGGTGCTTTGGAGAATAGGTTGAATTCAACTTCTCTGTGACAGCCCCTCAACTCTGAAAGATTTTGTTGAGTAGTTGTTTGCCAACTCCTTCAGAACTCTGAGATGTAATCCATCTGTTCCTGATGATTTGAACTTCTCCAGAATGGACAGATGTTCTCTTGCCATTTTCTTGCCTATTTTCACTTGCATTCCTCCTACAGTGCTGCTTTTGATAGGTTGGACTATTTTTTCCTTTTACCTGAAGATACATGGAAAGAATGATTTAGGCATTTCTGCTTTCTCCCTACTACCTGTCACTTCATCTCTGTTAGTAAGAATTAAGTCCAGGAGAAGGCAGCTGATGTCGCGGCAAAGCGGTGTGGATGAGCGGTAGCTCCGCCGATTTCTTCAAGCCCCGGAGGCTCTGCGGGGCCGAAAGTCACCCCGTAGGGGTGCCAAAGATAGAGGGATGCTTTGATGGTCGCAAGGAGAGTGCAGTCTCCTCGTTTAACCTGAAGAAAGCCCCTTGAACCGGCGGAAGAGAAGACGGCCATTATGGCTGTCCCAAAGCCGTGACAGCTGAAATGGAAGAGAAGAAAGGAAAGATCTTGTAACAGTGTGCTCGGTCTGGGTAAGAACTTTTCTAACTTGTGCTGTGGAAATTTCCCTAAAATACCCCCCTTTGAGAAGTGGGACTCAACTGAGGTAAATAGTGGCGATTAAGAACTGGAGCTACTGTCAGTTTTGGAACAGAAAGAAAAGAAATTGTAGAAAGAAGTAATCTTAAAGATAAAGGATAGACTGGATTGGCTAGTTTTTAGCAACTTAAATTGTTTCAAAATTCTAGATTATATTTTTATTACCATCTTGATTTGAAGGACTTTGGAAAATTACTGGAGAATATTTTTGGAGATATTTTATTTGCAGCAAAAGCAGAGAGAAAAAAGGTAACAGTGACACCTACTGGCTGGGAAGGCAACTTAGAGCTGAAGAAAGTTAAAGAAGTGAAACTCGTTATGTCTTGGATAGATTAGCTGGAATACACAAAACAACACTTGCAAACTGATTATATTTGGTGCTTGGAGACAGACTGTGAAAACATCCAACTTTTAGAACCTTGAGGATTATAAACATGCTGCACAGCGTGAGAGTGTGAAACAGCTTGGCATTTTGAAACAAAGTGGAAATTGTTAAGAGACTATTCAACGGAGTGATTGTGTAATATTGGCTATCTTGGTGTGATGAATAACTGTGATAGTGTGACTTGGATAGATTATTGCATAAATATTTAAATTATGCAAAATAAGGCAAAATGGGGCAGGGGAAAATAAGTGTATTATTAAAAGAAATATTAATGTTAATTTCAAATGGTTGACTCCGGAAGGAATACTGGTCACATGGTGTGAAAAGAGACATAGAGTGGACTCACTGGATAAAGCGATGGAGTTTGGTACCGAAGAGGTATTGGAGGAGAGGGAAGCAATAGAAGCAATAGAAGATAGCAATAGAAGCAATAGAAGATAGAAATCAAGGGATGCCTGCTACAGAAGAAAAGAAACTGCAGCAAAAGTGAAAAAAAGGGACAGAACAGAGAGCAATGGAGTAAGACCCAAAGAACTGAGATAAGTAAGAACAACAAGGAGTATAAGACCCAGATAAAGATAGAACAATGCAAGAAGATCTTAAGATACTATCATTAAACTTCAACAGATTGAACTCACCCATGAAAAGGAGGAGAACCTTCAATAAATTACAAAGATTGAATCTAGACATAATATCACTACAAGAAGTCCATATAAAAGAAAAACATAAACAACTACTGGAGTATTCTAAATTGGGGAAACTATTTGTGTTGTTATCACAACAAAAGAAGAGGGGAGTGGTGTCATTTGTTAAAGAAACAATCCAGGCTAATCAAATATATAATGATGAAGAGGGAAGGATCCTGATTGTGGAAGTAACACAAAATCAAAAGAGGGTACTCCTAGTTGCAACTTACGCACCAAATAGTGGACAAGAACAATTTTACAAAAAACTACATAATACTAAACAAGTTATGGAGCGTGTGATAATCTTTGTCTTCTAGGAGACTTCAATGCAATAATAGACAAAAATTGGACTTTAAAAGTAATATGGGTCAGAGCGAAAGGATATATGAGAGGAGTTGCTATAACATTTATAGCGAACAAAAATAAAAGGAAGAAGCAACAACAAAGAACTTTAGAAGAAGAATATAGAAGACTCAAAACAGAGTTACAAAAGGAACCACAAAAAATAAATTTAAAACGGCAAATGGAGCTAACTAAACAGAAATGGAATATCCTTGAAAAAGAAGACCTGGCGCAACATATAAAAAGAATGAAACAAAAACTTTTTTGAGAATGCAAACAAACCAGGGAGATGGCTAGCTTACAAATTGAAAAAGGAGAAAGAGAAAAAATGGATAAGTAAATTGCAAGACAAAGATGGAACTTTACGTTATCAAATTCAGTAAAAAAAGAATATTATCCAGGACTTCTATAGGAAACTATATGATGATGATGAGTAACATCCAGAAGAAAAAATATTACAATACCTGGAAAAAGCTAACCTACCTAAGGTTCCAGAAGCAATGAAATCTATGCTGAACAAGTGGATAACAATGACAGAACTAGCAGAGGCGATTAAAAAACAAAAAAAACACCTGGCCCAGACAGGCTACCGGCAGAAATATATAAAGAGCTACAAGATACTCTGGGCCAACCATTATTAGAGTTATACAATGCAGTCCTATCTGAAGTGAAGATACCACCATCATGGGTGGAAGCTAACATTACTTTGATACCAAAAGAGGATTCAGACTTAATGCAAATTAAAAACTACAGACCCATATCCCTATTAAATCCCAACTATAAAATATTCACCTCAATAGTAGCAGAAAGACTGAAGAGTTTTTTGAAGGAGTTCATACACTCTGACCAAAATGGCTTCCTACCCAAAAGGCAGATAAGAAATAATATGAGAACAATATTAGATACATTGGAATACTATGAAATGCATAGTGAAAAGCAACTGGCACTGTTGTTTTTAGATGCCCAAAAAGCAATCTAAATTATTTTTATTAGGCATTATATCAGATGGTCATGATAAAGGGACAATATACCTAATATTACATATCTTGACCGCAGCAAGAATTGTATATGCGCAGCAGTGGAAGAGCGAAAACACCCCTTCAGAGGAGGAGACGATAAGGAAGATACTAGTCTGTGTGGAAATGGACAGAATAATACTAAACATAAAAGATAAAGGAGATACGGAATACTATGCTACATGGAATAGATTCTATCAATGGTTAGAAACACGAGGTAGAAGTTGGAATATTGGTGTGAGGAGAGACCCCTAAGAGGTGGTAAAATCGGACTATTGAATGGTGGTGCTGTGAGAGCGAGACTCCAAATGGAAGGCAGAGATTTTGCCAACAAAGTAGCGGCTACTAGGAGAGCAGAGAGGAGCAGGTGACTATAATTCTGAACAGTGACAACGCAAAAGGAAACCCAGAGAAGAAAAGGAAAGACACTCCAGATGGAGATACTTGGAGATCGAGTAGAAGAGGAATGTGGTGGAACGGGTGACTGTAATTGCTATTCTTTGAAAATATTTGATTGGATCTGAGATTTTGTGGATTTAAGAACCGGAACAGACAACTAAAGATACCAAATATATTGAAGCGCAATATGTGGGACACATATTATATAGGACGTGGAAAAGGATAGGAATGGGACTAAAAAGATCGCATTTGGATTACAATTGGAGAATGTTATATCGTGTTTAACTTAATGGACATGAGAAACTTTTCAGAACGTTCTAATTTGGAACCTTAAAAAACAACAACCGGCAGCTGAGAAAGAACAAGGGTGGTGACTATAGGACTTATACTTACATAACTTTATAATTACTATAAGTGTACAAACTCTATAACTTTATAAGTTCAGAACCAAGAACAGTGATATTTGGGGAAAAACAGACAGTAAAAGGAGAATAAGAGTACCATCTGGAGGAACCAACCAATTGACTATATAAAAGAAGTGATGCAAAACTGATGCAATGTTGTACTAGTGATTGGTGTCAACAGTGTAAAATAACATAGAAACTATTAACAGAAGGTTAAACAATTAATATAATAGAAGATAAAACTATCAAAATTTATGTGATTAATTTAGAATTTGTTGATGATGAGGGGAGACTCTTTGTAATAGTCTTTATGTACGGCAATATATATAATGAGGCTAATGAGTGACCCTACATTTGATTTCTACATCTTTTTTTTTAAAAAAAAAAATCTGTATTCCTTTTCACCACTCCCTACCTCATTGTTTGATTGTCTTTGGATTTATACTTGGGATTGGCACCTTTAAGCCAGTGATTTACTTCTAAAATTCTGTTCCCTTTGGACATTGACCTTTTATTGGAAGTACAGATGAAAACACCATGTGTGTTCCTATGTCTTTGGTTTTCATGCCAAGCTGCTCATAACTTCTTAATATTGTTTTCAGGCTTTTTATCATATCATTCATCCCCACATTAAAGAGGAGAAGGGGATAGTAATCTATAGGCTTGATTATTTTAGTAAATCACATCTTTGATCTTTGCTCTAACCTCCCTAGATTGATTGCCCAGTCTATAAATTGCTGATTCCATAATAGGATTTGAGACTATTTTTTTCCTCAATGTGGATTGCACAAATTGTAGTTTGTATATCTTACATTTCAGTTTTTAAAGCATAAGATTGAAATGAACAGTATTAGCACAAATTAATGGCTTTATTTTTAGCTAACTGATGTTGATATGATTTTTATTTTTACCTGTTGCATGATGCTATTTTACATTTATTGCTGATTTGTTTTGAAGCATATATTTGCTGTAAGCAACCTTCATTTATTTTAATCATAGGAAAATGGAATTTAAATGTCCAGATACATAAATATGCCCCATCATTATCTTATTCCCTGTGTTTTTAAAGGCACAACTTTACACCATCTGTATCTTTTGCTAGCCAACAGAAAGACAGCAGTTTAGAATACAATCCAAAGTCATAATGGGTACATGATGTTTAATGTTACAATGGTGAGAAATGGCAAATTATTTCTGTTTGCCTAGTATTTATACTCTGAATGCTTCACTTTAGATATATCCTTAGACTTGGATTTAAGCTGTCATTTCTTCATTTTCAGAATATGCTGGTATATTTTGTTCCTACCTTAGATTTAATGAAGAAGATGCTAAAGTACTAGTACCTATTACATTAAACCAGATACAATTAACCCTGATTGCTCTGAAATGTATAGGTTAGGTTCTGTCTTACACTGGTTCCTGCCAAGAATATTTTTTTTTAAATGAGCAGAATGATAATTTGATGTCCATCTCATAAAAACTTGCAATTGCTGAGGTTTCCTACAAAACATGATGTGCTGCGTCTTTGGAATTTGGAGAATGACAGGTTAATAAAATGTTTAAAAGTTCTGAATAGTTTAGATTTTATCTTTATTTAAAAGAATAATTCTACATGAAAAAGCTTTTATGTACTATTGTATTAACTCTTAATAAGTTTGATAAAATGATGGTGGAATATATTGTCAGTTCACATTTTTAGACATTTTTATTTTTTAAGTCCAAAGTAAGTATTTTACTTTTGAATAAAACATTTTTTATCATCTGTTAACAGTGATTCTTATTCTTTCTTGTGTCTTGCTGAAGAAAATTTTACTTCATCAAAAAGAATGATGCACAGCAAATATAGAAAAGTTACTATATCTCGGCTTTTGGATGCTTATGGGGAAGCATGTAAGAATAAAGTAACAGAAAATGTTAATATACAAACCAAGACTACAGCATCTGGCCTAAGATAAATAGAACAATTCTATTTTCTCTAATACCCCATACACCCACCCCACAGTCACTCATGAGAATGCTCCTTTGGTTTTTAGAATTCCCACCTTAGTCAATGCCCAAAGGACAGTACTATACAAACACATTTCTTTGGGAAATTGTGATGATTTAGTAATCCATATGTAAGTGCACAACAGGCATGAAAAGCTTAGATAAGTTAGAATGCACCAGCAAGTGACACTGTGACTGAGCTACAGGCCCAAGGGAAAAGTCAGTTGATATACCAGTGAAGCGTTTTTCCTGCCAACTTGGCAGACACTCCACTGATGCATACTATAGCTCTAATGCTGTTAGCCAAGCTGTACAGGAACATCTGTCATTTTGATAGATCAATTACTGACACAATAACAGGGAAGCTGCTGTTTACTTTTATGCAAAGATGAGACGATGCATTCCTCACAATTCAATAGAAGTATAAGCACAGTCAGTATATGTAATTTTACTTATGTACAATCAATATTGTATTTGACAATAAATAGATACAAACTTTTATAAGATTATTTATCTGAATTCCAAATTTATATGGTTTTATTTTATCTATACAGTTTAAACAAAATGGGTTAAACCACATTTGTTCTTTAAAGGAATTTGCTATTCATTTCCAATACTGCAATAATAATTTTTTTCTCTCTGTCTCTCATTTACCACAAAAATACCAGTATTTATTTAACCACCACTTTTATTGACCTTTCTATAATTTTTTTTCCAAATACTTTTTCAATATTTCAAATATTGTTGGCCTAACAGAAAAAGAAAGAAAAAAAGAATTAAAATTTTTAAAGAGGATAATTTTCTATGAGGAATGGATTCATGCCTTAGATTTCCCTGTCTCTCCTATTTCCCTTTCTAATGGTTTCCCAATTTTGCCTTACTAGTCCCTACTATCAAAGATAAGAGTAACTGAGGAAAAATATTGCTTTTCAGCTAAGATTACATGTTGAAAAGAAAGTTAATTTAGATCTTTTCTTCATTATAATTATGTCTGTTGATAACTGATAAAGTTGACAAAAAAATAAAATATTTGGCAGAGTAATGTAATTCTCTGTTTATGTTTATCATTATTTAGTTACTAGATATTTCAGTGGGGGAGTACCACATTGGAGGTGGCTACTAGACTGATAGCAGTATGGCCATATCTCTCTCTGCCCCTTGCTTCCCCCATCCAATTTTTAATCTCATATTACTATACCTTCATCATTTATTTTGTTATTTATCTTTATTGTTTCATTACTTTGATGTGTTTACACTTCTTTTCATTTCTCCATTTTTTACTGTTGTAAATCACCTAGACTAGAGTAAACCCTTGGTGAGATGGGCAGCAAATAAATTTAAGAAAGAAAGAAAAAAACAAACAAACAAACTCTTTTCTGTCATAAATTTTAACTTTTTCCTCCTGGAGAACAGTTTCCCCCCCAAAAGCACTATATAATCATGATGCACAATAGATTCTACATATGAAGGGACATCCACTAGACTAGAGGGAAGTTAATACCACCATCTCAAATATCCATAGGTATGAATCTGAAAACAATTGTTTCATTAAATAAAGAAAAGAACTCTTGGTTTTTATGGTGCAATTGCCAGGAATCCAATAGAGAATCCTATGAAGAATCCAGTTTTTCCATTGTTTCATATTCTTTCTTTCTATAAACTGTATGGAGGGAAAAACAAGAATAATGGAAACTATCTGTCTGGAATTATGTCAAGCACATTTATTTATTTTATTGTGAAGTCTACCGTATTTTTTGTTTGCAAGGCATAATGTACACACCTAATTATATCGGCAGTGTTCCTAAAGTTTACTAAGCAGCTGAGAACTACCAACAGAAATAATAATTTATTAAAACAATGTAAATAAAATATACCATAAATCAATAATTTATTTATAGTTTCAGACCAATAAAACACAGGGATACAGAATTTAAAATACAGACTCACCTATAAAATAGAAAATTTAAAATGTTCCAGATAGCAGAAATCTTTCATTTTTTAATCAAAAATAAAGCAAAACTCTACTGAATTTGCATGCCACATTAAATTTATGTAACGCAGTAGGTTGAAAGCCAGCAAACCATATTAGTCTTTGCGTGAATTCCCTGTAAAAATACATGATGCATATAGAAATATAAAATAAAAGGGAGGTTTGTTTCTGTATTTCCTCTGGATTCCTACATTTTAAAAGTCTTAGGTTGAGATCTAGCCCTTGTCGTTGTTATTGTTTCTTTAAGAACCTCCTTCTCCAACATTATAATCAATCCAGCCCTGGTAATTTCATCTGTTGACCAGCAATCTTCTTTTCAGGATATATTTAGTAGCCTGAATCTCAGTCATTCATAGAGAACACTTTCACTAACATTCTAACACTTGATCTAAGCTTATGTTATACATTACATAAATGGCATTCATCTGCAACCTGTTTCTATGATCTATACCAGTGATGGTGAACCTTTTTTGGTTTGCGTGCCAAAAGGGGGGGAGCGCGGGAGGTTACGCGTGTGCGTGCCCACACCCATAATTCCATGCACCCCCGACGCATGCATGCGTGACCCCCCCCTGCTTCAGGCACGTGATGGCACATCCGTTTTTCGCTCTCCACAGACTTCAGGGCCTTTCTAGGATCCTGGGGAGGGCGAAAACAGCCCTCCCCACCCCCCGGAGGCCTTCCGGAGGCAGAAAATGGTCCATTTGTCAACTTCCGGTTAAACTGGAAGGCTCGTTTTTTTTCTCTCCCCAAGCTCCAGAGTATTTCTAGGAGCTTGGGGAGGGAGAAAATGGCCTTCCCCACCCCCCGGAGGTCCTCTGGAGGCCAGAAACGTTCCATTTGCCAACTTCTGGTTGGACTGGAAGTTCCATTTTTTTGCTCTCCCCAGGCTTCAGAAAATGGCCTTCCCCACTCTCCCGGAGGCCCTCCGGAGGACAGAAATGGCCCCGTTTCAAAAAAGGCAGGGTAAGACAGAAAAATATACACATAATACATAAAACTTTAAAAATACAATGATAAAAAAAAGAAGGAAATATAAATTTAATATTTTAAGGATACAATGAATGGGAGTATAGATAGTCCTCAATTTTTGACCACAATTGAGCCCAAAATTTTTGTTGCTATGCAAGACAGTTATCAAGTGAATTTTGCTCCATTTTATGACCCTTCTTGCTATAGTTGTTAAATGAATCACTGCAATTGTTAAGTTAGTAATATGGAGGTTAAGTGAATCTAGATGTGACTTTGCTTGCCGGGAATTGTAAAAGATGCTTAGACGTCCTCAGGACACCACAACTATCATAAATACATGCCAATTGCCAAACAACTAAATTTTGATCACATGACCATGGGGATGCTACAATGGTCATAAGTGTGAAAAACGGTCATTGGTCACTTTTTTCAATGCCATTATGACTTTGAACTGTCACTAAATGAATGTTGTAAGTTGAGGATTATTTATAAAACAAAAAGCATAACCATGAAGTTGTTCTTATCCATAAAAATATGTAAAATAAATCTAATTTTGTACAATTTCCTTGTAAAAACTTTTTTTCTTGTGGAAAAAAGTTGAATAGTTCATAGTAAAAACAGAGAAACTTTCCATTCTTAAACATAGCATTTCAACACAAACATTTCCAATTCAATCAGTTTATTATCTGTTTATTATTTCATAATATTATCTAAGTATGTGTCAATTAAAAAATCTAATACATAATTAATAAAAATCAAGTGCAAACCTTTCTCCGATGAGATGGCACAATGAAAAAGGTTTCAATATTATGTTTCTTTAAGAAACTATTCCTTTCATAGCCATATCCGGGTTCCACCTCATAGTCACCATTTAGGCACTCTAATGTAGTCTTTGTTATATGCACTTTCCTAAGTATAAATAAAGAATAGTTTTTAATACTACGATCCATTAGCTTTCTTTATAGAATTCAGTCTGAATCTTCTTTCTTGGTACATGAAGATCAACCTTCCATTTTATCCCAAAAGATTTTCTTCTCAAACACAAATTGAGTGTAGACTAAACACAAAAAGTGAAGGCAATGGAGAATAAATTTGATCCAGACCAAAATCAAAACCTATCAGTAGAAGACTCTGGAAAACAAAAAGTTATGGAAGGAGAACTGCACACAATTTGGATTCCTCATCCTTTTAAAATAAAATTTAAAAAATGAAATGATATGAAATGATATAAACATGAAATATTAATGGATCCAATACCCCTCAAAGCAGAATAAAAGTATTTCATTTTTTGAGGAAATTAAATCTAGACATACTTTGCCTATAAGAAGCGCACATTAAAATAAAAGACAGAAAATATTTGGTTACTAAAATATTAGGAGAGGAATTTATCTCAATAGGACTAAACAAGAGAAATAAAGTTGTTTTATATGTAAAACTTCAACTTCAACTTAAGCTTATATTAAGACATGAATATGGTAGATTTGTAGCAATAAAAGTGGACTGAATGGGAAAGATAATGGTAGTAGGAATTTATGTACCAATTGAAGACAAATAAAAAAATTGAATATTTTTTGGATGAATTAATATCATGAAAATTGGTGTCTACTTGATGAATGGAATGGAGTAACTTTGCTGACTTGACAGAACATCAAATAAAGGGATAAAACTCCCACAAGATAAACTATTCCAAGTCCTTTTTGAGTTGATGGACAATTTAACTTTGGTTGACTTGATACAAAGGTTAAAAAATAGATTAGCAGGAGACTATACCTTTTTATAGAAATCCACCCAAATTAGCAGAGAGACATATTATGCTGATATATGCAGATGATGCAGCAATTCTCTCAAGGATACGCATTCAATTCAAGAATTCTAAATACTTTCATATATTGTTGTAAAGAGAACCACTTGGAAATCAACTATAAAACTCATAATGGCATTCACAAATTGTCCTAAAAAGCATACCTGGATTATTAACAACCATTCCATCAACCAAGTGCAATGCTTCTCATGCAGGATACAATCTGGGTTGGTCACTGGAGCCAAAGGTTTTGTCTTCCAAGCTTTCGGACTCATGCTGTAGTCCATCTTCAGGAGACTTTTCTCTAGCAGGGTGTGTGCTGTTCTGTGTGTAGTATTTATATGGTTCCTGTTATATGTGGCTTTTAAGGTGTTGATTGGGGTGTTGATGGCTGGCTATTAAGTTGTTGGCTGTTGTTTGCTTGTTGCTGCCCAGCCTCATCCTTGGGCTTCAGCACGAGTCTGAAAACGTGGAAGACAAACCTCTTTCTCCGAAAGGTACTTTAGCCAGGCTGAGGCTTCCGGTGGCAATGCAGCGGACAAGCTCTAACCTCGAAGCACGTCAAAGCTGGGCTAGCATTTGTCAGCTCCAGAAGCAGCACCCGAACTCTGCTCTGCCCTCGCTGGGCCAGATCCCTCCCTGCTCAGGCTTTGCCTCCACCTTCTGCTCCCCTCGCAGCGGATGCTTTAAAGACTCGTCTCCGAGCCGCGTGGCTGTTAGGTGATTGGCTGCTGCCTCAGGCCCACCTGTCCACTCTCGTTCGCTCCTTGGTGCTGGCTTTCGCTCGCTTCGGGGGAAACCAAGGGGGAGATAACGGAGGGTCCAGCAGAAGCTTTGCAGCTGACTGGCCAGCAGCTGGCCTGAGCACCAAGGCATACACACATGTGTCAAGACCTGTGACATATGTGACATTATTGATTTATGTGTCCATGTGTAGGTGAGGGGGCCCATATTAGTCTTGTTCCAGCACTTAATAATCCTCTCGATGGCCCTGGCCTCTGGTATTAGAATATAAGTTTCAAAGTGGGTGGAAACAAGTCATTTATAACAAGCTCCCTCTCCTAGCACTGTTCCACCACTTAACTATTATCTTTGGGCTACGATA
This sequence comes from Diadophis punctatus similis, assembly GCA_023053685.1. Classification (NCBI taxonomy): domain Eukaryota; kingdom Metazoa; phylum Chordata; class Lepidosauria; order Squamata; family Dipsadidae; genus Diadophis; species Diadophis punctatus. The sequence continues at coordinate 7,581,683 of JALIGW010000008.1, forward strand.
CAAAAAGATACCATACCCTTTACCAGTATACCTTGTGACTCAGGACAAGTAGAAACTATTGAACATGTTCTTTTTACTATCAGTTTTAAACAGCATTCCAAAATATTCAAGTTGCCCAACTACTGACTAGTAAAACAAGATATAATGACCAGCAGTACAAACATTTCTTGCTTTCTCATATTAATTCTGAAATAACATATAAGATTGCCAGATTCTATGTGGTGGCATACAAAATTCAATAAAGAATAATAAGAACAACTGAACTTGTCTGTGTAGGAAATGGCTTTGCCTCAGCATTACCCATTGGTCATTTTTAATATCAGGTACTGTGCAGTATCTTCCTCAGATTTGTCAGAGGGCTCTATAATTCTATATTTTAGTTTTAGTTAATAAGAATAATGTGTTTTAGGGAATTTTTCTATGTATGTATTTTTGGATATTCTGGATATTTTAAAATTCTTTTCTTTTCTTTTTCTTTCTTTCTGCTGGTAACTGACAACAATAAAGTTACATGTATGAATCCTTTTCAATAATAGATATGTGGACTTCCTAGAACTTTGCTGATAAAATCTCAAAAGTGGAAGTTTTGCCTAAACATTTTTTGGGTCATAATCCGGTTCTTCTGACATTTACAAGATGGACATCATAGCTCAGATGGAGATTGAATGAGACTACTCTTCAGAAGGAAAAGATTTTTAAATACTGCAGAGAGAAACTGAATATTTTAATAATAATTTGGGGAAAGGCACAGATTTAATGACTATTTGAGGAGGGAGCAAAGCTGTTAAGAGAGGCTATTTCATCCAATACAATCATTTAGAAAAAAAACTCAAGAAAATATGCAAAATATGAACTTAAAAAGAAAGAATTTGACTTACTCCAAAATTTTATATTAAATTAAATTACTATGCCAACAACTGTCTATTTTAAATTTTGAGGAAGTGGAAATAAAATGTAACCATGTGAAACAAAGACATTTTGAGTTTGCAAATAAATCAGGAAAATGGTATATAGGCATTTAGGCATATAGATTAAGAAAAGAAACAGGAAAATATGATGCCTGGTAAAATCCAAGAAGGCAAGACAGTATTGATAGATGATGACTCTATTAAAATTTATTATATAATTTCTATTTAAATTTGTACAAGAAAAAGGATAAAGTTAAAATTAATGCAGATTTCAAGAATCACTTTGTGAGGCATGCCATATATATAGTTTGGAATAAATACAAATAAAAGGTTTTTTTTCTAAAATACCTCTTTGACTGTCACTCCAAGAAGCCTTCTTTAGGAAGGAGATGGCAGTGAATCTTAATTGATGAGTTTATAGTGAAATAATATCCTTCATTCAAAGTGAAACCACCCTTAATTCAAAATAAGATTTGGAGCTACAAGGTCGTAGAATAGATGTCATTTGTTTACCTATTTACTATTGAAAAAAGTTCAGATTTTAAAAAAAATTGTGATTTGATTTTGCTGTGAGGAGGGGGAGAAACAGTTTTCTGATTTTACTCACTTCTGATTGGACCAGCTGTGTGGGCTGTTAAATGAAGACGCATTTGTAGTTCATATTACAGTGGTGTTGTTTGACCATATGAGGGAGCCAAAAGATTGTAGTATTGCTAATCCTTTTTAATTATCCAGTAGCATCATTTAACCCATTGGATTTAATGTTATAAATCTACAAGTCTAAAATTCTTAACTTTATAATCCAAGCTTTAGCTATACTCCGACAGGATGCTTATGTGTAAGGGAATGGAGAAAATGGAATGAACATCAGGAGATACAGAATCTTTAAGGCCCTTTTTGGATGAATATGCAGCTAAAATACATGAACTAATTCAGGCAAATTGAGCACACCTTGAATCCAAACTTGATACACTTTCAAAGGAACTCCGTGAGGAGAGACAACATTTGACTGGAGATATCAAACAGGTGAAGGATTGAGGGATCTTATGGAGCACAAACTGGAGAAGAAAGATGTTTTGTATGAAGCTGATTTGGGTGAAAGGTCTTTTTTGGAATCTCACCTTAAAGAACTTTAATTTAGATTTCTAGCAATTCCTGAACTCTCTGGAGATGATATTAGATTAAGGATGATTAAAGCTTTGACTCAATTAATTAATTGGAAAGAAAATATTCTTGATCTGGAAATAGACAAAGTATATAGAGTAAACTCCAGATTTGCTACTATGAGAAAGTTACCAAGGGATATCTTAGTTCATTTTGTAAGAACAACAACCATGTTTTTGATTGCCACTTTAAATCCAAACTATATCTGCTGGTAAAAAAGATCACTGGAGTTGTTTTTTATATAAAACCCCAATTTAAACCTAAGTTACTTTTATTAGATGAATGTGGTAGTTTGTAGTAGTGGAAATGGAACTTAATAAAATCAATAGTAGTTGGACATTATGTGCCAAATGATGATAAAAGTAAAATTTTCAAATATCTTATGGATCAATTACTGCCTTTTCATAAGAAAATTGGATTATGCTTGGGAATTGGAATGGAGTGAGTTCCCCAGTTTTGGATAGAACGTCTATCAAAGGGATTAAATTCTCCCAGAGTGAATTACCAAAGCCTTTTTTTGAGATTATGGACAATTTAGCATTAATAGATTTGTGGAGGCAAAGAAATGGCTCTGCTAGAGAATATACTTTTTTCAGAAAGATATAAATCCTTTTCAAAGATTGATATGATAAGCACTTCTAAAAACCTTGCAAATAAAATTCTAAATCTTTTTTCTGATCACAACTCTTTTGGCATTTAGAAAAAAAGAGTTTGAGTTACAGATGGGGATTAAATGAATATATTCTGCAAAAGGAGACAATTGCAAAGGACTATAAAAAGAAATTCAATGAATATTTTGATAATAATCTAGGTATAGGGAGACAAATTTAATGACTGTTTAGGATGCTTTATATGACTGTTTATATGTCACAGCAAGTAAAAATTATTGTCAATAGTGATTTAACTAATTCATGTGAAATTCAAAGGGGTAAAAAGAAAAGGATGTCCCTTGTCTCCTTTGTTGTTTATTTTGGGGTTGGAAACTTTGAACAGAGATAACAGGCAAAATGAGAAAATAACAGGTATCAAGAAGGAAGTTTATAAAGGAAGGAATCTGCTGATGATTTGGTTATAATCTTGCAAGGACCCAAAAATAATATAGAATATTTGATGAGGAAATTAAATTAATTTGGGGTTTTAGCGGGTTTTAAAATAAACAAAAAGGAAATAATGCTTTTTAAGAATATGATCTCACAAGATTGTGATATGTTGACTAAAAAGTCTGATTTTAGACTTGAGAAAAAGGTGAAATATTTGGAGGTCATACTGTTAAAGACAAACTATTTCAAAATAATTATATGCCTCTCTGGAATGATATTAAAAAGGACTTATTTAGATGGGATAAACTGCATTTATCATTATTGGGTAGAATTTCTGTAATTAAGATGAATGTCTTTCCAAAGATGCTTTTTTTGTTTCAATACTTGCAACTGATTTGTATTGTATTTGTATTTGTTTATTTGTCAAGCATATATGATTATAAGCAAAGTATAAACAGTAAAACATGATTGAATATATATGTAATAGTATAAGCATGAATAAGAGTAAAAGAGTTATGAATATATGGGTACATTAGGACAGGAACGGTAGGTTCTCCATTAAACAATGGTAGACGGATATTTCTAAGCTTATATAACCAAGAATCAGATATAAACTACTACAAGATGTTAAGGAAAGAGGGGGTTTGGGTTTACCAGATTTGAAACTTTATTTTGATGCTTGATGTTTGGTCTGGTCTGGCTAAAAGAATGGGTGAAACTTCAGAATAAGAGATTACTTGATTTAGAAGGTCATGAATTAAGATTTGGATGGCACGGTTACCTATGGTATGATAAAGTTAAAGTAAATGTTGATTTCCATAACCACTTTGTTAGATGTGCCATTCTAAGAGTTTGGAATAAATATAAAACAAGGTTTTCTAGAAAGATGGCTCTTTGGGTGTTCCCCCATGAAGTTTTTTTTAAGAAAAAAAATGGTGGCAAAGTGGGGCTGGTGGACATATGGTAAAATATCTTTTAATTTTGGTGATTCTATCCTCAAGTCTAAGGAAGAACTAGAATCAGAAGGACATGTCTGCCACTGGTTTACATACTTACAATTAAAAGAAAGGTTTAAATTAGACAAAAAGAGTTATGGATTTGACTTTGTCTAGCATTTCACTGTATTTTTATAGCAGTGGCATCAATATACTACTTGTGCTTCATAAATAAATAACTTGCAAGCGTATTGTGACTTACCCAGGCAACCCTCCAGCTTCCATTACATTAGCAAGAGTCACATCATTTGACCAAACATCATACTGCCATTTTCGAAGACCCAGAACTCCACAAAGAACCCTTCCAGTGTGCAAACCAACTCTCATATTGAGATCTACTTCAGTGGCTTCAGCTACTGATCTGAAATATAGAAAAATCAGAATATTATTTATCAAAAGATTATATTTTTTACCTTTCCCTCATAAATCAAAGGTTTAAAAACTTTGGTGTTATTACTACAGATACTACTTGAGTTACAATGGCAATTGGGACCAGAATTTCCAATATTAAGTAATGCTTAGACATAAAGCCTAAGGTCTTGTGACCACATTGCTTAGTGATAGCAATCATGCAGTTCTGGATAACACTGTAACCCCAGGACTCCACAGGTTGTTGTATAAGAAAATACTTAATCCAGGTGTGTGGGTGATAATCCAAGAATAACATTGGAAATTTTATTGATCATTTATATTGATAACATTAATGAAGCTGTATTAAATTAAGTGATGTATGCAGACATTATACAAAGAATTCAGTGTAAGATTAAATCTTTAAGCTTGGGACAATATCAGTTTTGCTTGAAAAGATTAGAATTTTCCGCAATCATGTCCTGTGGAGAGATTTCGTTGCACTAATTCAAAAAGATAAGCCATTCCCACAATGTTTATATACTCTATGGTACAAGCACTCCTTGAGTAAAAAACATAAGCGAGCCTGGCAATTAGTTTTAAATTGTCAAGGTCGTAAAGCAGATCACCATGTGACCTGACTTGATTTTATGTGATTTTTTGTGATGGTCATTAAACAAATGTGTTGAATATTAAATGAACCCATTGCCCGCTACAGGTCAGTTCTTGATATAAACTGGAAGTAAATGCTAGATTCTGGCAAAACCATTGTATATTGCGGTAAAATAACCACAGGCACCTCAAGCTTGTTTGGCTTCAATCTTATTCACAGCAGATGGTGTAATTTAGGAGATGACAGAACGCATTCATTTTGATGGAGAGAACATGAGAGAAAGCCGGCTCCGCTAGTATGGACATGTCCAGAGAGCAGCGCCTTCCATTATTGCCAAGACTGCCTACCAACTAGAAGTCAGTGGCCGGTGACCTCGCGTGTGTCCAAAAGAGAGATGGCAAAACACCATCAACAAAGACATGCGGTGGTACTCATCTCCGTTTCAAAGCCGAAGAGCCAGCTCTGTCCGAAGACGTCTCTGTGGTCATGTGGCTGGCATGACTAAATGCCAAAGGCGCACAGAACGCTGTTACCTTCCTACCAAAGGCGCACTGAAGGAACAGCTTGACAACACAGGAGGAGGAGGAGCCATGGCTGGAGATGGCTGCGAAAAATCTCGCTCTGCAGGAGAACGGAATTCCTTCGACTGCCTTGCATTAAGGAGACCACCGCCTGGAGTTCTTCTTCCCATGGGTGAGGTCGGACTTTGGCAGGCACTCGAAGACGGTGATTAGAACATCAGCCACACCGTTAATTCTCCTATTGCTTACCAGCTTCGGAGACGGCCGTCCATCTTGGGAATAGTAAGATGTCGTGAGGGCCGACAGATCTTTGAGGCCTGATACGAAGAGACTTGAAATACGATCTCGGAAGGCTGCTGATTAATGCTAAGCCGGAGTGAGAGGGGACTAAATTTTGCTGTGGAGAGACGACGAGAGGCGACGAGCTCGGAAGGCTTGCATTGTCATCGGCAGCTGAGAGCTCGGCCGCTTCTTGTTCCCCCTGTGGAAGAGATCAGCTGGGATTCGGCCATTTAACCCTTGCCTGCTAACTCTCGTCAGGAAGACTGATAGTGAAGCGGTGAGCACTTTGAAACATATGGAGTGGATGTGACCTGTGGGGGGGTGGACTGTGCAAATAGTTACGAACTTTGCGGATTTGGCCCTTCGCTCAGGAACGAGAAGGGATTCTATTTGATCGTTGAGGTCCCTGCCACCATTAATGTGAGAGTGGAGACACATCCCGGGCGTTAGTGTTATTCTTGGACGCCCAAAGAAATAAAGAAGATTGAGAGAAACCCTCCATGACTGCCCCTTTGTCAGCCTAAGGACAGTCTTGGCTGACATGAATTATATATTATTGGCGTGAATCTATCTCCTGTGCATTCCCCCCCCCTCGCGCTGCCGCCTGCTTACATCCAGAGACCTTTTGAAATCCAGGGGGACTTTTTCTTTGTTTTTCTGGATGTCTGGCGTGATACCACCCCTGCTCCCGTGGATGTTCCTGCCTGTTTTAACAACTTCAGTAACCAAGACGATGAGGTGGAATCACCCCTCTGATAGAAGTCGACTACAAACCGAGGGGGGCAGAACTTTAGACTCCCTAGATCATTGAAATAAGGGAGGTTTGTCATCATCCTTGGACTATAGAGCAATTGGGAGACTGACCTGAACCAGGGAATCTTCCTCCCCAGCACACCCTCACCTTGATGTGCCTGCCTCTTTTAAAAACTTTTAATTGAAATCTCCTCCTCTGAGATGCAGTATGGGTGAGAGTGAGCATGGGGATGGATGAGATGGATATTTGAATGTTAGAATGAGTGTGAAACAATAGAAAGTTCGGGAACTGGGATCCCGTCCCCCCCCCGCTGAGTGCAGAAGCAGAAGCAAGGGGGAGGGGGGCTCAGTGGCCCTACATTGTGAAAGTGGTATGTATGGCCTGCAGGGAGGGAGGGAGACCAGTGGGGAGGGGGAGGGGGTCTCTGATGGAGACGAGAGCCAGAACATCTCAGTCATAATGGGAAGAGGCAGATATGGCGGGAGCAGAGGGGCAGGCCGCTCTCGGGGAATAAGACCTCGCTGCTTGCAAGCGATCCTTGTTCCGGCCCCTCCGATGTGGTTCCATCTTGCTCAATCCGAGTACCTGGCAACCAGGGTTTTCAGGGCCCTGGGCTCAGGATGCTGCTGCTTAACGCCAGGTCAATCATCAACAAAGCCCTCCTGATACGCGATTTAATCGCAGAGGAGGGGGCAGACCTGGTTTGTATAACTGAGACCTGGCTGGGCCAGGAGGGGGGAGTAGCTCACTCCGAGATATGCCCAGACGGATTCTCAGTGCAGCATCATTCCAGACCCCAGGGAAGGGGAGGAGGAGTGGCTATAATAACGCGCGGAAATCTGCATCCTCGTAGGATCCCTGCCCCGGAGATTGTTGGGTGTGAGACGCTCCTTCTGAAGTTGGACTTAGGGGTACAGGTGGGCCTTCTCTTAACGTACCTGCCTCCCAGCTACGTAAGTAAGGCCCTGCCTGAGCTGCTCGAGGCAGTAGCCGGTTTGGCAGTTGAGTTCCCTAGGCTTATGGTACTGGGGGACTTCAACTTGCCTTCTGCTGGTGAAACCTCTGGGGTAACTCAGGAGTTCATGGATTCCATGACAACCAGGACCTGACCCAAGTAATCCAGGGTCCGACTCATGAGGGTGGTCACATGCTCGACCTAGTGTTTCTTTCGGGGCAGTGGAGAGATGATCTGAAGATAAGGGACATAGCCATCACCCCACTGTCATGGTCAGATCATTTCCTACTGAGGTTGGATTTCGCAGCCCCACTCCTCCCCCGCAGGGAGGCGGGACCGACTAGGTGGTTCCGCCCCAGGCGCCTAATAGAGCCGGAAGGATTCCAGAGGGAGCTTGGGGAGATACCTGAAACCCTGGTACACAATTCGGCTGATTCCCTGGTGACTGCTTGGAACACCGCAGCATCGGGGGCTCTAGACCGAATTGCACCTTTGTGACCTCTCCGCGGCAGTGGATCCCGGAAAGCTCCCTGGTTTACCGAGGAGCTCCGGGAGATGAAACACCAGAAGAGATGTCTGGAGCGCCGCTGGAGGTCCAGCAAAACTGAATCCGACCGAACACTATTAAGAATTTACATCAGATCTTATTTAGTGGCGAAAAGGGCGGCAAAACGATCCTATTTTTCCGCTCTTATTGCGTCCGCAGATTCTCGCCCAGCCGCCTTGTTTAGGGTGACTCGCTCCCTCCTTGCTAAAGGGGGGAGCGAGGAACACTTGCAAGGTAGAGCTGAGGAATTTGCAGAGTCGGATAAAGTCGCTCGGATCCGGTCGAACCTGGACTCTGGCTGGGCAGAGTCCATGGAGTTGACGGGGCAAGTCTTAGTCCATCGTTGTGGGAAGAGTTTGGGCCTGTTTCTCCCGAGGATGTGGACAGAGCCGTGGGGGCGATGGGGGCCTCCACCTGTTTATTGGACCCGTGCCCCTCCTTGTTGGTTTCGGCCAGCAGAGAGGTGACACGTGGCTGGATCCGGGCAGTGGTCATCGCTTCTTTGGAGGAGGGATCCGTACTGCAGTCGTTAAAAGCTACAGTGGTGAGACCCCTCCTGAAGAAGCCTTCCCTGGATCCAGCTGATTTGAAGAACTATCGTCCGGTCTCCAACTTACCTTTTTTAGGGAAAGTTGTGGAGAAGGTGGTGGCTACTCAGCTTCTGCGACTTTTGGATGAAACAGATCATCTAGATGCCTATCAGTCGGGTTTCAGGCGCGGTTACAGTACAGAAACTGCCTTGGTCACTCTGATAGATGATCTCTGGTGGGCCCGGGATGGGGGAAATTCCTCCATCCTGGTGCTACTTGACCTCTCAGCGGCTTTCGATACCATCGACCATGGTATCCTTCTGCATCGTCTCGGCGAGTTGGGAGTGGGAGGCACCTTTTTACGGTGGTTCTCCTCTTATCTCGCTGATAGGATGCAGTCGGTGTTAACAGGAGGGCAGAGATCCTCCCCTAGGCCCCTGTTATGCGGGGTGCCTCAGGGGTCGGTTCTCTCGCCCATCCTGTTCAACATTTACATGAAACCGCTGGGGGAGATCATCCGCAGACATGGGGTGTGTTTTCACCAGTACGCTGATGACACCCAGCTGTACATCACCACCCCGTCTGATTTCAGTGTGGCAGTTGATGTAATGTGCCGGTGCCTGGACGACGTTAGGGTCTGGATGGGGAGGAACAGACTCAGACTCAACCCCGACAAGACTGAGTGGCTTTGGATATTGCCTCCTAAGGACTATGACAACTGTCCCTCCTTGGTTCTCGAGGGAGTGAAACTGACTCCCTCGGATCAGGTCCGCAACTTGGGGGTCCTCCTAGATCCACAGCTAAAATTGGAACATCATCTTACTGCTGTGGCTAGGGGGGCCTTTGCACAGGTTCGCCTGGTGCACCAGTTGCGGCCATACTTGGAGAAGGAGGCTCTACTCACGGTCACTCATGCCCTTATCACCTCCCGCTTGGACTACTGCAATGTGCTCTACATGGGGCTACCCTTGAAGAGTATCCGGAGACTCCAGTTGGTGCAAAATGCGGCTGCGCGTGCTGTGGTGGGTGTGCCAAGGTACACCCACGTGACACCTATACTCCGCCAGCTGCACTGGTTGACCATCAGTCTCCGGGTCCAATTCAAGGTGTTGATCATCATCTTTAAAGCCCTTCATGGCTTAGGACCAGGCTATCTCCGGGACCGCATTCTGCCTCATACTTCCCTCCGACCGGTTAGGGCCCACAGAGTTGGCCTCCTACAGCTCCCATCAGCCAAGCAATGCCGGCTGGCGGGCCCTAGGGGGAGGGCCTTCTCTGTGGCGGGCCCCACGCTCTGGAACCAACTTCCTCCAGAGAACCGAACCATCCCCACCCTGCTGGCCTTCCGAAAAGCCATTAAGACATGGCTTTTCCTGCAGGCAGGGGGTAGAGCTTAATTCCATCTGAACTCTCCCCGGGTATGTCTGGTTGTTGGATGGTTTTTAATATTGTAATTTTTAATTTTTATATTCTGATTTTAATCCAATTGTTTATTGGTTGTTCTTGTATTTTTTTCTGTGCTGTACGCCACCCTGAGTCCCTCGGGAGTTTGGCGGCATATAAGAAAACCAAATAAATAAATAAATAAATAAAATGGCTCAAAATGTGAGCTGGTTGTCAAGTGCCGAAATACATATGACTTGGGGAGGCAGAGCAATGTCAGAATTTTGAAACTAGGTCACTAAGCAACTGGTCATAAGTCAAGGATTACCTATATTAACAAGGTAGTTAAAAGTTAGATTAAGAAAGGAAGGCAAGACTATGATTAAGAGGATCACACAGCTCTTGTATCAGGTGTATTTACAATAAAGCTATTCTAGAAAACAGCTGGTGGAAGCAGGATGGAGGTGGCACACCCATCCTTTCTCTTCTTGATCTCTCTGCCTTTTGATATTATTAACCATAATATCCTTTTGGGCTATCTTAGGAAGTTGGAAGTGACATGGTTTCGTGCTGCCTCACCTCCTTCCTCCAAGACCAGTTTCAATCATTGTTGATAGGCAACAGGAGGTCCAGTTCAGGCCCCTGCTTTGTGGGGTGTCAAAGGACTTGGCACTTTCCCCACTCTTTTTTAACATCTACATGAAACTGCTGGATGAGATCAATCGTGACCATAAAGTGAGGTATCATCAATATGGTGATGAAGTCCAGTTACTGTATTTTTCGGAGTATAAGATGCACCTTTTTACCCCCAAAAAGAGGGTGAAAATTTGGGTGCGTCTTATACACCAAATGCAGCCCCACCCACCCAGCCACCCCCACCCTTTGGCCTCTGTCTTCCAGCAATTTACCTGCTTGCAGGAAAGAGGGAAGAGCCAGTAAAGCCAAGCAAGTCACTAGCAGTTTCCAGATCTACAGCTGATTAGATTTGCCACATGGGAAAATGAAAGTGAAACTAACTACAAAGAGGCAAATAGCTGGGAGAGACAAAGCAGATTTTTATTTTTTGCTGAACTGGATGGAAGGGGATAAGTGAATAACTATAAATGTCTGTAGAATGTTCAAATTATTAGACTTATTTTTAAAAGACTGCTTTATTATTGTTCTAGAGCCAGGGGTCTCCAACTTTGGCAACTTTAAGACTTGTGGACTTCAACTCCCAGAATTCAACAGCCAGCTTTGTTAGCTTTGCTGGCTGTGGAATTCTGGGAGTTGAAGTCCACAAGTCTTAAAGTTGCCAAGGTTGGAGATCCCTGTAAATCTAGACAACTTAACAAAATAAAGAAGCTTTTTAAAATAATGCTTGCTCTGAAGAGGCCCAGTGCTATTGTATCTTTTTTTAAATAATAGAGAATAATGTATACTTCCAGAAATTTTAATTAATTTTAACAGCTCTGTGCAAGTATAGTATAAAATGTAACAGTGTCCTGTTTAGTATTAGAGTTTAGTTACCCTGGAGTAGATCTATTTAAATAATTGGGAAGAGTTAGTGTTACTATATTTAAGAAAACTTTCTGGCATAATGTACATTTCTCCAATTCTTTGCTATTTCTATGGGTCAGGCACACATGCACAGAAATACACAGCAAACAGTGTATATCATCTGTGCTGTTTGCTGTTTGGCAAATTGCTTGGAGGCAGAGGCATTTTTCCCTTGTTTTCCTCCCCCAAAACTAAGGTGCGTCTTATACTTCGGTGCATCTTATACTCTGAAAAATACGGTATATCTCTCCATCCCAGGTGAAGTGAGTGATGCTATTGATGTTATTTTGCACTGCCTGGAAGCTGTGGAGCCCTGGATGGGGAACAACAGACTTCAGCTGCATCCTGGTAAGATTCAGAGGGTGGGCCTCTCTGTAGGCAGTAGCTTTTCATCTATGGTCTTAGATTGGTTTGCATTTAGATGGGTTTGCCCCAGACAGAGTTGGTACTTAATCTGGAGTACTCTTGGACTCATAAAGAACAGGTGGAAGTCGTGGCTAGGAGGGACTTTGCTTAACTTGATACTATGTGGAGATGAAACAAACAAAATGTTAAAAAGTTATTTATGTAGTTACTTATTAAGCACATCTAAATTATATTAAAGTAACAAAGATATCTTTACAATCTCCAGGCGCAGGGGTGAAATCCAGCAGGTTCTGACAGGTTCTGGAGAACCGGTAACGGAAATTTTGAGTAGTTCAAAGAACGGACAAATACCAGTGGCAAATACCACCTCTGGCTGGACCCAGAATGGGGTGGGAATGGAGATTTTGCAGTATCCTTCCCCTGGAGTGGGGTGGGAATGGAGATTTTGCAGTATCCTTCCCCTGCTATGCCCACTAATCCACGCCCACAGAACCAGTAGTAAAAAAAAATTGGATTTCACCACTGTCCCAAGGCATGTCACAATGTTTGAGCAGCCCTAATGGAAATTAAAAGTTGAAAATTTGACACTCTCTAATGGTGGTTATATTATTTCCTGAATAGGGAGGCCTTCCATTTGGTCATTTATGTGATGGTCATCTCCCATTTAGACTATTGGAATGAGCTCTACATGGGGCTAATCTTGAAAAGTATTCAGAAACTTCAGCTGGTACAGAATATGATTGTGAGGGTAATTTGGGGCATCCCAAAATGGCACATGTAACACCTTTGCTTTTTCAACTGCATTGGGTGCCACTTTGCTCCTGGATCCAATTCAAGATGTTTGTTATAACCTGTAAAATCCTACATGGATGGTTACCTATGGAACCATCTTCATCCTATCCCACCCATTCAGGCAGGGAAGATATGTTGCAGACCCTGACAGATAAAGAGCTCTAGCAGGTGGGATCTAGGAAAAGATCCTTCTCTGTCATTTAACCTTGTGGAATGATCTTCCCTTGGATGCAATGCAGGCCTCAACTCTCCTGGCCTTCCAAAATGAACTTAAAACATGGCTCTGTAGCCTTGCTTGGGGAATGCAGAGGAGCACACAGCCATGGGGATGATTAATGCCCTGAAAGTTCCCCCTTTGCTTTTCAATTGATTTTTAACAGTAGTTTTAGTCATCCTTGTCTGTTTTGAAATTTTAATTTTTATTATTCTTTTCATGCTTAATTATTTTATTGTACACAGCCCAGACTCCTTCTATGACGAAGATGGGTTGCTCCAAAATGTGATGAATAAAATAAATTCATAAATATGTACTGTTTATAGGAAAACAATGAAATGTATTACATTTCTGGACTTTCGGTTTGGCATCATGGTGAGACGGTCAGAGATAGTGGGGCTCTGCAAATCCTGGCCAATTCTTCTCCGATAAGAGCCCCTAAGGGGCCAAAGTCACCTTGGAGGAGTGATAAAGAAAGGAGGGATTCCTTGTCGATTGCGGGATAGTAGTGGCTCCCCCACTAGATCTGAGGCACCTTCCCGATCAACGGAGAGGAGACGGCCATTGTGGCTGGAACAAAGCTGGGGCAACCGAAGAAGAAATGAGCTGGAGAGGTGTGTGAACAGTGTGAACAATTTTCGGTGAGACAATTTTCAATTTCTTTATTAGAGACCCATCCTAAATAAAATAATTTCTGAAAGACTCCAAAGTGCAGAAAGCGGCGAATTAATACATGGAGACAAATTATAGACCCAAAAGAGAAATGAAATTTTAATGGAAGAATATGAAGTTTCAAAATATAGAAAGACTGAATTGGAATTTGTGGTGCTGTGAAAAGTGATTTTAATTTGCTGGAAATATTGTTTGACTGCTGGAAGAAATTATATATAAAGAAAAATGGTTTTTTTTCCTTTTGTTGAACTTTGACAACCATCTGTTAGAGCTTTCCACCTTATTTTGGTGCTGGAACTTAGAGTTGAAACGCCATCTACTGGCTAAAGAAGACACTATATTATTATATGGCTGGAAAGGACCTTGGAAAAAAGTCAGGGCTGATAAAAAAGAAAGAAAAGTCAGGATTGATAAGAAGAGAAACAAAATGAAAGGAAAACAACATCTGGAAGGCTGTCTTTTTGTTTTTTGTTTTCTATCTACTTGTTTTCTGGCAACTTGGGAGTAACTGGTGAGCCTTTTGAAATTTCTCAAAGAAGTGTGGATTATAAATAATAGGAATTGCCCTTGAAATCGATCACCTGATTTTGTGAATTAATGAGATTTGGTGGGCCATTCTGGATTACAAATACTATTTGATGGAATGTTTTATGAGGCGAAAGAAGAAAAACTAAACAAGACCTACAAATTTGAATAATTCAGAGGGAGCAAAACGGCAGATTTTGAGGATTACAAATATTGTGGATTTTGAGGAACAGTTCGGGGACTGAGCAAATTCTTCTAATATTGTTTTTGGACAGTTGGACACTTCTAATATTGTTTTTGGACACTTGGGACACTGGGACCTGGATGGATTGCTGAGTAACGTTTAGCCCACTAAAGTAAAGCAAAATGTTACAACAAGGAAGAACAAATACATCCCAAACAGAAATACTATTAATGCTTCAAAATATCCAGGAAGCTATGACAGGGAACCATAGAGAGATGATGGAACTGATGCATTATACAAAATCAGGAAATCTACAGCAAATGATAATGAAAAATGAACAAAAAATTCAGACAATAGAGGAAAATTGAGAAGGAGTAGAGGAAAGAATAGAGGAGATAAATCAACAAATGACACAAATAGATAAAGATACAGAAGAGATAGTAAAAATTCTTGAAATAGAGCAGGTAGTATTTTTCCAGAGGCTAAAATGTAGAGGAGAGTAAAGTGAAAGATCCCTAGAAGGGATGAAAGAGTCATTGATAGGTATTTTAGAGAGTAGACAACAAGAGGCAGATGTTGAGGCAGAGGAAATATTTGGACTAAACATGAGTGATGTAGAGGGATCCAAGATCACAAGGGAGGAGCATGGGAGATTGATAAAAAAATTCAATAAGAGTTGAAATATTAAAAAGGATGAGAGATGATAGATAGATGCAGAATACCTCTTAATATGGGATTTGTCTTACTAAAGATTAAAAAAATAAAGCTAGAACTTAGACATTGGGAAAAATGTTATTATGCATACTGTCACATGATATAAGCTACTATAACTGTTATGTAAATGTTAGAAGTTGAAAGACTACTATCATGTATGCTTAAATAGTAAAGGTTAAGAGATGATGGATAGATACATAATACTTTTTAATATGGAAATTGTTGTATTAGGGGTTAAAAAAAAGAGGTAGAAAGTAGAAATGGAGAAAACATTAATATGTACATTGTTACAAAACATTATATTTATATACATATACACTGTAAATCTTAAAAGTTGAAATACTAATACTAACAGATACAATGCTTCTGTATAAATGTTCTTGAGGTTAGTGTGGTTTGTTTTTCATTAACAGAGAACTCAACTGGTCCCTGTACAGGAAATTCTTTAAGACAAATGATGCATGAGAAAAATGACAAAGGTCTACCATCTGGTAAAAAAATGTATTACATTTCCAAATATTTCTTAGCTATTTAACGAAAGCATTTTACTTACTGAGAACTACATTTTTTAAAAAACCATGGAATTTCTTGTGAACTTTCACATTCTTCAACCCTGCTTTTTAAAAACAGTATCATTTGTCTAATTGCAAGTTAGCAGGATTTTCATTCAAAACTTTTCATTTTCAAGTTCAATACTCAGATATGATTATGTGTACTGTGAATCAATGCTCCCGAGTAATAGAGAGAAATATAAGAGAGTTGCAATTCAATACAATCATGTTGCACCCAAGACTATGTTGCATTTTTCTCCCCCTATGCCACTTATTTTCCAGTAGATAATCTTATTCTCTTCTATTTGAAGTAAAACTCCAGCTGCTATTGAGAAATACCTTGCTTACACAAATTTTGCAAATTGCTCTTTTAATTCCAGTTTGAGTGCACCTATTACAGGGGCTTTTTCTTAATATTTTCCTTACAATCTTCACTTTAGTATTAAGTCACCAGGGCAAAATGCAATCAGGTAACATTAAATATATTTATTTAACTTCTGCTTGCTTTTGTTCAAATTTTGCTAAAATTGATTTATTTTCAGATACAACTTTCATGTAGTGCTTCCATTGACAAGCATTTGCTTATTTTGCATATGATCCTAATTTATTTATATTTTCTTATATCAGAAAGTTATGCATATTTATCTTAGATTGCTATGACAGCTGACAAAAATGGAATGTTCATATCAAAGAAAAATTGCAGAAACTGCCATGCAATATTTAAATGTAATACATTACTATTTTATAGGTTTTTTTATATAACTAAGCAAACATGGCCCACAGAAAAATATTGTTATAAAGAATTGTTTTCAAAGATAAAAATAAAAAGACATTATTCTGAAAAGACATTTATCTCTCTTTGTTTCTGTGTTAGAGTATTAATTTTATGACAATTTTTTTTAAAAATCCTTATACTGTTCCTCTGAACAGATTTCTATGAAAAGTTAATCCTTAGAGCTCAGAAATCACAAATGCACAGCAGTTCTCAGCTAAGCAAAGGAGGATGAAGTTTTAAAGCTCTGCTATTTCTTGCTGATGAAAGTGAATGCTGTTTTCCCCCCAGAAGATAAGTTCAGTGGATCTTTAGTCTTTTAAATCCCCTGTTATAACACACTGTTCTACCAAAGCAAATTTCTTGGAAGAATTTTGGTCTTTAGAGCAGGACGTTTTCACAACTTGAGACTCACAAAGCTGAATGTAGGCATTCAGATACATATATTAGTTTTCCAGTGGCTGAACATTTTCCACACCAGTTCTGCATTCAGCATTGAATAATGCTGCAGCCTAAAGTAATGAGAGGGTCTTGCTTCTTCTTTTATCTTTTTTGTTCTATTCACAAACTTCTCTTAAAATGATTAAATGATTGGATTTTTTTTTGCCTAAAATACATTACATTAAGCATGTAAAGTACTTACGTGATGGTGTCAATCATATCCAATCCCATTTCAACACAGCAATGAGCATGATCAGTTTTGGGCTGGGTCAATCCTGATACACAATAGTAACAGTCACCAAGTATCTTTATCCTTCTGCAATGGTTTTCCTTTAACAAAGGAAAGACAGGGAGGGGAGTAAAATTAGCTTAACTGAACACCTTTCTATAATAACTAATTTTAATTATCTAACACTATTGCCTGTATCGCAGCCCATCTCTTTTATGAAGTCTTGGTTTACTATTTGAATGCTTCATTTTGAAATGGACAATCTCATCTTAAATAATCTTACTTAGTATACATAGAAATGTTATGTGTCCTTAAATATCTGCAGTTGTATATATCTGCATTCTGTTTTTTTGGTTTTGCTTTGTTTTCTTGTAGTTTCAGCTGCTGTTATATATAAAGCTTGGTGACATGGAGGAAGATGGTATGTCAGGGTAGTATACATGGAGTTTAACATGTGATGCCCATAATTATCAAATCTAGCAACATGTTAGAATCCATCAATGGATTACATCTGACTGCCATGAGAATGGCAAATTAATTGGTATAAAATCAATCAACCATTTCTTAGTGGATATAAACTTTAGAGAATTGGGACTGACTCTTTTAAATGTTTTCTAATGAGGAACGGGAAACTATTGCACTCTCCTAGCACATGAGCACTCATGATGAACTAAGATGGAACATCTGCTTAAGAATTTTGTTGACAGTCAGAATGAGTTCTTTCCTTTGAAACTGATAAGGACTTCATAATCAAAAAATACTTAGGAAATTGCTAATTGGGGATATAAAAGAAATCTTTCTGAAAATTTTATATTCTCTCCATCCATTTGTCCATCTAGCCAAACACCTTGCAGCTATCCTGTCTGTGCAGCTATCAACTAGTAGCCTGAACAGGTATGGACTACTGACTTTCCAAAGGTAATTGTAATAAAGGAAATTGCAGTAGGAAATCAGCAAGCTGCAATGGATTACTGAGAAAAAAGGAAGAAGGTTTACTGCTTTCTTTCTTCTTTTGTTTACTGAACAAGCAGATTGTGGCAGAGGGAACAACTCCCCCCCCCCCATTACAGGATCCTATTCAAAATCATAAAGGTTTAGCTAATTTAAAGTACTTGCTAGGTAACAAAGTTTAAAATTCACTTTTTCATATTTGAAAAATATGAGAGGGATATGTAGGCAGGTCAATGGTGAGAGATCAGTTACTTCCTCAGAATTGCTCGGCAGAAGAGAGGAATAGTTGGCTTATTCATGTGGTGTGGCCCAACTAGCAACTTGCACAGCAAAAATATCTATCCATAACAGAAAACAGAGTTGGAAGGGACCCTGGAAATATTGTAGGTAAATCCCCTACTGAAGTAGGAGACCATTACCATTTCAGACAAATAGCTGTCCAATTTCTTCTCAAAACCTTCAGTGATGGAGCACCCACAACTTCTGAAGGCAAACTGTTCCACTGATTGATTGTTCTGTCAGGAAATGTCTCCTTATTTCTAGACTAGATCTCTTCTTGATCAGTTTTCATTCACTGCTTCTTGCACTGCTTTAAAGTACTTTGGAGAATCGATTCCCTCTTGTTTGTGGCAGACAAGTATTTTATAGGGTGTGTCATTTAATGAGGTGAAAATTAATTTTTGCCATTTTTTTTCAGTGAGAGGTCATAAAAAGCTATTTGTACACCAAAAATTCAAATCTGCTATTATTTTTGCAATTGCACAATGTTTAGCTTGGTCTGGTAAATCCACGTCTGATCACAAAAGTCTCTTGTAACCCAAATACTGTTAACTTTATCTTCTTAAAATTACATCTTGAGCTACAAAAATTAAAGTTTTTTTCTGCATGAATCTAGCTAAGCAAAAATAATCCATGCAATCATAAACTAACATTAGAAAGCAATTATCTGAGTTACAAATGTTTAAGCGAGTTTCATCAATTCTTCTTTTGATTCGTTCTTCGACATCAGCCGCCGACTTGCTTCTTGGCCTCTAATATAACCCTCACGTTTCTCAAGGGTAAACATTCTGTTTGCTGATTCTGTGACCTATTTCACACATCTCTCTATTGATTGGGCATGACAGGGCCACTGTGGTACTTGCATTGGTTCGTCAATGATCTCCATTATTTCCGTTGTAGTCACTTTGAACGTCAAAGGTGGCTCATATACACCTTCAGGCCAGTCAATCAGCTCCAGCAAAGTGGATGCTCTGATATTGGTTAAAGGCATTTTTCTTGCATGTACAGAAAAATCTTGTACTTTTTTTTAATTTGTCAAGCATATATGATTATAAGCAAAGTATAAACAGTAAAACATGATTGAATATATATGTAATAGTTCAAGCATGAATGAGAGTAAAAGAGGTAAGAATTCAAATCACCAGGACCAGATGGATTACACCCCAAGGTTCTGAAGGAACTGGCAGATGAGATCTCAGAACCACTGAACTATATCTTTCAAAGATCCTGGAGCACCGGGGAACTGCCAGAGGACTGGAAAAGAGCTGATGTAGTTCCCATCTTCAAAAAAGGAAAAAAAAAACAGATCCAGGAAACTACAGACCTATCAGCCTGACCTCAATACCAGGGAAGATTTTGGAAAAGATAATCAAGCAACAAATCAATGAACACCTAGAAGCAAACAAAGTAATAACCAAAAGCCAACATGGGTTTGTCAAAAACAGATCATGCCAGACGAATCTTATTGCATTCTTTGATAAAGTGACAAAATTAGTGGACCAGAGGAATGCTGTCGATGTGGTTTACTTGGACTTCAGTAAGGCATTTGACAAAGTAGATCATAACCTACTACTAGATAAAGTAGAAAAATGTGGGTTAGACAGCATCACCACCAGATGGATTCGAAATTGGCTAACCAACCGCACTCAACGTGTAGTGCTCAATGGAACTGCATCTACATGGAGGGAAGTATGCAGTGGAGTACCCCAAGGCTCTGTTTTAGGCCCAGTACTCTTCAACATCTTCATCAATGACTTGGACAAGGGGATAGATGGGGAACTCATCAAATTTGCAGATGACACCAAACTGGCAGGAATAGCCAACTCTCCAGAAGATAGGCTCAAGATACAGAAGGATCTTGACAGACTTGAACATTGGGCGCTATCAAACAAAATGAAATTCAATGGTGAAAAAAGTAAGCTTCTACATTTAGGCAAGAAAAACAAAATGCACAGGTACAGTATATGTGGTACCTTGCTCAACAGTAGTAACTGTGAGAGGGATCTTGGAGTCCTAGTGGACAACCATTTAAATATGAGCCAGCAGTGTGCAGCAGCTGCCAAAAAAGCCAACACAGTTCTAGGCTGCATTAACAGAGGGATAGAATCAAGATCACGTGAAGTATTAATACCACTTTATAATGCCTTGGTAAGGCCACACTTGGAATACTGCATACAGTTTTGGTCGCCACGATGTAAAAAGGATGTTGAGACTCTAGAAAGAGTGCAGAGAAAAGCAACAAAAATGATTAGGGGACTGGAGGCTAAAACATATGAAGAACGGTTGCAGGAACTGGGTATGTCTAGTTTAATGAAAAGAAGGACCAGGGGTGACATGATAGCAGTGTTCCAATATCTCAGGGGTCGCCACAAAGAAGAGGGAGTCAAACTTTTCTCCAAGGCACCTGGGGGTAGAACAAGAAGCAATGGGTGGAAACTAATCAAGGAGAGAAGCAACTTAGAACTAAGGAGAAATTTCCTGACAGTTAGAACAATTAATCAGTGGAACAGCTTACCTCCAGAAGTTGTGAATGCTCCAACACTAGACATTTTTAAGAAGATGTTGGATAACCATCTGTCTGAAGTAGTGTAGGGTTTCCTGCGTAAGCAGGGGGTTGGACTAGAAGACCTCCAAGGTCCCTTCCAACTCTGTTATTATTATTATTATTATTATTATATGTGTACATTAGGACAGGAACGGTAGGCACGATTGTGCGCTTATGCATGCCCCTTACCGACCTCTTAGGAATGGGGTGAGGTCGATGGTAGATAATCTGAGGTTGAAGTTTTTGGGGTTTGGGGAAGAAACTACTGAGTCAGGTAAAGTGTTCCAGGCATTGACAACTCTGTTGTTGAAGTTGAATTTTTTGCAATCAAGTCTGGAGCGGTTTACATTAAGTTTGTATCTATTGTGAGCTCGTGTATTATTGCGGTTGATCTCCCAGCGTGTCATCAAGTCAATGATCTTTTGCTCTCCTCTCTTGAATGTCATCTGAACACAAAAGTGTCTGGATTATCATTTCACTAAAAATGTACCATGCTGAGTGCTGAATGGTTGGCAAAGTAGCATCTACTATAGCTGTGATGGCGAACCTATAGCACACATGGCCAAAGTGGCATGCAAAGTCATGTCACCCGGCACACGCGGCCTTGCTGTTTGTCTTCTGGGTTTCTGGATGCATGTGCATGCGACGATCAGCTGTCCTTCATGTACGTGGCAGTGCCGAAAATCTGTGTGTGCATGCGCTCTGACCAGCTGATTGTCGGGTGCGCATGCATGCCAGAACCTGGAAGTTTGGCTTTTCTGGAGTGTGATCCCTTCACGTGCAGGGCAGTGCCGGAAACCAGCCTGCGCATTTGCACTGGCCAGCTGATCATCAGGCGTGCATGCGTACTACAACCCGGAAGTTTGGCTTTTCCGGAGCGAGGCCCCGACGTTTCTGTGCGACCTTTTCGGCATCACTGTAGTATAGCTTTCTTTTGTAGTCTGACTTGCTGCAGCTGGAACAACACATGATGCGGGCCTTTAATCCAGGAACATTTTACTTTGTTGTTGAACCAGCAAGGGTAGTACATACCAATGATGTATTCCACTATCATTCTTAAGTTTTGGAGAGTTTTGCCTTTAAAGCCATGTTTTGAAACCCATATTCGACAAAGCCTATTTGCAGTTGTCAACCATCATAAATGGCTTATGGGGCCAATTTCTAGTAGAGCCAAATCTGTGGGAAGTTCTCCTGTCCTTATTGCCTGTGTGATACTATATCCATATGCTTGATTAGTAGAGAAATCCTTTATAACACTGTTGCTCAGTGAAATGAGAAGCTCACCAATTGAAACTCTGGTGAATGAAGGATCAATGTCAAGTTCTGTGGCAGTGGCTAGCATGTTGCCAATTTTACCTGCCCATTTGTTGTTAGACATTGTTGTTCTTCCCATACAATTTTGTGATTAAGTGTCATAGGGGTAACTCATTCGAATGGAGTGCACACACCAACCAGATCAACTTCCAGTCAAGCTTGACCTCTACCCAGTGCATGGCACCACCTTCACAGCCAGTATTAACATTTGTGAAATCTTTTCCAATAGCCTTCAAGTTTTTGTCAATGCCTTTCTTCTTCATGAAATACACCAGATTATCTGCAATCACTTGAGCAGGTTTTCCTGTTTTTGAGCCTTTCTGTGAAATGATAATTATATCTTCCACCCAGCTCACTGCACACAGAATAATGTTCTTCTTTGATGGTACTAGGGAATTGCTGATCTGAATTGTTTGTTTTCAGCATAACTTTAGTTGCATCTATACAGCCATCGAAGAAGATGCATTCTATTTCTCCCTTCTTACAGAGCTCATCAAATTCTTGATCTAGGGACTTAATAATTTTTTCCTGGCCTCTCTTTACTTTATTGTGGTTAACTACAAGTCTCTTGTCTTCTTCGATGATCAATGATCTATGATCACTGATGAATCTATGAAGGCAGCGGTAGTAATGGCAGCAGTGTCATGTAGAGCAACACCATATCTTATGCTCTGCATAGTGACATTTGTTATTTCTAATCTATTGTATTTTGTCTTTTCTTTTGAAGTAGAGGGCATGTGTGTTTGGTCTAAGCCAGGGGTCTGCAACCCGCGGCTCTGGAGCCGCATGTGGCTCTTTCATCCCTCTGCTGCAGCTCCCTATCACTCAAAATATGCATTACAACCGCCAAAGTGCGACACTCACTGGCACGTGATTTATTGAGCTTTTTAACCCATCTTTTTTTTCCGGAGTTCAAAATGTTTTTGTTGCATGCAGAAATAAAAGTGTGTTTTCTCTGTAGCAGGTCATTGATTTCATAAATGCAACACACTATAGTTTTTTTATACATAGCATAAAGGTAAAAAGACAATATATTATCTTCATTTTAGATGTCAAAAGGGTTTTGTGGCTCCCTGTGTTTTCTTTTCTGTGGGAAACGGTCCAAATGGCTCTTTGAGTGTTTAAGGTTGCCCACCCCTGGTCTAAGCCTTCTTCATAACTTCCATCACATTCCTCTTCCTCTTCATCATCTATTGTCTGTTCTTCATTTTCATCATCAGAGATAATTACTTTATTTGTCAGAATCGAAATGTCTGGAATACTTCTCTGCTTATATTTAATGAGCCTTTGTCTCTCATCGTCTTGGCGTTTTTGCCTAGTCGTTTCTGCTTGGGCACATCTTTTTTGCAGGCAGCAGGGCAGCCAAATTTGGCACACAGAGCTATTTGACAATTGCAGTTGAGGATGTCAAACAGTTTGTCAAGTGTCACAGTGAAAGTCTCTTTGACATCTAGCTTTCCTCTACCAAGAGATACGTTTTTGGCTTGATCCCAGCTCTCTTGGATCTTGTTCAAGATTGTCACTTGTGAATTTACAACAGGGGTCACAAAAGAACTGTTCGTTAATTCCTACTTTTCAAGCACTTTTGGATATATGTCTCTTGCAAGACTGGTTGCTGGGTAGTTTCCAGCATAATCACTACTCTACATCCTCTACAACTCTACCTTTCTGCCCCAGCTACGAACCACGAAGAACGCAGCGCACACCAAGTCCGTGCAAACTTTATTTTAATTAGATAAAGACTACTAGTAAGCTTTCTTAGTAGTTTGTTCAAACAAAGATACATTTTCAAACAGTCTTTCAGGAATCATGGCTGTTAATTCAAAGTCATTAACAGCCTGACAGAAGTCCAAAGTACAATAACTCAATTCTTGATGCAATAGTCTTCTCTGATATCAGTACTCTTACTCAGACTCCCAGAAGCAATTAGCCAAACAGATAACACAGGAAAACCAGGCCAAAGAGACATTTTCTGAATCCGATACACAAGGTGATTACGAAGAGTTGTTTCCTGCAGCTTGCCAGCTGCCTCGACTGTTCTTAAATAGACTAGGGGAGTGGCCAATTAGCCCCCAACCTTACTCCCGAGGAGACCTTCTCTGGAGTAAACCTTCCTGCCTCTTGGCAGCCCTGCGTGCTCTTGCATTCAGGAAAGGAGTAGCCCCTCCTTTCCCATCACTGCCAAGAGGTGCTGGAGGTTCCAAAGGCCCTGGCTGCACAGGCTGCTGGCGGGCCACAACATCTACATCTTCTCTTGAATGATGTAAATTCCTCTAGCTACTCATTCCAGTCATGAGTTTCATGCCATCAAGTTTTGGTAATGACAACAATATATTTGCCCTTTTGTTTTTGGATTTCAGGTTCACCCTATTTGTTCCTCATACTTTGAGCACTGGTGTATAGGCATTTGAGTTCTTTTTGACTGAATCTGTGTTGCTTTCTTCATCACCTGTTTTGTGTCTGAGTTCCCTTTCTTTTTAACACTTGGTTGATTGCCCCGAGGTTTGCAATTGGAATTAGTTTCTAAAACCCAGTCTCCCACCCCCTCCAATTATAGTTTAAAGCCCTTCAGAAAAAGGCAAGTCAGTTGGTTTCTATACAACATTCTTCCTGGTTCTTTTTATGTGTAGCACCATCCCTTAAGCAAGTGCTTTACTTCCATGGTTCTACATTCCTTCATTAGATGCCTACTTTTTGTTGGAAGTACAAAAGAAAAAAAACACCTGTGCCCCCTTTGGCTTTCATGCACAGTCTCTTGGTATTGTTGTCAGGTAAGATGGCAAGAGGATTCCCCCCAAAATAAGGCCAAGTGCTTATTTCAGGGTTCAAAAAAATATAAGACACGGTCTTATTTTCGGGGAAATACGGTATGTCTTATCCAGAAGATAAATAATGCATTTTTATTTTGACTTGAGTCTATGTTTGCTATTAATTAAAGCATATCTGATTGTATATTTTTATGAGTGCCTATTCAGAAATTCTGTTTTTATTAGGGCTAGTTCTCAGGAGATTCATGACTGTACCCTTACAGCAGATATTCAGAATTATCAAGTATAGGTAGAAGCACAAAATAGGAAAGCAGCAAACTGAGTCAAATTCATGCCCAGAACCCTATCAAACATGTTTACCATTATGACCTGTAAATTGTGTTTATTAGTTTTATTACTACTATTAATAGATTTTCTCTCTGTCTCTCTCTTAATAACAAAAGCATTAATCCTTTGGCAAGTGCAAAAGAAAGAATTTAATATTATGATACCATGTTCATCATAAAAAGATTTCAGAAGACTTTCAAATATGCCTTTATTCTTCAATCAATCAATCAATCAATCAATCAATCAATCAATCAATCAATCAGAATAGAGCTTGGAGTATTCTAGTCCAACCTGCTGCTCAAGCAGGAGATCCTATACCATTTCATACAAGTGACTGTCCAGTCTCTTCTTAAAAACCTCCAGTGATATTGAAGGAACAGCCAAAAGGGAAATATCATCATTTAGCTATTGCTATAAATAAAGTTGCTTTCTTTGATAGTTAGGACTTCCACCTTAAGTGAATGCCCTCTTCAGATAACACTGGACAACAAAGATTCCTTCCTATATGCGTGTATCTTATAGATATTAACTGCGAATCACAAAAGTAATATGTAACATAACTTATCATGTGCTATTTTATACAAATCTTCTGTTTTTGCAATTTCTTCTTATTTACCTTTGAATTTACTAATTTCCGCTTGCATATAAGACCGTGATGGTGAACCTATGGCATGTGTGCCACAAGTGACATGCAGAGCATTCTCTGCGGGCATGCGAGCCATTGTCACTGCTCAGCTCCACCGCGCATGTGCATGCACTTCCTGCCAGCCAGCTGATTTTTGGGTCTCTGCCATGCATCCGCGGGGGGCGAGGCGCATGTGGGAGATACATGTGCATGCATGGGGGGGCATGAGGGCATGGGGCACCCCCACAGCCTGTTTTTGGTCCCAGGAGGCTGCAGGGAAGTCTACTAGGCCCAAAACAGGGCGCGGGTGTGTGTAGTGTGCCCCCCACAGCCCTTTTTTGGTCCCAGGAAGCTGCAGGGAAGCTGCTAGGCCCAAAATGGGCCATAAGGGGGTTGTGCATGCATGCACGGGGGTGGTAGGAACAGGGATGGTCGTGTGCGCATGCACATGGGGGTCACGCAGAGGGTCGCACATGCATGTGCAGGGGGTGGGACATGCTGGGTGGTGGTCGCACACACATTGCATTATGTGTGCAGGCTTTCGGCATGTGATGACATCACTGGTATAAGATGTTCTGTGTCGCTCATGTATAACCAGGCATGCATTCAAGGGATATTGCATAACATTTGTGGAACTGATATAATTTGGGCATGCCTAGGCATGCCTAGAGTGTATGGATGATGCTTGCTATACAAGCAGCTCCCATGCCCAGATTCTACTCATTTCATTGATATCATTGTATCAATGATATGTATTTTGATATCTATTTTGATGCAACTGTTTCAAGTCCTAGTATACCAAGCTGCAGTTTACATAACAAATAAACCAGTTACAGACTTGCTATAGGATGGTTGATGATAACAGAAATGTTTCACCAATGTCATAACAGCTGTAGTAAGTTCTGCTATATTTGTGGTGAATATATGCTTAAGCCTCTAAGATGCACAATAACTGGACTTGTTGAGAAAGTGTATGAACTATACTTTGTCCAGCCTGGGCTCCTCACACTTATTGTGAAAGATGTCCTATTTATCTTAGAGCTTGGCTCAGAGGAACTTGGAAGTCAATGCCATTTGCTATTCCAAAAATATGGCGAGAAGAGAATGATCATGTGACATACTGTTACTTCTATCTCAATAATGTCACTGGTTTCTTTGCTAAAAATAAGAAATCAATTAAATACCCTAATCTATCTTTAGGCATGAGACCAATATGATGACAATTTGCCAGTACCAAACTCACCAAAGAAATAGAGCTTAGATGAAACAGATGAAGATGTTGCAATGTACTGACTAGGCACAGAAAGTGACAATGATCCAGCTTCTGAACTGTGTGTGTCTGGTGGGTCTCATTTCATAACATAATCAGAATTAAATGACCTGGTCAGGGACTGAGGTTTATCAAAGTCAGAAGAAGAACTACTGGTTTCAAGACTGCATGGATAGTGTTTGCTCTCATCAGGTATGAAAATTTATGTCTTTCAAAGCCAAAGATGATTTAAGAGTTTTCTTAAGCTTCGTGACAAGCTAATTTTCTGTACTGACATTGATGGTTTGTTCACAGCTTTGGGTCATGAACATGACTCAAAGAATGGTTTCTTTTATGGATTCATCAGTGTTAAGCCTCAAAGCTATCATGTTACATAATGGCAATGTACACCCTTCAGTGTTTGTTGGCTATGCTGCACATATTAAGGGAACATACAAAAACATGGAACTGTTGCTAAAGCCCATCCATTGTACCGAGTATACATGGAATATCCATAGAGATCTAAAAGTAGTGGCTCTGCTGCTTCGAATGCAGCTCAGATATACCAAGTATTGTTGTTAATGGGACAGACATGCAGGACTGTTGCATTATATTAAAAAGAAGTGGCCACAAATAATTTGTTTTCTGAACAATTTTTAATTTCTAGAAAACATGTGACTATACAAAATTAAATTAAGTACAATTGTATTTGATTCAGCAAATTCACATTATGTAGTTATAATAATGAAAAGTTATTAAAAGTTGTCAAGTATCTGTCATCAATATTGGGGCCTGCCTTCCTGGAATACATCACTTCTTCTGACATAAATATATAAAAATATATTTATATCTGGATATGTTTTCTAAACTGTTAAAACATTACTCAGTGTAAAACAAATGGGAGGCTTTCAGGACAGTTGAATAGAAGCATATATCTAGCAGTCCAGACAGTTTCAAAATGACTGTGGCCAAATGCAGTAATTTATATAGATAATAAAAGTGGAGTTGAATCTTGATACAACTGAATTGGTGGTGGCTAGATGATTTTGTATTTGGGAACAAGTTGTATAGTACGTTCTGGATGGCTGCACATTCACCCATCCATTAAAAAAGAAGAAGTTCATTAAGATGTTCATGTCACTGTAGGTTTTATCTGATTTGGTAGCTGGGCCATTTCTCATATGTTACCTCAACAGAATTACTGCAATATATCATGGGTAAGACTAGTTTTATACACAGAATATGTTGGCCTCTAATATATCTTGTCTGATTCACTGTAAGGCAATTTTAATACAGCTGCAATATCAAATTGCCTCTGAGACCATTTCAATATGCTGATACTTATCTCTAAAGCCTCAAGTGTCATATGACTGAACTAACAGCAATTCCCATATCTACTTTCTTCTATTTTAAGAACATTTTCTTTAATGTCCCTCTTCTATTTGAAATCTGACCAGCATCAATAAAAAGACATGTTTCCACTATCATTAAGCGACAGTAATTTGTTATTTTTTAAGCAACAGGCAAAAACATTTTATCATGGTACTTTTAATATTTTTAAAAATATTTTATCTGCTGCTGTTATCAAATCAACTCAGTTCAACTCCAATCAATCAATCAAATATGTTGTATTTTTGTAAAAGAATGGTCTACGCCCGTGATGGCGAATCTATGGCATGCGTGCCACAGGTGGCACACTGTGGTGCCCACATACAGGTACTGAATGTAAAATAGTAAGTTGTTGTATAAAATTATAATGTTGTTAAAAGGAACTGTTTAAGCAAGTAAGTATAGAGCCAGACAGCTTTTAAAATGCATGGTAAGTAGAAAGGGGGAGGTGTTTATCCCAGTGCTCCAGAAGGGAGGGGGGATAGATGACATCATAAGAGACAGCCAATCGGAGCATAGATAGCAGGGCCAGGAACTATAAAAGGCCTGGCTGAGAGAGATGTGGAGCTCTCTGTTATGTTATGTGGTAATTGCCAAAGGCGGGAAGTTTCAGTGAGAAGAGCTGTGAAGAAAGCTCTTTAGCTGTATTAGTGAGAAGAGCTGAAGAAAGCTCTCTGTTATGTGTGAAATTCCAAAGAAGGAAGGATTTAGTGAGGAGTGCTGTGAAGAGTTGAGGGAAGCTCTGTTATGTGGTAAATCCCAGGAGGGAAGCCTTAGTGTGGAGAGCTGAGGAGCTCTGTGTGTGACTTCCAAAGAGAGAAGATAGGCCTTAGGCAGTTCTGTGGGAAGCAGGAGCCAGGGTCAGGGAACAAGATTGATTGATATATATTGAGTAATCTGTAGATAGAGATAAATGGTGAAACGTGCTCTTATCTATAGGCCTAGAAACAAAGAAGAATGGGAGTTGCTTAGATTTAGTCAAGAAAGCAAAGAAAGTCTCAGAGAGGAAGGAAAGAAAAGGAAAAATTAAATAAGCTGCTTGTGGCTGTAACAAATTCGCTTGACAATGACTGAGAAGTTGTATTTAAATAAACTGTTTACTAGTGTGTTAAAGAAACGTGTCAACGTCTGTCTATTCCACACATAAAGCAAATATCAAACAATCCTGCAGAGCTTAGAGATATTGAAGAAGTAAAAAGCAAGCCTCTAAAGAGAGAGAGAAGTGAAACAGGGGGTGCAACCCTTGGTCAGGGAGATATAAAAGGAAAATTAAACACAAATCGCTACCAAGACATATAAAACAATAAACCTGACCGGGAGGGGACGGGTGGCATACCCCCACACGGAGCCATATCTGCCGGCACGCAAGCTGTTGCTCTAGCTCAGCTCCAGCATGCATGTGCGTGCCCGCCAGATGATTTTTGGCTTGTGCGGAGGCTCTGGGAGGGCAATTTCGGCCTCCGGAGGGCCTCCGGGGGGGTAGCGTTTTCACCCTCCCCAAGCTCTAAGAAAGCCTCTGGAGCCTGGGGAGGGCAAAAAACGGGCTTACCAGGCCCACTGGAAGTCGGGAAATGGGGGAGTGGGGAGGGTCATGCACGCATGCGCAGGGGGGTGGGGTGAGTGGGGGGCTTTGAATTATGGGTATGGGCACGCACGCACGTGCGACAGCACACACATGCACTATTTCGGCACCCGAGGGAAAAAAGGTTTGCCATCACTGGTCTATGCCTACAGCATACAGAATCATTCAATCACAGTATTTCCTGTGATGTATGAAAATGAAAGCTGCACGTTGAAGAAGTAGGATAGGTAGATTATTGACATTTTTTAACTTTGTTATTGGAGAATCCTCCTGAGAATACTGTGGACACAATCAAGAAAACCAACCAAACAAACAAATCAACCTAGTGTTCTCATTTGCGAAGATTATAATGAGACCTGTAACAACTGGCAAACTGGCCGTGACGGTAATTGGAGGCTACAAAGAGAACTTAGAGGGCGAAGGGTTGCTCCAGGGTGCAGGACCAAGAGTGCCAGGACTGATACCATCCAGACTGGGGAGGGGTTTTACTTTTACCCCCGAGAGAATTTTTTCTGCGCGTGCTGTGGTGGGTGTGCCAAGGTACACCCACGTGACACCTATACTCTGCCAGCTGCATTGGTTGCCCATTAGTCTCCGGGTCCAATTCAAGGTGTTGATCATCATCTTTAAAGCCCTTCATGGCTTAGGACCAGGTTATCTCCGGGACCGCATTCTGCCTCATACTTCCCTCCGACCGGTTAGGGCCCACAGAGTTGGCCTCCTCCAGCTCCCGTCAGCCAAGCAATGCCGGCTGGCGGGTCCTAGGGGGAGAGCCTTCTCTGTGGCCGGCCCCACGCTCTGGAACCAACTCCCTCCAGAGACCCGAACCATCCCCACCCTGCTGGCCTTCCGAAAAGCCGTTAAGACATGGCTCTTCCTGCAGGCAGGGGGTAGAGCTTAACTCCATCTGCACTCTCCCCCGGGTATGTCTGGTGGTTGAATGGTTCTTTTATATTGTAATTTTTAATTTTTATATTTTGATTTTAATTGCATTTATTGGTTTTCTTGTATTTTTCCTGTGTTGTAAGCCGCCCTGAGTCCCTCGGGAGTGGGGCGGCATATAAGAAACCATAAATAAATAAATAAATAAATAAATTTGAGACACAAATGATCAGGCTTAAATTATCCTATTTCAGATACATTACATAAAACCTAATGCCCTAGATAAGGCTGTAATATTGGAAAGATGGAACAACGAGAAGAAGAATATGAGCAACAGCAAGGCAGATGGACTCATATGCAATGGTGACTTTCCCCCCCTGTGATAGCAAGTTCTTCTTTCAAATATTTAAAGTATAGTACAGGTTAGCAAAACAGAAATACAAAGGAAAAATGAATTTGTGCTATTGTTAAACTAAATTATCTTTATTATTATCTATCATTATCTAAAATTATCTAAACTAAATTATCTAGTCGACCTCACCTAAAGTGACCAGATTTTTTTTTAAGCGGGCCGGGGGGCGGGCCCGCCTGGGCGCCGCCATTTGAGTTTTGCCCTCTGCGCATGCGCAGAATGCTGCGCATGCGCAGAGGGCAAAACAACGCAAATGTCGGCGTCCAGGTGGGGGGGGAGGCGGGAGGCCTTTCCTCGCCTCCCGCCTCCCCTTCGGGAGCCGGCAGTGGCTTGGGCTGGCAAGCGACGAACGGGAGGCGGGAGGCGGGGAAAGGAGGCAGCCGGCAGCTTACCTGCGAGGCGGCGCTCCCGCAGCAGCCCATGGCGGGCTCGGGGCTAGGTCTCTGTCGCGAGCTCCAGGCATCCAAGCGCCGCGGTCTCCTGGTCGCCCGCCCGGCCCCAGGGCAATGGCGGCAGCGAGGCAATGGGGGGAAGGAAGGGAAGGGGGATGAGGAAGGGGAGGGGCCACTCATGAGCTCAAACTGCCGCTCCGAGTCCGCAGCGGCGCCTCAACCCCCTTTTTCTGAGACGACGGCAGCAGCGACGGCTCCTCGTCCCTCACCCCTCCACCCGCATCCCAACAGCAGCGGCGCCTCTGAGGGCGGGGCTAGGGATGGGGCAGGGGAAGGAGAGGAGCAGCAGCCCCCCTTCCCCCTCTCCCCAGCAGGCAGCCGGCTCGCTGAAATTCCGCTTTGCCCGACTTGCTTCCGGTTTTTATTTCGGTGGTAGTACCTCTTTTTTATTTTATTTATTTATTAGTGACATTTATATACCGCCTCACAGTGCAAGCACTCTCTAAGCGGTTTACACCAGTAAGCAATGTATATATTTACATTACCCCCAACAATCTGGGTCCTCATTTTACCTACCTCGGAAGGATGGAAGGCTGAGTCAACCTTGAGCCGGTGAGATTTGAACCGCTGACCTGCAGATCAGTGTCAGCTAATGTGGCCTGCAGTACCTGCCTCTAACCGCTGCGCCACCTCGGCTCATTTGTGCTCTCTTTTGTGCTTCCCCTTCTAAGGTGACCAGATGTCCCGCTGTTTCGGCATTCTTTCCAAAAAAGCGTGACTTTTTGGAAAGAATGCGGGACGCGGGACACACGCTTGAAAAGCGTGTCTGTCCCGCCAAAAGCGGGACGTCTGGTCACCTTAACCTCACCCCATTCCTAAGATTTCTGTAAGGGGCATGCATAAGCGCACCATCATGCCTACAGTCCCTGGCCTACTGTCCTATTGTCCAAATTTACCTATACCTACTTTGCTTTTGTTTATGTTTATACTATATCTGTTATCTTGTACATGTTTTGACAAATAAAATAAATAAATAAATAAAATTAATTAATTATCTGCTAAAAGTGGTGCTAGAAAGCAAAATTAAATGTGATAAAATATATACTGTAGGTTAAAACTTA
This sequence comes from Diadophis punctatus similis, assembly GCA_023053685.1. Lineage (NCBI taxonomy): Eukaryota > Metazoa > Chordata > Lepidosauria > Squamata > Dipsadidae > Diadophis > Diadophis punctatus. The sequence continues at coordinate 7,614,558 of JALIGW010000008.1, forward strand.
ATCTAGAAAAATTAATGCTTATGTTCCCTCCTACTTTTTCTTTCCTTTCTACACAAGCAGTATGTTGTCTAGTACTGAAGAAATAGCAGTCAAAAAACAAAACAGAAAAACCAAGTAGATTCCACATAAACACACCCATACAACAGAGTACCAAATGCGCTTGAATTTTAGTAAAATAGAAGGATGAAATTAATAAATCAAAGAAAAGGCGCACATACAAAATTGCCTAATTAATATTATCAGTTTTTTTCTAAGTGAAAAAAATATGGAACGTTATGTAGTTCTGCACTATATGCACTGTATGATCAATATTAATGCTGAAAAATAATTTTAATTGTATTATGTAAATATGTCAATTGATAATGAAACAACTGGTGATTAAATGTCAGCTCTAATTCTTTTTATCACTAATTCGTTTGCAGCTCCAATTGATTATTTTAGAGGTGGCTGACTTCTGGTAGCTAAGGACTGCATAGAACATTTTTTAAAAGCTACAGAATGAAAAAGGCTACAATATAGAGGCTTTTTGTTTTAGAAAAAATCTGTGGAACCTATTTTTACAGATTATATTAGAATTTTCATCTATAATGCAACATTCCCTAACTCAGCGTGATAGAAAACAAAGCTAGCAGTTTTTAGCAATCATGAACACAAAAATGGTACTTGGAACTTACATCAATTGTTTAAACCTGGCTTTATAGATTGTTAACCAAAGTATTTGATGAGCTATTGACTTTTTAGATGGAAAAGCGATGGAAATTGGATTAGAAACACATCTCAACTATGTATAATTCACAAAGCAATTAATATTAAATTCATGATGACAAAAGTATACACACTTACTGTGGCTAATTCATCAAACTTTCCAAAAAGTTCATTCAGAAGCTTCACTAGTTCTTGAGCAGTGCACTGAGATGCCAAACTGGTAAACCCCACAATGTCTGCAAATAATATACTGTAAAGTGAAAGGAAGAGTCAGAGATATTTTGCCAATAACTTACATGTTAACATTTTAAAGGAATTCACAGAGAAAATTGGGGAAGGAGCATAAAACAAAAATATAATCCTCCATTTTTAATTTACTACAGAAAAAAAACTACAAAAAGCAATGGAAATACTCCAGAAAATTATGAAGGTAATGAAATCACAATATTTATGTTAGTGTATATTATTTGTACTGTACTTTCAGTGAATAACTGGGATATTGGATCAAAACCTTGGCAAGTCTTGGCAGTGTAGTTGTGAAAGTTGCTGCAAATTGGCAAGAAGATATTTTCTTCAAATCTGTCAGCTACCCACCTTTTATTTATTTATTTTTAATACAATTTTATTGAGTTTTTAAAACTTAAAAAAAAACATAAATACATATTCACGTTTTTCATTCCTGTGACATTGGCCTAAAATCATTATACATATATATAGTTCCATCGTATTGTTATTTTAGGGCATGAGTGACTGTGAAGAGAGCCTCACAATCCAAATAGTGTCGCAATTGGTGCACCAGGCGAACCTGTGCAAAGGTCCCCCTGGCTACAGCTGTTAGATGTTGTTCTAATTTGAGCTGTGAGTCCAGGAGGACACCCAAATTGTGAACCCATTCCAAGCGGGATAATTCCCCCCCCCCCCGAACCAAGGATGGATAGTCAGTATAATCTTTCGGGGGCAATACCCACAGCCACTCGGTCTTGTCAGGGTTGAGTCTGAGCCTGCTGCCTCCCATCCAGATCCCCACAGTCTCTAGGCACCGACACATCACATCCACCGCTTCACTGAACTGACACGGGGTGGAGATATACAACTGGGTATCATCAGCATATTGCTGGTACCTCACCCCGTGTCGTCGGATGATCTCACCCAGCGGTTTCATGTAGATGTTAAATAGGAGGGGAGAGAGAACCGAGCCTTGAGGGACCCCACAAACCAGGGGTCTAGGGGTCGATCTCTGTCCTCCTACCAACACCGACTGTGACCGACCAGAGAGATAGGAGGAGAACCACCGTAACACGGTGCCTCTCACTCCCAACCCCCCTAGTCGTCCAATTGAATAGTGTAGCCAAAATTTTTCCATGCAATCATGTTATATTTTACAATCTCTTCAGACAGCTACCCACCTTTTATATGGAGGTCTCATATGCTGTGTAAGTCATTGTTGAATGCCACAACGCCATGCTAAACATTTTAAACAAAAATAAAATCTACATTTTGCTTCAATACCATGTGTGAACCAGCTGCAGTGTCTCTATATTTGGGATGGGCATAGAGAGTTGCAAGAATAGAAAATGGCTGCTGCTTTTGTTGCTGCTGCTGCAAGAGCATCAGGAGACCTGTGTCTCTTATGCACGTTCTTAAAAAAATAAGGGTTGGGTTAGATAAAACAGGAGATGTGTGAAGCAGGTAATGTCTTTTTAGCTTATTCCTTTCTACAGAATGGTAATTTGGCCTGCCATTAAGTAGCTTAATGGGAATGGATTAATGTGTGCATGGAGTAGATGTCTCACCCAAGTCCCTGAGACATTGCATACAGTTCAATTACGAACCACTTGATCATGGAAAGTGCTGGTGAAGTAGTAAACACTCACTCAGCAAGGGAATGCAGAACACTTATCAGAGAAAGGTGAGGGCAGAAGATGCTCAAGAGGTAATCTGGAATACTTTTTCTCAGCCTTTCATAAGAATGAATGTTTCCCCTAAACAAATGCTGGCTTTCCTACTGGAGTGAGGTATCTAATGAAAGAGAGATGGATTCTGAATGATGGATCTGAAACTTGATGAAGGAAAGCAACAACCCAGAGGTTTTGTTGGCAATATGCCTTATCACCTTTTTGATGTCAGGTGATGCAGATTCTTCCTTTTTAGAGATTATTCTATGATTTCTTCCAAGTGATTTCAGACTGATATTCTAAATGCAAGTTTACTTTCAGGCACATAATTCTAAATAAAGTTTTATCTAAAAAAGATGCATACTACAAACATTCAGAATTCAATGAAATATATAAATGAAGCAGTTCAGAAAAATAAGTGTACCTTCTTGCTCTTTGTAGCTTGGAAGCAAAGGTAATAATTTTGCTCACATTTGCCTGTGAGTCATGTGGAGATATATTCCTAAAGATAGTGAGTGTGGGCTCAAACTCCTCAAGAAACAAACCATCCAGTATTTGTAAAAAAAAGTAGATATAAATAATTCTATTGGGGCCTTGGCATTGTAATAATAATTGTGCAGAAACAGGAAAAGACTAAATTAATACTGTACAATTTGGGCTTGTCAAAAGGAATATAGACAGAAATCGAACATTTCTGTTTGTACCTGAAAATGTACCTGAGCCGAGGTGGCGCAGTGATTAAAAGAAGCACTGCAACCTACTTCAGCTGGCTGCTAGTTCAGCAGTTCAGCTGTTCAAATCTCACCAGGCTCAAGGTTGACTCAGCCTTCCATCCTTCTGAGGTGGGTAAAATGAGGACCCAGATTGTTGGGGGCAATATGCTGAACTCTGTAAACCGCTTAGAGAGGGCTGTAAAGCACTATGAAGCGGTATATAAGTCTAAGTGCTATTGCTATTGCTAAAAGAGTTTCTGTAACATGTTCAGCTAAATTCTGATTTTAAAAAATCACGTAGTAGTAGCCATGCTACAATAATTCTTCAATCACGGAGATCTATGAGGGCTTCTGTCCCAAATGAAATCTAGAATTTAGTAACTAACTTGGTTTCCAAAACATCCCATAAAGAAAGAGTTTCATGAAAACATTGTCCATCTAGCATGGCATTTTCCTTATATTACAACTGTATTTTCTACTTTACTGACTCAAAATAAGTTGATAGACTCTTCACTTGGAGATACTCAGAATTTCATTGCATGTGTTTTTGCTTTTCACTGCCTCTCATTATTGTAGATACATGAAAAGTTCATACAGCCTGATTTATTTTGTAAGTTCATATAAATCCTACCTAACATTGTCATGCCTCTGAATGTAAATCTTATGGAAAATTCTTTCAGGTGGCTTAAGGAAATCTTCCTTCATTTCCATGGCAACATTTCTGGGCAAAAGGCTCATCAGGAGTCGTTCCTAAAAATAAGAACAAACATATTAATTGTATGTTGATACACATAATGAACTTTTCTTCTTTTCATTACATCTAGTAAACTGGAATATCTTTGAGACTGTCCATTCTGAACAGAATTAACCCAGTGTTTGACAAACTGGAAGAAAGGGACATTATGCAAGTCTCCTTCCTCTGTGAATTAGAAGATAAGAGTCAGGAAACCACTTGCTTCTGCTATGGCTTTTGTCCTTTGAAACAGTCTGTTCCCCCAGAACAGTGTTTCCCAACCTTGGCAACTTGAAGATATCTGGACTTCAACTCCCAGAATTCCTGGTGGCTGGGGAATTCTGGGAGTTGAAGTCCAGATTATCTTCAAGTTGCCAAGGTTGGGAAACACTGCCCCAGAAGACAGAAGAGCCTCCTCTTTATCAGTAAGGCAATCAAGATTCTTCTCTTTCACAGAGACTTCAAGGAATGGCTGTTATAAATCCTGAGATGTAATTCAGGTTTTTGACAATATGTACAAGATCACTGATACTAAGACTGTTACTTTTTTTTATTGTTAGAGATGACTTTATTGTTAAAAATATTGATAATTCATGACCAATTCTGGTATAAGCATTTATTTTTATTTTACTTATTGCTTTTGTATCACATTATATTATAAGGCATCTAGACCAAAGAAATTAGGCAGCATACAAACCCTAATTATAAATAATTAAAAGTTAATAAAATAATTAATTGTGTTTAATTTATATACTTAAAAAAATAATATAAAATCAACCCAGAAAACAGAATTAGAATTATCTCAGGCATTAGATTATGAAGATGTTTAAAATGTTCATAATGTAATACTGCACTTATCATTTTCATCCAGCAGTGGATCTATTTTCACCTTTCAAAAATGTCAATTGTTTTCATCCAGCATAAGGATCATGGGTTTGGTACACCTTTAAGTGTTATATGAAGTATACCATTAATGGAACTGCAAGCAATCCTAGCATTAAACTGATCAATGCTGTTCATTAATTAAATGTTATTTATAACATTCTATAATAAAAGTTGTGGTAACTTTCAGAAACCTATAGATGTTCTTGTTTGTTGATAATTTTTTACAAATAGATATGTGATAAAATCTTTTATGTTTTCTTCATGTTTCTTTTGAATTTCTTAAAATGATAAGAATGGTTGGTAAATATTAACATTCCTCAAAAAATTTCAAATGTGAAATATTAGTCATATATCACTTTCCATGAAGTAAGATGGAATGGATTGGCCTGGTGATTTTTTTTGCTTTCTGGAAAAATGGTAGGATCCACTTATTTTGTATTTTTGAGATGCCATCTTAATATCTCCATTCCTCTGTACAGCATAAACCATTTTGCTGAATAGAACTTCATGAGCAGATAATTGGCTCTTATTACCATTATGATCATAATGCTACTAATAACAGCTTATAGTAGAATCTATAACATTAGTGTGCAAAAGAATGTGGGATCAATTGCTATATTTTCTGTCTGCTGTTTTGGAATTTAATTAAGCTGCTCTTTTGCTATACTTAGCAAGGCAGATTATAAAACAATGAGACAAAACTATTACTGCCTGCAATTTGGCAGTTCAAATCTCACCACGCTCAAGGTTGACTCAGCTTTCCATCCTTCTGAGGTTGGTAAAATGAGGACCCAGATTGTTGGGGGCAATATGCTGACTCTGTAAACCGCTTAGAGAGGGTTGTAAAGCACTGTGAAGGGGTATATAAGTTTAAGTGCTATTGCTATTACAAAATTATTTACTGAAACTGTTATCAGTTAAACATTAATTAAGGTTCTGCCAGAGGTGGGTTTCAGCAGGTTCTGACCAGAGATGGGTTCTAACTTACCTCACTGCCGATTCGCTTCCTCCCATGCTGCATGGCTGCGCCTTGTGGGCGCGCACGTGCTTTGCGCGCATGCATGCACATGCGCAGTAGCAAAAAATCAGAAAAAAATCCCCACCCCAAAAGCCAAATACAAGATGGCAACACATGCGCAGTGCCAGAAACTCGACTTCTGCGCATGCACAGAAGAAACCCCCCCCAAAAAAGCCCCCAAAAAATTATTCCCAAAAATTTCAAAAATCTGGTTCCGTGACATCATCATGACATCACCAGCGGGTTGGTACCGGTTCGAGAGAACCGGTCCGAACCGGTCCGAACGCACCTCTGGTTCTGGCCAGTTCTGGAGAACCGGTAGCAGAAATTTTGAATAGTTTGGAGAACCGGTAGCAGAAATTTTGAGTAGTTCGGAGAACTGGTAAATACCACCTCTGACTGGTCCCGCCCCCATCTATTATCTGCCTCCTGAGTTTCAGCTGATCGGGAGGAAATGGGGATTTTGCAGTAACCTTCCCCTGGAGTAGGGAGGGAATGGAGATTTTGCACTATCCTTCCCCTGTCATGCCCACCAAGCCATGCCCACCAAGCCACGCCCACCAAGCCATGCCCACAAAACCAGTAGTAAAAAAAAATTAAATCCCACCACTGGGTAATGCTATTGAAGTGCTTAAAAGTGGCAACTTTATATTATCTAACATCCTAATGTGATTTAAAAAAACTTTTTTTAAAAATCCTTTTTTAAAAAACCTTTTAGTTAATAGTACTTTTTAATTTTTTAACAAATGAAGTAGGCAAGTAATTTTTAATATTTTTGAGATTGACTCTTCAAAATGTAGAAGTACTGAAGCTCACCCAGTTTTTCTCCAATAGTTAGATTACTCCAATTTATTCCTAATTATTCAGGAATACTGGAACCGCACTCTGGTTTTTAAAAATCTCATTGATGTATGAGATTATGCATTCTTTTTCTTTGAAAAATAGCTAGCCCAAGCAACTAAGTCTTTTTCAATGCTCTTGTTGCATAGCTAAGACATCACAAATCATTTTGCATGAACATAAGTTCAAGTCCCATAAGAAACAGAACAGACTGGTTCTATGGAAGATGAAGAGGATGGATGAAATACAGAAATATACATAATGCTGTATTCTGGAAAGAGAAAACACAAAAGACTCCCTGGATTCTAAGGATTGAGTCAGGAGATGCCAGGCCAAGCAGAACAGAACAAGAAACTAATAATATGCTTCTTCCTCCAAAATTTCATTCTGATCGCTCTTTTAGCAGTAACCATTACGTTTCTAAAACCAAATTGCAATCCTTAACCCAAGAATAGCATAACATAGCAAAGACCTTGTTCTATATTTTGCTTTTGTCAATGGCAAGCATTGATTCAGATTTCTAAGAAAAACTCCAATAGTCCTTGTTAGTGAAATTTGAATAAGTTCTACACCAACCCACCAGCTAACTATCTTTCTCCAGATGTTCACCCTGCATAACCTAGTCAGTAACCGGTATAGAACACTAATGTTAATTTAAGATTGATATGCAAATCTTAGCTTTCCCTGCTTATGGAAGATTACCGTACAGACTGCTGACAACAAAATTAAAGTGCTTTGCATGTTCATATTCTGCATTAATATTTTCATTACTGAAAATAAAATAGTAGATTCTGGCTTCGGAATCATCATCATTTTGTTTTTATGGCTCTCATTCTCCACCCCAGCCTGGCACCCAACTGCATCACATTCAATTTAGTTAACTGATAAAGAATAGAAGAAAGAAAAATATAATTTTCATTCACTTTCCTAATACATCTTTCTAGAGACTAAAAGTTCCTGGCTATCTATTAATTGTGTGTTTTCACTTCAGAAGTATCCATTAACCTGTTATGTCTGCCCTGAGCTCAGAATGAATTATATTCATCAAGTCATTTTCCAAAGTAATAGAAACATGCCTTATAATTTCAGTCTTCTAAATAAATAGTACTTGGAGGTGAAGATCTTGAAAAATCAAACACCTATTATAAGACTCTGTTCTGTTTCAACTCTCTATTTACTTAACTGAAATCTCTGCAACTGTATTCAACCAATCAGAATAGAGCTGGAAGGGACTTTAGAGGTCTTCTAATCCAGCCCCCTGCTCAAGCAGGAGACCCTATACCATTTCAGACAAGTGCCTGTCCAATCTCTTCTTAAAAACCTCCAGTGATGAAGCACCCACAACTTCTGAAAGTAAGCTGTTCCACTGATTAATTGTCCTCACTGTTAGGAAGTTTCTCCTTAATTCCAGACTACTCATTGAGTACAGTTTGTCAGCCACTTATAAATCCATTTGGTCCTGATCCCACATTTTTCTAGTTTACCAAGAAGTAGGTTGTGGTCAACTTAGTATATTTAGGCTTCAGCAAGGCATTTGACAATGTCTACAGCATTTCGCTAGCCTACTAATTTAGTCACTTTGTCAAAGAATGAAATAAGATTGGCTTGTCATGATCTGTTTTTAACAAACTCATGCTGGCTACTAGTTATAACTTTATTTGTTTCCAGATGTTCACAGATGGTTTTTTCTTATTTCCCCCCCAGTATTTTTCCAGGGTATTGATGTTAGACTGATTGGGTCTGTAGTTTCCTAGATCTGGTTTTTTCCCCCTTTTTTGAAGATAGAAACCAAATCAGCTCTTTTTCACTCCTGATAGTTCCCTAGTGGTCCAAGATTTTTTTAAAGATATGATACAATGGTTATGAGATAACATTTGCCAGCTCCTTCAGAATTCTGGGATTTAATCTGTCAGGTCCCGGTGCTTTATATTCATCAAGGTCAGAGAGGTGTTCTCTTACCATTTTCTTGTTTATTTTAATATCTATTTCTAGTCTGTCTTTTCAGTTATGTTTTTTGGTAGGTTGGGCTATAGTCTCTTCTTGTGTGAAGGCTGATGCAAAGAATGAGTTAAGCAGCTCTGCTTTCTCTCTATTGCCTGTTTCTTCTTTGCCATCTTCTGTTTCCTTGACTTTTTTCTTGTTATTTATATGTTGATTTTTTTATTATTATTATTATCTTTTACTTTTGTTACAAGTTTTTGTTCATTCTGAGTCTTTGCTTTCCTGACTTCACCTTTGCAGATTCAGGCTATTCTGCCTTAGTTATGTGTCCCCCTTTCCATTTCTTGTACTTATCTTGTCTTTCAGTTTTTCAGAGAGATCTCTGTGCAACCATGCTGTTTTCTTCTTGGATTTCTTGTTTTTCTTTTTCAGTGGTATATTAAAAGGGTTCCTAATATCACACTCTTCCCCAATCTATTATTTAACTGAGGATATTAAATCCTGGCCACTGAATGGCTTTCTGTCAAGTAAAACTGGAATATGCTTTGTCAAAGATGCTGGCCTAAAAGCTTACAGCAGAATAAAGGTGTAAGAAAGTAGAAAGGTGATATTGCAGGATAGCTGTTTTTAAACCCATCTTCTCCTAGCTGCCTATATATTTGCTGTGACAGTCTTACATTCCATGTGCTATTATTATTCACATTTTCCAAGCAGATTAAACTTTCTAAAGGTTAAGAGCTTCTGGCAATATTTTTATTCATTGTGGTACTTGAGCCATTTTTTAAAAAATTTCCCTCTAGTCACTAAAGGGATAGCTATAGCAGAAGAAACAACTTTTCCCCAGCTGAGGGTCATACTTCCCTCTTTAAGTAGTATGCTGGAGAAGATTGCAAAAAGTAAATGAGAACAAGACAAAGATACTGAGTGAATTCTATTTTGCTTTGTAATTTTTAAATACAGCTTAATTTCAACTACTGCTGTCAATTAAAAAATATTATTGATCTATATGCATCTTGGTCTTCTGTAGCACCTATTTCTCAGCCTTGGATATTGAAAGTATTTGCTGTTTTTTGATTAATTATTGTTGAATGAAGCAAAGACTTACACTAGTGAGTAATACACACAGACACAGCAGGAAGAGTGAACAAAAAGGGATAATATGCTTTTATAATTTTTAGCTCAGTTTTGGACATTTGTATTTTGACACATCATCAATAACCATATTTACTATGATTTATTGCACTGTTTGCTCCATGTTGGCTAACATTATTTTTTACTGTTTGAGGATCCCTGTAGAGCTCCTGGTAGCTATATTTGTATTACAAAAGTCTTTATTCTAGTTGCATTGCTATACAAGTAGAATAAAGGCATAAACCAAGGTTGCTGAGAGCAAATGACTAAAAATACTATGCAAATTAATATGCTTATTACACAAACTGTATTCAAATGCAATTAGTATGCAAATATGCCCTTATTTTGGATTCAGAGATCTGATAGTCCTAAGCTGAGGGTTTTGATGTCAAACACATCAGTAGTTTGAATACCTAGAGTTAATTGTCAAGGGTAAGAGCACTATGTTGGTGAAAGACCTATACTACACAAGCTCACACAAAATCTCCTGCTCTATCTTCTGTGAAAGTGATATTCTCATTTCTTCCAATATATATACAAATAGGTTTTATTAAATGCTACTTTTGTGTGTGTGTTATGTATGTGTTTTGCATGTCTTTTTTATATGCTGTTTTTAAAAGAAAAAAACTAATAAAGATTATTTTTTTAAAATGCTACTATTTACCATAATAACCACAAGATGGCAATATCTCTAGACAGTACTGTAAGTTTCCTTATAAATAAGAACTTGTAGTGCTCAATTAAAAATAAAGCTTCTTTTTGATTAAGTTTCAATCAAATTGCAACAGGTTTTTCTATTTTGTCATCAAAGGTCTACAAATAAGACAATTGTTTTATATAACAGTTATATACCCTTCAAAAATAAATTCAAGCTTTTCTTTCTAGTGGACATATTATCTTATTAAATATTTACAGAAAAAACTACTACTACATGGGTCATAACAGATTTTTTTTTGTCTTCTTCTTGTTTGAGCCATGGTGGTGCAGTGGTTAGAGTGCAGTACTGCAGGCTACTTCTGCTGACTGCCTGCTACCTGCAATTTGGCAGATCGAATCTCACCAGGCTCAAGGTTGATTCAGCCTTCCATCCTTCCGAGGTGGGAAAAATGAGGACCCAAATTGTTGGGGGAAATATGCTGATTTTGTAAACTGCTTAGAGAGGGCTGTAAAGCACTATAAAGCGGTATATAAGTCTAAGTGCTATTGCTATTATGTACCGTGTTTCCCCAAAAATACGACATGTCCCAAAACTAAGGCCAAGCCTGATTTTTGGTGTGGGTGAAAATATACGCCCTCCCCTGAAAATAAGCCCTAGTGAAGGGGTGGGCGTGGCCAGCACAGGAGGCAGTCCTTCCCATCTCCGGTCAGCTAATGGCCTTAATCACGACCCGCAGATCAGTTGATCAGGAGCTGCCTCTCGTTTTATCTCTCCCCATTGTTCTTGGCGCTCGCCCGCCTCCCACCCTTCCACCCACCTTGCCTGCAAACTCCTGCTCCTTTCACAAGCCGCCCAGCACCTCTTGCCATGTGGTGCCCACCCAGCGGACAACCCCCCCTCCAGCCGGGCAGAGCGCCACTCACCGACCAGCAGTATCCCAGGATCATGATGTGGGCGAAGCCGGTGAGCACGAGGTCCTTGAGGATGGCTTCCTCTGTGGCTTCCAAACCCCGGCTGGAAGCCACTGGAAATGGAGAAGAGACCAGTCCGGCAGCCGGGGCAGAGTGTCTTCCGGCAGACTCACTGCATCGGTAGCAGCCACTCTGGGAGTTTGCTTCCCGCTATATGGTTCCAGCTCCATGCAGCTGCCCCAGCTCCCGGAAGACTCGGCAGCAGACGGCTGGCCTGACCGGCTTCTTCTCCACTTCCAGCCTGGGTTTGGAAGCCACAGAGGAAGCCATTTTCAGTGCTGGGATGGCGGTGGCAGGGACTCCCTATGCAGGGCTGCGGCTCCCTTCGCCCCTGCCGCCTCTGCCCCGGCTGCTGGAAGACTCTCTACCCCAGCTGCCGGAAGTCTCGGCAACAGGTGGCTGGCCCGACTGGCCCCTTCTCCGCTTCCAGCAGCTTCCAGCCGGGTGCTCACCGGCTTCGCCCACATCGACGTGGTGAGGCCTGGGAGGCACACGAGCGGGGGGGGGGGAAACAGGCGCTCATGTGGCTTGGCACCTTCAGGAAGCTTGTGTTCCACAACCCCCCATGCGGGAGGGGCGGGGCTTGATGATGGCATGCAGAGGGAGCCTCTGTCTGCCAGACTCCTGGCTGTGAGTACACAGGCTGCCCGGTGGGCACCACATGGCAAGAGGTGCCGGGTGGCTGCGCTCTTGAGAGCAGGTGACCATGCTTGCCACCTCTTGCACCCCCAAAATAATGACCCCCCACATAATAAGGCCAAGCCCTTATTTGGGGGGTCAAAAGAAAATAAGACCCTGTCTTTTTGGGGGGGAAACACAGTATGAAAAAGGGAGGAGTAGAGAGAGGAATAGGGGGAAAGAGCGTATGAGACTGAGAGAAGAGAGCAAAACATGTAACTTTACAACTTCGTGTTTGAGTAAAAATTTTTAAATATGCCCTGATAAATTATCTTAACACTGTACACAATGCATTCAGAAAGTATTCAGACCCTCTGCACTTTTGTCAGTTTTGTTTTGCTGCAGCCTGATTCTACAGTTGTTGAAATTCATTTTTCTCTCATTAATCTACACCCAGTTTTTTTTCTTTTTAGTAAATTTACAGACATTTCTAAAATTCTGTTTTCACTTTGTCATTATGGGGAACTGAGATTAATGAGAAAAAACATGAATTTCAACAACTTTAGTATCAGGTTGCAGCATAACAACATTGATTTTAAACTTACCACAATTGTCCTTTAAATAAAAAGCATTTGATGGTGATGCTAGTAGTGAAATTGTCAGACTTGTTCTTGCTTTTAAGGATTTCACATTTTAAACAAACTTTTTCTTATATCATTTCAAAAGTCTTCTTTTGTTTCCATATACCATAAACATCTATGAAGTTCATTGGCTAACTCTGTTCCTTCTATACAGATACTCCTTGAGTTACGATTTACAATCGAGCCCAAAATTTCTGTAGCTAAGTGAAATATCTGTTAAGTAAATTTTGCCCCATTTTACCACCTTTTTTGCCACAGTTGTTAAGTGAATCACTGCAGTTATTAAGTTAGTAGCACGGGTTAAGTGAATCTGGCTTCCCCATTGACTTTGCTTGTTCAGAAAGTCACAAAAGGTGATCACATGACCCCAGGACACTGCAACTGTCATTAATATGAACCAGCTGCCAAGTGTTTGAATTTTGATCATGTGATCATGGAGATGCTGCAATGGTGGTAAGTGTTAAACAGTCTTAAATCACTTTTTTCAGTGCTGTTGTAGCTTCAAACAGTCCCTAAATGAACTGTAAGTCAAGGACTACCTATAGTTTGTATCTGACATTAGGAAATGCTATCCATAAATGTTGGAAATGTAACAACAAAGAAGAAACATTTTATCATATGTGGTAGTTGTGCAAAAAGATTCAAAAGTACTCAAAAGAAATATACCAAAACACCCCCAAAATTTTAAAAATGAAAGCAAAATGCTATTTATTAGGTATAATCCCAGGGAAGATAAATCAAATGCACCATACAATATATGTTGACAGTGGCAAGAATCCATCTGATGCAACACAGGAAACAAGAAATGTTGCCAACACTTCAAACTTAGAAGACTGAAACTGGGGAATACACAGCAATGGAAACCTACTAAGTATCTATTCACAACAGAAATCTATGAAATTCAAGCAAGAATGGTACCCTTCTATTCAACACATTACATATCAAGGCAAGCTAAGACACTTAGAACCATAGAACCATAGGGCTGGAAGGGATTTTGGAGATCATCTAGTCCAGTGTTTCCCAACCTTGGCAACTTGAAGATATATGGACTTCAACTCCCAGAATTCCCCAGCCAGCAAATGCTGGCTGGGGAATTCTGGGAGTTGAAATCCAGATATCTTCAAGTTGCCAAGGTTGGGAAACACTGATCTAGTCCAACCTAGGGGCGTGCATAAGCGCACCATCGTGCCTACCGTTCCGGTCCTTCTGTCCTATTGTCTAATTTTACTTATACATACTTTGCTTTTCTTTATTTTTATATTATACCTGTTATCTTGTACACGTGTTGACAAAACAAACAAACAATAAATAAATAAATAAAATAAAAAATAATAAAATAAAAAATAATAAAATAATAAAATAATAATAAAATAAAATAAAATAAAATAAAATAAAATAAAATAAAATAAAATAAAATAAAATAAAATAATAAAATAAAATAAAATAAAATAAAATAAAATAAAATAAAATAAAATAAAATAAAATAAAATAAAATAAAATAAAATAAATAAAATAAAATAAAATAAAATAAAATATAAAATAAAATAATAAAATAAAATAATAAAATAAAATAAATAAAATAATAAATAAAATAAAATAAAATAAAATAAATAAACCTCCTGCCCAAGGCAGGAGACCTTATTCCTTTCTGGACTAATGATTGCCCAGTCTATTCTTCAAAACCTCCAGCACCCACAACTCAAGGCAAACTGTTCCATTGATTAACTGTTCTCATTGTTGGGAAATTTCTCCTTAGTTCCAGGTTGGATCTTTTTCTAACAAATTTCCACCCATTGCTTCTTGTCCTGCGCTTAGGTGCTTTGGCATATAATCGACCTCCTCCTCCTTGTGTGACAGTCTCTCAAGTACCAGAAGACAGATATCATATCATCCAGTGGTGGGATCCTACCAGTGCGGTCCACTCTATAGCACCGGTAGCAGCCTGCTGGTGACATCACAGTACCGGTGCGGTCGGTTGCCAGTGCCTGGGCACCACCATTAAAAAAAATTTTTTTAATTTTTTTAAAAAAATTTCTTCTGCGCATGCCCAGAAGCCGAGCTTCCGGCACTGCGCATGCGCTGCCTTCCTACCCCACAGTGAGTCCAAGTAGGGGAGGTTGGCTGACGGAGTGCGTGAGACGCTGAAAGAACGGGCGGCAGGAGCTATCTCCATTCCCCTCCCTTCAGCAGTCCGAGAAGCCACGAACGCGCGGTGATGATCCCAGGCATTTTTGCACGTTCGGGCTTCTCGAGCTGCTGAGGGGAGGGGGAATGGGCAGCAGGACCTATCTCAGTTCCCCTCCCTTCAGCAGTCCGAGAAGCCATGCCCACCCGGTCACATGGCCGGCAAGCCATGCCCAACCGGTCACATGGCTGGCAAGCCACACCCACAAAATAAGCCACGCCCAAAGAGTGGTAGTAAAAAAATTAGGAACCCGCCCCTGATACCATCCCTAATCCTTCTCTTTGTTAAGCTAGACTTACCTAGTTCCTTTAATTGTTCATCATACAGAACATAGTTTGGGGGGGGGGTGTGACTGATTAAAAATAATTAAAATGACCATAGTAAATCAGTAGTTGCTGATGTCCAAAGCAGAGTATAAAAAGACTGAACCTGTCAGGTGTGCCTCCAGGAAATAAAACCCCCAACTCCATGTTTATAGAGATGAGTAATTTTACTAGACAAGAAGTGATAGCAACAAAAGGAAAGCAAGTTCTGAAACAAAAAGTGCGCAAAATTGCATATACAAAGCACCCCCAAACCCTCCCTCATAACCCCCCTGGGCAACCCAGCCAATCCACATGTGCCGAGGCATCAGGTGGGTGTGCGGCCCGCCTGGTCGTCCACATCTGGTCCCACCGAAGCTGTTGACCTTGAGCAGGCAATAAACATGTCTTTGAAGCCTGGTAGAACTGATGAGAGTATTCCTCCCCAGAGCACTATCAGAGACATACCGGGACATCTCCAGCAACTTCCCAACCATCCAAATATCTATCCCAACCCCCTCCCCCCCCCCCCGTTTCTTATGACAGTTGAAGCAAGCAAAACTTTTGGAGGCTGACAGAACCACTAACAGGAAAGACAGTGTTTATCAGCTGGCTAAAACTTAATAACAGGGGTGTGTTTTAGTTTTAGGCTTTTAAAAAGCAGTGCAATGAGCAACTACTGGACAATTTCTTCTGGATATAGACAAAAACTGTCTGAAAATGGAAGTTAGACTGCTATACCTTCCCTGCAATATTGTAAGAGTAAGTATTGGTAAGAGAAAGGATCTCATCCAAGAAGCAAATGAGATATTTAAAAAGAACTAAAAGAGGAGAAGCTTACATATGAAAAAAACCTCCACTGCTATGATCGATTGAGGCCCCAAATGGCCCTAAATGAGAGCTCATACAACAACCTTTGTAGATCCAAGTTGAGGATTCTTTTTCTGATCTCTGTAAAGATTCTGTCAAGGGCAAGCAAAGTTTCAAATGAAAGACCATAAAACCTTGATAACATATCCCCCCCCCTCAAAGTAAATAAATGTATCAATAAGGATGCAATGAACAAGGATCCTACTACCAAAGATTAATTTCATCTAGAATTTCAAATGGCACATTTTCATACAGGCCTGCATAAAGATGAACCCCAAGCTTAAATGATATACGTTAACTATAGAATATGCAGCAGGATTCTTAGAAATCTAAAGTGAATTGCTTCTAGAGCATTTTCTATAAGTCTGCAGAAAACTCTGCACCATATAACAAGATGGTTAGCATTTTAATCAAAATGGCTACCTGTTCAGGAATTGTCATTGGGTTTCAGTATAGCATTAGAAGCGTTTGGGTATAAACTGAAATGTAACAGAAGGGATACCTTCACATGTCAGACTAAAATAAATATTTAAATATTTAAGTTTTAGCTTGTTCAGTTTGCTAACAAGTTGCTTGACTATATTAAACAAGACAACTTATTTTTCAAATTGTTAATTTCTAGTTCTTCATGGCCAAATATAGGATCTATCATAGATTAGCCAGAGTTTGTGAAAGAATAATTCCATTCTGTATACAGAAGAATGGAATTGTTACTTAACATTGAAGGTAACACTCTCTTTTCTTTAGGATTATTTTTCCAATATACTTAATGTAACAATTAAATAAGAGTGGAACAACAATACACATTGCTCGATACCTTTGAAAGGTAATTAAAGAAGAGAGACCTCCTGCAACAGCATATCTAACCTATATTTTTCCCTTATTTATGAACACTAGGTGGCAGCCTATGGAAGAAGCTGCCAATTTCTTCAAAGCCTCATTCTAGATATTGAATCAAAATCCACCAATAATCAATGAAAGCTCATATAAGTTCGTTTTGGGCAACTGGACTGTTTTCCCACCAACTGATGGAGTAAAAAGTGACAAAATTAGTAGACCAGAAGAATGCTGTGGATATTATTTACTTGAATTTCAGTAAAACATGTGATAAAGTAGACCACAACCTACTACTTGATAAGATAGAAAAATGTGGGTTAGAAAGCATCACCACCAGATGGATTCATAACTGGCTGACCAACTGCACTCAACATGTAGTCCTCAATGGAACTGCATCTAAATGGAAGGAAGTATGCAGTGGGGTACCCCAAGACTCTGTTTTAGGTCCAGTATGCTTCAAGATCTTCATCAATGATTCGGATGAGGGGATAGATGGGGAACTCATCAAATTTGTAGATGACACCAAGCTGGCAGGAATAGCCAATACTCCAGAAGATAGGCTTAAGATATAGAAGGTTCTTGACAGACTTAAACATTGGGCACTATCTAACAAAATGAAATTCAATGGTGAAAAAAGTAAGGTTCTATATTTAGGCAAGAAAAACCAAATGCACAGGTATAGTATAAGTGGTACCTGGCTCAATAGTAGTAATTGTGAGTGGGATGTTGAAGTCATGGTGAACAATCACTTAAATATGAGCCAGCAGTGTGCTGCAGCTGCCAAAAAAGCCAACATAGTTCTAGGTTGCATTAATAGAGGGATAGAATGAAAATCACATGGTTAATACCACTTTATAATGCCTTGGTAAGACCACACTTGGAATACTGCATCCAGTTTTGGTCGCCATGATGAAAAAAAGATATTGAGACTCTAGATGAGTGCAGAGAGGAGCAACAAAGATGATTAGGCGACTGGAGGCTAAAACATATGAAGAACGGTTGCTGGAATTGGGTACGTTTAGTTAAATGAAAAGAAGGACTAGGGATGACATGATAATAATGTTCTCATATCTCAGGGGTTTTCACAAAGAGGGAGTCAAGCTATTTATTCTCCAAAGCACCTGAGGGAAGGTCAAGAAGCAATGGATGGAGACTAATCAAGGAGAGAAGCAATTAATAACTAAAAGAAATTTCCTGACAGTTAGAACAATTAATCAATGGAACAACTTTCCTTCAGAAGTTCTGAATGCTCCAACACTGGACATTTTAAAGAAGAGATTGGACAATTATTTGTCTAAAATGGTATAGGGCCGTGATGGCGAATCTATGGCACGCGTGCCACAGGTGGCATGCAGAGCCATAGCAGAGGGCACGCGAGCGTTGCCCACCGGCAAACTGGAAGTGCAGAAAAACGCACTTCCGGTTTGCCGGTGAGCTGTTTTTTGCACTCCGGAGGGTTCAGGGAAGCTTCCTGAAGCCCCGGAATGCAAAAAACAACGAAACGGACAAACCAGAAGTGCGGAAAAAACGCACTTCCGGTTTGCCGGTGAGCTGTTTTTTGCACTCCGGAGGGTTCAGGGAAGCTTCCTGAAGCCCCGGAATGCAAAAAATGATGAAACGGACAAACCGGAAGTGTGTATTTCCGAACTTCCGGTTTGCCCGTTTCGTCGTTTCTTACCATCCCAGGCTCCGGTAAGGCCTTTGTGCGGGGGTAGGGGTGTGTGCACATGCGCAGGGGGCAGCATGGGGTGTGTGTGTTGTGCGCATGCATGGGGGGAAGGGAATGGGTGTGGGCACGCGTGCGCGCCCTAGCGCACGCACCCCCCCTGAAGGTTCGCCATCACAGGTATAGGGTTTCCTGCCTGAGCAGGGAGTTGGACTAAAAGACCTCCAAGGTCCTTTCCAACTCTGTTATTCTATATTTTAAAATACATTAGCAGCCATCTTATTGCTTGGCCAGCAAATTTTATGCAAAGGTTTATAGTACAGTAAATTTATTGAATGGTAACTGCCACACCTTCCTAAAAATGACACTGTTAAGAATGACCTACTCCTTAGGCACCTGTAAAGATTTAATCAATGGTGATAAATTGGGAGGCCAAGAAAAGAGTCCACCAATCAACATTTGATTTTTGAAGTTCTGTTTGGATCAGATCCCTCCCAACTACTTTGTCATTGTTCAATTGTGCATTGACTTTGGCAGTTTCTGAAATAGTGACTGGAGATCTATAATCTATATGCAACCCTGTACAATGCTGTTACTAATCTGGGACTGGATCAACTAGTAACTAACAACACTAGACTCAACAACTGCCTTGATCTCATTTTTTGCAACAGTTCAAACACAATTTATGGACTACAAATAAAAGAGCCCTTTTCCAACAGTGACCATAACATTTTCCTGCTTGTAGTCAAAAGAATCATTAAACTATATGTACCAATAATAACACCCATAATCAAGAAAAACAAATTACCCATAACAATAAGAAAGCTCCAATCAAAAAAATATATCTTTGGCGAAAAAACAAAACTGGCTACGTAGCTAACTTTAAAAACCGCTACAAAAACTTATGCCACAAGATAAGGACTGAATGAACCAATTATCACATCAAACAAGAGGCAAACCTTCTACGCACCAATTCCATTTGTGCCTTCTATAATTTTGTAAACAACCAACTTAAAGACTCAAAATCCATCCCACCCATAAAAGGACCTAATGGTAATGACTGTAATGATGAAACCACTAAAGCCAACCTTCTTAACACATTCTTTGCCTCTGTCTTTGTAAACAGCAATGGCTCATTGCCCAATATTTCCAAGTCGTACCACAAATATTACAATGATCTAACACAAATCGATTTTACTGAAGATAACGTTGAAAAAGCACTATGCAGCCTAAAACCATCTCTATCTATTGGACCCGATGGACTATGTGTCTACTTCTTAAAAAAGGTTTCCTCTGCCTTAGCAGAACCTCTAAGCATAATCTTTGAAATATCTTTCAAGACGGCATCCCTGCCCAACCTATGGTCACTAGCCACAGTCATCCCTATCTTCAAAAAAGGAGGCCCCAACTTAGTTGAAAATTATAGACCAATCTCTTTATGTTGTGTCACCTGCAAAATTAAGGAATCAATCATTTACCAATCTATTACCCTCCACTTAAAAACAAACAATCTACTCTCTAACAAACAATTTGGTTTCAGAAAAAAATTATCCTGTAATCTGCAAGGCGGGACCAACTAGGTGGTTCCACCCTAGGCGCCTAATGGAACCGGAAGGATTCCAGAGGGAACTTGGGGAAATACCTGAAACCCTGGTACACAATTTGTCTGAGTCCCTGGTGGCTGCTTGGAACACCGCAGCAGCAGGGGCATTAGATCGGATTGTGCCTTTGCGACCTCTCCGTGGCAGTGGATCCCGGAAAGCTCCCTGGTTTACCGAGAAGCTCCGGGAGATGAAATGCCACAAGAGACGTCTGGAGTGATGCTGGAGAGCCAATAAAACCGTATCTGATCGAACACTTCTAAGAACTTTCATCAAGTCTTATTTAGTGGCGATAGGGGCGGAAAAACGATCTCATTTTTCCGCTCTTATTGTGTCCGCAGATTCTCGCCCAGATGCCTTGTTTAGGGTGACTCGTGCCCTCCTTGCAAAAAGGGGGAGTGAGGAACACTTGCAAGGTAGAGCTGAGGAATTTGTGCAGTTTCTGATGGATAAAGTCGCTCAGATTCGGTCGAACCTGGACTCTGGCTGGACAGAGTCCATTGAGTTGACAGGGGCAAGTCTTAATCCAGCATTGTGGGAGGAGTTTGAGCCTGTTTCTCCTGATGATGTGGACAAGGCCGTGGGTGCGATGAGCTCTTCCACCTGTTTATTGGACCCGTGCCCCTCCTGGTTGGTTTCGGCCAGCAGAGAGGTGGCACACGGCTGGATCCAGGCGGTGGTCAACGCTTCTTTGAGGGAGGGATCCGTACCGCAGCCATTAAAAGTTGCAGTGGTGAGACCCCTCCTCAAGAAACCTTCCCTGGATCCAGCGGATTTGAAGAACTTTCGTCCAGTCTCCAACTTACCTTTCATAGGTAAAGTTGTGGAGAAGGTGGTGGCTTTTCAGCTCCTTTGGCTATTGGAGGAAACTGATCTTCTAGATTCCTATCAGTCAGGTTACAGCCACGGCTACAGTAAAGAAACCGCCTTGGTCGCCCTGATGGATGAGCCGAGGTGGCGCAGTGGTTAAATGCAGCTACTGCAGGCTACTCCAGCTGACTGCTAGTTCAGCAGTTCAGCTGTTCATACTCACCAGGCTCAAGGTTGACTTAGCCTTCCATCCTTCTGAGGTCGGTAAAATGAGGACCCAGATTATTGGGGGCAATATGCTGAACTCTGTAAAACCACTTAGAGAGGGATGTAAAGCACTATGAAGTGGTATATAAGTCTAAGTGCTATTGCTATTGCTATCTCTGGCAAGCCCGGGATGGGGGTAATTCCTCCATCCTGGTGCTACTTGACCTCTCAGCGGCTTTCGATACCATCGACCATGGTATCCTTCTGCATCGTCTCGGCAAGTTGAGACTGGGAGGCACTGTTTTACGGTGGTTCTCCTCTTATCTCGCCGACAGGATGCAGTCGGTGTTGGCAAGAGGGCAGAGGTCATCTCCTAGGCCCCTGACCTGTAGGGTGCCGCAGGGTTCGGTCCTCTCGCCCATCCTGTTTAACATTTACATGAAACCGCTGGGGGAGATCATCCGCGGACACAGGGTGAGTTTTCAACAGTACGCTGACAACACCCAGCTGTACATCACCACCCCGTCTCAATTCAGGGAGGCAGTTGATGTAATGTGCAGGTGCTGGACGACGTTAGGACCTTGATGGGGAGAAACAGACTCAAACTCAACCCCAATAAGACTGAGTGGCTCTGGTTATTGCCTCCGAAGGACTATACCGACTGTCCCTCCTTGGTTCTTGAGGGAGAGAAATTAACTCCCTCAGAACGGGTTCACAATTTGGGAGTCCTCCTAGATCCACAGCTAAAATTAGACCAACACCTTGCAGCTGTGGCTAGGGGGCTTTTGCACAGGTTCGCCTGGTGCACCAATTGCGACCATACTTGGAGAAGGAGGCTCTACTCACGGTCACTCACGCTCTTGTCATCTCCCGATGGGACTACTGCAATGTGCCCTACATGGGGCTACCCTTGAAGAGTATTCGGAGACTTCAACTGGTGCAAAATGAGGCTGCGCTTGCTGTGGTGGGTGTTTCAAGATACACCCACGTAACACCTATACTCCGCCAGCTGCATTGGCTGCCCATTGGTCTCCAGGTACAATTCAAGGTGTTGATCATCATCTTTAAAGCTCTACATGGCTTAGGACCAGGCTATCTCCGGGACCGCATCCTACCTCATACTTCCCTTCAACCGGTCAGGTCCCACAGAGTGGGTCTCATCCTGGTCCCGTCAGCCAAACAGTGCCGACTGGCGGCGCCTAGGGGGAGGGCCTTCTCTGTAGGGGCCCCTGCTCTCTGGAACCAACTTCCCCCAGAGATCCGAATCATCCCCACCCTGCTGGCCTTCCGAAAAGCCATTAAGACATGGCTCTTCCTGCAGGCGGGGTGATTTTGAGACGACCTTGCATCTGACGTCTCCCCCATGTATGTATGATGTTATATGTTTTTTTTAATTGTTTTTAATTGTTTTTAATGATTTGTTTGATGTTCCCTAAAATGTTGTACGCCGCCCTGAGTCCTGAGGGAGTAGGGTGGCATAGAAGAACCTCAAATAAATAAATAAATAAATAAATAAACTCCTACACTGCAAAAACATATGGACTACACAACTCGATCAAGGCAAAACAATAGACGCAATTTACATAGACTTCTGTAAAACCTTTGATTCAGTGGTGCACGACAAACTACTTCTAAAACTGCAATCTTATGGCATTTCTGTCCCCCTGCATAAATGGATAACTCGTTCCTGTCAAATAGGCAACAAGTGGTCAAAATATCGAAAGCTATATCAAATCCTGTACCTGTTAACAGTGGTGTCCCCCAAGGCAGCGTTTTAGGGCAAACACTTTTTATACTTTACATAAATTACCTTTGCGATCATATCATAAGCAACTGCGTTCGCTTCGCTGATAATGTAAAACTATTCAACACTACTGACAATGCTGCTGCCCTTCAAAAAGACTTTGACTATGTGTCAGAATGGTCAAACAAGCGGCAACTTCAAATCTCAACCAACAAATGGTCTGTCTTACACATTGGCAAAAAAAATCAGAACACAAAATACAAACTGGATGGACACGACCTTGTAGACGACCCTCTCTTTGTTAAAGACCTTGGAGTACTCATCTCTAATGATCTACTGTGTTTTCCCGAAAATAAGACCCTGTCTTATATTTTTTTGAACCATGAAATAAGTGCTTGGCCTTATGGCCATGCACTCAAAAGCCCTATTGGGCTTATTATCAGGGGATGCTTTATTTGGGGGGAAACAGGGTAAGTGCCAGAGCCCACTGCAACAGCATTGCCAAAAAGGCATTATGAGTGGTTAACCTAATCTTGCGTACCTTCTTTTCTGGTAATATTGTACTTTTAACTAGAGCATACAAAACATTTGCTAGACCAATTCTTGAATACAGCTCATCTGTCTGGAACCTGCACTACATATCAGACATTAATACAATTGAAGATGTCCAGAGATATTTCACAAGAAGAGTCCTCCACTCCTCTGTTTGCAACAGAATACCTTATGCCACCAGGCTTGAAATTTTGGGCTTAGACAATTTAGAACTATGCCGCCTTAGGTCTGACCTAAGAGTAGCACATAAACTTATCTGCTACAATGTCCTACCCATCAATGATTCCTTCAGCTTCAACCGCAACAATACACGAGCACACAATAGGTACAAACTTAAGGTAAACCGCTCCAAACTCGATTGCAGAAAATACAACTTCAGCAACAGAATGGTCAATGCCTGGAATACACTACTAGATTCTGTGGTTCCCAAATCCCCAAAACTTTAACCTTAGACTGTCTACTGTTGACCTCACCCCATTCCTAAGAGGTCTGTAAGGGGCGTGCATAAGCGCACCAACATGCCTACCATCCCTGTCCAATTGTTCCCATTACTCCTGTATACATGTTTATACTTTACTGTAATCTTATATATGCTTGACAAAATAATAAATAAATAAAATAAAATAAATAAAAGATTTGAGACCGTAGGTTAAGAAAATATACCAAATAGGCCATGGAATATTTCATACCAAGTTCTGGATAGAATTGAGTATCTTATTCTAGAAATCCTTTTTGAAACTTTGTCAGCAATAGGTCAGGTCACCAAAAACCAGTTTTTCCTCCTTTGTGCCAACTTCTCCTGATTAATGTTTAGTGCCTCCAACTTTTTTTCTTCCACAGAACCCTACATTCTTTCTTCAATATACAATATCCTCTATGGTCTTCCTAAAGGCTATTTATGCCTCAGCAAACTTGATTTTGGTTGTGACAAGCTCTTGGTTGAACCAAATTTAAAATGAAAATATTGGACAAGATTTAAGATTGAGGGCCAGAGTATCTTCGGGACCGTCTCCTACAATATACCTCCCTACGACCGGTTAGATCTCACAGGGTTGGCCTGCTAATTGTTTTATATTATATTGTTTATATTGTTGTTAGCCTCTCAGTCCCTGCTGAGTTGAGCGGCATACAAATATTATAAATAAATAAATAAATAAATAAATAAATAAATAAATAAATAAATAAATAAATAAATAAATAAATAAATAAATAAATAAATAAATAAATAAATAAATAAATAAATAAGAAGTAATATTAGATCTTAACAATTTATTGTGAAAGTTTATCATATGCTGATTTACCAAATATTTAAAGCTACATAAGTATCCATTGCATCTTTGCATTGATCAAAGATTGTTAGAAATGTATAAGAAAATTGTGAAACTCCACTTTCAATTTCAATAAATCATTAATTTGTGGGTTCCTGAACCAAGGAATTGCCTCTTTACTTTTAGCAATCATCCTCAGCATTCAATTTAGTGGCAAATATTTGATTAAAATACATGGAGATGGACAGCAAACAAAATAAAAATAAAATATAAATAAGATTAGAACATTTTAAAACCAGTGTGGGTGGAGAATAAATTGGGTGAACTAATTATAGAATAGGTTGTAATGGCCTAAACCATTCTCTGGGTAACTGGGCACTGAACTGTTTAAAATTCGTAAACCAAATTTAATGGCTAATTAGGCCAGCTTCCATTACCTATTACTATGTTTACTCTTGGAGCAATGAAGTTTAAAGTGAACAGCCTTTTAGGCTGAAACATTAAAAATGAGAAAAGAGTTTCATCACTAACAATATCCTTGTTTTAAATCAGTTCACAATTTGAGTGCATGGATTTTATATAGTTCTCTAACAAATCTCAGTTGAATTAATATGTGTCAGCAATTTTTTTTAAAGAAAAGGGTAGGATAAAAATTAAATAGTACAAACCATGAATTCCAATGTTCAAGATTAATAAAGACTACTTTTCTTGGGCATAGAGTCAATTGCTAGGAGTCTAAATTAAAATAATGCTACCCTAAAGGTATATGCTACTAAAGGAAACTGTGGCAGGGATAATGGTAGAAAAAGTTATTTTAATGAAACTGATGCTTAAAATTACAGGACTAACTTTTTATAACTTAAATTTCAGCAAGTCATCAAAGCAGCCACATGTTGTTATACTTTGCTGTTTTAATTTATTTTGATTTGGTCTCAGAACTGAGTTTGGGTCCAAAAGGCAATACATTGGTGAATTGCTCTGCTGTGGCATATATGTGACATAGCTACATAAGCTGGAAAATTGCTAGGAAGCTATAGTACTATTATTATCTGTTATACAGCAGTCAGTCAAGAATGTGGGGCCATAGTCTTCTAGCCCATTGGGCACTACTTCTATTAGTTCTAGGATGTGTGAAATTTTGAAGGTGTGATTTGATTCCACAAAGCTTTAATTAAATCACCTCTTTGAAACAAATCCAGGAAACAAATAAACACTGGGAATGGGGAATCTTTTCTGAGACAACTTAAATCAGCAAAACGTTTTCTGGTATTTCTAAGATTAAATGTCTGCAAAAATTATTAATATTCACTTTTTTCAGTTCGTGAGGAAAAAAGAATAGTAACAAGCAAAATAACTAAAAAATGTTTTTCTTGGGCAATTTCTTACATACTAGGAAAAACTCTTACCCATTACATAAATGGCAACGGGTTTAGAGATTATTACAGTACAAAATAGCTGGCAAGAAAGTACTTTTTTAAATTTTATAAGTAGTTGTTCTGCTTGCATATATACATATTCTGTATATATGCAGTAAAACCTGCCCACAGAAAAAAACATAATTGGACATTTGTTAACCTGGTTTAAACTTTTGATGCCTCATAGGGTGGTTGTTTTGGGGAAAATGTAAGGAGAAAGAAATATTAGACTCATTTGCCATCTTGAATTATTTACATTTTTATATAAATATAAAGGCTGCCTAGAATATATCCTATTTGACCTTCATGGACATATTTTGGAATTAGTCAATTTGGATGCTGTTTTTTTTTAATGCGATGTCTTCAATAATTGATGCTGTTATCATTATATTTTCCCTTAATGCTTTTTAGAAGATCAGTTTAATTTTTTATTCTGAACTTGAAATTCTCTATATACTGACCTTTCCAGAACTAATGAATAGAGTTTTGCAATATTGACTGAATACATTCTGATTGTGATTGAAGGCAATATAATTAGGTATTCTTGTTGTACTATAATCCCCTTTTATGAACACATATATATCCATTCCTTATTGTCCCTAATTTAATTAATAGTCCATAAAACTGAGAATTTGCAATCTAAACTACTATTTTTCTCACCTTAGAACTGCTATTTATTAAAAGCCATTCCCCATGATCATGTATAATGAATCAATCGAATATTTATTATGATCATAGACCAGCATAAGAATAGAATAGAATAGAATAGAATAGAATAGAATAGAATAGAATAGAATAGAATAGAATAGAATAGAATTCTTTATTGGCCAAGTGTGATTGGACACAAAAGGAATTTGTCTTTGGTGCATATGCTCTCAATGTACATAAAGAAAAGATACATTTGTCAAGAATCATGAGGTACAGCACTTAATGATTGTCATAGGGTACAAATAAGCAATCAGGAAACCATCAATATTAATATAAATCGTAACGATACAAGCAACAAGTTACAGTCATACAGTCATAAGTGGGAAGAGATGGGTGATAGGAACAATGAAAAGACTAATAGTAATAGTAATGCAGCCTTAGTGAATAGTTTGACAGTGGTGAGGGAATTATTTGTTTAGCAGAGTGATGGCGTTCGGGGAAAAACTGTTCTTGTGTCTAGTTGTCTTGGTGTGCAGTGCTCTGTAGCATCATTTTGAGGGTAGGAGTTGAAACAATTTATGTCCAGGATGCGAGGGGTCAGTAAATATTTTCACACAGAAGAGTGGAATACAAGCAATTCATAATTTTAAAAGCTAAAAAATGTAGGATACACAAAGTAAATATTTTTAAAGGTCTGTGTGTTTATGTGCATGTGTGTTTGTGTATAATATACCCATACACACACATATACACCCAAAGAGAGACCTTTAAAAAAATAACTTCGTGTATCTTACATTTTTTAGCTTTTAAAATTATGAATTGCTTGAATTCCACTCTTCTTATGCTGGTCTATGACCAGCATATATTCATATACATACATTTACACAATCTAAAAATAACCCTACAAAACAGGGTAAAAACATTAAGTAAATATAAAACCTCTCATAAAGGCTATCAGAATACAAAATACTATTAACTAACAAGTTAAATATTCATTAAGGCAGGTTTCAGGTACAGGCCATCATCTAAAGGATTTTAATTGCTGTCAGAACCTGGCAACAGAGTATGTTACAGCAAGATTGGTGCATGCAACTGGGGAGTATAAAATTGTCCTCTTTGTCCTGGTATTTATACAGTATTGATGAAATGAGACTAGTACAAATGTCTCTATAATTCAGGCACTGGAGGAGCACATCAGTGGTGGGTTGCTACCAATTCGGGAGAACCATTAGCGGAAATTTGGCTTGGGTCTCCAAACCGATAGTGACTTCTGGCTCGCCACACCCTCTAACTGGTCCCCTGCTGAGACGCTCACCCTGCCTCGCCTTCACCACGCGCATCCAAATGCCTCCTGCCTACACACAGGTAAGCATTCATGCTAGCCTACCCCTCCTCCCCGCTGGCCAGCACCTCCCGAAGCTGCTGGCATTGCAGGCCGGGATGGGGGGCAGCTCGACAAGCTTTCCAGCCGTGTGGCTACAAAGCTTCCTGGGCCAGCTCCCCTCTCCCTGCCGGCCAGCGCCTCCCGAAGCTGCTGGCATTGCAACCACAGCGGCAGGAATGGTGGCGGGGGCAGCTCAGCAAGCTTTGCAGCCGTGTGGCTACAAAGCTTCCCAGGCTGGTGGCCTCCTCCTGCCACCAGCCAGCGTCTCCTGAAGTGCCCACCCCGCCACCACTGCCCTTCCTGCCGCTGCCCTGTTCTTCTGCCGCTGCTCTCTCCTGCCGCACCCATGAGGACTTGAAACTTGAGCTGGCGATCTCGCGCTAAGACAGCCATTCTTCGGAAAGACCAGCCAGCTGGCCAAGGTGGTGGGCAGCTGAAAATGGAGTGGAGGTGCGGGTGAAGGCCAGGAGTGGGTGGGAGGGAGTGCAACATGCGGGAGGCTCCCCACAGTTCCTTGGCTCATCCGGGCTGCAGCTGAGCCCGCTGCCCTGAGCTGGCGGATGCACCATGACATGGCAAGGCTCGCTCACCTTTTGGGCCTGGCACGCTTGGCTTCCACGGGGCTTTTGGGTGACTGCCGCTCGCATCCGCCTCAGGTCCTGTGGACATGCCACTTTCTTACTTCTCCCGCCACTGCTGCTCTAATGCTCGCAGGATCATTTCGTCTGAGGTGTGTGTGTGTGTGTGTGTGTGTGTGTGTGTGTGTGTGTGTGTGTGTGAGAGAGAGAGAGAGAGAGAGAGAGAGAGAGAGAGAGAGAGAGAGAGAGAGAGAGAGAGAGAGAGAGAGAGAGAGAGAGAAAGGAAGAAAGAAAGAAAGAAAGAAAAAGAAAGAAAGAAAGAAAGAAAGAAAGAAAGAAAGAAAGGAAGGAAGGAAGGAAGGAAGGAAGGAAGGAAGGAAGGAAGGAAGGAAGGAAGGAAGGGGAAGAGAGAGTGTGTGTGTGACAGACAGACAGACAGACAGACAAAGAAAGAGAAAGAAAGAAAGAAAGGAAGGAAGGAAGGAAGGAAGGAAGGAAGGAAGGAAGGAAGGAAGGGATAGATGAGAAAGAGAGAAGGACAGAAAAAAAGGAAGGAAGGAAGCAAGAGAGAGAGAGAAGAAAGAAAGAAAGAAAGAAAGAAAGAAAGAAAGAAAGAAAGAAAGAAAGAAAGAAAGAAAGAAAGAAAGAAAGAGAAAAGACAAAGAAAAGAAAGAAAGAAAGAGGAAGGAAGGAGAGAGAGAGAGAGAGAGAGAGAGAGAGAGAGAGAGAGAGAGAGAGAGAGAGAGAGAGAGAACCTCTGTGATATTATTTTTAATTGTTCCATTAGTTATCATGTGTTAATATTTTACACTGTCCCTACATCTAGAGTGATTTTACTGCCTTTCTTTTGCCCAGGGCTACCACATATTTTTCAGGCATTTACATGCATTCAATGTCTATAGTCCAGAGCATATATATGTGTGTGTTTATTCTGTGCATCAGGTTGCATAAATCCACCTTAATATGCTATTCCTGGTATGTGATGTTTTGTATACAGAGAAAGAAGCATTCTTGTGATCTTTGATTTTTAGGCTTGCTGTCAAACATCAGCCATAATACTAATTACTGTTTTGAACAATATGCAGGTTGTATTACACAAATGGCTATTTTATATGTGAAATTATCACTGAAATATTTCTGCACCTATATTGGTTCTCATTGTCAGGAAGTTTCTCCTTGGTTTTAGGTTGCTTCTCTCATTGTTCAGTTTCCATCCATTGCTTCTTGTTTTGCCTTCTGGTGCTTTGGAAAATACATTGCCCCCCCCCCCTTCTTTCTGGCAGCCCCTTAAAAGCCTGTTGCCTATCACACTCTCGGGCAAAGCATGTGAGCCATTTCCTCCTTTCAGTGGTCCATGAAAGTACATCTATAGTATGTAGATAATAAAGTTGAAAAAAAAGGTGAATAACATTTTTACAGAACTATAGATACGTTGAGGCTGGGTGTGACAAGGAATGGCTGGGAGGGGAGGGGCCAGACGAGGCACCCCTTGACATGAGTGACATTGAGTTGGCCATGCCCACCCAGTCACATGACCACCAAGCCTCGCCAGCTGAGTCACATGACCACCAAGCCATGCCCACCCAGTCACATGACCATGAAGCCATGTCCACCATCAAATGACCATCAAGCCATACCCACAAAATAAGTCACGCCCACAGAACTGGTAGTAAAAAATTAGAACCCACCCCTGGAGCACATGCTTCTGTATGTCCAGAGTCATAAAGATATTAACTCTCTGGGTAGAGAATTTTCCTGTATTGGCCTTCAAGGACAGGTGAGGGAAGGACATGCTATTATGCTAGAGTGATGAACTACTCCCAGGTATTTGAAACAGGAGACCGTCTCAATCTTGTGGCCATCTATCTTTCAGGAGTGACTCTTGCGCTTATTTGGAAATGCCATGATTTTTTTAGTAGTCTCAGGGGGTGAACATTTGTGTTGAGGAGATGCCCCAATGCCCAATCATGGTGTTGATATAAAAATTAAATAGGGGCAGAGCTTATATCCATCCTTGCTTGATATCCTTTCCAGTTCTGATGCCACTGTGAAATGGCCATTTTAATTTGAGTGAGGTCCCTTTGAAAAGCATACATGTTAAAATGAATCAGTCAATTGAGGAGTTCCCCAATTTCCCCCCACAATTTAGCTCTAGATATAAAATCAAATGATGCTTCAGTCTATAAAAATGGAATATGAGGAGATTGTGTTGCAGAAAGCATATTTTTTCAATGAGATGATGAAGTTCTAGACACTGATTGATGATAGACTGGTCTTCTCTAAAGCCAGGTTGCTCCTCTCAAGTATGTGTTTTTGTTCCAACCAGTCCTGCAATTTGCATTGTAAGCTAAATTGCATTGGGAACTTGATGTGATATGCCAGAAGAGGGCTAGGTTTTTGGATTTGATTACCTGAATGAGATATATCCAGCTGTTTTTCATGGCTTCCTTTTTGTTGCATGACAAAAGTTATTTTGTATCTCTTCTCTGTTGGAGAAGGTCCTATGGAGAAGGTCCTCTTCTCTGTTGGAGAAGGTCCTATGCACTGCTGTTTTATTGGCTATATAGACCTGGTATGCGGTAAATTTTCTGGCATTAGTGTAGTCCTTGTCAAATCATGATGCCATGATTGCCTTTAGAGTGCAGTGTTAAGGTAAAGATAAAGGTTCCCCTCGCACATACGTGCTAGTCGTTGCCGACTCTAGGAGGCGGTGCTCATCTCAGTTTCTAAACTGAAGAGCCAGCGCTGTCCGAAGACGTTCTCCATGGTCATGTGGCCAGCATGAATAAATGTTGAAGGTGCATTGAATGCTGTTACCTTTCCACCAAGGTGGTCCCTATTTTTCTACTTGCATTTTTACATGCTTCCAAACTGCTAGGTTGGCAGAAGCTGGAGCAAATAATGGGAGCTCACTCCGTTATGCGGTGCTAGAGATTGCAGTATTACCATGATTTAAATGCTGGTGGACTTCTTGGATAAAGGTTTTATTATAGTTCTCCAATAGTGCATCAAGAGAGTAGTTTCCAAGGAAAAAAATCCCTTTCATAATTTATTTGAGGTAGTCCTCAATTTAAGACTGAAATGGAGCTTGATCATTATAGTTGTAATGTGGTATAGTTGTAATGTTTAGTTGTTGCAGGTGGTATGTATTAAGTGAATGCAATTGCCTTGCTCAATGACCACTATCCCAGTCCTCCTAGGTGTGATTGCTAAGTAATCATACAGGTCATTAAATGAACAAGGTGAATGATCTGCCAGCTGAAAGGAGTCAAGCAGCTTCTCTCCATGTGCAGAACTGGCACACAATGCCAGAGCAGAAAGATCTGATCTCTCTGAATTCATTTCTCCTGCATAGTACACGATTCTCTCCACACCATGGAGTGGAAAGTGCAGTGGTTAAGTTTCCCACCCTATGTTAGAGCTTTTTTCTTCTGGCACAGTGTGCCAGCTCCCTGTCCTCCCGGGGCTATAAAGTTAGAAAGGTTTTCTAGCCGGAGGCATTGTGCCAGAGAAACAAAGCTCAGAGACCATATTTCCTCTGGCATAGTGTGCCTTTTCTCCTGCCCTTCCTGGGCTAGAAAGTTAGAAAAACCTGATCTTCCCTCCTGGCTTTCCTTTGACTTTCTGAAAAAGCCAGCAGGGAAGATTACAAATGGAGATCATATGCAGGGAGTTTGGGAACTTGTTGTAAGTGCGAGTGGGTTGCCTAGAGCCCAGATCACAAACACATGACAAGGGAGCACTGCAACAGCCATAACTTCATGTACCAGTCCCTTTCTTCAGTACCAATTTGAAATGGTTTCTGAACAAATGATTGTAAATTAAGGACTATCTTTTCAATGAATTTATTCTAAGCATGACTAGGTTTATATCCAACCATAAAATAAGATAACAAGAGCATAGAGATTATCTGCGTAAGATTCAGACAACACTCTGTCTCTTGCTCTTGTATTATTTTTATTTTTTCGTAAATACCGTATTTTTCGGGTATAAGACGCACCTTTTTACCCCCAAAAAGAGGGTGAAAACTTGGGTGCGTCTTATACACCGAATGTAGCTCCACCCACCCAGCCACCCCGTGGTAAAATGAAACTGAAACTGAAACTGCAAAGAGGCAAGTAGCTGGGAGAGACACTCAGATTTTTATTTTCTGCTGAACTGGATGCAAGGGGGTAAGTGAATAACTATAAATGTCTGTAGAATGTTCAAATTATTAGACTTATTTTTTAAAGACAGCTTTATTATTGTTCTAGAGCCAGGGGTCTCCAACCTTGGCGATTTTAAGACTTGTGGACTTCAACTTCCAGAATTCCACAGCCAGCTTTGTTAGCTTTGCTGGCTGTGGAATTCTGGGAGTTGAAGTCCACAAGTCTTAAAGTTGCCAAGGTTGGAGATCCCTGTAAATCTAGACAACTTAACAAAATAAAGAAGCTTTTTAAAATAAATGCTTGCTCTGAAGAGGCCCAGTGCTATTGTATCTTCTTTTAAATAATAGACAATAATGTATACTTCCAGAAATTTTAATTAATTTTAACAGCTCTGTACAAGTATAGTCTGAAATATAACAATGTCCTGTTTAGTATTAGAGTTTAGTTACCTTGGAGTAGATCTATTTAAATAATTGGGAGGAGTTAGCGTGACTACATTTAAGAAAACTTTCTGGCATAATGTACATTTCTTCAATTCTTTGCTATTTCTATGGGTCAAGCACACATGCACAGAAATACACATCAAACAGTGTATATCATCTGTGCTGTTTGCTGTTTACTGTTTGGCAAATTGCTTGGAGGCAGAGGCCTTTTTTCCTTGTTTTCCTCCCCCAAAACAAAGGTGCGTCTTATACTTCGGTGTGTCTTATACTCCGAAAAATACGGTAAGTAGGAAAGAATGTTTGCTTCTGATGAGTACATGGAGGCTAGGTATTCGTTCTGATACATATTTTTGATGCATATCCCACTTGCCACACTGAGATGTAACATACTGTATTCACAGTGGTGTTAAGAAAAAAATGCCATTGGATTGACATTGAAGTCTAGTGTCATAAATATGAACACTTCCATGACAATAGCAATGTCTGTTTTTGCTAACATAACACAATGGAATAACCAGGTATAATTAAGCTCTTGGTTTCTGTAGTTTACTTTGGACTGCAAAAGTATGTATGACAACAAGCACAAAGTAGGCCACAATCTTTAGCAAGAGAGTCATAGGTGATTTGATGGGTCACTAAATGAGCTATAGAATGCTTCAATTAAAAAGGAAACAGTTGTTTTATAGCATGAAGGGTTATATACATAGCAGCTGTTGCCTCTTGTGTTTTCCCGGGATTTCACAACTGTCTTCCACAGGTGCAGTGTGATCATGGAAAAGGATACATTTGATTTTAACAATTACTAACTATGTTTGCTATGCAAGAATATAGGTAGAATAATATAGAATAAGAAAGTTGGAAGGGACTTTGGAGATTTCTAATAGTCCAATCTCGGCTCAAATCGGAGATCCTATACCATTTCAGACAAGTGGCTATCCAGTCTCTTCTTAAAAGTCTCCAGCAATGGGGAATCCACATTGCTTCTAAAGGCAAGACATTCCACTGGTGAATTGTTCTCACAGTTAGAAAATTACTCCTTAGTTCTGGGTTGCTCCTCTCCTTGGTTAGCTTCCATCCATTGTTTCTTATCTTGCCTTCTGGTGCTTTGGAAAATCTTTGTGATAGCCCCTCAAATATTGGAACACTGCTATCATGTTTCCTCTATTCCTTCTTTTCTCTAGACTAGCCATACCTAATTCCTGCAACCATTCTTTATACATTTAGCCTCCAATCCAATCCAATGTGCTTTACTGTCAATATAGTACAGTGGTACCTCAGTACTCATTGTTGTTTGGTTCCAGGAAGTGCAATGAATACCAAAAACGATGAGTACCAAACAATTTTTTTCCATAAGGAATAATGTAGTGAGTCACAAGGCAGCAGACATCAACAAGTTCTAGCTTGTGAATTGAGTACCAAACAAACAATGAATACCAGGACAAATTTTATGTCAAATTGCATTGAGTACCAAATGTGATGAGTTTCAAAGCAGGTAAGTACCAAATTTGATAAGTTTCAAAGCAGTTGAGTACCAAAGTCTCACTGTAATTGTGCAAGCCTGATTCTTTCCACAAATAATATACAAAAATGACCAAAGGAATGCCAATCTACAGGAAAAAAATTAATGCATATAAATTCTTCATGGCAATTTCCTCATTGCTACAAATGCAAGCTTCTGCCTATTTCTAGGAATAATGATGAAGTTGGTGAAATTTAAACTTATAAAAGGAAAATTTTCCTTTCATGTTTTTATTGCTAAGCTTTGAGAAAGGACCTCTGCTATCTATTGTAGTACACTGACAATAAGTCAATTGCTTTATTCTTACTTTAAACCAGTGCTTCTCAATTATTTTCTGTTACGACCCCCCCAGGAAGAAGTAAACATTTAGCGCCCTCCCAACTCTCTGCTGGGAGTATTGTTTGCAATATTTGGCACATTTTCGCTGAAAAAACTCAAGCGGCTTATCAGCGTGATTGGGGTGTAATGTGTTTAAGTGACGCCTTAATTTATTTGGCTTCATGCTGTCCGCTGCCAACTTTTTTAGACACAGTAAACATACCGGCCCTTGTCTCCCACCGTAGTCAGAGTGAAGCCAAGCGCTACATACACTTCATCATATTTCCTCATCTTAGCTTTCAGGAGACTTACGTTTGTCTCATTATCTCTGTCTCTCTCCTCCTTTCTTTTCATCCCTGTTAAATATTTTTCCATGGTGTCTCTTAAGGGTTTGTTATCTGCACTCCATATATATGCTGTTGGAATGTGCTGCTCCATATATGTGCTATGTGCTATTGTTCGGTGCAAAAAAACCCTACTCCCTGCGGCAAAAAAAAGTTCCCCGGGGTCATGCGCCCCCCTGGCATCGCTCCATGCCCCCCCAGGGGGGCCTGCCCCACTATTTGAGAAGCACTGCTTTAAATGATAACTGGATTTTTCAAGCATGAGCAGTTTTCAGTCCCAAGAAGATACTGTAAGTTGTCTCTTCTAAGTTTTTTAGGATTATCTTTAGCCTCAGCATGATCAAATTGGAAGAGAATTGGGGTTTATTTCTAGAACAAAGTATAGAACACTCGTCTGAATTTATGTACTTGCCTAGATTGAAAGCAACTTTTAGTTTTTTTACGCTTGATTTAGCCAAAAGGTTGAGAAGCGATAATGAAAGTATTGACAAATATAATTACTATCCTTTTTTAAGAGGACAATTCATAGGCAAACTTTACCACAAAGTTAGTAAGAAAGATATTTTGTTATGAAGTCCATAACACATATTTGTGTGCTATTTTTAAAAACTGTTTTAGAGAAAGGAAGATTTTGATTTAGTTAAGCAACAAACATTAATAGTTGTAAAAACATGATTGCGGAACATTCTAATGATTCAAAACCGAAATCAAAGTCACAAAACCAAAACAAATATGTCAAAAATACACATGCAAATTAGCATGAACTCTAAAATTTATCTCAGGTCACCTAATGATCAGTCAACATTGCCCTCACTACAGGTAGTTTTCAACTTATGACCATAGCTGAGCCAGAATTACGTTCAAAATTGTGCAACGTTATCAATCCAATTCTATGACATTGTTTTGTAATTATTTTGTTTTGCAAATTTTTAATTGAATCTCCATTTTCATTAAGTGAATGCTGCAGTCTTTGAGTAAACACTTAGCAATGGCAGTTTTGCCAGAAAATTCAAGTAAATGCTAGTTTCGTCAAAATAAAAAACTACATTGTGGTTATGTGATTAAAGGACACTGCAAATGACCATAAATGTCAGTTGCCCAGCACTCAAAATGTGATCACATGGCTACAAGGAAAGGGTGGGCATTAGAACTTCGAATCTGTACAGCAAGTAACTTTTGGGGTGGGGTCCATTGTAAATTTGAACTATAATTAAGCAACCACTTTTAAGTCCAGGGCTACTTTATTTTGTACTGAGACTCTTCTTTGTAAAGAATGGAGTTGCTATCATGCTTTATGAGATATTTGGTAGCTCACTTTCTCTTGAATGCCAGCGAAATTTAATTGCCAAACTTTAAGAGATTGTTGCCTTGTCTCAATATATTTATTTATCCATTAAGATTAATACATAATACAATTATTAATTAAAAATGC
The DNA here is from genome assembly GCA_023053685.1 of Diadophis punctatus similis. NCBI lineage: Eukaryota > Metazoa > Chordata > Lepidosauria > Squamata > Dipsadidae > Diadophis > Diadophis punctatus. Next base: position 7,651,578 of record JALIGW010000008.1, read on the forward strand.
ATAACTTATAATAGAGCACAAAGAAATCCATAGCATTGTTATTATCTTAGTAATGCCTTGAGGTCCTATACAGATTTAACCAAAAATTTTAGAAAATAAAAGTTAGCAAGTGACTGTTGCACCTGCGTCAAAGAAACCCTGGACACACAGGTAACCTTAAAGTAGAGTAATTGTCAAAGGTACTAGAGTAAAGTAGATATAACTGTCAAGCTGCACATAATTGACATAATTGACAAATTTCAGAAAGGCATTTTAATGCTAATCAGAGATAAAAATGTAACCTTGACAGTTTTGGAACTTAATTCTCAGATCAAGTTATAACAGGTCAATTAAGATAAAGTCAATTTGAATCATTTCTTGTTCAATGTTACTACTGAATTCTAGGGTTCAACTCATTGAACTTCGAACCTCTACTGGTTCCACAGTGTTATAATATCATATTGATTGGGTGCCAAGGGTCCATTATGCTTGCTATTCATTGAATCACAAACTTCTGGGTAAAGAAAATGATGAGCTGGCACATCCCCAAAGAATGGAGATACTGCCAAGGTGATGGTTGGTGGTAGTGGGCGCAGGCTTAGTTTGTTGATAAAAAGAAGCCAAGAGATTCCAAGCCATGTCTGCTTTGGAAGGCTGCTTCTGCGAGGAAACCTACAGGATCTAGAGAACATGCAGATAAACCATGAGTAGAATGCCAGAAGCTGAGGAGGAAATATCCAGTTCTCAGCATCAGGCAAACATTCCCAAGGGGGAAATAATAGTGAAGAGCAACAGTGAAAGAAGATAGAGGGGAGGAGAAACCTTCGGTGTGCTGGGGGAATGGATCTAAAATCAAACATCTCTTGTAGTTGTAATCTTACTGCTGGTTTTCTCATTTTCTCATTAACTTTCTGGGGAAGCCAGCAGAGAAGATTTCAAATTGTGTTCACATGATTGCAAGGCATTTGGCAACTGGTCATAAAAACAAACAAGTTGCCAAGCGCCTAAAATGTTATCTGACAAGGGGGGCTAGCACAATATTTTATGATGCCCAGAAGTGTTTTACAAGCCATAAATTATTGAGATTGATGTTAAACAACCAGTTGTAAATCAAGGATTACTTGCAATGTAATTTAAATGGGGATGGAGTGATACTAAATTTGTAACTGCTATAAAGACCAGAAGTTCGAGGGAGCGAAACTGACCCCCTCAGATCAGGTCCGCAACTTGGGGGTCCTCCTAGATCCGCAGCTAAAATTGGATCACCATCTTTCTGCTGTGGCTAGGGGGGCCTTTGCACAGGTTCGCCTGGTGCACCAGTTGCGGCCATACTTGGAGAAGGAGGCTCTACTCACGGTCACTCATGCCCTTGTCACCTCGCGCTTGGACTACTGCAACGCGCTCTACATGGGGCTACCCTTGAAGAGTATCCGGAGACTTCAGCTGGTGCAAAATGCGGCTGCGCGTGCTGTGGTGGGTGTGCCAAGGTACACCCACGTGACACCTATACTCCGCCAGCTGCATTGGTTGCCCATCGGTCTCCGGGTCCAATTCAAGGTGTTGATCACCATCTTTAAAGCCCTTCATGGCTTAGGACCAGGTTATCTCCGGGACCGCATTCTGCCTCATACTTCCCTTCGACCGGTTAGGGCCCACAGAGTTGGCCTCCTCCAGGTCCCGTCGGCCAAGCAATGCCACCTGGCGGGCCCTAGGGGGAGAGCCTTCTCTGTGGCAGGCCCCGTGCTCTGGAACCAACTTCCCCCAGAGACCCGAACTATCCCCACTCTGCTGGCCTTCCGAAAAGCTGTCAAGACATGGCTTTTCCTGCAGGCTGGGGGCAGAGCTTAATCCACTCGAGCTCACCCACAAGTATGTATGGTTGTTGAATGAGTATTGGATGTTTTTAAATATTGTGTTTTTAATTTTTATATCTGTTTTTTAATGTGATTTTATAAATTGGTGTCTTGTATTTTTTCTGTTGTACGCCGCCCTGAGTCCTTCGGGAGTTGGGCGGCATATAAGAACACCATAATAAATAAATAAATAAATAAATAAATAAAGTCACTTCTTTAAATACCATTTTTCTTTTTTGTTTATTTTCTATGCTTTTCCCTTTAATTTCCCTTTAACTTGTTCCTTAATCTCATTTTTTACATTTTTCATGTTTTATATATAAAATCACTAATAAAAATTATATCTAAAAATAACAAATTCCATCATTTATGCCAATTTTCATTGTATAATTATACATTATCAGGCAAATGGTTCATTCATGTTAATTAATTTCACAAATGATGCTTTTGTATTAATTTATTTCAGCAATGATATAAAATTACTACAAATTTATCTATTTGTAGTTGCACTGAATTGTTGGTTATTTTGCAGAGATAACCTCTGGTCTACTCCATCCAAAGTCTGCTAAGTAAAGATCAATTAATTTTTCTAACTTTACTTTACTTTACTTTACTTTACTTTTATCTATCTATCTATCTATCTATCTATCTATCTATCTATCTATCTATCTATCTATCTATCTATCTATCTATCTATCTATCTATCTATCTAATCATCTCCATCCAATCAGACCATAGCAATACTGTCATATTATTTCAAAATGCAACAGTTGTCATTTTTCTGACCTATGGAATTTCACAGCTGTCTATTATATTTAATGGAATTGTTTTCTGTTTAAATTCTTTCTGTTCTCTAACAGTTATTAAATAATTGTGATACTGCATTTACTGTATATGTATAATGATAATGTGAAAAATATATTTGCACATGGAAAGTATATCATTTGTTTGAAAGGTAATATAACTATTCTGTCTCACAAAATCAACATCTTAAAGGTTATGTTTGTTCAAAGTTAGCTGTGTGCTCTTCCAATTTCATGACATTCACAAAATCATTAAAGAAAAGTATTTATTAGATGTAACTTGCTATTTTAGCCCTACAGTAGCCCAAAATGTAGGAATTCAGAGCACTGTAAACTCTATTAAAATATTAATGATTAAATTTATTTAATAAATGTATTACTTATTTAATAAAATCTATTATTAATAGATTTCCAGATATTTCAAAACTCAGAGTACAGGTTCTCAGAACTTTAAAATTTTTCAGTCATCTACCATTCTCTTTGATTTCCATTGTACTTTTATACTAGAATATAAATGCAATTAATTGGAGATCCACTTTGGTAGAATAGTTAAGGTATGGCCTAGAAACCAGGAGACTGTGAGCTAATCCTACACATGAAGGCTGAGTAACTTTTGACCATTTGCTCTATTTCTCAGTCCAACCTCACAGGGTTGTTGTTGTGAGAACAATAGGAGGAGGAAAGAGTATTATGTATATTTGCCATCTTGAATCTTTTTAAATCTTAAATTATATTTAATTACAGAAAGCCTTGATAAAACATTCTTGTATTCCCCCTCATAATTTATTATTTACCATCCATCAGCTCTGGGGTCGAAATTGCCATCAATTATTAGGTTTAATCTCGGAAGCCACAGCATGGAGTTTTCTATGCATTTTTGCGTTTTCCTATGCACTTTATTTCTGCCAGCCTGAACATTGATTTGTTTCCGTTGTTACATTGAATCTCTACCTCAGAAGTGGGAGGGGGGTGGGAATGTGGAAGTTTGTGTATTAAGGTTGGGTGGTTGATGCAAGTGGGTGTAAACAGATTCGGTTGAAAGGATATTTATGTGTGAATGTATGTTGCTATATTGGGCGGATGAAATGTTTAGATTAATTGATTCATTTGGATAGAATGAGTGAGTCTGGGATAGGGGTTCGGATCCCCTCTGCTGAGTGTGGAAACAGAAGCAGAGGGGGCTTGATTTCGACCCCTGGCTTAGTGTGGATGGTATGTATGGCCTGCAGGGAGGGAGGAGGACCAGCGGGGAGGGGGAGGGGATCTCTGGGGGGGTGGAGAGCAGGAATATTTTGGCCATGATGGGGAGAGGTAGATATAGCGGGAGCAGAGGGGTGGGCCGTTCTCGGGGAATAAGACCTCGCTATTTACAAGCGATCCCTTGTTCCGGCACCTCTGATGTGGTTCCATCTTGCTCAACCTGAGTACCTGGTGACCGGGGTTTTCAGGGCCCTGGGCTCAAGTTGATGCTCTTGAATGCCAGGTCAATTGTCAACAAAGCCCCGCTGATACGTGATTTAATCACTGATGAGGGGGTGGACCTGGCATGCATAACTGAGACCTAGCTCTGATGAGGGGGTGACCTGGCATGCATAACTGAGACCTAGCTGGGCCAGGAGGGGGGAGTAGCCCTCTCCGAGATATGCCCAGATGGGTTCTCAGTGTTGCATCAGCCACGACCCTAGGGAAGGGGGGGGAGTGGCTATTATAATGCGCCGGAATCTGCATCCTCGTAGGATCCCTGCCCCGGAGATTGCCTGGTGTGAGACGCTCCTTCTGAAGTTGGACTTAGGGGTTCAGGTGGGCCTTTTGTTAGCGTACCTGCCTCCCAGCTGTGTTACCAAGGCCCTGCCTGAGCTGCTTGAGGCAGTAGCAAGCCTGGCGGTGGAGTTCCCCAGGCTTATGGTGCTGTGGGCCTTTAACTTGCCTTCGGCAGGTGAAGCCTCTGGTGCAGCTCAGGAATTCATGGATTCCATGACAACCATGGACCTGACCCAAGTAATCCAGAGTCCAACTCATGAGGGAGGTCACATGCTTGACCTAGTGTTTCTCTCGGGGCAGTGGAGAGATGATCTGAAGCCAGGGGATATAGTCACCACCCCGTTGTCATGGTCAGATCATTTCCTATTGAAGTTGGATTTCACAGCCCCACTCCTCCCCTGCAGGGAGGCGGGACCGACTAGGTGGTTCCGCCCCAGGTGCCTAATGGAGCCGGAAGGATTCCAGAGGGAACTTGGGGAAATACCTGAAACCCTGGTCCACAATTCGTCTGAGTCCCTGGTGGCTGCCTGGAACACCACAGCATCAGGGGCATTAGATCGGATTGCACCTTTGCAACCTCTCCATGGCAGTGGATCCCGGAAAGCTCCCTGGTTTCTGAGGAGCTCCGGGAGATGAAGCGCCACAAGAGATGTCTAGAGCAACGCTGGAGAGCCAGTAAAACCAAATCCGACTGAACACTTCTAAGAACTTTTATTAAGTCTTATCTAGTGGCGATAAGGGTGCCAAAACAATCTCATTTTTCCGCTCTTATTGCATCTGCAGATTCTCGCCCAGCCACCTTGTTTAGGGTGACTTGCTCCCTCCTTGCTAAAGGGGGGAGCGAGGAACACTTGCAAGGTAGAGCTGAGGAATTCGCGCAGTTTCTGATGGATAAAGTCGCTCAGATTCGGTTGAACCTGGACTTCGGCTGGACAGAGTACAGTGAGTTGATAGGGGCAAGTCTTAGTTCAGCGTTGTGGGAAGAGTTTGAGCCAGCCACTCCTGGGGACATGGACAAGGCCGTGGGTGCGATGAGCTCTTCCACCTGTTTATTGGACCCGTGCCCCTCCTGGCTGGTTTTGGCCAGCAGGGAGGTGGCACGCAGCTGGATTCAGGTGGTGATCAATGCTTCTTTTAGGGAGGGATCCATACCGCAGCCTTTAAAGGTTGTGGTGGTGAGACCCCTCCTTAAGAAGCCTTCCCTGGATCCAGCGGATTTGAAGAACTTTCGTCCAGTCTCCAACTTACCTTTCATAGGGAAAGTTGTTGAGAAGGTGGTAGCTTTTCAGCTTCTTCGGTTATTGGAGGAAACTGATTATCTAGATTCTTTTCAATCGGGTTCCAGGCGTGGCTACAGTACAATAACTGCCTTGGTCGCCCTGATGGATGATCTCTGGCGAGCCCGGGGTGGGGGCTATTCTTCCATCCTGGTGCTACTTGACCTCTCAGCAGCTTTCGATACCATCGACCATGGTATCCTTCTGCATCGTCTCGGCGAGGTGGGAGTAGGAGGCACCGTTTTACAGTGGTTCTCCTCTTACCTCGCCGATAGGATGCAGTCGGTGTTAACAGGAGGACAGAGGTCGTCTCCTAGGCCCCTGACTTGTGGGGTGCTGCAGGGTTCGGTCCTCTCGCCCATCCTGTTCAACATTTACATGAAACCGCTGGGGGAGATCATCCTTCAACACGGGGTGAGTTTTCAACAGTACGCTGATGACACCCAGCTGAACATTTCCACCCCGTTTCAATTCAGGGAGGCAGTGGGCGTAATGTGCCAATGGCTGGACAATGTCAGGATCTGTATGGGGAGGAACAGGCTCAAACTTAACCCCGACAAGACTGAGTGGCTCTTGATATTGCCTCCTAAGGACTACTCCAACTGTCCCTCCTTGGTTCTTGGGGGAGAAAAATTAACTCCCTCGGAACGGGTCCGCAATTTGGGAGTTCTCCTAGATCCACAGCTAAAATTAGATCAACACCTCATAGCTGTGGCCAGGGGAGCCTTTGCACAGGTTTGCCTGGTGCACCAATTGTGACCATACTTGGAGAAGGAGGCTCTACTCACGGTCAGTCATGTCCTTGTCACCTCTAGATTGGACTACTGTAATGCGCTCTACATGGGGCTACCCTTGAAGAGTATTCGGAGACTTCAACTGGTGCAAAATGCGGCTGCGCATGCTGAAGTGGGTGTCTCAAGATACACCCATGTAACACCCATACTCCGCCAGCTGCATTGGTTGCCCATTGGTCTCCAGGTGCAATTCAAGGTATTGATCATCATTTTTAAAGCCCTACATGGCTTAGGTCCAGGTTACCTCCGGGACCACATCCTACCTCATACTTCCCTTCGACCGGTTAGGTCCCACAGAGTGGGTCTCCTCCGGGTCCCGTCAGAAAAACAATGCCAGCTGGCGGAGCCTAGGGGGAGGGCCTTCTCTGTAGGGGCCCCTGTTCTCTGGAACCAACTACCCCAGAGATCCGAATTATCCCCACCTTGCTGGCCTTCCAAAAAGCCATTAAGACATGGCTCTTCCCGCAGGCAGGGTGATTTTGAGACAACTTTCCCCCATGTATGCATGGTTTTGTATGCCTTTTTAAATCTCTTTTTAAATTGTTTTTAATAATTTTATTGTTTAGTTGTTCCTTAAAATGTTGTATGCCACCCTGAGTCCTCAGGGAGTAGGACGGCATAGAAGAACACTAAATAAATAAATAAATAAATAAATATTTAATACTCTATTGTTAAATTTATATGCTGCTTATATTGTACACTGTCCAGAGCCCCTCTTTAAGGGAGGTGGGCTATATAGAAACATCAACTATAAATAAATATATAAATAAATAATCAAGTAACAAAGGTAGGATAAAAAAAATCAAATAAATAAATATGTTTCCTATTCCCTAGAAAAACTCCATGTACACATCTTTTGCTTTTTTCTATGTAACATTCCTGAGGATTTAAAATGTTATTTTTCAATATTTAGTTTTTTCACAAAGTTTTGCCAAACCTGCTTAATCTTTCATTAATTCAAATAATTTTATTCATCCTCTACTTATTATCATTTCTATCAATTTTAATTGTAAGCCTTGAGGATCATTGCATTAAAAATCCTGTAAACTCCTATTGAATAAAACATTTCTCATCTGTAATTGTATTCTACCCAGCTTCTATGAAGAAAAGATTAGTGAGATTTTTGGCTGGAATTCTATCCTCACTAAAGGGCAGCATAAAGACTGATAGGAGATTATTGGATGCATCAGCTTTAAAGTACTGGGTAATCAATGGTTCAAGCTGTGCCTGCAGAGTTGGAGCAAATAGCCTTTGAAAGAGAACATCCATACTGGGAAGATTTGTTGGGAATAAAAGTTTCAACAAAAGACAGAAGAAGAAAAGTTTTAAAGGGTTTAGTAGAGATAAAAGGAAAGAAACAAATTTGCATAGATTTTGTTTTATGTTAAGTAGGTTGATAAACAAAACTCAGCTTCCCAACAGACATATTACAACTAATTAGAAACTTTTGCATTAAATTGAGTATTTACATTATTCTAATAATGAACAATCAACTATTATAAATGCCACTGGTGTATTAAGAGTTGACTGCCTACTAATAGAAAAAGCCCCAGCTACTAACTTTTTAGGGGTCATCTACTCAGGCTTTTTGCCCCAACTCAAAAATGTTGCTCTTACCATTTTTTGAAAACATACTTTTACAACAGAGCCTCTCATTGCCAGTCCACTATTCAGCCCAAGATCTGTGTTCCCTCCCACCCGCCCCCGGGTTAATACTCAGCTTTATTTCTTCGCTCAGCTGTGTTTCAGCCTGATTCAAGCTCCTGAGCATGCGTGGAAGCCTAATTGCATGAGGGGACGCGCGCACAAAATGTTGTGATGCGAACCGGTGGGGAAGGTACAGTAAGCGGAACCCACCCTTGCCCAGCAGCTAGTCTTGCAATAGATATATATTCAAAAATGCTTGAAAAATGGGAATGAGTGAACAGTTCTTTTGTGACCACTGTTGTAAATTCACAAGTGACAATCTTGAACAAGATCCAAGAGAGCTGGGATCAAGCCAAAAGCATATCTCTTGGTAGAAGAAAGCTGCATGTCAAAGAGACTTTCACTGTGAAACTTGACAAACTGTTTGACATCCTCAACTGCAAGTGTCAAATTGTTCTGTATGCTGAATTTGGCTGCCCTATTGGCTGCAAAAAAGAAGCTCACATTAACTGTACCTGCCCTAAGGAGACGAAGATACCATTGAAAGAACTTGCTTTCATTAAAGGTCAGAGAGACAAGATTGTTTCTTTTGAATCGTACTAGATTGGTATGCCAGATATGCCCGAGCAGAAAAAACTAATCAAAAGGTAAAAGTGCCAAGCCAATGAGAGACAAAGATTTGCTAAATATAAGCAGAGAAGTATTCCAGACATTTCAATACTGACAAATAAAGTAATTATCTCTGATAATGAAAATGAAGGACAGACGACTGATGATGATGAAGAGGAAGGAGCTTTGGTCTTACCTGATAAGTTTCTTCTCCGAAAGGTGGATATAGTATCCAGGCATGGGATATTTCCATCTGCTCTCTGATTGGACTGAGTCTGTCAAAGCTGTTCAGGTCACGCCCTTGTTGCTATGCTTGGCAGCTTGAAACGAAGAAGCGAAGCGACAAACTCCATTGTGCCATATACAATGAATATATAAATTTTCCTCATGACCAAAGCCAACAATCTACGTTGAGTATAATGGGCGGGGCTGGATGCTATATCCATCTTTCAGAGAAGAAGCATATCAGGTAAGACCAACGCTCCTTCTCCCTCATAGTGGATATAGCATCCAGGCATGGGACATACCAAAGCTGGCTGTCCAACCGGGCGGGTGACAATATTAGGTAGACTGGAGCTGAGGTTTTAGTCCTGAATCACCTGTTGCAGCACTCTCCGACCAAAGGATGCTTTGGTGGAAGCATACACATCTAGCTTATAGTGTCGCACAAATGGAGACGGCAACGACCATGTCGCAGCACCACAAACTTCCTCAATGGATGCTTGTGTCACCTACACAGCTGAGGTGGCAGCACTACTTGTGAAATGTGTGGTGATATTGGTTGGCACCTGCCTCGATTGGAGTTCATTCGCCCTGGTTATCATAGATCGGATCCAGCGTCCCACTGTGGAAGGCATAACTTTGCGGCCCATCAAAGATGGATGAAATAACAAAAACAGGGACTCAGACTTACGAAACCCCACCGTTCTTTTGATATAAATCCGCAACGCATACCTTACATCAAGTTTATGCCAGTGTTTCTCTGACGGATGAATGGGATGTGGGCAGAAATTAGGGAGAATAATCTCCTGCACATGATGGAACCATGTATTCACTTTCGGCAAAAATGCCAGATCTAATCTTAGAACCACTCTGTCTGTATGGAATATGCACAAGTCTGATCGGATCGATAACACCGATAATTCAGACACTCTCCTTGGATGGCAACCAAAAACATGTAAGATAACTCAAAGCAGCCTCCCTCAGAGGTTCATACAGAGTTTCCATGAGAGATTTTAAGACCTTAGGAAGATTCCCACGTTGGGTAATGGTGGACGACGGATGGTGCTATGTTAGAAGCCCCCCACAAGAAATGGCGTATATTGGGGTGAGTCGTCAAAGATTCGTTATGTCCACAAGACAATACAGACAACAATGCCACCACCTGATGGTGCAAAGTATTTGGTCTGAGCCCTCTGTCCAAACCAGCTTAGAGAAACATAAGAACATGAGTCATTGAAGCTTGCGATGGTACAAGGTTAGCTTTCTCACACCAGCCACAAAAAATGTGTCAAGTGGCATCATAGATGTGTGTTGTTGACTTTCTATGAGATGCTTGTATCGTGTCAATGACATCGGATGATAAATTGTCCTGCCTTAGAATGATCTGCTCAAGCGCCAGGTGGTCAGTTTGAACCACTGAGGGTCTAGATGTAGTAGGACCCCTGGCTGAGGGATACTTTGCTCGGCGGTATCTTCCAGGGTGTCTCCACTGAGAGACTCAGGAGATCTGCAAACCATGGCCTGCATGGCCAGTATGGTGTGGTGAGTATTACTTCTGCCTTCTCCTCCAATAACTTCCTGATCACTCAAGGGATTAACGGAAGTGGAGGAAACACGTATAAGAGTCCTTTGAGCCATGAAATCCAGAGCGTGTTGGTCGCCAGAGCGCCTGGTGTCTCAAATCAAGTGATATATTGGTCTAGCTGTGTATTTTGCGGCATCGCAAAAAGATCCACTAGCAGCAGACCGAAGATATTCAACAGTGCACGGAATAGATCCGGATGAAGTCTCCACTCGGCCTAATCTACTGATGTCCAGCTGAGCCAATCTGCCTGAACATTGGCGGCCCCCGAAATGTGATCTGCACGAATAGACAGAAGATTTTGCTCTGCCCAAAGTATAAGTTGATGAGCCTCCAGCATCAAGGTCTTTGATCTCATTCTACCCTGGCGGTTCACATGCACCTTGGCAACGATATTGTCCGTCATCACTAATACATGATGGCCTGTCAGTATTGAATGAAAGTGGCGAAGGGCTAGGTGTATCGCCCGCAGCTCAAGCCAATTTATACTGCGTTTGTAGTCTTGTTGATTCCACTGACTTTGAACCATGCTGGAAGATGTGTGGGTGCCCCAGCCCGACAAACTGGCATCTGTTGTCATGGTCATGCGTTTTGGCTCCCAAAACTGGTTGCCCCGGGATAGAGCCAGAGATCCCCACCATGTGAGTGAGGTGATGACCATCGGTGGAAGATGCACCCTGGCCGGAGATGTGCCCCTGCCGGACTTCTGAAATGGCAACAGAAACCATTGAAGGTCTCATGAGTGAGCTCGGGCCCAGGGAACTATGGCAAATGTGGATACCATTTTGCCCAGTAGCTTTTCTAAGACAGATATTGCTGCTGAATGATCTTTCTGAATGGTAGTAACCATTTTTGAATGCTACTCTGACGGTCTGGGGAGAGATACGTCTTACCCTGAACTGAGTCAATTATAGCCTCTAAATGGAGCAATCTATGAGATGGAGAGAGATGGCTCTTCTCCAGATTAATGGAGAACCCGTGTTGTTGCAGGACCTGGATGGTTTTCTGTACATCTCCCCGAGCCCGGGTAAGAGATGATGATTGAATTAATATATTATCCAGGTAGCACGGGTAAGGCCCTTAATACAGCTGTGATAACCGCCAACAACTTAGTAAACACCCTGGGAGCCAATGAAAGGCCAAACGGCAGCACCCTATACTAATAGTGAGACCCTCTGTGATGCGGGGAAATGGGCACATGTAAATATGCCTCCGTAGAAGAGAGGAAGTCGCCCTCCCGAACACCCTCCAAGATTGATGACAGTGAATGCATCTTAAACCGTTTATAAATGACGTAATGGTTAAGTCATTTCAGATCGAGAACCATTCTCCATCCCCCCCCCCAAGGCCTTTGGGACGACAAACAAAACCTAGAATCCCTGTCCTTGTTGATCCTCAGGGATGGCCTCAATGGCATGGATATCCAGCAAATGCTGAATAGCTGTCTCCATGAGGATCCTTTTGGCCAGAACTCTAGAGACCGGACAGCAGAGAAAAAATCTCGGGGGAATGAAGTGGAATTCAATAAAGAGACCTGATGTAATGGTCCCTCAGACTCAAGTGTCCATAGTGGACTCTCCCCATCAGTCCGCATAGTAGGCAACCGGCCTCTGATGGGGTACTCGGGAATACACTCACTGGGGTGTCGGAATGAATGACCTCCTCCTCCTCGAAAGGGCTGTTTAGCTCCAAATGGGCAGCCCCTTTCAGGCCAGTCTTGGTGTTGGCGAGGCCTCTGCCCATAAAACCCTTGTGACCATTGTGACATCCCACCTGAACCATAAGATAGGTAGTTTGGACATCTGGAATAAGGCAATGGTCTATAATCAGGATGCCTGGTCATCAAAGGGAGGATTTTTCTATGGTCCTTAGTCTCAGTCAGGAGAGGCTCCAAACATTCTCCGAAGAGATGATGTCCTGCAAAGGCAGACGTAGCTAACTGCCACTTGTGGCGGGCATCTGCCTGCCAATTTTTGAGCCATAAGAAATGGCAAGTGGCTACCGACGTGCCGATGGATTTAGCTGCAAACCTTGCGGAGTTCAAGGTGGCGTCCGCCGTTAATTGGGCTGTGGCAATCAACTTATTTATGTCCTGTTGGAGTCGTGCATCTTCCAGTGGTGTTCTCTCCTGTAGCTGGCGAAGCCAGATGAGCGATGTTATGGAGAAAAAGGATGCCATGGTTGATGCAGGAATTGCCCATACCGCCGCCTGGTGTGCCCATTGTAGTGATTGCTCAGATCGACGATCCTCCGGATGCAAAGATTCAGCCGGATCCCCGGGTAAGCTGGAGGATGAATGAAGTCCTGCTACTGGCGCATCAATGGAAGGCACCTGAATAGATTTGGCTAGATCTGGGGCCACATTATATATTGTTTTCTCTGTGGATGAGGAGTTGGGACCTGCTCTTAGAGAAGCCCATTGACAGGTGATGAGGTCAACAAACATTTTAGGTGAAGAAACCACTGCTGCTTCCGATGTGTGCTCCAAAAACAGGGGATCCGTCAAGTCTTTAACCAACTGTTGATCATTTCAGGCAGTAGTGAAGAAGAATATTATTCTCTGTGCAATGAGCTGGGTGGAAGATATCTTTATCATTTCACTCCAGAGAAGGCTCAAAACAGGAAAACCTGCTCAAGTGATTTCATAAAGAGAAAAGTGTATTTCATAAAGAGGAAAGTGTATTTCATAAAAAAGAAAGGCATTGACAAAAGCTTGAAGGCCATTGGAGGAGATTCTACAAATGTTAATACTGCTGTGAAGGTGATGCCATGCATTCGGTAGAGGTCAAGCTTGACCGGAAGTTGATCTAGTTGGTGTGTGTACTCCACACGAATAAGTTATCCCTATGACACTTAATCATAAATTGATGTTGTCTAACAACAAATGTGCAGATAAAATTGCAACATGTTGGACACTGCAACAGAACTTGACATTGGTCCTTCATTCACCAGAGTTTCAATTGGTGAGCCTCTCATTTCACTGAGCAACAGTGTTGTAAAGGGTCTCTCTACTAATCAAGCATATGAGTATAGGATCATACAGGCTAACTTCCCATAGATCTTGGTCTTCTGGAAATTGCCCTGTAAGCCATTCATGCTGGTTGACTACTGCAAATAGTCTTCACTGAATATGGGTTTCAAGTTACTCTCCAAAACTTAAGAATGAATATACTGTTGGTGTGTACTACCATTGCTGGTTCAACATCAAAGTAAAACATTCTAGAATTGAAGGCCTACCTCATGTATTATTCCAGCTGCAGCAAGTCAGATTGCAAAAGAAGGCTGTAGTAGATGCTGTTTTGCCAACCATTCGGAGCTCAGTATGGTACGCTTTCTATGAAATGAAAATCCAAACACTCTTGCGTTCAGATGACATTCAAGAGAGGAGAGCTGGTGTGCAAAAGATCATTGACTTGAGGGGTGCAGACGATGACACACTGGGAGATTTTTCTGTACGTGCAAGAAAAACCTTTAATCAATGCCAGAGCATCCACTCTGCTGGTGCTGATTGACTGCTCTGAAGGCGTATATGAGCCATCTTTGACATGCAAACTGACTACAGCGGAAATAAAGGAGATCATTGACGAACCAATGCAAGTACCACAGTGGCCCTGTCATGCCCAATCAATAGAGAGATGTGTGAAACAGATCGCAGAGGCCGCAAGCAAAGTGTATACACATGAGAAACATGAGGCTTATATCAGAGGCCAAGAAGCAAGTCAGCAGTTGATGTCGAAGAACAAATCAAAAGAAGACTTGATGAAACTCACTTAAACATTTTTGTAACTCAGATAATTGCTTTCTGATGTTAGTTTATGATTGCATGGATTGTTTTTTGCTTAGCTAGATAACATTCATGCAGAAAAAAAATCTTTAATTTTTGTAGCACAATGTAATTTTGAGAAGATAAAGTAAACAGTGTTTGGGTTACTTTTGTGGGGTATATGATCAGACATGGGTTTACCATACAAAGCTAAACATTGTGCAATTGCAAAAATAACAGCAGGTTTGAATTCTTAGTCTAAAAACACATATTTTTAGAACCCCTCACTGAAAAGAAATGCAAAAATTAATTTTTACCCCATTAAATGACATGCCCTACTGGCGCAACTTCCTTATTAATTTTAGTCATCCTTTTTTCCCCATTTCATCCTATCTCCTTTTCACCCAGGCTAACCACTATCCTGAAAGTAACCCATATTAAAACTTTGGGGTTAAATAGTATTAGCAAAACTATTCATTGATTGCAAATAATTGTGATAAAATACAATAGAACTTTCTTCCTTCTTCTCCCTCCCATAACCTCCCCTAACACTATTTTCATCTTATTCTCTTGGCTTCTTCATGTGGTTATCAAGTATGTGATAACTCTGAAGATATCCTTGAAAAAAGTATGTTTGAAATAGGGCTATGCAAAGCGTTTGGACACACAAATTAAACACCTTTCTTCAAATCATTGAATTATCTAAAGTGTCTTTTGTTAAGGCTCTCTTTGAAAGCTGTTACTAACTGTCTCCACATGCTTGTGCTTGTATAACCAGTTTGCTTGGTTTCTCTCCAGGACCTTTTTCAGATACTTCACACAGCCTACTAGTACTAGCCTACCAGTCTTCCACATACTGCATTGAGTCAATTACCAGTGTTCACAGACACACACCTCTTTGTGCTTTTAAAATATGCACAGCTTGTTTCTGTTTCAGAACTGAGTAGGGAAAGAGATGGAGGGGGGGGAGGAAATTATTTTAAAGATGTTTATTTTTTCAAGGTAATGGCATATTTCACATTCAACATAAATTGTTCCCATAATCAAGAAGCACGGAGGATAGTGTTATCCTGAAAGATCTGAGTGAGAAACTGAAAGCTACCCAAATTTCTCACTGAGGATGATCTATAGTTGACCTATATTTTATATATCTAGATACTGAAGGAGGAGAATTGTATTAATCTTACACATTTATTAAAAGGCATATGCTTTCATAAGTATTTCCTGATGGCTGGGATTGCAAATTATGCTGTGTTTTAACTGGGTCAAAATAGGAATGTGTTTAGGGAATCCTGGGGTCAAGGGGATGGGAAAGCTTTATGAGGTTCCCCAGCCATTCTACAATTATCACCCTTTACTATTAAAATTGATTTTTAAAACATAACTACATTAAAATATCCTCCTGAGATTATCTACTGAAATATCTTCTATAGCAAGCATCTCAAAAGCCGTGGATCACTGTGAATGTCACCAGGCTTCCCAGATTGCCAGATATGAATAAACCTCCACAAAATACATTTTCACAAGCAATATTCTCTGTCATATACACAGGAGCTAACTCAGCAACTCCCTTTATCTGGAGGATACAAATATTTGTGCCCTTTTAGAACCAAATTGGAAATTAATGGACCAAGGTTAAGACAAGAGAGATTTATATGAACCCTCAAAGCATCAGTTTAAAGTTTGAAATTTCCAGGAAAAAGGGAAGTTAAAACAAACTGAAGCAGGGAAAAAGGTTATTTAGACCAGGGGTTCTCAACCCCCAGTCCATGGTCCGGCACTGGCCTGCAGCATGCCAGCAACCAATCCGCTCAAACAAGCGAAGTTCCATCTGCAGGATGCAGGCAGCATGCAAAACCATGCCCCCTCCGGTCCATGGAAAAACCTTTCTCCACGGAACTGGTCCCTGGTGGCCAAAAGGTTGGGGGCTACTGCTTTAGACACTAGTTCAAGAAGGGATAAGTCAGGGGTGAAATGCTCCCGGTTCGGACCGGATCGTGGGGACCAGTAGGACCTGGCACCGGTGGTTCGGCACACTGGTAGCGATGGCTTGCTGGCCATGCCCCTGTACTGGTCCGGGCCCCAGGCCCCAAGGCCAGGCCCCCGCCACCCATGTCCACCTAATTGCCCACCCGCTGCTTTTCCTGCTCCCGGCTTTTTTTTTTTTTTAAAGGCTGCTTTTCCCACCTATCAGCTGGGCGCTTCCGGACACCCACACCCACCCCTGGCCTATATAACCTGGCTATTCCAGCCTAGCTAACCACCCACCTTCCCACCCAGCCTCCAGAGTCCAGATTGCTTACCTTAGGTCTTCGGACCCAATTCTGAGCCGTTGGTAGCCAGCCACGCCTGCCTTTCTTTTTGTCTGAATTGCAAACTGCAATCCATCTGATCTGCAAGCCACTTAATCTGCCTGCTTGAAACCAGCAATCCATCCATCTGCTCTGCAAGCAACTTATTATGTCTGCCTTATTCCTTCCATAGGGTAAGTAACCTTTTTTATTTTATTTTTTGCTTTAAAAAAATACAGCCATTTAAAGCTTTTGCAATGCTTTTGTGTTGTGTGTTTTGCATGGTGTGTGAGTCAGTACAGCTGCTTTTTCATGGTGTGTGAGCCATTTGTGTTGTTGTGCTGTTGTGTAAAGTTGTGTTTTCAGCTCTGTTGCTCTGTGAGGCTCCTACTTAAGGCAGGGGCCATTTTGTGTGCATCCGGTCACATGACCATGATGCACGCCCAATGAGTCACCTGACCACCAAGCCACACCCACATGAAGCCACGCCCACCAGACATCAAACCACACTCACAAAAATAAGCCACGCCCACAGAACCGGTAGGGAAAATTTTCACATTTCACCCCTGGGATAAGTAACAAGTTAAAACAAATTTGTATTAGAATGTTAATAGTCATTTTCCTGTTTTGTGTACATATCCTGGTATTTATTTATTATTAAACTTAAATGCAGCCCATCTTATCTAAGGTGATTCTAAATGGCTTACAAAAATTTCCTGTGGGAATTCAATCATCTCCTTTCCTGTGGGCTTCCTCTTTGGTAAGAAGTAGCTGTTTGAATTTAGCTATGAACCAAGGTTTGTTGTTACTGTATATTACTGTATGTTACTGTGTATTCATAGTTTTCTGGTTGGCACACATAAGTTTTCACAAAAACTGACATATGATGTCACAGTATCTGTGAGTTCATCCAAGTCTGCAGAGGTAGCTTCAAAAATGTTTCAGTCTCAGCAGTCAAGGCAAGCCTGTAGCTTTAACTTTGCCTCCTCAGTCCAAGACTTCACTGATTTAATTGTTGGTTTTATGGTTTTAAGCCTTTGTCTATAAGTAGATACAAGGTGAATCATACAGTGATCAGGTGCTTTACCAGCTGCTTATGGTAAAGACTGATAAGCATCTTTTAATGTTGTGTCACAGTGGTCCAAAATATTATTGCCCCTAGTAAGACAGTTGATATGCTGAATGTATTTTGGCAACTCTTGGCTTAAGTTAGCACTGTTGAAATCATCTAACACAATGAGAAAGGAGTCTGGGTATCTTTCTTCATCCCACAGAATCCGGTTAGCTAGAGTTTGTAATGCATTGTTTATGCAAGCTTGGGGTACAATGTATGTAGCAGCCAAAATAAATGAGAAAAACTCTTGTAGACAATAAAATGGTTTAAAATTGGTAAATAATGTCTCTAATGTCTAAGTCCTTATCACAAAATTTCTTCAGTAAAGTTACATTTTTATACCATCGATTGTGGATATAAAAGCAGAGACCCCTCTTTTCTTTTTACTGGATGTTTCCACAATTCTATCTGCTCTTTGAATCTGGGATTTGCAGGCAGTTATCATTAATTGAGTTGTTTAGCCATGTTTCAATGAAGCAGAGGGCTGAAGAATTAGAAAAGACTGTACTGTTTCTATTTAAGAGTAGCAGTTCATCTATTTTATTTACTAGTGAGTGAAGATTAGTTAAGTGCAGAGAGGTGAGGGGAGATTTGCTGACCCAATGTTTCCTGAGCCTTTGTAATATCCCTCCTCTCTTGCCTCTCTTCCTCCTCCTTTTGTTTCTTTTTCTGCTTCTTCATTTCTGCCAGGCTAGAAGAGATAACTGTCCTTCCCTCAGTCAGAATTTCCACCACATTTGAAAAGAAGGAAGGAATAGTCCCAGAAAGCTGTTTGTTATGTAAAGACAATTCTTTGATATTCAAAAGTTCAATTCTAGAATATGAAATTCTTAGAGTCACAGAAAATAATAAAAAGCATCAAAACTACAAGAGAGCATTTCATTGAGGCAGCCGTCAGTGTCACCATCTTGAGGCAATTCTACTAGGGAAAAGCTATGAAAACTGACAAATTAATTGTGCACTAATTGTGCTGAACTATATATAAAATAAATCTTATCCCTGGGACATAGATGATACACCACATTAAGACTGTTTTCAGAAATATCCTCTACATCTACAATATATGCTTGGTGTCATTGCTTGTGATCTGGAATAAAGCTAGTAACTGAGCTAAAAGGCAGGTAGAAAACACAGTTGGAAAAAAAAAGTCATTCAGCAATACAGAGTCAGGCAGATGAAATTATCTTGGCTCTTATTAATCTAATCAGGACTGAATCTGTAGCTGCAATAATGTTATTTGACCACCTATAGCGATGGGGCTCATATATTGCAGAAGCAGCAAACAGTTTGATCCATAGCAAAACAACTAAAAAGGCATAAAAAAGCATTTCAGTCTTTCAAAGGATTTCAAAATTCCTTCTTTTTATGGTATGTACAAGGTAGGTCCAAAATTGACTGGATATTTTGAGAGTTCAAAATTCAAACTGTCCATCATAAAAAAAATGCCCCATTTTGGTTCAGTTCATTTTCAGTTTTCAGAATAAACCTCCATGATTTGTCATAACAAATGATATCAAGAATCTTAGCTTTACATCTGATCACATCCAGTTTTGAACTGTCTTTGAATGTCTGCTAAGGTTAAAGTGACCAGATTTTTTTTCTTCTAAGCGGGACACCATTGACGGGGGCGGGCCCGCCTGGACGCCGCCATTTGAGTTTTGCCCTCTGCGCATGCGCAGAACGCTGCGCATGCGCAGAGGGCAAAAGAAAAATGTCGGTGTCCAGGTGGGGGGGGGAGGCGGGAGGCCTTTCCTCGCCTCCCGCCTCCCCTTCGGGAGCTGGCTCGTAATGCTCCGCCTGTCTTTCGCGATCCCCAAGGATACCTAAGCCCCATTACCTGCCACGGATAGAAGCCGCTCAGCACATGTTCTTCTGGGGGGGGGACCCACCGGCTGGTTCCCCCCTACCCTTTATCCACCCCCTTCTCTCTTCGCCCGATGGTGTCCTTGCGGTCCTTTACGGAGGCAGGTGGGCGGGGAGGGAGCGGAGGTCCAGTGATTTCCTCTGGGAAAGAAGGGGCGGAGGCGCAGCCACGCTAAAGGAGGTGGGGGGGGGCGCGTGTCAGGTTTCCATGGCGGCGCCCCTTAGCCGTGGACGAGCAGCTCAGTCTCCTAGGGCTGCGCTGCTGCCAGCCGTTCCCTCCCTCCAAGCCCGCCTCCCCTCCCAGCACGGGAAGAAGCCTCTCCGCTCAATCGCTCGCTCGCTCGCCCACCCCGCCCCCTCCTCCTGCTCGCTCGCTCGCTCGCTCGCTTTCTGCTGTTCAAGAATGCAGTGCTTCGCCCAGCCCCCTCCCCAGACTCATTCATAACGTCACATGGATCCGAGGGTGGTTGGGGGCCGTGCTTGGAAGGACGCTGTGAAATAAAGTTGAGGTGGATTGCCAGGAAAAGGGCACAAAGCAAGTCGGCCATACTGTAAGGTGACCAGACGTCCGGGCATTCATTCCAAAAAGCGTGACTTTTTGAAAAGAATGCGGGACGCGGGACACACGCTTGAAAAGCGTGTCTGTCCCGCCAAAAGCGGGATGTCTGGTCACCTTAGCTAAGGTGGCCCTCTCAGCTCAAGAAAAGCTTAAGATAGATTTTAATACAACATTCCAAGGGAAGGAAAGAAGTGAGTCAGGAATAGCTTTGATTCTAATAGATACATGATTGAATCCCTCAAATACTCTTTGGGAAAACATTTATCTCATTTCCATTTATAAGAGTGGGAGGGTTTCTGAAAGAAGAAAATCCTTTCAAAATGGTTTCTTCATACTTTAGTTAGTTGTGGAATGTAAGTAAGTACAGTGGTGGGTTCCTACCAGTGCGGTCCACTCTATAGCACCGGTAGTGGCCTGCTGGTCACGTCACAGTACCGGTGCAGTCAGTTGCCGTTGCCTGGGCGCCGCCATTTTTAAAAAAAAAAATTAATTTTTTTTTAAATTTCTTCTGCGCATGCCCAGAAGCCGAGCTTCCAGCACTGCGCCTTCCTACCCCACAGTGAGTCCAAGCAGGGGAGGATGGCTGAGGGAGTGCGTGAGACGCTGAAAGAACAGGCG
Organism: Diadophis punctatus similis; assembly: GCA_023053685.1. Lineage (NCBI taxonomy): Eukaryota > Metazoa > Chordata > Lepidosauria > Squamata > Dipsadidae > Diadophis > Diadophis punctatus. The sequence goes on from JALIGW010000008.1 coordinate 7,672,313, forward strand.
GCAGGAGCTATCTCCATTCCCCTCCTTTCAGCAGTCCGAGAAGCCACAAACGTGTGGTGATGATCCTAGGCATTTTTGCACGTTCGAGGCTTCTCGAGCTGCTGAGGGGAGGGGGAATGGGCAGCAGGACCTATCTCAGTTCCCCTCCCTTCAGCAGTCCGAGAAGCCACAAACGTGCGGTGATGATCCCAGGCATTTTCGCACGTTCGAGGCTTCTCGAGCTGCTGAGGGGAGGGGGAACGGGTGGCAGGAGCCTAGGATCATCGAATGGGGAGAAGCATTCAGGCCAGATGGAGCCTCCTAGAAGAACCACTACCGTGGTCTTGCTGCTCCTGCTGCAGGGGGCTGTGTTGCGGGTGGGCAATGCCCCCCGCTTCTCCGGCCACTGCCAAGCTCCCGAGGCCCACGCCTACCCGGTCAAATGGCTGGCAAGCCACATCCACAAAATAAGCCACGCCCACAGAGTGGTAGTAAAAAAATTAGGAACCCACCCCTGGTACAGTATCTGCCACTGGCTACTTCTTTCCAATTAGGAGTGATTTGTAAATGTGCTTTGTTAAATACTTTCTGTAATAAAACAATAAAAAGTATATGCTTATTGTCAAACATTTATTTATTAGTTTGTATGCTGTTCCAGATGAAACACCAATATAAAAATAGTAAGAAACCCAACACTATAATAAATACAATTTGTTGGAGTGATGTATATTTTATATGCAATATGATGTGAACTCCATAGCCAAGCTTTAACCCCATTCTTATGCTGCCTCCTTTATAATTTTACCTCAATTATCTTGATGCAACTGAATTGGTTTAAAACTAGCGCATAACATCTTATGCATAATATCTGTTTAGTGTTTTATTATGGAAAACTCTGTAAATTTAAAAATAGGTTTTAGCCCAACAGTGTAGATTGTTTTGTTTATTAAATTATTTCTTCCATTCATATTAATACTTCTGAGATAAGACATGTGATTATGAAATCTACTTTGCAAATTAAAATAACTATATTATGTACAGAAGTGTTACCCTATTCATAACAATTCTGTGGGCTTTTTACTTTATCTAAAATTAAATAAAATATAGAAAACATAATGCCTGTTGCGTTTTCATTGTTGACAACCAATAAAAAGCAAGACAACAAGGTACTATAAGAATAAAGCTATAACTTTATAGATACGTTTCTGTAAAGACCAGACTCTTATTCAACTGTGATGTTGAACAAGATAAAAAAAAACCATATTTTAACTGACCTGTTTTTCATTTTCATCCTCCAGCTTCAGCCTGTCCTCTATGCAGTTCCTGGCCTGAAGGAAGGCCTTTCTCTGCGCCCTCTCTGTTAATATCCTTACAAAGACCCCATACAAGTTTACACTGACAAAAAGGATAGCATTGGCCATCAGCTGTAAAGAGAAGACAAAAAAGAGAAGGGACAAAAAAGATATATTTTATTACAGGCACTTATATACATCACCATATGACTGTAATTCTATCTAAATTCCTGATAATTTTATTTCATTATTTTGATATTTAAACATTGTTTGCTATTCTCAATATTTGTTCAGTTATTAGGTTTTCCAACTGGCAGGAGTCACAGGTTTTCCAGATCTGCCACCACAAATCCTTTTAATTGTAAATGCTGGCTACTGAATCTGGGGGTACAGCATATGCTATATCACTGGACCTTCTCCTTTGGGGTGGTAGTGGCCACAACAGAAAAAAAAATGAAAGTCTACGTCACCACCAAATTCAGAAGATGCTTGGAGGAATGACTCTGCAAAAAGACTATACAGTATAAATCATTATTTTCATTCAATTGAAGAATCTATCTTCTATAGACTACTAAAACTCTCATCAACTAAGTGAAATGGTGCATCATACCGCAACAATTTTCTAATCAAAATACTTCAAATGGGCTAACTTATGGAATGTATCTACTTTCTATAATTAAAGAATAAGGTGACCAAAATGTTCTGAGCATTCTCATCCATTACTTTAATATTATTAATTATTAAGTGGCTCCTGATTTCAACATTACTGATCCATCAAATCAAAAGCAAAATAATCATCTATATATTTGCTTATAAATTACAGTAAATATTTCCTTAAAAGATGCATCTCTTATAAGTAGATATCAAAAGAATATTTTCCCATCTTATTCAAATCGAATTATACAGGGAATAAAGATAAATATGTATGTATTTTTTATTTCTTTGAATCATAGAATCATAGGACTGGAAGGGACCTTGGAGGTCTTCAAGTTCAACTCCTTGCCTAAAACAGGAGTCTTTATACTCTCCCAAATAGTTTTCAAACTTTTCTTGAAAACCTCCAGTGATGGAGCATCCACAATTCCAGGAGGCAAGCTGTTTCACTAATAGTTCTAACCATCAGGAAATTCTTCCTTATTTCCAGGTTGGATATCCCTCTGACTAGCTTCTGCTCATTGCTTCTTGTCCTACCCTTTCCTTTGGAGATTAAATCAATCCTTTTTTCCCTTCAAGTATTTGATCATGTCACCCCTAGTCCTTATCTTTGTCAGACTAGACATATCTAATTCCCTTAGCCATTCATCACACAATTTAGTCTCCAGACTTATCATTTTTGCTGTTCTTCTCTGCACTCTTGTTAGGAACTCAACAACTGTTTTGTATCATAGTGACCAGAACTGGACACAATATTCCAAGGGCCTTACTAATGCAGTATACTATCACTTCCCATATACAGTATATTGGAAAACATGCTCAAATTGTTGTAGAAGAACAGACTTTCCTTTTGTTCTGGTTTTAATTCAGTTAATAATTGTGTCCCTTCAAATGTATTATCTGAAAAGCAACATAAGAGGCAACTATTGCAACTATAATTAGAACAAAGCAAACAATGCAAAACATAAGTTTGAAGAATATAAATAAGTTTCAGAATATGAAACTAACCAATACCACAACTTTCCATTTTGGTGTTGAGCAGCAGTACAATCAGTGCTTTTGGAATACTCATATTAAATGACCTAAGTGCCAAAGCCCACTGCAACAACATCACCAAAAAGGCTTCAAGAGTTGTTAACCTAATCTTACGTAGCTTCTTCTCCGGTAATATCACACTACTAACTAGAGCAGTGGTTCCCAACCTGGGGGTCGGGACCCCTTTGGGGGTCGAACGACCATTTCCCAGGGGTTGCCCTGGCATCCTCAGCTCCCCCCCCCCACTGCCACAAGCCTGGCCATATTGGCTCAACTTGCCCGAGCCCTCTGATTGGTCGGGAGAGGTGCCATTTGGTGAGAGGTGTTTGTGATGGCTGGCGGCCGAGCTAAGGGGCGGGCATCACAAGATTGCGTGCTGGAGAGTACAAGGCGGTGCTTAAGACATCTGTGGCTGCCCCTGTCTCCTGCTCACAGCGGCAGTTTCTTCCCACTGGTGTCAAAGGGAAAGGGAGTCATGGGAGGGAACGGCCAGCCAACAACCACTTAAGTTTCACAGCACACGACGACAGGAAGGAGGACAGCTGAGTCGGATCCAGTGGAAGATGATATTCCTTGTGCTCTTGCAAAGACTGGCCCGAGAATTTCTGATCTGGCATAATTACATATTGTTTTTGTGATTAATCGCTATGCTTTAATTATGTTCAATTTGTAACAATGAAAATACATCCTGCATATTATTTACATTACGATTCATAAGAGTAGCAAAATTGCAGTTATGAAGTAGCAACGAAAATAATTTTATGGTTGGGGGTCACCACAACATGAGGAACTATATTAAGGGGTCGCGGCATTAGAAAGGTTGGGAACCACTGAACTAGAGCATGCAAAACATTCGCCAGACCAATCCTTGAATACAGCTGATCTGTCTGAAACCCAAACTGCATATCAGACATAAATACATTAGAAGGTGTCCAGAGATACTTCACGAGAAGAGCCCTCCACTCCTCTACTCACAACAGAATACCCCCTTTTTTTAAAAAAATATTTTTATTTAAATATAAATATTAAAAAAAGGCAAACAAACATTAAACAAAGCAATATATGTACATACATGTACATATATACATGTACATATATACATATAAACCTCTTGGGTGCTTCTACGGTAAGCGTCTTGACGTTATCTTTTTACTTATATATATCTATACAACTATATATAACCTCTGCCCACCTGCTAACACCGACTGCATCCTGTCAGCGAGATAAGAGGAGAACCACTGCAAAACAGTGCCTCCCACTCCCAACTCGCTGAGACGATGCAGAAGGATACCATGGTCGATGGTATCAAAAGCTGCTGAGAGGTCAAGTAGCACCAGGATGGAGGAATTTCCCCCATCCCGGGCTCGCCAGAGATCATCCATCAGGGCGACCAAGGCGGTTTCTGTGCTGTAACCGCGCCTGAAACCCGACTGATAGGAATCTAGATGATCAGTTTCCTCCAATAACTGAAGGAGCTGAGAGGCTACCACCTTCTCCACAACTTTACCTATAAAAGGCAAGTTGGAGACCGGACAAAAGTTCTTCAAATCCGCTGGATCCAGGGAAGGCTTCTTGAGGATGGGTCTCACCACCGCAACTTTTAACGGTTGCAGTACGGAACCCTCCCTCAAAGAAACATTGACAACCGCCTGTATCCATCCGCATGCCACCTCTCTGCTGGCCAAGACCAACCAGGAGGGGCACGGGTCCAATAAACAGGTGGAAGAGCTCATCGCCCCCACAGCCTTGTCCACGTCCTCAGGAGAAACAGCTCAAACTCCTCCCACAATGCTGGACCAAGACTTGCTCCTGTCAACTCAATGGACTCTGCCCAGCTAGAGTCCAGGTTCGACCGGATCTGAGCGACTTTATCCATCAGAAACTGCAAGTATTCCTCAGCTCTACCTTGCAAGTGTTCCTCGCTCCCCCCTTTTGCAAAGAGGGCACGAGTCACCCTAAACAAGGTGGCTGGACGAGAATCTGCAGACGCAATAAGAGCGGAAAAATGAGATCGTTTTGCCACCCTTATCGCCACTAAATAAGATTTAATAAAAGTTCTTAAAAGTGTTCGACCGGACTCGATTTTACTGGCTCTCCAGCGTAGCTCCAGACGTCTCTTGTGGCGTTTCATCTCCCAGAGCTCCTCAGTAAACCAGGGAGCTTTCCGGGATACACTGCCACGGAGAGGTCGCAAAGGCGCAATCCGATCTAATGCCTCTGCTGGCGCGCTGTTCCAGGCAGCCACCAGGGCATCAGACGAATTGTGTACCAGGGTTTCAGGTAGTTCCCCAAGTTTCCTCTGGAATCCTTCTGGCTCCATTAGGCACCTGGGGTGGAACCACCTAGTCGGTCCCGCCTCCCTGCGGGGGAGGGTGGGGCTGTGAAATCCAATCTCAATAGGAAATGATCTGACCATGACAATGGGGTGGTGACTATATTCCCTGTCTTCAGATCATCTCTCCACTGCCCCGAAAGAAACACTAGGTGAAGTGTGTGGCCTTCCTCATGAGTCGGACCCTGGATTACTTGGGTCAGGTCCATGGTTGTCATGGAATCCATGAACTCCTGAGCTGCACCAGAGGTTTCGCCAGCCGAAGGCAGGTTAAAGTCCCCCCAGCACCATAAGCCTGGGGAACTCCACCGCCAGGCCGGCTATCACCTCAAGCAGTTCAGGCAGGGCCTTAGTAATGTAGCTGGGAGGCAGGTACGCTAACAAAAGGCCCACCTGGACCCCTAAGTCCAACTTCAGAAGGAGTGTCTCACACCCGACAATTTCCGGGGCAGGGATCCTACGAGGATGCAGATTTCGGCGTGTTATAATAGCCCCCCTTCCCTGGGGTCGTGAATGATGCTGCACTGAGAACCCTTCTGGGCATATCTTGGAGAGGGCTACTCCCCCCTCCTGGCCCAGCCAGGTCTCAGTTATACACACCAGGTCTGCCCCCTCCTTAGTGATTAGATCACATATCATGGGGGCTTTGTTGATAATTGACCTGGCGTTCAGCAGCAGCATCCTGAGCCCAGGGCCCTGAGAACCCTGGTTGCCAGGTACTCGGGTTGAGCAAGATGAAACCACATTGGAAGGGCCGGAACAAGGGATCGCTTGTAGACAGTGAGGTCTTATTCCCCGAGAGCGGCCCACCCCTCTGCTCCCGCCATACCTTTATATAATGGTTATATTTTATATAATCTCTGATTTTATGCTTTTGAAAATAGGAGTGTGTTTTATGTTTTTCCACCCATAAGAATCCATACCATCCAACCTGTAGATCATGTCCCTCGAGCGTTAATATCCTTTTACACAACAGAATACCTTATGCAACCAGACTTGAAATCCTGGGCTTAGAAAGCTTAGAACTACGTCGCCTTCGGCACGACCTAAGCATAGCTCATAAAATTATCTGCTACAAGGTCCTTCCTGTCAACGACTACTTCAGCTTCAATCACAACAATACACGAGCACACAACATATACAAACTCAAAGTGAACCGCTCCAAACTCGATTGCAGAAAATATGACTTCAGCAACAGAGTGGTTAATGCCTGGAACTCACTACCTGACTCTGTGGTTTCATCCCCAAATCCCCAAAACTTTACCCTTAGACTGTCTACTGTTGACCTCACCCCATTCCTAAAATGTCAGTAAGGGGTGTGCATTAGCGCACCAGCGTGCCTACCGTTCCTGTCCAAATGTTTATATGTACCCATTTTATGTATTCAAATAATGCTATACTTATGTGTATTATCAAATACATACTTGACAAATAAATAAAATAAAATAAAAAGTAAGGTGGAAGTTGGTCAGCAACATATTCACTATTCATCCATCCATCCATCCATCCATCCATCCATCCATCCATTCATTCATTCATTCATTCATTCATTCATTCATTCATTCATTCATTCATTCATTCATTCTATTTACATGTCCATTTTCCAAGGAATCCTCTCTTGCATTTATTGTCTATATATCTTCATTCATTCATTCATTCATTCATTCATTTATTCTATTTATATCTCAAAATATAGATGTATTCATGCTGATTTTCCTTCAGCTAGGATTGCTCTCCTATGTGCTTTCCTTTTTCTTTCATCATCATTGTAATCTATTACCCCAGCTGCCAAGAACAGACTTCAAGTTGACCAAGCCTAATAGTTGGATCTACAAAAAGTACATTTATTATTTCAAAAAAACTCTCTGAAGTGGTATTTCACTTCAGAGAGTTGTTAGTAACTCAGGGTAAGCTGGTTTCATATTTCCCTTCACCTGTTCTGCTGTGAAACCCATACTAAGATATTTCAGCTTGGGTCACATATCACCTTTTCCTGTCAGATGCTGTATTGTTTCAAGGAACTACACTGGAGAAAAAAATAGCCACAGATGGCTGCACAAGAGAACTGTGATTTGAATGCATCTGAAACTGCTCGACAACTCAGTTCTCTGATTTCAATTGTGCATTAACTTTTCCAGTCATAGAAGTTAAAAGTGTAGCCAAACAAAATTCCAGAGAGATTCAGCTTGAAGATAGAGACCTGGGGTCATGTTCATTTGCTTCTTCTAATTTTTCCTGTTTTGAAAATACAGGTTGCAGAGACGGTTGATATGACAGCAATCCTCCACTAACCAGCTATAAAGATTCACCTCATGAGTTGGATATTCCCCATCCCTGGCTAAAACTAAACAACTAAGCTTCTTGGTTGAACAGTAAATCATGTCTCTTCAGTTTATAAGTTTCCTGTACATAATCATAGGTAAAAAGTAAATGAGTCCCTGCAAATTTTACTCCACTGATCATGGCTGACTATAGGACATCTCCATTTCAAATCCATTGAGTTAGCACTGTCCAAAGTCATTTCTGTGGTCATGTGGCCAGCATGATGTCACGGAGTGCTGTTACCTTCCCACTGAAGTGACACCTATTTATTTACTTGCATTTGCATGGTTTCGAACTATTAGGTTGGCAGGACCTGGGGGGGGGGAGATGGGAGCTCACCCCATTGCCAGGAGCTCAGGTCTCAAATCCGGGCTGTGAGCTTTCCAGAGGACTAGCCCAGCATCTTAACCTCTGAGCCATCACACCGTCCTGTACATAATCATAAATGCATCAAAATGAAATGCTGACCTATATTTATCATTTTGCATTGTACTACAAACTCAAATTGTGCATGTACTGTAAGTAGAAATAAAGGTAAATATCATGCCTCTTGCAATAACAGTTGTATGAGTTGTTCATTTGTTGATGTATAGTACATATATAATCACTCACAGATACATTTATATGTATAAAATATTTAACTATCAAAATGTGAATAGAGATGTGACCATGTTTTAACAATGTCAATCCATTTGCTGTATGTGCAAATTTACAAATTCTACCCCCCAAAAATAAAATAGATTAATTATAGTTTAATTCTCAGTAGCATAAACTCAGTATACTGAATTTATGGTTCCTACCATCTTTTCTTCGAAGTAAGAAAACTTGACAGATGGATACCTGTCAAATATCTCAAGGCATGTTAGCTGAAACAGTTCCAAAGTAGATAATTAAAACATGTAAATTGGTTTTGATTCATGATACATTTTCAAACAAGTCTACAGTGCTGAATAAGCTTCAACCTGCTTCATTTCCAAGGACATGAAGACCAAAAAGAAAACAAAAGAGAGATAAAAATTGAATATGCAGATTCCTACCCCAATTTGAAACAGAAAGGTGAATATAAATATCCAATGAAGGTATAATTCCTGGATGAAAAATTGCAGGACTGCTTCCTATATTTGAGACCATTGTATAGATAAATATGCTGCAAGTTTAGTGAGTATACACTTCAAAATGGTATTGCTAGCTGCCCAAATCAATTAGATCAGCAGCTCTAATGACAATGATGCATTAGATCAGAGGTCTTCAAACTTGGTAACTTTAAGACTTGTGGACTTCAACTCCCAGAATTCTCCAGCCAGCTATGCTGACTGGAGAATTCTGGGAGTTGAAGTGCACAAGTCTTAAAGTTGCCAAGTTTGGGGACCCCTGCATTAGAGCTTTCTTGCAATCACATATACATTTGAAGCAGTTTAAGTACTGATGGCTGACTTAATCAGGAAAACAATGGGGGCAACGTGATACGTATGTGTCCTTGTAAAGCAAAAGGATTAATCTCATTCTTCAACATCATGGCTGCAGTCTTATTACTCCCTTTCTCTGCAGCTATCATCAGTAAAGTAATGCAGAATATCTTAATATTTACCCAGCCCCATTGCCCGTTCCAGCTCAAACAGGAAGAACTAAAGTCATGTACCTATCTTCTAAAAGACCAATAAATCTCTTGTACAAAAGAAGTTCAGCTAACATATCAAAGGGATGGACAATGATTGATAAGTTAGAACAGAATAAAATCAAGGACATTGGGGCTTGGGGCAGAAAGGGAGGAAAGTGAAGGCAGGTTTGTGGGGCCAGTAGGCCACTAGATACAGCACACTGAGACATCTGAAATGATGGCTGAAATAAAGCAGGTAAAGGTGGAGCAACACACAGCTTTCTTACTTTCCCAATAAATCATTCCAGAATCCAAGCAGGTTTTGTTTTTGCTCAAAGCCAGAACAATAAAAAATTTGGATTTGGTTTCTGGTGAATTTCAACCCTTTACAGAATAGTTTGGCATGACTTCCAGAACAAAACATGTTTGTACAGGGTTGAAAATTACACATTTCTCATTTCATGCAAATTTATCTGTAAGTCTCAAATATATATATTATTCACGTTTAGTAATTGCACAGTATTCTACCACATGTAATTGAAATAGACAAGATAATGAAGCACATTTCTATAGGAATCACTATCCTTAAAATTCCCATGAAGAACATCTAGATATTGATATTTCATGATTGCTAAATTAGCTATTATTCTTGTTTGTTTTCAATTTGGTACCAATTATGTGGACACAGAGGCTGCATATTTCTATTGTATTTTGGGCACTGCCTTTTGGCTTAGCTATTCATTTATTCATGACTGTACTTAACTGGGTAATTGGATATGTACTTTATCTTATGGCTAGAACTCTGTAAAATATACAATTGCTTTTTGAGAGTATGTTCAAACACTTCAAAACTAAGTATATTTCATTGAATGTGTTTCTTATGTTGTGTAACAAAAAAATTGGATCCCTTATAGTAAAAAAAACATATTCTAGGGAATTGTGACTTTAAAAATGTATCATGGAAACTGAAAACAAAACAGAACAGGTGTGTGTGTGTGTGTGTGTGTGTGTGTGTGTATTTATTTTATGTCCTCCCTAGCTGCATTTGTTCATTAAGATTTTATGAACTAGTTGACCTAAAAGAGCCCGAGATTCATCAAATGTTATTATCTTATTTACTCACAGTAGAAAAATTTCTTGCTTATTTATTTTTAAGAGTTTGGCTCTAATGAGCTCTGGACTCACTAAAGATTATTGGGGGTACATTTTCATGATGCAGCATCAACCTTTCAGGGTAGACCAGACTAGGAAGCCAGAGTTATGATTGCTAATACTATAAGGTTAAGTAGCAAAATTCTGCAAATACTGTATGAATGCACCTGCAGTGTGCAGCAGCAGCCAAAATAGCTAATACAATCCTTGGTTGTATAAACAGAGGCATAGAATCAAAATCATGTGAAGTATTAGTACCTCTTTATAAAACCTTAGTAAGAACACACCGGTTCTTACTGCATCCAGTTTTAGTCACCGCATTCAAAAAAGATGGTGAGACTTTGGAAAAAGTGCAGAGAAGAGCAATAAGAATGATTAAGAGCCTGAAAACTAAAACATATGAAGAATGGTTGCAGGAATTGGGTATGGCTAGTCTAGGAAAAAGAAGGACTAGGAATGACATAATAGCAGTATTCCAGTATTTGAGGAGCTGTCACACAGACGAGGGAGTCAACTTTATTTTCCAAAGTACCAGAAAACAAGATAATAAACAATGGATGGAAACTAATCAAGCAGAGAAGCTTGGAATTGAGGAGAAACTTCCAACAGTGAGGACAATTAACCAATGGAATAGCTTGCCTTCATAAGTAATGGGTGCTTGGGAGGAGGCGGGGCTGATGTCGCAGCGATACGATGCATCTCCACGGGGCTCTGTGGGATCACGCCGAATTCGACCTGCCAAGAGGTTCTGAGAGACCCAAATCACCCTGGATGGGTGAAGAAGACAGTGAGGACACCTCGGGGAGCACAAGCAGACCGCATACTCCTTGTTTGACGCAGGGGAAGCTCTCAATCCGGCAGGAAGAAAAAGATGGCCATTGCATGCCTAACTGGAGCTATGACAGCCGACTGATGCAGCAAGCATAAAATTTGAGGAACAGTGTGATCAATCTGGGTGAGATTTTTCCAACTTCTGTTGTGGAATTTACCCCTTTAAAATAAATCTGGGAGAAAGTGGGATTCAAAGAAGAAGAAGTGGAATTTCCACCCCCAAGAACAGAGGGGCGAGCAAACCTGTGAGCTATTTATAGAACTGGAAGAGAAGCGAAAATCTTTTTAAAAAGAGAAGAAATTTAGAAGCTAGAAAGTCTGGTGATTTAAAATACAAGATAGATTAAGTTGAAAACTTTTTGGAATATAAAACTTGGACCCCTGGTCCAAGCTTTGGAGCAAATGATATAATTTAAGCTAACAAAAGAGAAAGGAAAGAAATAGAGCAACAGTGACTTCTAGTAGAAAGAACTGGCGAGAAGTGAAAGTAATGAAAGTATGACTTTGACTAAAGATAAGCTTGCTTGTTATAATAACAACTGCTCTAGCAAATTATTTATATGAGACAGCAGAGACAGAGAGTGGAACACTGTAACTTTTTAAACAGTGTAGCTCTTTGAACTTAGATGAAAACTAAACAAAGTAAATAGAAGCTGGGAAATAGCAAAGAATTTTTTTCCCCTTCCTGTTTGAACTTTTTTTCTTTTGGGTGATTTATGAACTTTAGTGATTGAACTTTGGGGCCTGGTGGGCCTAAGTGGATTATAAATTTAGCAAACTTATTAAATCTATCAAGAGAAGAAACAATTAGGGTTTAAAGAACCTGAAGATTAACAAAGAACTTTATTTCTTCTTTTTTTTTCTATTTTCCTCTCTTTTGGAAAAAGCCTGTTTGGAGGGCGGGGGGACAAGCAAGAGATGCTTGCTGGGATGGACGAAATATTTAGAGTATACACAAGATATGTGTCAAGAAAAAAACTACCTAGAGAGGTACATGTGAGATTTACCAAGAAGGCGCTAAGAACAGAGATATTTCGAAGAGCAAGAGATAATCCATTGAAATATAAAGGAAGAGAAATAATAGTTCTGAAACAAGTCCCTAGAAGAGTAAGAGACACGAGAAAACAATATCAATTCTTTACAAGACAATTAATTAAGCATGAAGTAAATTACAGATGGCTGATATCTGAGGGAATCCTGGTAACCTGGATGGATCAAGGCAGAGATTGGATACTATAGAGAAAGCAGAACAAATTTATGATGAGCAATTTGGATCATATGAGGAAAAAAGAGAGAGGAGATCAGCATCAGGAGGAGGAAATGTACAACAAAAAGAAGATGAAACAGAATTAAAGGAGAGAGCAGAATGAGAAAGTGCAAAGACAAAAGAACAGAGAGAAATAAGAGCGACCAGAACAAAACTATGGAAGATGAAATAAAACTACTGTTGATTAATATAAATGGACTGAATTCTCCTATGAAAAGGAAAAGGACTTTAAACAAATTCAGAAAGTTAAAATTAGATTTTATTTGTCTTCAAGAGCTCCACATAAAAAAACAACACAATAAATTATTGGAATATCCCAAAATTGGGAAACTATACTTCTCATTAGCAGAACAAAAGAAAAGAGGTGTGGTTCTATATATTAAAGAAACAATAAAAGCAAGACAAGTTTATGTAGATGAAGAGGGAAGAATATTGACGGTGGAGGTAACAGTGAACTATAAACAAATACTTTTGGTAGCAATACATACACCAAATTATAAACAAGGAATTTTTTATGAAAAACTGCATTAGAAAAGTACTGAATTGGAATAGGAAAATATTCATGTGGTAGGAGATTTCAATGCAATCGTAGATGCAGAATTGGACTACAAAAGTAGTAAAGTAAGTAAAAAAGCTAGAAAAACGCTTCCAAAAACTTTCTTTAAAATGGCGGAAGAAATAGGTATTCAAGATGTATGGAGATAAATAAATTCTAAAAGAAGTCAATACTCATTTTATTCAAATAGACTTGTAGTCAAGCTCTCTCTCTGTCTCTCTGTCTCTCTCTCTGTCTCTGTCTCTCTCTGTCTCTCTGTCTCTGTCTCTGTCTCTGTCTCTGTCTCTGTCTCTGTCTCTGTCTCTGTCTCTCTCTCTCTCTCTCTCTCTCTCTCTCTCTTTTCTTTGGTCCAAGTTTTGCGCTTTGGTTCCAGTCACTTTGCAGTTGCACGCCCTGGTTCCCTGGCAGTAACAACTGAGCCCTGTGGCTCCTTTTTAAATAGATGTCCAGGAGCCATAGCATCTGACAAGGTCCTTGTTGACCTGGGCGACAACCGACCCAATGTGGAATTTTGTTGATTTCTCCTCATGATTATTGATGGTAGGTGCCTGGGTTGGTTCAGGGTGGTTAAATCACTACTGATCTAAAGACAGTAATCCCATAACCGTAAGAACACATAGGATAGCTGTCCAGGCCCAGCCACGGCAGCCTACTTGCCTGTTTGGTAGCAGAAGGCAGGATCAGGAATGGGGGGGAGGAAAACATTATTATTATTATTATTATTATTATTATTATTATTATTATTATTATTATTATTATTATTATTATTATTATTATTATTATTATTATTATTATTATTAATTATTATTAATTATTATTGATATAAATGCAAGGAATATTGTTGTGAACACATTGATTATTATTCCCTAAAATGATTTCTACCCAGACAACACACTGTTCAATTGAAATTGGATTTTTTGTATGCTATAAAATAAAATAAAAACTTAGTACAAAAAAATAAGTTGTTGTGGGTGCTTCAAAACTGGAGGTCTTTAAGAAGAGACTGGACAGCCACTTGTCTGAAATGGATAGAGACTCCTGCTTGAGCAGGGGGTTGGACTAGAAGACCTCCAAAGTCCCTATTCTGCTCTATTCTGATTGAAATGTTGAAATTAGAAATGGACTATGATGGATTTATTCATTATTAAATTACACAACCATACAAGAATAAATATTTTCTAATCAACTTATAGAAAAGAAAAACAAAGCAAAATGTAAAAATACATAAAATATCAACAATAAAACAAAACAATTCAGTTTATAGGGGTTTTAATTGTTTATTGATTAAATATTATTTTAATGGATTTTAAAATTTTAAAATGCTATATGTTTTGCTTTGTTTTGAATTTTGTTAGCTGCTTTGAGAGGTCAGAAGTACAAAAGCAGCATATAAATTAAATTAATTATATTTCTACTAATACAGATGATTTAAAATAAAATAAAATAACCAGTAGAAGATGAGACAAAAACAGAAGTATTAGTAGCTGATGGATGAATTATATATATATATATATATATATATATATATATATATATATATATATATATATATATATATATATATAATTTGTGAATATTATTTAAAATGCTTTTCAGTGTTTAGACACAGAAATATGGGTGTGTCTTACTGATAATATAATGTATAATCAGATATATATTAGGTACAATATACTGTAATAATATCTTACTGATTTCCCACATCTTCAAATGTTTTAAATGTTCCATTTTTGCTTGACCCAAACTGCAATCCGGATGACTATAGGCTAATCTGGAAATTCTCTCCCTGTGATTCTGGAGAGGTACATTTTTTTCATTGTTTCTTTTATGGAGGCATCCAAACCGGATTCATGCTACCTTGATTAACAGTTATCCTGGTTGCTGAAGCTGAAATATAATATATACTTTGTACATTTTTCTATTCCTGATTTTTATTTTTCAGATTAGCATTGTAAATTGTTAATATCTGTAACAAAATAATGTTATTTTGCTTGAATGCAGCAGAATATGGCTTGTTTAAATAAATTTATTGAATTCTGATAAAAGATATTTTGTAACAAACCTGACACAAGGTTTCTAATAACAGCATACAGTGCAAAAAAAAAAAGGAGGCAAAAAGACAAAAGAAATATTCTTGTGACTTAATTATACAGTATGTCTGAATGATTTAAGTTTGTTCTGATTTCTCTTGTTTATTATTCCAAGAAAAATTCTTCGCATCACGAGTCATATTATTAAGAAGGTTTTGAAGTTCAATCTCCTACTTCCAGGATAGTTACCCAATTATTCTATTGATTCTAAACATATTATTTTCTGTACTTTATGGTTAAGAAGAAATATAAATTATCCAAAAACAAATACATCAAATTCTCATTCAGTACTGGCATCCAAATGTGTACCTAAAAAAGCATTGTCACACTCATGCCAGTGGATTGTAAATGTATATAATCAATACATAGAAGTTTATAATAAAACTAAGCACGCTTTTTTATGCAAATGGTGAGTTTGCCCAACACATTAGACCAAACCTGGAATTAAAAATGAGTAATCTAACTATCTCTTCAGGGCTGCATGCAGTTAAAAGGTTATTTTCTTTATTAGTTGGTATCTTAACTGTTTTTGCCTAGCCACCATTTCCAACTTTTTTCTTTAAAGAAACCAATGGTCACAATGTGTTTGAAGCCACTAAGGATGGAGTGAACAACAATTGTTCTTGTCCTTATGCAGATGGAATGTCTTAAATGCAGATGGAATAATACAGAAGGCTTAAAATATGTAAAAACTAAATTGTATAATCACTAGATTCTATGTAGTTAAGGCACTAAAATATTGGATATTACAGTTTGAAGCAACTAAACATTCCAGACCACTTTCATGGATATTATTTAAACTAACATATTGAAATCACTAATAGAAGTCTAAATACATGCAAGAAAAACAAAATGCATAGGTACAGTATATGTGGTACCTCGCTCAACAGTAGTAACTGTGAGAGGGATCTTGGAGTCCTAGTGGACAACCATTTAAATATGAGCCAGTAGTGTGCAGCAGCTGCCAAAAAAGCCAACACAGTTCTAGGCTGCATAAACAGAGGGATAGAATCAAGATCACATGAAGTGTTGATACAATTTTATAATGCCTTGATAAGGCTACACTTGGAATACTGCATTCAGTTTTGATCGCCACGATGTAAAAAGGATGTTGAGACTCTAGAAAGAGTGCAGAGAAGAGTAACAAATATGATTAGGGGACTGGAGGCTAAAACATACATATGAAGAACGGCTGCAGGAACTGGGTATGTCTAGTCCAATAAAAAGAAGGACTAGGGGAGACATGATAGCAGTGTTCCAATATCTCAGGGGTTGCCACAAAGAAGAAGAAGTCAAGCTATTCTCAAAAGCCCTTGAGGGTAGGACAAAAAGGAATGGGTGGAAACTAATCAAGATGAGAAGCAACTTAGAACTAAGGAGAAATTTCCTGACAGTTAGAACAATTAATCAGTGGAACAACTTGCCTCCAGAAGTTGTGAATGCTCCAACACTGGAAATTTTTAAGAAGATGTTGGATAAACATTTATCTGAAGTGGTGTAGAGTTTCCTGCCTAAGCAGGGGGTTGAACTAGATGACTTCTAAGGTCCCTTCTAACTCTGTTATTCTATTCTATTCTATTCTATTCTATTCTATTCTATTCTATTCTATTCTATTCTATTCTATTCTATTCTATTCTATTCTATTCTATTCTATTCTACACCAGTGAAATTACCTTTTAAACCTAAGCAGTGCTATATACCAGCTACACTCAGAAATTACAGCCACATTATTAATTGTTAGAATATCTCTGATGTTTTGGTCAGTGTCTTATACTATTGCATGAATGTGCAATGCATTTCTTGGTACATGAACAAACAGTTCTGGACAACTTTTGTTCAGCTATCTCTCTAATATGAGCAATGTTGCTGATAAAGAAGAGAGGCTACAAATTCAGAAAGCCATGGAAAAAAACATATTATCCAAACCCTTTTCAACTAGGTTGTAGCACTGAGACTGCATTAATAATACTTGTTGATGATCTCTGAGAACGTCAATTAAATAACAGATGTGATTCACATCTTCTCATAACCTTTCCCCCTTATCTGTTCACAAATACAAAAATTGTTCTCATTTCTGTCCAAAGGTCAACAAAAAGTCCATAAAGGATTTCCAGAATGTTATAGAAATATTTCTTATTTTAGCTCTGATCAAACAAGTCAATATTATATTCTCTTTTTTAAAAAGAAATATTCACACTTAATCTTTAACTCATCAAATTTTTGTAGGATTGAATTTTCATTCAGACTTTTTTCTCCCATCTTTTTTTCCATCTCTTAGCTCTGATTCCCAACAATTACATTTGATTATTTAATTTTAGATTCACTACTAAGTCCTATTTTGACCTACTATTTTGCTGAAAATTATTACAACCAACTTCTCTTTCTTTACTTAGCATGCTAAACAGTCCATTTGTGTTCCATTCATCTGTTATATACTTCATAGGTACTCAAATTTTCAAATAATAATAATAATAATAATAATAATAATAATAATAATAATAATAATAATAATAATAATAATAATAATAATAATAATAATAATAATAATAATAATAAACCAATTTTTACTACAAAATCTCAAAATAACCTATATTAGCATTACAGCTGTTAGTAAATGCACTACGTCCTCCTTTTCTGAAAGGAACAAGACGTCCCTGTGGCAGGCATTTCTCAGATTAGTTCCTTAGGAACTTCTCAAAGGAATGTTTTTTAAGATAATTGTTTTTAAATCCACTGGAGGCAGTACAAAAGATATTAGTGTAACAGGCAATTTGCAATTGAAATCAGTTGATATTGAATGAAAATTTATTTAATTAATGTGCTTTTTTCATCTGCCAAATAAGCATCTTAAACACCATTCTGGGCAATTGGAGGAATCTTGGAAAATAATCAAGAGTTTTTTGCCTTTACAAAAAAGATGTGAAGAAAGTTTCCTTGAAAGTTGGTTTGCCCTACTTTATTAACCTGCTTCAACTGCAGTTCCAAAGAAATTTACATTGGGTTTAACAGCACAATCTAAGAAAAAGGATGCATCCAATTTTAAACATGTACAGAAATGTAAAGGTACATGACAATTTTTTTTTGTAAAAAACTTCATATAGAAATGGATCATTGAATCTAGAATGTATGAAAAACATTCATTTAGTTTTTCTGCCATGACTTCCATCCTCTGCCCCAATGGGGGTGAGATCCCAAGGTTGAGATCCACACAAACCCTTTTGGCCTTCCTGAAGGGCCTGAAAACCTGGCTCTGCCAACTGGCTCGGGTCCCCAATGGGGGTGTGTCAATCTGGTTAATGGATTAATGGTTAATGGATTAAGATAAGATCCCACCTCCTCCCTGTGTACATCTTTTCCCCTTCCCATCTTTCTAATTTTAAATCAATTTTAGAATTACTTACTGATTTAATGTTTTAGCTTCTTTTTATGGTTGTAAACTGCCCAGAGTCACTTCTAGATAAGACATGTGGTATACACTGTATGTTTACTAAATAAATTTAGAAAAGGATGCAGGAAGTGAACAATTATAGATACAGGAGATGATATAATGCAATTTCTTCCTTGAGAGATGATGATGACTTTGGGTGGAAAATGGGATGAATTTCTGAAATCTTAATCAAGATTTTTACATTTCAATTTTAACTTTTTTGTAAACTAGGTTGGTGAGAGATGAAAAGGAATTGCTTTATTAAAAATGGCATGAAGTTGGATAATCGGGATGACTTGCTATCAATTTCTATGTTAAAGGATAAATAGATTTGTCTGGTATTGGTTAAGGTGCTTTGCTATAAACCAAGAAACGGTGAGTTCTTGATCAGCCTTATGCATGGAAGCCAACTAGGTGATTTGGGGCCATTCACAGTCCTTGTATAGGATCACGCCTGTGCAACCTCTCTCATGTCATGGATTCTGCCACTCCCTCTGGTTCATGGAAGGTTTGACAAAATATAAAATGAGAATAGAGATATTCAGAGCCCTACTGGAGGATGACAAGGAACAGCTCTACCAAACAGATTAAGAATCACTATTAAGGCTTATCTCATAGTGATCAAGGCAGCAAAGCAGCAGTACTTCTCTGCCCTTATTGCGGATGCAAATAGCCAATCAGTGTTTGTTTAAAGTGACCCAAATCCTCCTGGGGAAGGAGTACTCAAAGATCTATCTACAAGGCCATGTGGAGGAATTTTCAGAGCATCTGTCACACAAAATTGTTCACATTTGTTGCAATTGGGATGCCAGATTTAGTATAGGTCCTTGGGATATGACTGGGATACAATCTTGTCTGGATAACTGGGAACATTTTGATCCTGTTATGCCTGAGGAAGTGGACAAGGCCCTTATCACTCAACCCCTTTCTCATTAGATCCATGTCCCATCCCCCCAGCTAGTTAAGGATAGGATAGTCATGTTGTTGGACCCTAATGGTTAATTCTACTTTGAAAGAAGGAGCTGTTCAGCCCTACTTTAAGGATATCTTTTAAGGTTTAACCATATCACTGGATCTTACTATACTGAACTATTTTCAATAAGAATTGAACCCTCCCCCTTTTTCAGGAAGGTTGTGGCAGAGGAGATTATGCAGTTTCAGCAGGCCCTGGATAAACAGATTATCTGGACTCCCTTCATTTGATGCCTTGACATTGGACAGGGTGACATTGGTCACACATTTATATTATCTCTGGTCAGAATTGGACAAGGGCAATGAATCTCTTCTTGGCTTCTGGGCAGTCTTTAAAACTATTGACCATGGTATCTTTCTGAATCAGTTCCAAGAGCTGGAAGTTGGTTGCGCTATATTGAGCTTGTTCATGTCCTTTCTTCAAGGCAGTACCAGTTGTGTTAACTGGAACCCTTATTCAGCGAGTTCCACTCCACTCCACTCCGATTTAATAACTACATGAAATTGTTTGGTAAGATCACTCTTCATCCTGAAGTGATGCATCAACATTCCTGGTAAACTGAAATTCAGTTATCCCTGAAGAACTAAGTTCATGTCTTGTCCCATTGCCTCAAGACTGTAGGGGTTTGGATAGAGAACAGTTGGCAAGATTGAGTAGCTCTGATTCTGGGACTTTTCCCAGAAAAAATTGGTGTACATTCTCACGATTCCTGTTTAAGCAGTCATGGCTAGGAGGGTGTTTGCACAACTTTGTAGTGTGCACCAATTATACCCCTTCCTGGACCATGAGGTCAAAGTCATCTCCACAATGGATTAGTATAACACACTCTAGATGGGATACTTCTAGAGCAGAATATGGCTGCACAATGATCATCTAGATAGACGCATATTACACTTCAATACACAAGGTATATTGAAAAGGACAGAATAACAGAATTGCAAAGGGTCTTGGAGTCTTCTAGTACAACACCTGCTCAAGCAAGTAACCCTATACCATTTCAGACAAATAGTTGTACAATCAATCTCTTCTTAAAAACCTCCAGTGTTGGAGTACCCACAACTTCTGGAGGCAAGTTGATACACTGATTAATTGTTCAGGAAATTTCTCCTTAATTCTAAATTGCTTCTCTCTTTGATTAGTTTCTATCATTGCTTTTTGTCCTGCCTTCAGGTGCTTTACAGAATAAGTTAACCCCCTCTGCTTTGTGGCAATGCCTTAGATACTGGAACACTGCTATCATGTCACCCCAAGTCCTTCTTTTCATTAAACTAGACATAACCAATCCCTGCAACTGTTCTTCATATGATTTAGCTCCAATCTCTAATCATCTTTGTTGCTCTTCTCTGCACTCTTTCTAGAGTCCCAACATCTTTTTTATATCATGGCAATTAAACTGGATGCAATATTTCAAGTATGGTCTTATCAATGCATTATAAAGAGTTACAAACTCTTCACGTGATCTGGATTCTATCCCTGTGTTAATGGTTGCTTTCTTTTGGTTGCTAGTTTGTTTCCAGGTGGAATTCAAGATACTGTTTTTGATCTTTAAAGCCCTATATGGCTTGGGACCAGGTTATTTGAAGGACCATCTTTTCGTGATTACATCTTCTGCTCAGGTCAGTAAAAAGCAGCATGCTGTAGGTCCGATTTGGTGGCATGCCTTTTCTCCTTTGATCCCCACACTCATTCCCTTTAAGATGTGGTTAGCCTGACATCTTTGTTAACCTTCCAGAAGACTCTTAAGACACGGCTTTTTCACCAGCTTTGGGGATTCCAGGGAGATTCTGCTTAAAGATTAAGGTATTTCTTGGATTTTATCTGTTTATTTCTTGGTTTTTTTTCTGGGTCTTTTTCAATTATTTTTCTTTTATTGTTTTAGATTGCTAAGGAATTTTAACTGTAGTTGTTTTGTATGTTGCCAAGAGTCATATATGTGTAACAGAGGTGGTGGCTAAAAAAATATGCTAAACAAATAAATAAATGGTTGTCTGGCCATCTTAATTACCTAAACTAGCTCACCTTTGTTATCTAGTGTGTCTACTGTACTCTTAACACTAGTTTCTAAAGTTCTTATGCCTGAAATGAAGTACATTAGACTTTTGCAAAAGGAAGCCTGCTTACTGCATTTAAGCCCAGTAAAGCTTAACGTACGTGAAATGAGTAACTTCTGGTAAGTATCCTGTCCCATAAATAATTTCATTTCACTTCAATAAATTTTAAATGCAACCATAAATCCAAAGGTAGGTTCAAAGCTTTAGCAATTACTAATTACAATTAGTTGATAGCCTTTACTTTTTATATACCTAATGGCCCATAATGGATTCTACTGAAGTATCTATTAATATATCCCTTTTAGAAGGGGATTGAAAGCATTGTGGTGTGTTTTCTAAATAATCCTGTTAGTCTCCAATTATGTTACAGCTGTAGAAGACCCTTCAGGGTAATATCTAGCAAACAAACAACATGTGTTAAGAGATCCTTACTGTTAAAAATGTTAACTTGCAACAGCCATGCTAATATGACCTATAAATATTAAACTCATGCATATACAATGTCCCAATCCATAGAATTTAGCTGCACTCATCATTCTGTTTTCAATTCTGCATGATAAACAGTAACACCTAATCCTTACATGTGAAGGAGTAAAAATATGAAGGAGTAAAAATACGAAGATGGCTGAAGAAACAGTTCAAAGCTCAGGACTATACTAATAAAACATATTAAAGGAAAAACAATGAGTCCCCCTTGCCTTCCCTTTTTGGAAAAGATACTATCAGGTTCCTCCTGATTTTTTTTAAACCTAGGTGTGTGTTTGTGTGTGTGTGTGTGTGTGTGTGTGTGTGTGTGTGTGTGTGTGTGATGAGATGTGTTATATAAATAAAAAAATTAATAAATTATAATTCAAGTTCCAAAACTATTTCTAATTAGCATTTTACAGAGGCAACCTTGTTTGTTTTATAATTAATATGATGTTGAGACTGGGCGTTGGTCTTACCTGATACGCTCCTTCTCCTAGGGTTGAGATAGCATCCAGGAATGGGTTGACCTCATCTGTTCAATTGATTGGACTAAGTCTGTCAGACCTAAAATGCCACACCTCTGTTGCTAGGGCTTCCCAGCTTTTGGCGAAGATTAATTGACAGACTCGACGTGTCATTATGATGAATCGTCCCGCAGTCGAGGACCACACAGTCTTCGGGTGGGACTGGATGCTATATCAACCCTACGAGAAGGAGTGTATCAGGTAAGACCAATGCCCCTTCTCCATAGTGGGTTGAGATAGCATCCAGGAATGGGACATACCAAAGCTGGATGTCCTATGGGTGGGCCACAGTCTGGTCCGAGGGCTCTCCATCTGTATGGACACGCTGAAGGACCCAACGGCTGAATGCCGCCTCAGCTGAAGCAAATGTGTCCAATTTGTAATAAACGGCGATGGGGATGACCAGGTGGCCGCCCTGCAGACCTCCTCCAGCAAGCCCTGCATTGACCACACAGCCATCATTGCTGCGCTCCGAGTTGAGAGCGTTGTCACCAGTGTGGGTCTCAGAAGGGACTGTAGCCATCAACCCACCGTAGAAGGTGTGACCTTGTTGCCTAAGGTGTTCGGTTGGAAAGAAATAAAGAGGGCCTCCATCTTCTTCAGAGCGGCAATTCTCTTAACATAGATGCGAAGGGCCCTCCTTACACCTAAAGTATGTCACCTTTTTTCCAAAGGGTGGACCGGATTGGGGCAGAAATTTGGTAAAATGAGTTCCAGCGTTCCTTGTGCTAAGTTATTAACTTAACTCTACATCAATTCACTTAACAACTGTGGCAAGAAAGGTCAGAAAATGGGGCAAAATTCACTTAACAACTGTCTCACTTAGCAATATAAATTTTGGGCTCAATTGTGGTCATAAGTCAAGGACTATCTGTAAAACAGGACCATACACTTACTGATGACAATTCCAGTAGTCGCAGTTGTGGTTGTTAGGTGAGGATTAGCTCTATGTCAGTGATGGCGAACCTTTTTCGACTTGTATGCCAAAAGGGTGCAGGCGCGCGCGATAACGTGCGCGTGCGTGCCCACACCCATAATGCAATGCCTTGTGCACGAGCACAATCCTCCTGCTCTCCCCCTCCGCGTGCGCATGTGCACAGGCCTCACTGAAGCCTCCGGATTTCCAGTAGGCCTATTGGGCTGTTTTTCACTCTCCCCAGGGTTCAGGAAAGCCTCCTGAAGTCTGGGGACGGTGAAAAATGGCCCAACGGGCCAATTGGAAGTTCGGAAATGAAAGTAAGTGGAGCTGCCCTACTACTTACCTTCAGATAGTTGCAACCAGGCCTCGCACACCTCGGCTCATTTCTTCTGCAGCCGGGAAGGCTTTCCTGAAGGCCTGTGTAGCCGATAACAGAGCTCTGGATCGATCGGCTGCAGAAGAAATGGGCTGAGATGTGAGAGGCCTGGCTGCAACTGTCCAAAGCCGAAGAAGTTCCCGAAGACCTCTGACAGCGAAAAGGAGGCTGAGGGTGAGCACACAAGTGAAGTTCCAGTTGGCCCATTGGGGCGTTTTTGCCATGGGGAAAGTGAAAATGGCTGAAAAGAAGGCTGAAAATCAGCTGGCCAGCACACGCATGCACGCTGGAGCTGACATAGGGCAATGCCTCACGTGCCCTCAGATATGGCTCAGCATGCCACCTGTGGCACGCGTGCTATAGGTTTGCCATCACTGCTCTATGTTATTTTCAGGGACCTGTGGCATTGCAGAGGCCTCGTGTGGCCACACAAAGGGCCAGCAGATGCCTCATTCAGGCATATCTCATCACTAATGGGACAAAGATGGTGAAGATTAGCTTGAGGCAAGATGAATGGCAGAAGTAGGTAGGAAGTGGTGGAGTTCAGAGCTGCCAAAAGGGAACAGATGAAGCAAGATAGATGGGTTTTGGGGAAGTGCATGCTGCTTAGGCTCCCAATGATCACATTTTGATCACATAATCACAAGGATGTTACAATACTGTAACCTCAAGGACTGGGCAAAACTATCATTCGTTCAGCGCATCATAAATCTGAATGGTTTCTGAACGAATGGCAGAACTACGGTACTTGCATCAGCACAATGATAGCTAAATAATAGAACATGCTATAAAAGTTGAGAAAATTATCAAAATGTTATGGACTATTAGTTGCATGTTTTATATTCCAAAATCTTGAGTTTTTGAAGTAGAAATTAATGTAATATAATAATGTCACTTTAAATCAAAAATTTGTTATTATTGAGTTTTTATATTTGTTATTGTGGCACTACAATAATTTATCAATAAGGTATGAATAAAGAAATTCCAATTTAGCATGTACAATCAGGTCACTCCTTCTGGGAAAGTGTCAGTCTTCTTGTACTGCCACTTTGGCTGAACGTACTGGGACTATACGTCCTTTATTATAAAGGAAAGTATTTTATTTCAGAAAGTTGTTCTTTGTGTATATTTATTTTTCAACAACTCATTTTTTGTAACATCTTGATTATTTAACTTTTACCATACAAATTGCACCACATAATATACAACCAGTGATGGCTCCCTTGGGCACCAGCCTGTACAATGAGGAAAAAACTGCTCCAGGGAATCTGACCAGGGACTATGGGAGCACCAGGGAACATGGAAGGCTCTGGGGCAGAATTAGATGGTCAAGGCAAAGCCTTGCTGGGAACATCAGGGGAATCTGAGATAGGGAAACTGGATGAATAGCCAGCTGTGCAGACTGGAGGAGAGGCACAGCTGCAGCCGGTCAATGAGGAGGAGTTACTGCTACCCCCTACTGATCCCAGATTATGCAGAGCTGAGCAGAGGGAGGAGCAAATGAGGTAGGTGAAGTTTAGGGGGGGCAAGAAGGAAGCCTTGCCCCTCCTAAAGAGTGCATTAGTCACAGCCTATTTATCTCAGCACTTGGAACCAGGTGTTGCCAGAGACAATAATCTCATAATCTGTCCATTTGTGAATGCTTGTGACTCATTGCCTTGAAATCATTGAGACGCGTTCAATGGCGAAAAAAGTAAGGTTCTACATTTAGGCAAGAAAAACAAAATGCACAGGTACAGTATATGTGGTACCTTGCTCAACAGTAGTAACTGTGAGAGGGATCTTGGAGTCCTAGTGGAAAACCATTTAAATATGAGCCAGCAGTGTGCAGCAGCTGCCAAAAAAAGCCAACACAGTTCTAGGCTGCATTAACAGAGGGATAGAATCAAGATCATGTGAAGTGTTAATACCACTTTTTAATGCTTTGGTAAGGCCACACTTGGAATACTGCATTCAGTTTTGGTCACCACGATGTAAAAAGGATGTTTTTTTCTGTTCTGGGAATTCTGCAACTTGGAACAGATTTTTATTAGTGTGTCTTTATGTAACGTATCCAGAGTTATCTTGAACAGTGTTCTTTAGATCAATTTAACAATGATAATAGTAATAATAGTAACAGTAATAAATGTTACAACAACAATAAATTCTCAAGGGGAAATTTCAAAAAATATAATACCTTTTGGAAAATTTTTGGTCTACACCACAAACTGCTCATAACAACAAACCTTCTTGATATCAAGATGATCCAAGTCTTTGGTATTATGCTATAACTGTTATAAATACAAGGTCTACTTGTTGGGGGCAATATGCTGACTCTGTAAACTGCTTAGAGAGGGCTGTAAAGCACTGTGAAACAGTATATACATTAACTCTAATTGTACTACTTTCAGCTCTAACTAGAAAAGAATTGAGCAAATGTCAGCCCTGCCTAAGTTTGGCTGTCCTCTCAACAATTAGCTGAGTTTCACTTATATATGTTTGAAGCATAATGCTTTGAGTGTTTATTAATAATACCTTTATTTCTTAATTGTATGTAGGTGGATAATTACTTCAGTCTTTTTAGAAATCATCCTAAGTGCAATTACAGATGACTGAAAGTGTCTTTGCTATAACAGAGGGAATTAATTCAGACTGAATTAATTCAGTCAAGAAATAGAGAGTCTATTATATTCGCTACAAATCACTGCAAACGATTTCATGTAAACAATTAATTAGTTATCTTGGGCCAGGCATACTGCAGACACTAGATTCCATGTTGCTGAACTTGCTGCCCAAGTTCTGTGGTGGAAACCAATATAAAGCATAGGAATTTGTATTCGTAACATATTTTGAGTTAAGTGTTTAACTAGTTTCATTTTTCTTACTTCTTAACACTCAGAATCTATGGTTCTTAGAGAGAGCTCCTTGGTTCAACTATCAGGAATTATTTAGAAGAATAGAATAGAGTGCTCAAACACAGATCAAATTTAACTTATCCATGAAAAGCAAGAGAGCATGAACCAGGAAAAATATAAAGCATAGGAATTTGTATTCGTAACATATTTTGAGTTAAGTGTTTAACTAGTTTCATTTTTCTTACTTCTTAACACTCAGAATCTATGGTTCTTAGAGAGAGCTCCTTGGTTCAACTATCAGGAGTTATTTAGAAGAATAGAATAGAGTGCTCAAACACAGATCAAATTTAACTTATCCATGAAAAGCAAGAGAGCATGAACCAGGAAAAAAAAGTAAAGCCTCTCTTAAGTTGAATTCAATATCCAGTTTGCTTTCTTAGCAACAATATGTAAATAATTTACACCTGCTTTGGATGGGAGCCTATTTGGCTTTTTTGAGATTAGCCAACATCAATTAGGTGTGCCAAGTGCTACGATAAATGCAAACTAGGAAACACCTTTGCAATAAAAAATACCTTCTTCATTTGTCAGTCACAAAAGTAAAACAAATATTTATGCACTTTTCTCCAGTCTTTCTCCAGTTGCTTGAATGCTGAAATTTGTCTACATCCAATCAAACTTTTCTCAGTAAGATTATAATCTAATACTAATTTGTTTAAATTGGGAAAAATAAGTTTGGCAGGATAGTCTTTAAAACTGAATGATGAGTATTTAAAGGTTTGCTTATAGAGAATGAGGTGAAATATGAAATGAACAGATTGCTCTATTTTAAGAGATGGTGTTCAAGTTATTAAAGTTGTTTATATTTGTTGGCATAAAGGAGGTAGCTACTACTTTCTCTTTCTTTCTCTTATTTATTTTTCTTTCATACTTTTTGTTTTTTATACTTTGTATTAGCTTTAGCTATACAATGTAATTTTTAATAAAATTATTATTTAAAAAGAATAGTAACTGGAACAAATATTTAGTGAATTGTGCTATAAAAGAAGGCAGAACATCTGGTAAATGAAGTATTGAAGCATATTATATATGTAGATGGTACTTCCTAAAATGCATTTAGTGAAGCAATGGGATTTGGGAGTCAAAACTATCAATATGGGCTAAGGCACCAGTCTGTATAAACCAGAAGGCTGTGAATTCTAGTCCCTCCTTAGGCATGAAAGCCAGCTGAATGAATTTTTCCTCACTCAGTCTCTCTCAGCCCAACACATGTAACAGTATTTGTTCTGGGGAAAGTATCAAGAGGAAGGAGTACTCATTAAAATCAGCAGGATTTGACAGTCCAGTAAATATTTACTGGACTCTTGTGCCAAAATCAATTCAATACAATCTTTTTCTCCACTATCCATTGGTCAGACTATCAATAAAATATTACATCCCATTCTGGGTATTGTATTTTGGGAATGACATTAACAATCAGCTTCAAATTCAACAAAAATAAGAAAAGAAATATAAGAAAATAAGAATAAGAAATATATTGATCAGTTAATATAGATACACCAATAGAATGGCTAAAATATGGAATTATAAGTAGGGGAAAAAATCTGCCTCTGCCTCCCAGCATCCATCCGGTATTCATCTGGCCCGTTCGCCACAGCCAGTTCGCCACTGCTGCCCATTTGCCGTGGCCCATTCGCTTCCGCAGCAGCCTGTTTGCCGTGGCACCTAGCTTTTGGGGAGGAAAACAAGAAAAAAAATCTGCCTCTGCCTCCCAGCATCCATCCGGTATTCGTCTGGCCCATTCGCCACGGCCCGCTCTCCGCCACCACCACAGCCCGTTCAATGCGGCCCGTTCACTGCCACCACGGCCCGTTCGCCATGGCCCGTTCGCCACAGTCACCGCAGCCCATTTACCATGGTCCGTTCGCCACTGCCACCCATTTGCCGCTGTCCGTTCACCTTCGCCGCCCATTCTAGAACAGCTGATCGGTGCCGTAACATCCCCCCCTCCCCCACAATATTCACTGTATAAGACACACAGACTTTTCCACCTTCTTTTTTTGGGGGGGTGCGTCTTATACTGCAAAAAATATGGTATATATTGTTTAACTTCAATTGCATAATTCAGTTTTCTCGGTTACTTACCTTTAACAGGAAGCACCAAATTGAATCCACAAGGATACTCAAACTATAATGAGGCTATCTAACAATGATGGCATTGTGATTTCGCTTCCATGATTCTAAGTAGATGATATCCAGTAAGTCCATGTACCATTTGAGAACAAATTAAATTTTCTTTATTCTATTTTGGATTCTCAAAAACAGAAACTAAAACCCAAACCATAACATATAGGTTCTGACTATTTCATGAGTTTATCAAGATCTTCTGTAAAAATTTTATATTGCAATACTATATTGTTTTATAATATACTTGTTTCTAACGTGATGTGCTTAGATGTCTGCAGAAGTTCAGAAGGGGAGAAAATGACAAAATATACAGTACATGATTATTTCATTGTGCTAATGCCATTGATTCACATATTTGTGCCAAAACTAGGACACAAGTACATTTATATAGTGCTATCATCACATATGTGCCATTCTTTTGATGTCATTTTGGATTCCTGAAGATATTGCTGGTGGTGGTGGCTGCCTCAAAAACAAAAATTACAGACTTTGTGCAGAGATTCTTCTGCTGAAATTGCATTTCCCCCTCCTTCCCTTCTACTTCCTGTTGCATTAATTGTGCTTGTATCACCGTTTCTCTAAATTTCTTGTGATATCTTCTGTTAGCTTGAGAACTTTATTTGGAATCTTTGAACATTCCATAACAGTTATATATTAATTCTCTGCTTTAAACCAATTGTACATTTGAGACTCTTCAGTTCCTTTAAGTATTTTTTATAATCAAAACATTATGCAAATATGTAACAGTACTGTACATATTCATATACTGTACATATTTGCATAATGTTTCGGTTATAAAAAATACTTGAGCACATATCCCAAAGGTTCTTTTTCAAGAGGCAACTGGACTTTGTTTTTCTTTGAAGATATTTTGCTTCTCATCCAAGAAGCTTCTTTAGTTCTGACTGGATGGCGGGGAGTGGAAGGATACCTATTCCTTGCAGACAGCTGGTCATTTGCATTCTTTTAGAGTTGTTGAGGCCTCCAAGTGAGACAACCATATCCTGGATGACTGAGAATCTCCATATACATTTAACTATGCTCTTTGGAATGAAGATCCTTTGAATGGTGCGGGAGTAAGAGGATTTTCAGAAAAAAATTGCAGACTACAGGAATCATTTGTGCTTCAGTTTGAGATGCAGACAACACAGACTCATCCCAATAGCCTGCACCTGTGTTCAACAGTGAAGGGACAGGGCAGAAAACATCCTGCAGAAAGCACAGCTCCACAACACAGTCCTTTCAGCAGTTCCAAGAAGGCTCCACACCCATTTGCACATTTCAGGTGACCCTGAGGACACAAACAAACCTCCAAGTGGACTCAACAACTATCTAACAGAATGCAAAATGACCAGCTGTCTGCAAGGATTATAAATCCTTCCATTCCAGTCAGAATTGAAGAAACTTCTTGGATGAGAAGCAACATGTCTTCAAAGAAAAACAAGAAAGTCCAGTTGCCTTTGGGACAAGTATGACCTGGATGACTGAGAATCTCCATAGTCACTTGAGCACATAGTAAATTTAAAATTTATTGCATTGATTCATAATGATTTCCTAAATTAGCTTGAATGTTTGCAATTATTATTTGATATAATTATCAAATCTAATTTGTCAAGTAATTTAAATTTTTTAGCAATTAAATGTTAAATCAGTTAAAACTTAATGATATGTTTCATTGATTCTCTTTTATTCTACAATTACTTTTACAGATAATTATTTTACCTGCTAATCTAAGTAAACGAGCAAAAACCTCAAAGTGAGTCCAATCAGGCCAGGAAAAGAAATAGAATGCTAACCATTTCCCAATATATTATTTGTGAAAAGAAAATTAAACCATAACCCAAAATACCCTACATCTGTGATGGCGAACCTATGGCACGCATGCCAGAGATGGCATGTAGAGCCCTCTCTGCTGGCACGCTCGTAGTCGCCCCAGGTCAGATCTCTGTGGCATTTCTTTCGTGAGCTTCTGTTTCCCTGCAAACAATAAAACAGAAGCTCACAAAAGAAAAAGATCTTACCTCTTGCCGCGCTGCCAGTGTTGGGATGCCCTGCCTCCCGCCGGCCAGCTGGTCTTCGGGTCTCTGCTGCACATGCACTCATGTGCACACAGGCGCGCATTCATGCACATGTGTGCCCCTTTCAGTTTGGGCATGTGCGTGCATGCAATTTGGGCACTTGGTGTCTAAAAGGTTCACCATCACTCCCCTACATGGATTAATAATGCATCGTGCTGTATTATTAAGATGTTATTCAACAGAAAATCATTAATGAATCAAGATGCTGAATATTTTTTTTAAAAAAATACTTGAATAGAAATCAGAAAACTGAAGCAGTTTTGGTGAATTTTTCCGTGTTTGGATGGTTTCTCCTCTTCCGCGGCTTGAAAAAGAGCCCTTCCACCCGGCCCCGGGTTAATACTCACCTTTATTTCTTCGCCCAAAGCACAGCTGATCAGCTTCTCAGCTGTGTTTCGGGCTGAATCCTGCTACTGAGCATGCGTGGAAGTGAAATTGCATGGGGGGAATGTCGCGATGTGAACCGGTGGCAAAGGTAAGTGGAACCACCCCTGGGTTATTTACATGTATATTTCAATGGAAGTGATTCTTATATGGAAATTCTACATCCAATTAGGTGGCCTAAATCCTATTGAAATCAGGATCTAACCACACAGCTACCAACCAAAAATTAGGTTGGAAAGAAACCATACTGGAGAAAAGGAGTGGGGATGTTACATTCACCTGTGTTTGTGGATCAGTTCCACCTGTGGAAAATGCTACAAGAAATGTTCTGATGATGGTGATTTTATTGGAATGTCCCAACTAAAGAGGACTTTGCCTCAGGTTTTGGATCCACTGAGTCCAAATTATTCAGTGCCTCCAGCCAAAAAGAGATCTGAGACTGGCCCTAAGCTACCTTAGCTTAGTGTTTCCATAACTATTTCTCTTTTCAGTGTTTCCAGTTGAGACTGATATAAAAGAAACATACAAAACGTCTAGTGGGATGAAAATCGAGCAAAAGGATTCATCCTATCCATAATGCAAAAATTTTAGCAGTGATGTGCTAGATGTGAAATCAGATGGCACAACCGATGCTATAGTGACTTAGTTTTGGAGGAATCTTAAATCTTTTTACTAAGAAGTGAGTCCCATTTCTTTGTGGAGTTTCTTATGAGTAAATATAATTAAATCAAGACTGTTCATCTATTATAAGGGAGATATATTTACTTCCTTAATACATAGATGAGAGGAGAAACAAGGCAAAACAGTAAATTGGTAAATTGGTTACTTAACAAAATAATACTAGCTGAAAACACTGGAAAGAAAAATAGTTATCTTTTTATGATATTCAAAACAAGAAAAACTTTGCTCCATCTATTTTTCAAAGACATTGGATGCTATCAAACATCTTCCTTTGCTTTTGAAATGAAATGTTTAAGGGTTTCTTGTTATATTTTATAGTACAATTGCTTTGAAAACTAGTGATTTATTTGGAAGTTCTTAATTATTGTTTAAATTTCAATTGCCCACATATTTTCCCTTCTTCCTTCAATCTGTAAATCATGAACTTAAAAATAGACTACCAGATTATCTGGACAAATCATAATGCTCAGCTTATCTCTCTTCCTCCCTCCCTCCCTCCCTCTCTCCGTCCCTCCCTCTATCTGAAAATATACAATTTATTTTGTCCATCAGTTCAAAAGCAGTGAGCAAAAAGTAATCCTGTATAAATTGTCTGGCTACATATATTTCATTGAGGTACATACATACATGTGTCAACTTTATGTGTAAAAATGCAGGACAAAAACATGCTATAAACCATAGGCATGATTTAATGCCTACGCTTGTGGGTTGTGTTCATAGTTATGGCAGAGGGTGTTTATGTTTGTGTGTCATGACAATATATTCAGTCAAGGAAAACAAGCTCAGAAAGCACAATAGAAGGTTGCTTCCTTTTGTATTATTCTCTGATCAAAATAGATTCTCTATTCTCTCTTTAAAAAACAATCTGTGCACTGTCAAACAAAACAGTAAATAGATGCCCATCTTTCTTCAAGCTCTTTCAACTTAGATTCAAAATAGAATTATATATGGAAACTAGCCTGGTTAACATGGTGGTCCAGCAAACTCAAGTCTGCAAACCATCCCTATTCTTTTCTTTTATTCACAATACAAGTGTGTAAACTGTAGACACCTGAAGAAGCCCTGAAGAACTATAAATAGCTTTTTCTGAGGCAGGGGGAGGGGAAATAGCACATTCCTAAAGATGGTGCAGAGCAGCTTTTTGTACAAATAATTCAGGAAAGAAAATCTCTTAAGAAGTTAAATAGAATGATATTATACATAGAGTGTGAAAGAAAAATCTGCTGCCACTAAGAAGTATCCAATAGAAAAACCAAGATCTCAGGCAGGTGGAAGGATTTTGTCATTGGGATAAGGAACAAGAGGGGGAAGAAAATATCAGGAAACTGGGGAAAGGGATGGTACATACGCATGCATGCATGCATGCATGCATGCATGCATCTATGTATGTATGTATGTATGTATGTATGTATGTATGTATGTATGTATATGTATATACACACAATACATGCACACACACACAAAATCCCTTTCCCCATTTCAAATACTGTATATATATATATATATATTTGATTAGTAATAAAACCAGTGGTTTGGGAGGATTTTCTCACTGGAGGAACAAGAGGGGAAAGAAAATATCAGGAAACTGGGGAAAGGGATGGTACAAATGGATGCATGCATGTGCGTGTGTGTACACAAAGACACAATACATGCACAAACACACAAAATCCCTTTCCCCAGTTCAAATATTTATATTTGAATAGTAATAAAATTAGTGGTTTGCCCTTCTAACATTTTCATAGAAAGAAATAATTTCCTTCATTATTAATTCCTCACTGCCAACCCACAGATAGCCTAATTCAAACTTTCTTGTATCCCTTTGGGGTTAAGCCATCAGGCTAGAAACTGGAAAATCATGAAGGCACAAAGTCAGTTGGGTGACCTCTGGAAATATTGAAGTAGAGTTTATGACAAAATGCAAGGCTCTCCTGTATTTCACAATAGTCTCAAACCATTCTGGAAGGTTGCTTAATATTAATCAAAACAATTTTTTTCAAGCAGTCACCCAAAATTCTACAACTGGCTGGCTGGCTTATTTTATGAACATGTAAAATATAGAGTCAGTTTGGTATAGTGGTTAAGGCATCAGAATAGAATCTTGGAGACCATGAATTCTAATTCTTAAGTACAAATCTGGGTGACCTTGAGCCTGTCATTCTCTCTCAGCCCTTGGAAGGAGGCAATGGCAAACCACTTCTGAAAAACCTTGTCCATAAAACTGTAGCTTATTCAGTTTCTGAGAATCAGGCACAATTGAAAGAAGAAAAAATAATTATCCATCCACCATATCCTATCCCAACCCACTTTTGTCTCATTTAAAATATCCCCAAATTAGGCATGGGATAATGGTTGCACATATATTTACAGAGAAAGATATGTTTCAGGGTACCAATTCAACACTGTATCATATCCTTTATGTTCTCAGAAAACAAATAGCATATACACTTATTGAGACATGTAAAACAGTTATTGATACCATTAATATGTTATTTAAGAGATCATGCCAATACCAATATCAATTCTACTCTTTACTTCTACCAGATGCCCTCAACAGATATTATGCTCTAACCTGTAAGAGAAGCAATTTCACATGCATCCAATATCCAAAAAACATACAACACTTCACATCATAAACTGCAAATCATGTTGCAATTCCAAGCCTTTTGGTTAGAGATCTTCAAAACATTTAATTTGTCAAACAATTTTTTAAAAATAAATTTGCTACATGTATAATAGAATAGTATGATTGCAAAGACTGTTTGCATTCATGAGAATCTTGAAAACGAATACCAGAAATCAACTTATTTTAAAAATCGTACACACTGTTATAATTTATAAGAAACAGATTCAGCTTGTTTGCCCTAATCCTTATCAGTCCCTAAGAAGACATTGTACTGTGAGCATTTTTTAGCATTTTCCCCCTTCCACCTCTTGAAGATTGAAGAACAACCTGGTGAGGAACTGTTTGGAGGACACCTACTCACCGTCTTCCAGAGGGGCTGCCTCTTGGCACTGACTGAAGTGGCAGTGACTATGAGATGGGAGACGGACACTATCAAACCGAAGACGATGGCCAGGAGAGTGCGGACCGGCAAAAGGGAATAGGAGACGAAGATGACTAGCATGAGCTGCCACATACCCTGCTCAGGGGCGCTGGGTGGCTCCATGCCATAGGCGCCTACCGAGAAAGGGCAGCAGAGGAAGGCGAAGGTAAAGCTGAAAAGCAAGGTGAGCTTCACTATCTGCTGCAGCTGTGTGACTTGCAGGTACTTAACATTGGTGACAATGAAGAGGGAGAGGAAGATGATACAGTGTACCGGATGGGAGCCCTTGGAAATAGTCAGGCTGGGGCCCGAAAGCAGCTCCAACAGCGCCAAGCTAGCCGTCAGCGCGATCAGCACGGCCAGCGCTTTGAGTGTGGACGTCTGCTCCAGCTTCAGATTGTAATTCTGGAAGAGCGACTCCAGTTCCTTGCAGTCGAACTGGTCCTCACAGGCGACGCCGTCCAGGAAGGATACCCGGGGACCCTCTCCGACAGTTCTCACTGCCGCGGCCGTAGCTCCGGAGGTGCTGATACTACTGCCTGCAGCCGGCGGAGGTGGCGGCGGAGGCGGCTGCGCCGCCAACGGCGGGCCGGGCGTGGAGGAGCAGCAGCAACAGCAGCAGCAGCGGCGGCGGCGGCAACATTTCTTCTTCCTCGTCTTCTTGATCTTCTTGACTTTCTGAAACGGCATTTCCTCCATGTCAGGGCCATTCATAAACCCCGCAGAGGGAAAGCTCCTCCGCTGCTTCGGCCACTGTCGCTCCCGTCGCTCAGCTCTGGAAAGAAATCGGGGGAAGAGGGGCGGGAGGGGGGCGGCGGCTGCTTTTTTGAGAACGCGGGAAAGCGGTAATGGGGGTGGCGAGCAGGAGCGGCTCTAGACACTGAAAGCCAACCGAAAAGAGAGCAGCAGTCCCCGAAGGCAGCCCACCCGCCGAGCCGCCGCCACACGCAACAGCAACCGCCGGTGAGGTCCGCTTTTCAGATGGCCTCAGAGCGACTTTCGGAGGCGCAAAGTCACTCTCAATAGGCTCCGGGCTGCCGCTGCCGCCGCTTCTAATTCAACGCGCGGTGTTCCCTGCTCGCACTACATAGCTAATAGCTTCTCGCCCCCAACACTCGGCTTTCCTGGGCTGCAGCTTGCAGGGGCTACACTCCCCGAATGGCTTCGTCCGAGGACAGGAAAGCCAGCAAAAAAGCGGAACGGCTGAGAGACAAAAGACGAGGATTGGCAAAAGACTCGATCCACAGGCTGGTTTGATCAAAGGCGGCAATTTGGAAGATACGGTGGTAGGAGGGAGACACAAGCATGCTGGTTCCTAGGGAATTAGACGAAGCAATAAGAGATCAACCCTCCCACCAGTAACGCAAGCAAATAAAAAAAATCTTTCGAAGAATAATTATACATATAGGGTTAAATTAAGAGGATTCCAAAAGCGACAGAGCCAGAGCAGGGGAGAGAAAGAGTAAGTGAGGGAAATATCGAGACAGGGGAAGACAGGGTGATCCCCTTCCTACGTCCAAAAGCATTTTAACTGAGGAAGCGTCCTGCGCCTGCGCACCGTTTTGGCTTGAGAAACCAGGCGCGTCTGCCCGATCTTAGCAAATTGCGGTGGGGGTGAGAGAAATGTCCGTTTTAGGTTTTAACAGGGTCGTGTCAGAGTTTGATGCCCCTCACCCCACCTCCTTAGCTTTCTCCTAATTCTTGGTCCTCCTCCATTTCTCCATCACGCGTATTCGTGCTCTTATTCCCCTTCACCGATCAAAACGCGTGAGGTTTTTTTTTTAACTTTGTGTCACGCCTTCCTGCCAACAGATTAGAATGGACACCTGGTAGTGCATGCAGTATCGGCAGCAAACGGGCTGCAGTACACGAGGGAGCGGAAAATGGCAAGTGGGGAGAGGAATTTAGTCAGTGGCATAGGCGGGGGGGGGGAGCTGATTTCTTGGCATGATTTCTTTTATAAAAGTTAGCTCGGACGACGCTTGAGATCGCTGAACACATCGCTATTTAAAATTTACCAGCAAAACGAATCTCATTAGTTTCCCAGTCTACCTAGGAGGGATAAGTGTATTTATAACATTTAAATATTCTGAAAGGGAGATGAATTCTTGAAAGCAGTGTCCACAAAGAAGCAACTTTTATGTCGGAATGGCTTCTTTCCAAGATTTAAGGAGAACGGGAATAAGCTTTTCAGCATTCTAGCCGTTTTCAGATTTTCGAGATCCGGGTGTGCGCCCATACACAAAGAACTGCGGTTACCATTTTGTTAGGTTGCTTTTAGGTTCCCTCACATTCGTTAGTGCCATACAGTAGAACAGGACAAAGACAGCCTCTGTTCAAATGGCAAGCACCTCAGCTGCTGAGGAATGAGATAGCTGCTGCCACCTGGGTAGCTGTTAACTACCTCCTTACTACAACTACCCTCCTTTGTAAGCAGTCTGTTTAAGTGAATTAGCAGGTACCATGTATTAATTTATATTAATGTGCTAATATACTTCGGACCCAGTTCTACAAAACTTCACAGTCAAAATTAATCATCTTCTGTTCTAAACAAATTAGAGCAGATTGTCCCCTTCTATCAATTGTTAATAGTTCATTAAGTATGTGATTTTTTAATCCATTCTCTATTAGCTAGATCAGTGATAGCTAACCTTTTTGTCGTTGCGTGCCAAATGTGCTTGCATGACAGCACGCCTGCGCCCATACCCATAATGCAATGCATGGGCGACCCCTGTGTGCCGCACGCCCATGTATGCACTCATGACCCCCGCGCTCTCACACCCCCCATGCATGCCTGCACAACCCCCATGCTCCCCCACCCTGTGCATGCATGTGCTCCCTGTGCATGCACGCATGGCCCTGCACATCCGCGCACATCTCCCGCATGCATCCCTCCCCCTGCACATGCATGGCAGAGACCTGAAAATCAGTTGGCTGGCGGGAGGCGCACATGCATGCGAGGTGGAGCTGAGCTGGGGTGAGAGGGCTCTGCGTGCCACCTGTGGCACGTGTGCCATAGGTTCGCCATCACGGAGCTAGATGAAAGAACTAATGTTGTCATAGATGTCAGTTTGAATTTTATCGATAATATAGAACTTATTACAATTGCCAAGATGGGAATAAACAATTGGGAATTCTCAATTGTTAAATATACTTGGTAAGTAGATAAGCATATACTTCATTCATTCATTCATTCATTCATTCATTCATTCATTCATTCATTCATTCATTTATTTATTTATTTATTTATTTATTTATTTATTTATTTATTATTTAGAGCTTCCTTCAAAGGGTTCCTGTGAGGAAGAGCTGAAAAACCATCAAGCAACTGGTCCCCTTGAAAGAGTTGAAAGATAGGGTTGTTGCAATTGTGAAACTGACCTGTTGGAAGCTCTGCAGAGCTGCAGTATTTCCAAGATCAGCTTTACTGCAGTTTCAAATTCTTCAGAGTTAATCAAAAAATAGATCAGCCTATCTTTTTAACATACCAAATTTTGTGGAATTAAGGAGTTCAAACTTGCTTTTGAAAGCAGGACAAAGACTTCATGTAGAAATAGTGTATAATTGTTGCTCTGTATCAACAACTTGCTCAAAAAAATTCTGTATCACAAAATTTATGCGTGAAAGTCAGATTATGTTAATTGCAATGTGCATGCTACATATTTTTATCTATATTATACACACCTTCAAAGCATGGTTGCTTTTCTTTAGGAAGAAATAGCTTTGGTATAAAGCAGTTTGAAACAGATAATTCACATCAGAAAAAAGTATGAACACTTTTTATACTGCATATCATTTGATGTTGTGTCCTTACATTTACATCTTAGCTGGAAGTTCCCAATTTGGTCCAGCTTAGTGTCATCAACAGGTTGGTCCTGATTGGCCATGGTCCAAGCCAGAGCTATCCTATTTAAACCCCAGCCACAGCTGTGGTTTCAGCAGTTGTTCCCACCATGACCTAATAAAGAGCTGAAGCCACTAACTCGCCTCCTGCCTTTTCATTATGAGAACCTAACATTTGGCGACGAGGATGGGATGCTGAA
Organism: Diadophis punctatus similis; assembly: GCA_023053685.1. Classification (NCBI taxonomy): domain Eukaryota; kingdom Metazoa; phylum Chordata; class Lepidosauria; order Squamata; family Dipsadidae; genus Diadophis; species Diadophis punctatus. The sequence continues at coordinate 7,711,406 of JALIGW010000008.1, forward strand.
GAGTTGCACACAAAGGAATGCAGCCTGCTGGAAGGACGCCTCCAGCCACGAAGCGCCAAATTCAAATCGGAACAAAGGAAACCTAAGGAAGCCGTGCCGCCATGATCCCCACCCTGATGCCATTTGATCCGAAGAAGGAAGCCTGGGACAAATACCTCAGAAGATTTTCCTGTTTCCTGGGCGCAAGCGAATTGAACAACAAATCAGACAGCATTTAAAGAGACATATTTTTGACCCATTGCGGGCCAGAGGTTTTCGAGATGGCTGCGACCCTGATGGAGCCGGAACAAGTCAAGGCTGCCTCATGGACAAAGATCCAAGAGGTCTTAAAGAACCACTATGACCATGCACCTTCAAAGGTAGTGAGCCAGCACAAGTTTGGAGAAAGAATGCAACAAGAGCACGAGAGTGTCAACGAATATATCGTGGCTCTAAGGAAGGCATCGGTGCACTGCATATTCAGCAATTTGGACGAGGCGCTGTTATGCCAACTGATCCGAGGAACACGGGATCTGAGCCTACAGAAGAGACTTCTAGCCAAGGGGGACGAGCTGACCCTGAAAACTGCCTTAGCCAGGGCAGCAGAAACATCCAAGGATGGGGGCGGAAATGCTGCACCGGAAGGGCACGTCAGTCCCAGCAAAACATGCAGTCAAGGTAAACGAGGTACAATCCAAGAGCCCAGACGAGTGCTCAGATGAGGAAAGCGAATAACATTTTTCGCATAGACCAGTGAAAACTAAAGGGGGGGAACTAACTCCGTGTCTTAGTTGTGGGGAAATGCACCCCCGGGCATCCTGCTATTTTCACAAAGCAAGTTGCAGACGCTGTGGGAAAATCGGCCACATTGCAAGAGTCTGCCAGGCACCTCATTTCCCCCCTGTATTCCTAGCAGAGGAAATGGCTGAAGTTTCTACCAGAGTGAGTCACGGCGTGAAGGTGAACCGCGATGGAATGAGAGGAGGCCACACAGACGGAGAGGTAGCTTTGCTCCCCAGGAAGAGATAAGCTACATTCGAGTTAATCAAGTCAGAGAGCGGGACAGTTCAAAAATTAAAATAGTGGTTCTTATAGAAGGCTCTCATTGTGACATGCAAATCGACACGGGATCCTCCATAGCTATAATGTCTTGGGAAAATGCAAAGAAAGTCATCCCAAGCCTAACCCGGGGGCAGCTGTGAGATCAACCAGTCCGGATTTCTGACTGCCAAGGGAATCGAATCCCAGTTTTGGGAATCAAAGATGTGATGGTGAGATATGAGGACCAGGAAGCAAGCTTGAAGCTAACCGTCACCCGCGACCACATCCCCAGCCTGTTGGGACTCGACTGGTTCCAAGCGCTCGACATGGAGGTGACCAGAAAGACGAAGGTGATCAACGTGACGCTGATGGGAGCTGCGGAGACCTGCTACAGGAGTTCCAGGAAAATTTTGACCAGCGTCTGGGCAAGTATGTGGGCACCCCAATTTCTTTTAGCCTAGATCCAAGGGTAGCACCCATAAGGCTAAACCCCCGCAGAATTCCTTTTGCTTTAAGGCCAAAGATAGATAAGGAGTTAGACAGATTAATTAGTCAGGGGACCTTAGAACCAGTGGATCACGCTAAGTGGGAAACCCCAATAGTGCCAATATTAAAAAATGACGGCTCTATTCGCATCTGTGGAGATTACAAATGTACGGTTAACAAAGCCCTCCAGCAGAGTGCATATCCGGTGCCGGTAGTCCAGCACCTATTGCACACATTAGGTCCAGGCGCCATTTTCGCAAAGCTAGATCTCACGCAGGTGTACCAGCAACTGCCTGTGGATCGTGAGACCGCAGAAGCACAAACCATCGTCATGCACCGCGGGGCATTTAAATGTAATAGGCTACAGTTCAGAGTTAGCGTAGCCCCAGGAATTTTTCAAAGTATAATGGAGAGAGTGTTAAACAAGGTACCAGGCATAAGAGAAAGACTCAGAGAAGTGCTGACTAGATTCCGAGACACTGGGTTAAAACTAAAAGCTAGCAAATGCCAGATAGGGGTTCCGGAAGTGGAATTTCTAGGATACCGGATAGATGGATCAGGATTGCACCCCACAAAGGATAAACTTAGGGCCATTCGGGAAGCCCCAGTGCCCACCAACAAGACTGAACTTCAAGCATTTTTAGGGTTGTTGAACTTTTACAGCATATTCCTGCAAAATAAAGCTACCGTCACAGAGCCTCTGCATCAACTGCTATCTAAAAAAATGGCCTGGTTTTGGGGGCAGGCACAAAACAGGGCTTTTCAGGCTGTAAAAGACCTGCTATCTGACAAGAGTTTTTTTAATGCAATTTAGTGACACATTGCAGGTTGTATTGGTTTGTGATGCATCTCCTTTTGGGGTGGGGGCTATACTGAGCCATCGGCTCCCAAATGGCCGCGAAGTTCCTATTGCTTATTTTTCCAGGACTCTGTCAAGCGCAGAAAGGAACTACAGTCAGATTGACAGAGAAGCGCTTGCCGCTGTAGCGGGTGTTAAACGTTTTCATGAATATTTGTTTGGGAGACATTTTGAGCTGGTCACTGACCATAAACCTATATTGGGCCTTCTAGCAGGGAATAAGCCCACCCCGGACATGCTACCCCCAAAAATGCAGAGATGGTCGCTGTTTCTCTCCGCTTATTCCTACACGCTAACTCACCGGCCTGGAAAGAAAGTGGGCAACGCAGATGCGTTGAGCCGCTGCCCATTGCCAGACCTAGTGGACGACCCCATGCCGGAGATTCCAGTACTTCTCATAGACCGTGTCGGACCGGGACTGATCACCTCGGCAGACATTGCAGCCGAAACAAAGAAAGACTGATTTATGGACAATCATGAACTGGGTGTGGAGGGGGTGGCCACAAGGGCCAATGAAACCCAGTCTCCAACTTTACGCACAAAGGCAAAATGAGTTATCAACACAAGGGGGGTGTCTATTGTGGGGTGATAGGGTCCTCGCTCCTCTGTCGCTACGAGAGGACATTCTAAGGGAACTACACGAGGGGCACCCAGGGGTTGTGAGAATGAAGGCACTGGCCTGGAGCTATGTATGGTGGCCCAAAATGGACAAGCACATAGAGGAATGGGTTGCTGGGTGTCCTCCATGCCAGGAGTCCAGGGCATCACCACCAAAAGCCCCAGTGCTTGAATGGGAACAACCCAGGGCCCCTTGGTCACGCATTCACATAGATTTCGCGGGGCCATTCCAGGGGCATTCATGATAACAATAGATGCATACTCGAAATGGCTGGAAGTCGAAATCATGCCCAAAACAACAACGGTAATAAGGGTTTTAAGGAAGTTGTTCACCACACATGGCCTTCCAGACACCATCGTGTCGGACAACGGGCCTCAACTCAACACAGTTTGAGGGATACCTAGCCGGCTTAGGTATCAAACACACACTCATCTCGCCATTCCAGCTGAGCTCCAATGGCCAAGCAGAACGAGCAGTGAGATCAGTAAAAGAGTCATTGGGCCGCATTGGCCCAGGGGATTGGCAGGCCCGAGTAGACACACTCCTCACTTGGCAACACATAAACCCCAGCACGGTCACAGGGAAAAGCCCTGCCGAGTTGCTGATGGGCCGAAAGCTACGGTCCACCCTAGACCGATTACACCCCTCTTATTCAAACCAAAAGGAAATAAAAACTCCGGCGCAAGTCAGGGTGCTCAAATTAAAAGATCCAGTATTTGCAAAGAACTTCGCCAAGGGGTCCCTATGGCTACCTGGGGAGGTCCAAGAAATAACTGGGCCAAAATCATACATAATAGTTTTGGAAGATGGGAGGAAATGGCGGCGGCACATAGACCAGCTTCATTATAGGCCGCTGCTAAACGCAGATTGGGAGAAGGGCAATAATGTCATTTTCCCTACAGCTAATTCTAACACGAGGGAGACGGAGGACTTAGCTGAAATTCCAGAAGCGTCACCCAGCGATTACGGAGGTTCATTTCCATGCAGAATCCAGAGAGCACCCGAAGTAGTCCAGCAGGTTCCACAGAGGGAGCCAGAGAGGGAAAACACGTCCTCTCCGCCCAAAGCCGACGCCCAAAATGAGCTGTGCAGGTCATCTAGAGACACCAGACGTCCATCATATTTAGATGACTACGTATGGAAATGTGTTGAGCTGAACTAAGGGGGGAGGGATGTTGTGTCCTTACATTTACATCTTAGCTGGAAGTTCCCAATTTGGTCCAGCTTAGTGTCATCAACAGGTTGGTCCTGATTTGCCCTGGTCCAAGCCAGGGCTATCCTATTTAAACCCCAGCCACAGCTGGGGTTTCAGCAGTTGTTCCCACCATGACCTAATAAAGAGCTAAAACCACTAACTCACCTCCTGCCTCTTCAGTATAAGAACCTAACATTTCCAAAGTATATTTCAAAAACAACAGGGATGTCCACAGATTAAGAAAGAGTTTTGCTCTAGAGAAGTGGTTAATGAGGACAGAGCTACATTCTACTTCATGATAAGGCTTCTAGACTCCACAGCTTCCTTATTCTAAAGTTATTCTTCAAGAATAGCAGTTTGTAAACTTTTTTTATATATCTATGTGATAATTCACATGTTTATTGGGTGTCTTTTCATGCTTATTTAACTGTACGGTAATGTCAAACAGATATATGTTAGATTCTAGGACTTAGATGACTTTCACACATAAACAATATAAATATTGTTTTTGCTGTGAGCCACCCAGAGTCCCTGCGGAGTTGGGCGGCATAGAAATGCAAATAATAAATAAATAAACAAATAAATAAATAAATAAATAAATAAGTCTTTGCTATATAGCTTCAAGAAAAATACACATGTTTATAACTTGAGTTTCATATTGAATGTGAAATCATGTTATGGTTTGGAAGCTTTAACATTATTTAACTTACTTAACATCAATTTTTCCTACTCTATTGGCTACTAACTATTGTAAAGAGAAGATGGCTTTTCGACTGGATTAGGAAAACAGAAATAACAAAAGAGATGGGCTAATCTTTGATTTAAGAAGCAAATAAAGATCTGCAATGATTACAGCAATGCAGAGTTTATAAAAAAGGTAATATATAAAGAGAAAAAGCTACTGGTAATATATGCATTTGAAAAAATGGGAAGATACATATTTCAAAACTGAAAACAAAATAAAAATATCACAAATATTTTGCATCATAAATCTAAATATAAGAGTAAAGGTGCTGTTTTATTTATATTTGGGCAAATTCAGTGAACATAGTAGAAATTATGTCTAAACAAGTATGCTTTCATGGAATACTACTTGTAAGATAATTAATAGGATTGATCAAATATGCTATGAAAGTTTGGTGATTTTTCAGGCACTTGAATTATGCTGAAGATGAGTCTGAGTTTAGCTCTTTTTTCTAAAAAAAAAAGTTAGACATTTCCATAATACCTTCAGTCCAGTTAATCATAGAGTTCAAGTGAAGCCATGACAATAGTGTTACTTCAGTTTTAGAATCTTATGTTGATAAGGAAAAAGATGAACAAGGTTTGAGAAAGGTTAAATTAGATTTGTCAATCAAATATGGATTTTTTTGTACCATAACAAAGTGTAGTATTAATGTAGGTTTGACTTTGATGTAGGTTGATATGGTAAAATATTTTTTTAAAGAAATATTATTTTAAAAGTAAGTTTTCTGAACACATGCACAGTATGTTTGATTTGTTGTTATATTGTGTAATAAATCAAATAAACTACTATGATTGGACATTTATGCCACTAAATGATCCTCCCCAATTTATCTTCAATTGACTTTGGTGGCCTAATGTAATAGACAAAATTATATCCACATTATCTTGATAGGATTAAAATAGTTTGTTTTTAACAGATGGAATAGATGTTTTCCAATTATCTGCTTGTTCTACTTTTTTTCAGTTTCTTATATCCATGCAGTGTTTCATACACTAATCAGAAAATTCTCTTTCATCTTTAGCCCTACATATTTGTTTATCTTTAACTCTAGCTTGATTAATAACCAGATCATATCACCATCAATACACTTACCCATTTTGTAGTTTCACAAAAATATAATGCATTTCTAAATACTTATGTTAAAAGCTATTTAACAAATGCTTCTTTTACTTTCCAAATCATAATCTTCCATACAGGTTGGTCGATTGATATTGCTGTTCATCACACTTCATGGCTTTGTAAAACTGAGGCTTTCACATAATGGTATTTAGTAATAAAGAGAAAGTAAAATGGGTGCTGGCTTAGTTGTAACCATGCTATTGTCAGGCCATCTGAGACTGCCTACTCTAGAAACAAGAATCTCATGAATGAAATACCTTATTGAGGTCATTAACCAGCAATAAGGAAATTGATTTGCAAATTTCAAAGCTGAATTGACAATATCAGAATAATAATACAAAATTAAAAATATAGAATGTTAAAGTGTGTTTAAAATGTTACAACAGCCCTGAATACTATTTTTCAGAAGCTAAAAGTGATTGAACTTCACTGTCAGAGTGGCCTCAGCTTTGCTCCTAGGAAAGAGCGACCCTTGACTCCATAGGTGTTAGAGAAAAGGTACTTTTACTAGGGAACTGGGTGCAGCACAAGCGAGGCAAGCCCTGAGGAAAATCTGTGCAAAAATCATATATTGAAAGCAATCCTCAATGTCCAAAACCCTCCCCCCTTTGGGAGCAGTCCAGTCAGATCCCATTCCAATGTTTTCACATCATGCGATATTTGATAGCCCAAATAGTCAATTTTATCGTGATGAAACTCACATTTTGAGAGTTTAATGTATAGTTCTGCGGCTCGCAGCTTTTTCAACACTGCCTGTACAAACTTCATGTGCTCATCCTTGGTTTCGGTGTAGATTACAATGTCGTTCAGGTACAGCAAAACCCATTTGTACAGGTGCTCATGCAGAACTTCATTTATTGCATGAACTGGTAAATGGGAGCACCCTGAATTGGAAGCACCCAGAGAATAATTAAATGCAATTTTTGATTCATCCCCCTCCTTAATCCTGACACGGTAATAGGCTTCCCTTAAGTTCAATTTGGTGAAGATCTTGCCCTTGGGCCGGCATGTCCTTCATTAGTGGTAATGAGTATTCATTTTCCACACATACTCCATTTAGTCCATGGTAGTTGATGATAAACAGAGGGACCCATCATTTTTCTCCCAGAATAAGATCAGAGCAGCTACTCGGCTGACTGGCTGGGTAAATCCTCGCTGTAAGTTTTTATTTATGAATAGGCAGAGTTCCTCCAGGTCACAGAGCATCATGGAATACAATTTGGGTTTTGGTAGTTTGGCTCCAGGGAGGATCTCAATAGAGCAGTCTGTGAGGTGGTGGGGCAGGAGTGTATTGGACCCCTTCTTGTTAAATACTTCTCTCAGGTCCCAATATTCTTTAGGAATCTTAGGGTCCCCCCTTTTTATTTATTTATTTATTTTGTTCTTATAGGCCACCCAACTCCCATGGGACTCTGGGCGGTGTACAACATAAAAGAACAATTAATTAAAAACAGTAATAGCGATTAAAACAGTTATAAAAATTAAAAAAAAACATATACCATCATTCGTACGTGGGGAGACCACAGGTGTTCTCATTGGTCACCCTGCCTGCAGGAAGAGCCATGTTTTAATGGCTTTATGGAACAGAGTGGGAATAGTCCATATCTCTGGGGGTAGTTGGTTCCATAGAGATGGAGCTCCAACAGAGAAGGCTCTCCCCTGCGGTCCCGCCAACTGGCATTGCTTGGCTGATGGGACCTGGAGGAGACCAACTCTGTGGGACCTAACTGGTCGTATGGAGGTATGTGGTAGGATGCGGTCCCAGAGGTACCCTGGCCCTGAGCCATGTAGGGCTTTAAAGGTCATAACCAACACCTTAAATTGTGTCTGGAGACTAATGGGCAGCCAATGCAGCTGGTGGAGAATAGGTGTTGCATGGGTGTACCTTGGTGCACCCACCACAGCTCACGCAGCTGCATTTTGCACCAGTTGCAGTCTCCAGACACTCTTCAAGGGTAGCCCCATGTAGAGTGCATTACAGTAGTCCAGCCGTGAGGTGATGAGGGCATGAGTGACTGTGAGTAAGGCCTCCCTCTCCAAATAGGGTCGCAATTGGTGCACCAGGCGAACCTGTGCAAAGGTCCCCCTAGCCACAGCTGACAGATGTTGCGAACCCATTCCGAGGGAATTAATTTCTCTCCCCCAAGAACCAAGGAGGTCATTAGGGGGCAATATCCATAGCCACTCGGTCTTGTCAGGGTTGAGCTTGAGCCTATTCATTCCCATCCAGACCCTAACATCGTCCAGGCATCGGCACATTACATCCACTGCTTCCCTGAACTGAGACGGGGTGGAGATGTACAACTGGGTGTCATCAGCATATTGCTGGAACCTCACCCCATGTCGTCGGATGATCTCACCCAGTGTTTTCATGTAGATGTTAAACAGGATAGGTGAGAGGACCGAGCCCTGAGGAACCCCACAAACCAGGGGCCTAGCGGTCGACCTCTGTCCTCCTTGCTAACACTGACTGCATCCTATCAGAAAGGTAGGAGGAGAACCACCATAATACGGTGCCACTCACTCCCACCTCGCCGAGACGACGCAGAAGGATACCATGGTCAATGGTATCAAAAGCTGCTGAGAGGTCAAATAGCACCAGGATGGAGGAATGATCTCCATCCCGGGCACGCCAGAGATCATCAGGGTGACCAAAGCAGTTTCTGTACTGTAGCTGGGCCTGAAACCCGATTGAAAGGGATCTAGATAATCAGTGTCATCCAATAACCGTAGGAGTTGGAGCGCCACCACTTTCTCCACAATCTTACCCACAAAGAGACTGTGGAGACTGGATGAAAGTTCTTTAAATCCGCTGGGTCAAGGGAAGGCTTCTTGAGGAGGGTCCGTACCACCGCAACTTTTAAAGGTTACGGGATGGAACCCTCTCTCAAGGAAGTGCTCACCGCCGCCTGGAGCCAGCTGTGTGAGACCTCCCTGCTGGCCGAAACCAGCCAGGAGGGACACGGGTCCAACAAACAAGTGGAGGAGCCCATTGCTCCTATGGCCTTGTTTACATCCTCAGGAGTGACTGGCTCAAATTCGTCCCAAGCAATCGGACTAAGACCTCTCCCTGTCATCTCGGCTAGCCCTGTCCAATTGGAGTCCAGGTTCATCCGGATCTGAGTGACTTTATCTGCCAGAAACTGAGCAACTTCCTCAGCTCTGCCCTGCAAGTGTTCCTCGCCTCCCTCCTTAGCAAGGAGGGAACGAGTCACCCTAAACAGGGCGGCTGGACGAGAATCGGCAGATGCAATAAGAGCGGAAAAATGCGAACTTTTTGCTGCCCGTATCGCCACTAAATAAGACCTAATAAAGGTTCTTATTAGTGTTCGATCAGATTCAGTTTTACTGGCTCTCCAGCATTGCTCTAGACGTCTCTTGTGGCGTTTCATCTCCTGAAGCTCCTCAGTAAACCAAGGAGCCTTCCTGGATCCACTGCCATGGAGAGGTCGTAAAGGCGCAATCCGTTCCAATGCCCCTGATGCCGCCCTATTCCAGGCGGCTGATGCAGAACTGAGAACCTGTCCGGGCACATCTCGAGGGGAACTCTTTGGCGGATTCATGCCACCACAGCCAGGTCCTCATGTCTTTGGGGCCTGGGCAGCCAATTTTCAGGAGGGGCTCCCCCCACTTTATTGGCCAGTCAGATTTTTAAAAGTCTCTTTCTCCAGTTTACATAAGAGTTCCATTTCTGGAGCCACACCAGCCCTAGAAAAAGGGCTTCTCCATCCCTGGAGCCACAATGAAACTCAAGGTTTCCCAGTGATTCCCAATCTGTAATTCCACCAGCTCCATTACAAAATGCTAGAGACCCCCAGCCACAGTCCCATCCAATTGGCAGAAAGCTATTGGCACCCTCATGGGCACCCTCAGCCCAAGTTCAACAGGGATGGTAATGGGGTTCATGTGGCAACTTATCGGGGTCATCATCAGCATCCATATTACTCTTTTCTGGGGAGAGGGTTTGGAATCACTTTCGTGGCTTGGCATTCCATTGCTCTATGCCCCTCTTTTCCATATCTAAAGCAACTGTGGTTTTGCGCTTTGGGCTAATGTCTCGGTTCAATGGTCCCCTCTTCTCCAAGGGTAGGGAGTGGTGCCACCCACATGCGTTGTGTTTGCGGGACCTCGCCAGGTTGATCTCCACTTCCTCAGCTAGCACGTATAACTGACAAAGGGTGCAGGAGACTCCCCATGAGATGCAGGTGTTGTACAGATCATCATTGAGCCCATCAGGATATCTTCAGCCAGTCGGCTAGCTGGCACGCCAGTCAGCTAACTGGCATGCCAGTCACCAGTTGTAGGCAGCCACTGCTCTCTAGCCCTGGTTGATGGTTTTCATCCAGCCCTGGTTGATGGGTGCAGGCCTTCTGCTGCACCAGCAGGTCTTTGAACCATTTATGCAGGGCCATCATGAACTGGTCTAAGTTCTGGAGTGTCCTCGTTGTGTAGGGAGGCCATCCACTCTGCTGTGGTGCCTTCCAGGGCCATGGTCATGCATCTGACCCAGGCCCATTTCCTCCAGCTCTTCCTTCTTTGTTCCCAGGATGAGTGACCATCGGGGCTTCAGAGTTTCTTTGCTGAGGTTCCCAACTTCCAGGTGTTCAGTTCTATCCTTAGGGCAATAGGGTTTTGTCAGGGCACCCCGCGGGCTCCGGCTTCCTCCAAGTCACTTTTGTAGCTTGACATATTTTGCTCAGTCCCCTTGGTAGACATTTGTCTCCTGGTTTACCATTACAGCAGAGCTTGCCTGTTAGACTGGTCCCAGCTTTGCTCCTAGGAAAGAACGACCCTTGACTCCATAAGTGTTAGAGAAAAGGTACTTTTACTAGGGAACTGGGTGCAGCACAAGCAAGGCAAGCTCTGAGGAAAATCCATGTGAAAATTATATATTGAAAGCAATCCCCAGTGTCCAAATCCCTCGCCCCCTTTGGGAGCAATCCAGTCAGATCTTATTCCAATGTTTTGGGATTCAAGTGCCTTTGGCATGGTTGTAAATTCCTTTCCCATGGTCCGTGTCCTTGAAGGCAGGAAAGTGGCTCGGTTTGGCACCTCTGGTTCCTATTAATGTTCATACTCCCACACACCCACAGCATTTCTTCACACCTCCAGCTCTCCTCTGACTCCCAATGCTCCCTCCCCCCCAAATTCAGTGAAGAATTTTCCAAAGATTTTAAGAACTTTGGACAGGAGGCAGTCAGCACCTCCATGTGTTTTTGTTGTACTGCAATGACTAAATCATCAGCATATCCAAATTTGCTTTCCTTATAGTAGGTATATCTGACATGTATACTTTAAATAGTGTAGGTGCCTTTATAGAGTCTTGTGAGAGGCTGTTTTTTAATCATCTTATCTTGGTTATGTTGTCCCCCATTATTATCTGAAAGGATCTATTGCTCAACATGTCACTTGGAGAGATTTTTGCAGGGGATAATATGGCACAGTTTGTATAACTTCCAAACAGTGTCATATGCTGCGGTTTAGGTCTACGAATATAGCCATAGTTTTGAGGCCTCATTGGAAACCTGCTTCAATGTAGCCTGTTAGGCTTAGCACCTAGTCTACATAGCTCCGGTCTTGTAGGAAGCTGACTTGTTCCACAGGCAAGATGTTCATTTATTATGGAACTATCCTGTTTATAATGAATCTTTTCAGGGGTTTGTAGTACTAGGTCAAAAGGGTTGTAGCTTTCAACTCTGTCTTGTGTTTGCCAGGTTTTAGAAGTGATATTATTTTAGCTTTTTTGAATTCTGGTAGGAGGCAGTTGTTGAAAACTATTTCTGAGAGGAATTTACCAATCCAAGTCCATGCACCCCTCTTGGAGTTTTTTCAGGAAGAATGCCATTGAAGCCTGATGCTTTACCACATTTCAGACTACCAATGGCAGTGTCAATTTTATTTATACAGAAAGGATAAGAGTACTCAGAAAGCATTCAACCTGATAACCAAAAAGCTGAAAGCACTTTCCTGATGAAAATGGAGTGCCCTTTCACCCTTGGAGTTTGGAGGGAGATACAACTTGAGAGGTTATCTGATGAGGATGTCAGGAAGCTATCTGGGTATTGAGTTGTCTATCTGAGTTGTCTAGCTCCATCCAATTTTCATAATATGCTCCATGAGTTGCTGAAAATTAGTGATTCTGTGTATTCCCACTTCTTATGTCAAGTTGCCTCCAAGCTGTGTAAGACATCATCAACGATCTATGGATCACCACCCTGAAGGGAGGTTTGCTAGAAACTTTCAGTCTTTTCATTCCAACCTGGATATACTCTTTTCTAAATCCTTGAGGTATTCCTTTTTTTGTCAAGGCAATTATTGCCTTCATAAATATATGATTGTGCTGACTGGTGGAATTCATTGTATATCAAGATTTTTGGCAAATTAGGGCTAGTTAGCTTTTTGAAAATTCCATGTGGGTCTAGGGGTAGAGCAAATTGAATTTGTATTCAAACTTCTAGAAAAATAGGAAGTATTGGCTGTGCAGGAATATATCCATTATTTTCCTGTTTAGGGGACTGGCTGCGAGTTTGGGCTTCTGTGATGAAGCTCAAGTCTGGACTGGTTTCGCAGTTCCATGCCACCAATTTAAACATGCCCTTGTTTTTAGCATTGGAAATCAGTTGGACTTCGTTTGTTGTGGCCCATTTGGACAATTGTTTGCTGTTGTCATCAATGGAATGGTATTCCAATTAATATTATGGCTATTGAAGTCGCCAACGTAGATTGTTGGATGCAGCTTGATGTTCAGGACATGCTATGGCCACACTGTCAGAGATGGTTTATAGATGTTCACTATTGTTACATTGTTTGGAAACTACTTTGTGTATATTGTTGTTTGTAGAGGCATTCTCTATATTCCTTCTAACATATACGGTATAGCCAAGCTATGGCTATAGTGATAGGTGGCTCCCAAAAGGTCATAACCATGAATCTTGCCTCTTCTGAATTGCTGTTCATTTTCTTGGTGTGTTTCTTGGAGGATGTCCATATCTACCGGTATGTTAAGGATAAAGGTAAAGTAAGGTGACCAGACGTCCCGCTTTTGGCGGGACAGACATGCTTTTCAAGCGTATGTCCCGCGTCCCGCATTCTTTCCAAAAAGTCCCACTTTTTTGGAAAGAATGCCGAAACAACGGGACGTCTGGTCACCTTAGAAGGGGAAGCACAAAAGAGAGGTACCGGAAGCAAGTCGGGCAAAGCGGAATTTCAGCGAGGCGGCTGCCTGCTGGGGAGAGGGGGAAGGGGGGCTGCTCCTCCTCTCTTTCCCCCGCCCCATCCCTAGCCCCGCCCTCGGAGGCGCCGCTGCTGTTGGGATGCGGGTGGAGGGGTGAGGGACGAGGAGCCGTCGCCACTGCCGTCGTCGGTTTGAGCTCACGAGTGGCCCCTCCGGCGGCGCAAACAGCCCTTCCTCAACCCCCTCCCCTTCCTTCCCCCCGTCGCCTCGCTGCCGCCATTGCCCTGGGGCCAGGCGGGCGACCGGGAGACCGCGGCGCTTGGATGCCTGGAGCTCGCGACAGGTAAGCTGCCGGCTGCCTCCTTTCCCCGTCTCCCGCCTCCCGTTCGTTGCTTGCCAGCCCGGCCCCAGGGCAGCTCCCGAAGGGGAGGCGGGAGGCGAGGAAAGGCCTCCCGAAGGGGAGGCGGGCTCCCGAAGGGCTGCTGGCTCCCGAAGGGGAGGCCTCGGGAGGCGAGGAAAGGCCTCCCGCCTCCCCCCCCACCTGGACGCCGACATTTGCTGTGTTTTGCCCTCTGCGCATGCGCAGCGTTCTGCGCATGCGCAGAGGGCAAAACTCAAATGGCGGCGCCCAGGCAGGCCCGCCCCCCCGTCCCACTTTAAAAAAAAAATCTGGTCACTTTAAGGTAAAGGTTCCCCTGCACACGTGTGCTAGTCATTTCCGGCTCTACGCGTGGTGCTCATCTCCATTTCTAAGCCAAAGAGCCAGCACTGTCCAAAGACGTCTCCATGGTCATGTGGCTGGCATGACTAAATGCTGAAGGCGCACGGAGCACTGTTACCTTCCTACCAAAGTGGTCCCTATTTTTCTACTTGCATTTTTTACGTGCTTTCAAACCTGCTAGGTTGGCAGTAACCAGTATGTTACTGCCAAATAAAACTTTGGAAATATATTGGCTCTTGGATGTGCTGAGGCCCTTTGCATTGATCTGACAAATTTGAATAATATTCCCAATCTCTCTTGTTGTTTAACTGATCACTAAATGAAGGTTGTCTGTCGTGGACTACCTATATTTAATTTCAATTAAATCAAATTTGGTTATTGCCCATCCTACCCAGCACACAATTCAATGACCTCTTCATACCATTAGCTTGTGAATGTGGGGCTGGATGGGCTGATATGCCTGGGATAGTGCTTATCCTTCCTGTGTACATTGGTGCTACATAACTGGGTCAAAGGCAAAAAACAACAACAACATAAAAGACTGGAGTGGAAACTAATGATGGAAAAAATGAAAAAAGCAGCCCAATTTTAGAAATGTTTTGTTGATAGTGATAGTGAGATCTTCAACAGTTTTGGGATCAGACAGACATGTAATAGCCTAATATAGGAGGCACTGTCTCTTGAGTACTAAATTCATTTGTTTGCCCCATCGTTGCTGGGCCATATAGGTTTTAGTTCATGGTCATTTTACAGTTTATTTTCAAGGCTGTCCTCAGTGTTCATTGACCAGAGAAATTGTGTCATACTCCTCAGACACAACTGTTCCACACAGCATTTTGAGGTTAAGGGCTATTTTTTCCTCTTTTTTAATCCTGATTAGTTGAGCAGACCTGTAGATCCACAGCACTTTAAATGTTCTAAGTAAGTGGGAGAAAGGTCATCTGTCAGTTTTATCATAAAGCTATTTGTGATATCCTTTAAGAGATTTTATCTCCATAAAATGGAAATATAGCATAACATTTAGCTAGAAGATAAAATAAAGAAAATAATATTGATACTTGAAATTGATGTTGATGTTGAATTCAATACTAGGAATTATTGAAGTGTTGTATTGCAATCATTTCCTATTTTGTTCATATGATTGGCAGATTGGTTGTAAACATTATCCAATTAATCCTTTGCAAGACAGCTACTTGAGATAAAGAAGTGAAAACAGAAAAATTAATATATATCTATGTTTGTTGTATGGAATAAAATCATATTCCCTCAAAGATTCAGAAGCAGGCTGTAATATATTAAATATTCAATTAGAGGGAAGATAAGAATTTGTGGAATTTAATATAATTGTGAATATAAAAGCCAAAAAGAAATGTAGTCTGGGAAATTCAACTTAACATTTTCTCAGATTTTAGAACCATATATACAAAAATTTAGAATGAATAATCAGAAGGAATATATCATTCATGCTTTCCTGTAAAAGCAACTAGATTTACTTCTTTCTTTCTCAAACCATGGAACACAGTTCTGTTGACAGAAGTGATTTATTTGTTGTAGATGCCAGGGCATTCTCTATTTTTGGTATTGTACATATCCAGTACAACAGTCATTTGCCAAGTTATGCAGTACCCAATCTGCAGTTTACAAGAATTAAACTTAGTAAAAGAACCATTAGTAAACTAATAAATTGCAGAGACAAACCTGCTTTTCTTTTCATTAGGCTTAGTGTTTTTTAACCAAAACAATTTTGTGTATAGATACATTCAGACTACAATATAGAGAATAATCATATCATAAAGCAATATTAAATAATTCACCTGGTTTTATTTTGTTTTCTGACAAGGTTTTCAGTAATTTGGAAATTGCTGTTATAGCAAATAGTTTATTATAAATATTAAGGATGCTAAAATATTTTTTGGGGGAAAGGAATATTGGGGGAACCATCTTTGTCATTCTTTGTCATTTTTTGGAATAACAACTTTCAGGACAGTATTGCTTCTAATTTTTTCTTTGATGTGGAATATTGTTAGATATTGAGACTGCCTGGTTATTCTAAGATTCCCGTTCAAGCGGGAAAATGGAGACTGCTGATTGGCTGAGCAATCTGACAGCTCCCTATAAAGGGGGAAGCTTTTTTTTTTTTTTCTCAAAAAAGTTTTATTAGTACAAACTTACATAAGTGGTAACAAAATATTAAATCCAAAGTACAAACATTTTTATTTCCCCCCCCCCCCAGACCCACCCCCTTCCCTCCCCACCTCCCCCCCCCCGGACTTCCCAGAGATAATACAGGGCATAATAATAAGTTTAAATTGTTAATAAAAAGAAAAAGGAAAAAGGAAAAAAAAGAACACTATTTTTTAAAAAAAACTTCAACTCCAAACTATACAGTACTAATATATCGCATTTGTATACAATAGTAAAGATACAAAAAAGAGAGAGAAAAAAAAAGAAAGAGAATAAAAAAAAGAAAGAAAGAAAGAGAAAACTCTTTAACACTACAAACAAACAAACCTCCTACCTCCTCCCTTCAGTCCTCTATCTTATACAAGGTAAGTGTTACATAAGTAATAACTAAATATAAAATACACAAATCTTAAACTAATATTATTGACATTAGAAATAACCTCTAAGATAAAACTTAACTAAATGTTACATAAGTAATCATCAAATATTAAATTTCATCATGATATTCTAAGTTAATTCGCTAACTTCAATAAACAAAAAAAGAAAATAAAAGAAGAATAAACAATAAACAAATCTTCAACAAACTATATATATCTAATATTATCAACATTAAAAATAACCTCAAAATTATATAAAACTTAACTAAATATTGCATAAGTAATCATAGATAGGGAAAAGATAAAATACAATCATATTAGTCTCTATCCATCCAATATATTTCAACATCACATTGTTTTGTATCTTGATAGTTCATCTTTTAATAGTTCAATAAATTCAAATTTGTCAAGTCGTCTCCCGTCTGCTCCCAAACCTCCATCTCCTCTTCCCCAGCTATCTGATTCAGGCACTCCTTTTGGATTTTTGAGTCTATTTCTTTTTGATCCATCGAAGGTGGCTTCCCCTCCTCCTCCTCTTTTATTTTCATACACCCTTCTTCTGGAATCTTGGATATATCAGCCTTTAGAACATTGACATAAAATTCAGTAGCTTTTTTTATCGTGTTGAGCCGGTATCTTTTTCCAGAAAATTTCACTGTTACTCCAACTGGTGCTTCCCATTTATATTGTAAATTTAATCTCTTAAATTCATCAATCAAAAAAGTATAGCTTTTCCTGGCTTTAAGCATTTTAGAGGGGATTTCTTTCCAAATCTTTAGTTCCTGACCATTCACCATAAGATTATTGTTAAACGTTGCTTGTATAATTCTGTTCCGTAGAGCTCTTGTGGTAAAATATATGACAATATCCCTTGGTAGATGCTTTTGTTTGGCGTACCACGAGTTGATTCTGTATGTTTTGTCGATTTGTGTAGCCAATTCCGCTTTAGAAATTCCAGACACCTGATCCAATATGTCAACCATCCTGCCTTTTAAATTTTCATATAATCCTTCTTTCAAACCTCTAATCCTTATAGCAACTTCCATAGATCTGAACTGAGTCATTAAGACCTCTTTTTCAAAATTTGCAATGTCATTTTGGATTTTATCTATGTAATTCACCGAAGTTGCCAAAGCTTGTTTATTTGTTTCAATACGTTCTGCCAAAACTTCAATATTTGTTGCTAAGCCTTTGCAAACCTCTAACACATCAAATCTTAGTTGTTGATTCATATTCTTCAAAGCAGCCTGCATCTTATGGTCTATCTCACTTATTTTCTGGTTAAATTCCAAAGTAAGTTCATGTTTCATAATCTTTAAATTATTTAATAAATTTTCAGGTGTCAAAAGCTGTGGAGGTGTTAGCTCAGTGTTAAGTTGCATTTTAGAAATATATCCAGATGAATAGTCATTTCTTTTAGTCAAAACAGTCTTTCCAGATTTTGAAGCCATTATGGTGTTTCAAAAGAGTACAAAGAAAAAAGAGAAAGGAGAAAGAAAAAAAAAGCCAGGTGTCTGATTAAAGTTCTTTCCAGTTTCAAAACCAGGTAGTCTTTTATTATTAAAAATCTTTCAATTATAACTTTAATCCAGGGTTAGGAGACAGAGAAAGAAAAAGCCATTTTTCCAAGTTAAAAGTTTCCATAAGAGAAAAAAAAAAAAGCCTCTGGGAAAACGAAAGTCACTTTCACTTCTCAATCGCCATATTGTTACTTTGTTTCCTTTGTTTCCTTGCCGAAGTGAAAGCTTACCCAGGAGTTGAAAAAAAAAGAAAAAAGAGGTTTCAATACTTGCCCATCTCACGCCTGTTTCTCTCTGTCTGCTTCTATAGTTCAAAAGTAATTGTAAATCCCATTCTGGAAGCAGCGGCTGGTCACGACATCTAGCTCCGCAAAAGCGGAGGTTTCCTGATCCTCGGAGCTGGAGACAGGCTGCATGGGGAGCTCTCCCTTCGCGCCCCTAGATGGCTTCTAGGGCGCTGGGGGGGCTCTACCCCACCTGTCAAGCTCTCATCTCTCCCCTTTGCCCGGGGAAGAGATTTCAAAGCCGCCAGACAGCTGTTCTGGCGGCTTTTTACGAGGATCGGAAAGGCGTCCGACAAAGGGACGTCCGCGATGGCGCTCCAAACCGGAAGTCCCAAAGGGGGAAGCTTTTATAGGGGAAGATCCCTATAAAAGGGATCCAGCTCTCTGCTGGATCTTGTATATAGTTACAATAAAGAGCTGTTGTCTTGAAGCCTTCTCAAGCCTCTTCAGTACCCAGCCTTAACAACTGGCGACGAAGGTGGGATACTGAAGAAGGCTGAACAAAAAGAGCTGAAAGAAGACAATGAAGATCCAGCCCGGCAGCAGACAGAACGGCGGCCATTTTGCACGGCAAAATTCGAACCCCATAGGCCGAGATGTCAGCGTTCCATCTGCTGACTCATTTAGATCCAGCGAAGGAGAACTGGGGGTCCTACATGACCCGATTCAGATGCTTCTTGGAGGCCAATGACCTCCTCGGCCTGTCAGACAACAGGAAAAGGGCGCTTTTCCTCAGCCACTGCGGCCATGAGGTCTTCAACATGGCCGAGTCCCTGTCGGAGCCAACAACAGTGGAGACGGTTCCATGGCAGGTGCTGCAAAACATACTGCAGACCCACTACGCTCCGGTGCCCTCCAAGGTGGTCAGATGGCATGAATTCCACCAACGATTGCAGAAGGACAGAGAGTCTCTCAATCAATACCTGGCGGCACTGCGGAAGGCTGCGATGCACTGTGATTTTAGAGACTTAGATGATGTCTTATTAGACCAGCTAATCTGTGGGGTGCAAGACATTCTCCTGCAACGAAGACTACTTGCCAAGTCTAACGTAACCTTGCAAACAGCATTGGATGAGGCAAGGGCAACCGAGTCATCTAATAAGGCCACGGAGTCACTCCACCAATGAAGCGTGCCTGCATCCCAGAAGGCAATGCCAGCGGTCCACAAAAACCAGTGCCTGGATGACCCCGAGAATGACAATGAGGAGGAGGTCTACCGGACAGACCGGTGGAGGGGAGCTGAAGCACAGAGACCACAACCTTGCTATAGCTGTGGGGGTCTGCACCGACGAGCTACCTGCAGGTTCAGAGACACCATTTGCCAGTGTTGCAAAAGACCTGGGCATCTCGCTAAGGTCTGCTGAGCAACCCTACCGCCCAGTAAGCGTACCAACCCAAATGCCACCTAAGCCGAGGTGAGACGAGGCCAGAGGTGAGATCCACCGAAGCCCAAGCGCCACACCAAGTACAGCAGATCACCAGAGACGAACCAAACCAGGATCGGACAGGCGAGTACCCCTAGCCATAAGAAAATACATGTGACTGTGTTATTGGAGGGGTCTCCCTGTGAAATGGAGGTTGACACAGGTTCTTCCATTTTGATCATGTCCTGGGCTGCTATCAAACAGGCCATTCTGGCACTCCGATAGAAGCAACTCAAGGTGCAAAGCCTCAAGCTCAGCGATTATCAGGGCAATCACATTCCTGTACTGGGCTGGAGCAACTTCCACGTTTGTTTTGGCAAATTCAAGGGAGACCTGCCCCTCACAGTGGTACTCCACTCTAGTCTATTGGGCCTGGACTTGTTTAGCGCCCTGGGCATGGGAATGACTGGAATCAACACTGTATCCAGTGGCTGTGCTGACTACCTGTTGCGAGATTCTGTGATGTGTTCAACAGTGGGCTCAGCAAGTATGTGAGCACCCCTATTTCCTTTAGCCTTGACCCTAGCATAGCACCAATCAGAATGAAGCCCCGGAGGGTCCCCTTCGCATTAAAACCCAAAATCGACCGTGAATTGGACAAACTAATTAGCCAGGGGGGGTTAGAGTCAGTCGATCATGTGAAGTGGGAGACTCCTATAGTGATGCCGGTCAAGAGCGACGGGTCAATGTGCATCAGCGCTGATTACAAATGTACTCTTAATAAGGCCTTTCAACAGAGTGCATACCCAGTTCCAATAGTCCGGCATTTACTACACACGCTAGGCCCGGGCACCCACCCTAAAGCCCCGGTCTAGGAATGGGAAAGGACTAGGGCACCCTGGTCAAGGGTCCACATTGATTTTGTGGATCCATTCCATGGCCAAACATTCATGGTAGTGGTTGACGCTTACTCCAAATGGCTGGAGATTATTTTAATGGGGAAAACCACTGCCGAGGCGATCATCCGAATGCTCCGAAAGCTCTTTGCCACTCACGGGTTACCAGACGTGATAGTCTCAGACAACGGGCCTCAGTTTACAGCCACACAACTCAAGGGCTTCTTAGCCGAACAAGGCATTCACCAGGCACTGACCGCTCCTTTTCATCTGGCCAGTAATGGTCAGGCTGAATGCATGGTCAGATCAGCCAAGGCCCAGGTGACTGGCAAGCAAGAGTAGATAAGTTCCTCTTGGTGCAACATATAACTCCCAGCGCAGCCACAGGAAAAAACCCAGTCGAGTTCCTAATGGGCCGGCGGCTCCGCTCTGTACTAGACAGTTTATACCCCAATTACTCTAAACACAAGGAGCAAGTCGCTCAGAAACAAACCAGGTCCTTTATAATAAACTACCAAGTGTTCGCAAGGAACTTTGCCAAGGGGTCCCTATGGCTACCTGGGGAGATAATCGAAGTTACAGGTCCCCGGTCCTATGTTGTAGCATTAGCGAATGGGAGAAAATGGTGGCGGCACATAGACCAACTGCACAGCCGCCAACCCACAAATGCAGATAACCAAAATTGCCCAAATGATAATTTCTCTACAGCTGAGTCAAACCCGAGGGCGACGGAACACCTACCGTATTTTTCGGAGTATAAGACACACCGGAGTATAAGATGCACCTTAATTTTGGGGGAGCAAAACAAGAAAAAAACAATTCTGCCTCTGCCTACCAGCATCAGGATCAGCTACATCCTCATTTCCACTCAGATTTTGATAAGGAGCAGTACAGATCTTTTTATCCATTTAAAACAAACCCTATCACCATATGGGCATTTAACTGGAGTGGGTAGGGTGGCATTAAGGACAAACCAACTTGCAAAAGAGCAATATGTCATTATCGATAAATTATAAATAAGGATAACAGCCCTATGCTAATTTGTTAAAATAGGCTCATTCAACAAAGTGAGGATTTATTCCTCAGGATTTACTTGCATGTTTCTAGAATGGAATTTTATCACTAGGTCCATCCATAATGAATGATTAAGTGGTTTCCTCTTTTGATTTCTTCTAAGTGCCATAGAGAATGGACAAGGGTGCGAATAGGGGCAAGACCAGAGCAAAGCTTAACTTTTGAAATGGGGGGTGGGTGGGAATTACCTGCCCTCCGATGATGGAATGGGATACACAAAGGGGAAATCAAATAGGGCAGCCAAGAAAAGGCTGTCCTGAAGTAATAAAGGCAACATAAGCAGATCAGAGCTACAAGTGAGACCCCACTGAGTCTGCTCTCCGCTTCCTGCCAGGAAAGGAATATGCATAGGTGATTCCTCCTTGGACACATAAAAAAGCCCAACCAAAGCACACCCCTCCCCTCCCTCCCTCTGTGCTGGCAGAGCAACTCACCCTTGTCTGCTCGTGCGGGAGAGTGTTTATCGCTCCGGCTTGGTTGCCATAAGAACGGTTTAGTGAGGGGTAGTTTCCAACAAGCCTCCTCTCAGATTTTTGGCATGCCCGGTCTTTCTTTTTCTTATTCTTTTGCTTAGAAACGTGTTTAATCAATATAAAGAGGAAACAACTCATACAAAAAAAGGGAGACTCAAGCAATGGGATTCTGGTTTTTGATCCCGTCTGCAAAGAGGATCGAGGACTTTATAAAAAAATCTCCTCTCTGCCCTCGGAAAAGCAGAGACGGGTCCGTGGGAAGCAGGAGGGAGGAAGAGGGTCTCTACCCTTTGTTGGCAAAGCTCCTCAGAAAAACCATCCTTGAGATTAATGCCCGATATTGTTTTCAGAAGGGATATTCAAGCGCTCTCCATCTGCTTTCCATCCTGGGCAGCACGTTAAGCTAGAAAAATAAGGGACAGGCTTATGAAGCCAGATTTACTTGCAACACAATTGCTTGGGGGGTCTTTCCCGCAGACGGGATCCTTCACTGGAGGAGACCAGCCAACGCCTCCCTTGTGGTGGAGGTCCCAGAATGGATGGGAGACAAACTTGAATGGGAATCGTCTTCAGCCGGGGTGGGTGGCGTTTATCTTTGCACGTGTCTAATGAAAGCCTGCACCAGCTGGAAGAGGGGCTTCTGGCTTTCTGGCCCCAGCTTGGAGGAGGGTTTTCTCTGGGGAGAGGGCAGAAGGCCCCCAGTAGGCGAGGAAGGACCACAGCGATGGAAATAGCGAGACAGGCTGGAGAGCAGTGTGCTCAGCTCTGAGCTGAGAGCTCCTGCACTGTTTATCTCGTGGGTGCACCGCCACATTCCCTATTTTCAATTATCGTCTCGCTTCGCTTTTCCTCAGATAAAGTTCCCTGTACCACGCATTGTGTCCCAGGCACAATAAACTGTCTGAGCCTCCGCTCCACATTTTTTTGATCGCGATGCCCTTCTGGCCAGCGGAGGATCCAAGCGGCTTCTCTTCCTGTGGGGCTGAGCGGGGACTCGGTTGTTAGGGCTCCCCATTTAATTCCAGTTAACCTCCGAAGGGTGGGGGCCGGCGGGTGGGTAGGGCTACATTCGATGTATAAGACACACCCAAGTTTTCACCCTCTTTTGGGGGGTAAAAAGGTGCGTCTTATACTCCGAAAAATACGGTACTTGACCCAGGGCTCCAGTGACGTCACGACCCCGAACCGGTTCCAGTAGAATCCACGACCCTGCTCGAAAGCTTCCAGGAGCTTCCACGGGCGGAACCAGATACAACAATCTCTGAAGCCAACTCCCCTACTGAACTACGCAGGTCCACTAGGGTTCCTAAACGCCCTGCCTATCTACAGGACTACGAATGCTAAGTGGATGGTTCCAACTAAGAGGGGAGAGGTGTTAGATATTGAGACTGCCTGGGTCTTGAAGCCTGTCTCAAGCCTCTTCAGTCCCAGGACTTAACTTTAACACATAACTTTAATAAAAGGCATTTTCTTAATAGTGTATGCTACAATAACACAATGAGTTATAGTCACAATTTAAGATCGTATTTCTTTCAAACAAAAATATACTTATATAATTATAGAGATAGCCATATATAAGAGGTTACCTGATAGAACACATGGAGAAATAACAAAATTGAATGGAAATGTCAGAAGAATAATTTGGAGTTCCAACTTGAGATGGGGCTGCGCAAGAATAAATAAAAATGAGATCCAGACAGCTATGAAGAAATATTTATTCCTAAAATCAAAACAGTTTGGATTTAGGGGCAGCCTGCAGAAAAATGGGGTACAACTGCAGAGAAATAGGGTACAGCAGCAGATTTTTATAGAGAGAGCTTGTCTGGGGTGTCACATGCTGATTCTAGGGTGATATTTGAGGGATGTGTGTAGGTATGTATTCTTGTGTACATGCAGTTCTATTGGGAAGCTTAATTTAACTCTATTTGTGTTTGCAGACCTTATCCTTTGATATGTGGATTAGGTCTGGGGAACTTATTTGGAGTTTTGAGAAAGTTTGACTAAAGGATTTCCCCCCAATTTGCTATTTTTACTTGATTAATTTAGTTTCAGCTTGATTGTCTAGTGGAGACATTGATTATCAGACCATTGTGGATTCTGTTAATGTTTTAAGGGAAGATGGAAACAGTATAATGAATAAAATATATTTTGATGTAAAACTTCTCACAGAGGCCTAGTAAGAAGTTTAGAGTTACATGGAGGGGAATAAACTATTAATTATTAAATAAATAATTATTATGGTTGGTCAGTTTAGACTGGATTTGGTATTTTTATCAACCTATCAAGCCCTTCCTAAGGACCTAGGATAGGCAGATATTGATGTTTTATAGTGTTAAACATATTGTCACAGGATGTAAGCTGTTTCAAATAAAGCTACCTTTTGCAATTGATTGATGGTGAATTTTTCTATGCCAATGATATTCAAGTGGTGTTCCAGTTGTTTTAGAATTGCATCCAAAATTTCTATTACTATTGACACAACCTTTGCTTTCTTTTTTCAGTCATTCTACTTCTATTTGCAGGTCTTTATATTTTGTTACCTTCTTCTATTCTGCTGTCGTCTTCTATTTGTTCCTTCTCTTCTATTCTGCTGTCTCCAGGAATTGCCAATCCACTATCCAGACTTGTTTTGTCAGTTCTTATCTCTGAGGTGTTATATGGCAGGTGCCTCCCTGTTTGAATTCCAAAGGCCCAGAGCATTTTAACTTTTTCATGTTCCATTACTTTGTCTATTTTATAATCCCAATTTTATAATCCCACCAGTTCTTGCTTGCAGGTAAATTGTATTTCTAGAAGATATTCCAATGCACCATTGTTGCTATGTTGTCATGCGGCTTGTAATGTGATCTTATGGCAGTTAACCAGGTACCCCACTGTTTCTTCAGCCTGTTTGCAGAGGCAGCACTTGCTTTCTGTTGCTGTCTTCTCAATTTTGGCTTTGTATGCATTTGTTCTTAAGGGGTCTATGACTATTCTCCTCCTCCACTTGGCCGCACCCGTTTCGTCCCCAGGCTTCCGTCCCCAATCATTCCGGCACTGCCTTTTCTCCTTGGCCCATTCACTGAACGGGCCCAAAAGCCCATTCACCCCGGCCTTTTGAGCACATGGGACACTTTGCCGCCAGCCAATCAGAGGAGCAAGAATCCCACCCCCTTCTTCAAGCAAGCTTTCTCTTAAAGCAAGAGAAAGCCTCAATACACTTATTTTGCAGTAATAGTAAGAGTATAATTCTCTACACGTTGGGCAAGACAAACTTCTATACAGTAAGACTTACTTCTGAGTAAACACACCGGTAAGGTCATTTTAGAGAACCACTTTTACACCTATTCGCAAGTAATCACTGGAAGTCAAGACACACAGGCATTTTTAGCTGGGTTCGCCCCCAACAGATGGGGAAGTAGAAGAACTTTCTTTACAGAGGCCGCTTAATCATGCCGGATCACTCTGTCAAACAAGATGTTCCGGCTCGTTTCTCCATAGTGGGTGGAGCCATCCTCCAAGAATGGGTTAAACCTGCCCTCCAGCCAATCAGGACCGAGTTTCTTCAAAAGTATAAATAGGACCCTCTTGCCTTGGCACCCCCTCTTTTTCCTCAGTCCTGTAGCCATATAGGACAGTGATTAACCCATTCTTCGAGTCTACTTCACCAACTACCCTTCAAACATCAAAATTCTTCAATTTTAAAACAGTAAGTGTGACCTGTCAAAATTTCACCATTTGACAGCTGTCAAATTTGACAGGTGGAGGGAGGCGCATTGCGTTCCTTCCCGTTGGGGCCCCTACTGGGACTGCCTGCGGTGGTTAAGGGGTGCCCACTACCCAGCTTCAACATCAGCTGCCAGCGGTGCTTGCAGGGAGGGAGGTACTCAGAACTGTCACCTCTTCGGCCGGAAAAGCCTTGGTGCTTCAGAGGCCGTTTTTTCCCCCTCCTGTCGGCTGGAGCCCAGCTCCAATAGCCGACTTCGCTCTCTCTCTAATCAATCACATCTGTTCGGCCGCTGGATTGAGCGGCAGGCTTTCCCTCTTCGGCCACGTGTGTTCAAGCGGCGGTGAGCTGACCGTCAGCTGTTTGTTGGCAGCAGCGTTTGACAGCCGGTCAGGGAAGCCGAGAGAGAGCGATCGGGCGAAAAATAGACCGGTTTCGCCCAGAAGACTTGCAAGCACCTTCCCAGCCTGAAGAGAAGCCTCTCAGCAAAGAAAAGCGGCTGGCACCATCTTCTTGAGCTAGTTTCGGCGGGAAGAGCCGTTTGACAGCTCGTGACATCACGGTGGCCATTTTAAAGGGCACCGAAGCTGTTTGACAGCTCTGACAGCTCCACACGTGGTTTTCAAACTTGCTTTTGGCTGCCTGCTTGTTTCTGCTAGCTGTGCCTGTTCCACCTTGGTGGGCTGTTGCACAAATCATTATGGCAGAAAAGTCATCTAAGCAGGCAGAAAAGCCAATTAAGCAGGGGAAGTCTAAACAAAACCACCTAGAACAACCCCTGCTGAGGAAGAGGTGCGGGGGGGTGGAAACTCCTCTATGGGCCCTGGCACCCACAGGGACAGGTCTCCCTTGCACCCCACCTCTCCTCCTCCTCGCCCTAAGTCCCACAAACCTGGCCAGGCGAGGGAAGGCTCTAAGACTCATTCCAAATCCAGTCATAAGAGCCAGCAACACAGCTCCCACAAGACACACCTGTCTCAAAGGGATCAAAGGTCACACAGATCACACCCCCTCTCAGGCTTAGTAGCTCATGTGACAATTGTCACTAGGCAATATGGATTGCCATCTGAGGGAGGGGGATGTCTGGGGTGACTGATGAAGAGGTGCCCCCATGCCAGGGGCCCAAGACCCACCATTGCCTGAACCGCCCTTGGACAGTGCTGCACGTACGTATATGGACACTAGTGTCCCTAGTGCTTGAGCCGTATGCTTCCATTTGAGCTTCTCTGCATTGCTCTGCTTGTCTTCAGCCTGGTAAGTGAGGCAGCCTTTGAGTGTGCCGGTGGCCATCTTGAAGCCTCCCACAGGGGGGGCGGCCATTTTGATTGCCCTCAGAATTGAAGCCACTAAGGGCATGGCCATTTTGTTTCAAATACCAAAAGTGGGCAGAGACCATTTTGAAGCCACATTTAGGATGCCCTTTCTTGCCGGTGGCTATTTTTAAGGCCTAATAAGGGCAGCAGCCATGTTGAAAGACCAACTAAGGGCAACTGCCATCTTGTTGGGCGGTGGCCCTTTTAAGTGACTGTTTGGACCTACTAATTTATTCAGGCCTTTCTGAGGCCTACCTTGTTGGCAGAGGCCTTAATTAAATATGGATACTGTTATTCGAATGGAGCTGACAAAAATTCAGACTAGCTGTCTGTAGGTCTGCCAAAGCTAAACATATCAACTTAGAATGAAGATTCTATCTATATTTAAAAATGGCTTGAATAAGGGCTTTCAGCAGAATTTTGAAGTAGTATGTTACATATCTCACATAAAAGGAACAAATGAGCCTAGTGAGCACTCACTCCAGTAACAGTTTAAAACCAAGCCTTTTTCTGGAGTCTGTGAGCCTTGCATAACTGGAACTATATACAAACTATCAATTTTTTCCAGTATTTGAAAATATCAGTTTCATGAACTGAACTTTAAGACAAAAACAACAGGATTTTTAAATTGGAGTTAATTTTTAAAATGATGCCTTTTACAAAGGAAATTACCCTATCCAGAGTACTCTACCCTACTCATTCCTACCTAGCATCCCCCAGGGAGGGGGACCTAGTGGATGAGAGTTCCCTGGATGCCAGGGAATTCTCATTAGTTCACTCTGGCATTTGGAACCAGACAGCCCCATTCACAAGCCAAAATCAACCTGCTGCTCAATCATCATCAGCTCAAGCGACTGTCTAAGCCAGCTCAATGGGGTCTACCTCCAGTTGGACGCTTGCCAGGTGGAGCTGCCTTGGAACTGCCTAAGGTTTTTGCCTTGGAGGAGGACCTGTTTCCTTCAGCAGCCTGATGCCCCTCTGAGACCCTTGCAGTCTTGGGGGGAGGAGGAGAGTTCCTAGTCAGTGGTGACCTGTCCATTGCCTCAGTCAGTGTGCCCGGGGCTGACTCTCCATTAGGGTCTTCTGTGGGACGTGGATTAGGTGATTTTGCCTTACCCTTTCCCGATCTACCTTCGGGCGGGTGGAGAGCCATTCTTGATTTAAAACGCCTCAATAAATATGTCATCTACAATAAATTCAAGATGCACACCCTGCAATCAATTCTGGCGGTCATTAAGCAAGGCGATCTTCTCGCCTCAATTGAACTTTCGGAGGCTTACCTCCACATCCCAATCAATTTATCTCACCGCCAATACCTCCGGTTTTTGCCATGCTGGGGTGCATTACGAATATCTGGCGTTGCCCTTTGGCCTGTCTTCAGCACCTAAGGTGTTGACCAAGGTATTGGCCGCCTTGACCGCCCACCTGCGGGCTATCCCCGTGCGTGTCCAATGCTAACTGGATGACATTTTCATCCAGTCTTCCTCTCTGTCCCAGGCAAAGCAGGACACCCAGGTAGTCCTTAACACCCTTGGGCACCACGGGTTCCTAGTCAACATGGGAATAAGCCAATTGTCACCTTCTACCAGGATGACTCACTTGAGGGCCATCATTGACTCTCTGGAGTGCAGGGTGTACCTATCTCAGGAGCGGAGAGACAGCCTACCGGATTTAGTCCAGCGTGTTCTGGCCCAAACAAGGGTTCCCCTAAACCAGCTGTCCTCCCTCCTGGGGAAGATGATATCAGCCATTCACATCACTCCATGGGCTCACCTGCATTCCAGAGACCTCCAATGGTTTCTTCTCCTTTTCCAGCGATCCGGTCACAGCGATTCCCCAGCCAGGGTCCAGCTCCCAACAGGGGTCGGGAAATCTCTCAGATGGTAGTCTTCAGCCGCTCTCACCAAAGGCACCGGCTTCCTGGAACCACGGAGGCTGACTCTGACCACGGCTGCCAGCACCACAGGTTGAGGGGCCCACATCGAGTCCCAGGTTGTCCAGGGCACTTGGTCCAGTGCTGAGTAGAACCTCCCCATCAACCTGTTCAAACTGAGGGCAATCAGGTTGGCCCTAGCTCACTTCCAGGGCCGTCTGTCAGGCAGTCACGTGCTTGTCTTGACAAACAAGGTAACAACGAAGGCCCATATCAATCGCCAGGGTGGGACCATGTCCAAGGATCCCATGGCCGAGGCAATGACACTGGGGTGCTGGGCAGAGTGGCATCTGCAGTCCATCGCAGCAGAACACATCTCCGGGGTGAGTAACACAACCGCAGACTGGCTCATCCGGAACTCCATTGGCCTAGAGGTAGAGCTCTTACCTCACAATCAGGAGGTTGTGAGATCAATCCTAGCTAGAGGCAGATGTAGAGTCTCCTGCTTGGGCAGGGGGTTGGACTAGATGACCGGTAAGGTCCCTTCCAACTCTGTTAATCTGACCCGGCGGAGGGGTCTCTTCATCCGGATATCTTCCAGCAGCTGGTCGGTCGCTTCGGTCTGCCGGTCATGGACCTCTTCGCCACCCTGGAGAATGCCAGGTTGCCCAGGTTCGTCACCAGGTTCCGGACACAGGGGGCAGCGGACACAGACGCTCTTTGATGCGACTGGCCGCAAGGGCTACTATACACATTCCCTCCCCTCCCCTTGATCCCCAGGGTCATTCGGAGGGTCCTGCAACTGAGAGCGGAGGTATTCCCTCTAGCTCCCCACTGGCCCAGATGGGCCTGGTTCGCGAACCTTATGTTCCTGTCCATGTCACCTCCTTGGCGGATCCCGCCGACAGAGTGGTCGCTTGCCCAGGGGTCAGTCCACCATCCAGAGCTGTATTGGCTACAACTGACCGCCTGGCACTTGAACGGCTCACTCTGAAGCACCACCTGGTTCCGGACAATATTGCTCAAATCATGTTGGCCTCTAGGAGGCCGTTTACTGAACGTACTTATTCGGCCACGAGGAAGGCCTTCTGTCGCTGGTGCACGCAGGTGGGATATTCCCCTATAGAACTGTCAATAATCTATGTCACTCATGCCCTTGTCACCTCGCGTTTGGACTACTGCAATGCGCTCTACATGGGGCTACCCTTGAAGAGTATCCGGAGACTTCAGTTGGTGCAAAATGCGGCTGCGCGTGCTGTGGTGGGTGTGCCGAGGTACACCCACGTGACACCGATTCTCCGCCAGCTGCATTGGTTGCCCATCGGTCTCCGGGTCCAATTCAAGGTGTTGATCACCATCTTTAAAGCCCTTCATGGCTTAGGACCAGGATATCTCCGGGACCGCATTCTGCCGCATACTTCCCTCCGACCGGTTAGGGCCCACAGAGTTGGCCTCCTCCGGGTCCCGTTGGCCAAGCAATGCCGGCTGGCGGGCCCCAGGGGGAGGGCCTTCTCTGTGGCTGGCCCCGTGCTCTGGAACCAACTCCCCCCAGAGACCCGAACCATCCCCACTCTGCTGGCCTTCCGAAAGGCCGTTAAGACTTGGCTCTTCCTGCAGGCGGGGGGGACAGCTTAACCATTTGAGCTTACCCCCCAAGTATGTATGTGGTTGAATGGATGGATGTTGTTGTTGCTTTTATACTGTTTTTTTTTTTTAAATTTTGTACTGTTTTTAAATTGTTGAAATTTTGTCTATTCTTGTATTTCTTATGTTGTACGCCGCCCTGAGTCCTTCGGGAGTTGGGCGGCATATAAGAATAACAAAATAAATAAATAAATAAATAAATTCATTCAATTCCTGCACCAGGGACTTGCCAAGGGTCTTTCTCCTAATACCCTCCCCTGCCAAGTGGCGGCGCTATCCACTGTACTCTCCTGCCACAACTTGGACTCCCTATCCGGTCACCCGCTCCTGAGACAGTTCCTGAAACGGGCTACCAAGCTGTGCTCTCCTGTAGTCCATAGGTTCCCAACCTGGGACCTATCTAAGGTATTAACTACTCTCACTGAGGGCCCATTTGAGCCTATCTCTACGGCCTCTCTGGCCCACTTAACATACACAGTAGTCTTTCTTGTGGCAGTGACTTCCGCATGCAGGATCTCAGAACTGGCCACTCTGTCTGTGAGGGGGGACCTGTGCGTCTTTCACTCCGACAGGGTGGTCCTGGGCCTGAACCCCACCTTCGTCCCGAAGGTAAACACGTACTTTCACAAGGTGCAGGAGATCATTCTCCCCAGTTTCTACCAAACTCCACTCAATGACACTGAGCGTGCGTGGCACCTGCTGGACCTCAGGCGTGACCTGGACATCTATTTGCAACGCACCCCTAGCTTTCGACGAACTGAGGCGCTCTTTGTGTCCTTTCACCCTTCTTCCATGGGCTCCTAAGTGTCATCCTCCATGGTGGGCTGTGGGCTTCGCGTGGCCATTTCCTTGGCCTATGACCAAATGTCTCTGCCCCACCCCCTGGACTTACAGCGCACTCAACGCGCAGTGTGGCCACCACGGCGGCCTGGAACGCCCGGGCCTCCATTGTGGAGGTTTGCCATGCGGCCACGTGGGCCTCCCCTACACCCTTCATCCGGCACTATGGAACTGGATGCCTATGCCTCAGAGGAGACGGACTTGGGCCGGAGGGTGTTGCATCAAGGTGTGGGGGGACTGAGTCAGTCTCAGCCAGATACAGGTGGCCCGCCCTAGGGACAAGGTACTTTGGTATGTCCCATTCTTGGAGGATGGCTCCACCCACTATGGAGAAGGGACATTGTTTACTTACCTGATACGTCCTTTCTCATAGGGTGGAGCCATCCTCCAAGTCCCTCCCCTTTTTTAGGGTACTGGCTGGACTGTCTGTTCTCATTAATCTATCATCCTGTACATATGTTCATGAGGTCTGTGTCACTGTTGTTGGTTTGCCTTTCTCTGAGAATAATAATAATAATAATAATAATAATAATAATAATAATAATAATAATAATAATAATAATAATAATAATAATAATAATAATAATAATAATAATAATAATAATACTAAATAAAATATAGTGAGTTGGTCTAATGGGTAAGCACGTTTGAGTTTGACCTTCTTCCCTCGTAAAAAGAGGGGGTGCCAAGGCAAGAGGGTCCTATTTATACTTTTGAAGAAACTTGGTCCTGATTGGCTGGAGGGCAGGTTTAACCCATTCTTGGAGGATGGCTCCACCCTATGAGAAAGGACGTATCAGGTAAGTAAACAACGTCCCTTTTATCCGTCCCGTTTTACAAGATGTCTCCCCCCTCACACACTCACACACACACACACACACACACACACACACACCCCTCCCCAAGTCTGGTGGCAAAATGTCCCGTGCGCCCAAAAGGCCGGGGTGAACGGGCTTTTGGGCCCATTCGGCGAATGGGCCAAGGAGAAAAGGCAGCGCCGGAATGATTGGGGGCAGAAGCCTGGGGATGAAACAGGCGTGGCCAAGCGGAAGAGGAGAAAAGTCCCATTCCGGTTCTTAAGGCTTGGTCTTCTACAGCCAGAATTAGACCCTCTGCCTCTTTCTTCAGTTTTCCTGCTCTTAGCCATTGCTAGGTCTTATTATTATCTCCTTCCCCTGCTTTTTTTTTAAATGTACTGGTCATGTAATGCTTTGTCTTCCCATTTCCCATTTCCCATTTTCTATTTTTCATTTGGTCTTTTTTGTAGGCCAGTTTGGTCTCTCTAGTACTCAGTAAGCCTTCCTAGTATATAAGTTTCAGTGCATCTTCTTCACTATGCTTCAGATATGATAATGATGATGGTGTAAGATTGGAAAACACACAATGTATGCTAGGGTAACTAATACAGTGTAATACAGTACAATATAATATATTATGTAGTATATATAAATATTGTGTTTAGCAAATAGTTTTCAAATTGATGCCTTAAAAGCCTACAACAAATTTAAAAATCTTTTAAAAACTAAACATGAAAAATAGTTATCACTAAAAAACAACAAAATTAAAATGTCACATTTACATTTTTTTGGAAATATTTCCACAGCTAGAGAATGATTATGGGATCCTAGAGCAAACAGATTTAAGCAAGGATTTTCTTCCTTTCCTGAAAATGAGAGAAAACATTGTTAAATACTGTATACTAACTATACAAAAATTAGGCAATCTGTCAAGATAAATATCCTAATCAACAGTACTGAAAACTATTAAAGGTACAGAAGAATCAAGATAATTGTGATGGAATGCTGTCTGGGTTCCCAGGAGGGAGGGAGGGCATTCCAGAGAAGAGAAAAGTCTAGTTTGTGTAAGGGAGAGAGGGTGAAGAAGCCTCCTTCGCTGTAGTTCCTGGAGTATGTTTTATGGTGCAAGTAATTTGATTTAGTTTAGCAAGATTTCTATCTATAAGCGAAGAACAATAAAGGAAAGTGCTTTGAAGAATCTCAACATGTCTTTCTTGTTTTTTGGAGCCTAACAATAATTGAACTCTCAACTTCTCATTCAGAAAGGGATGATCAAGACCATTGGAGAGACAAACTGAGAACAAAATTCCTATTGATATGGGTGTAAAAAATCTGTTTTATCAAACGTTGCTTGGATCTCACTATCTACTACCATACTGAAGTACTTTGTGAAGAAAGGAATTATTAATCACTAGTTCATTATTTAGATATTTAAGCCTATTAAATTTAGAGAGAGAAGATAAAATATAAATGCATTTATAACTGTCAAAAATACAGGAAACTGCTTCTTTATATAGGTAGTCCTCAATTTATGACCACAATTGAGCCCAAAATTTATGTTGCTAAATGAGAAATGTGTTAAGTGGGTTTTATCTCATTTTACGACTTTCCTTGCCACATTTGTTAAGCGACTCACTGCAGTTGTCAAATTAATAACACAGTTGTTAAGTGAATCTGATTTCCCCATTGACTTTGCTTATCAGAAGGTCGCAAAAGGGATCACGTGACTTCAGGACATTGCAACCGTCATAAATGTGAGTCAGTTGTTATGCATCTGAATGTAAATCACACGATCATGGGGATGCTGCAGTGGTTGTAAGTGAGAAAAAATGATCATCAGTCCCTTTTTTCAGTGCCGTTGTAACTTTGAACGGTCACTAAGCAAACTGTTGTAAATCGAGGATTACCTGTAATCTCCCCCCCTTTTTCCATTACATTTTTTTTCTTATTTGTTTTATTTATTTATTCACTGTTTCCTTATTTTGTGTGGGGTTTTTTTAATATTTGTATTATTTTTATCTTGTTAAAATTTTTCCAATAAAATATATTAAAAATATTTAGTTTTGATGCAATAGCCTATCATTTTAAGAAGTAAAATTAGCATTATGAATCACTTCAATATTAAAAGTTTATAACATCCGGCTGTAAAATAAGAGTGCTAAATGAAGTTTTATATGGAATTGCTCTAAAGACTTTCTGCACATTTGGTTGGCTTTCCTGGAAAAAGGCCTTTTCACAATTAAAGAGCAGAAAATAGAAGCATCATCCCTGAAGAGAGCAGGTTTTTTTTTAAATGATACAAGGAGAATCCTCCCACAGAGGATAGAATTCTGTTTTTCCAAATCATGTTTCAGTATTGGGAAGGAGCCAGAATGAGCTCTCTTTGGACCAACTCAATGGAGAACTGATTATTTATAGACCATCTGAAACAATCTGGCTGTGTCTACACAGCCATATTAATAATAGTAGACATAAATATTTTTATTTCTATTTTATTACATATTTGTGCATCATTTACTCATAATTAAAATTCAACATGTTAGAAATCTTCCAGTATTACAAAATTAATTATCTCCAAAACAAAAATAAAACCTTGGAGGTCTCATAATCTATTCTTTTGCAGTGTTTCAAAGCATACAGTTTCAGTACTGCAACACATTTTTTAATTTTTATTTTGGATAAAGTCCAATATAGAACAAATAACGTAACAATTACAGTAAAGTACAAATAGAAATAAAAAGTAATATTTATAGAATAAAATAAGATAAAGATAAAATTATTAACATAAAGTTACAGGGTTTACAAATTTAAAAAACAAAAAAGTCCTTCAAAATTATGATTAAATTTTACAGTAAATAATCTAAATGTTATAAACTAAGACAGATAATTAAAACAGGACACAAGTAATACTGGAATTTATAAAATTCTATGAAAATGTAAGGCTAGCTAGCTAACTGAAATCTAATGCTTACTGAAGCCCTCCTAATTTGTTGCAATTAAGATCATTTTGTTCCAGACAATTCTAACAAGACAAAAACAAAATAAAACAATATGGAATGTGTTTTATTTAAGATAGGGGCAGGGGGAAGAAGGAAGGGTAGGGGGAGAAGAAGACAAAATATTTCAAAATATTTATAGAAGGCAAGTTAGGACTTACCATCACCTCACTTGGAGGAATTGTTTATATTTAATCATAGTTCAGACACAGAACAAGGCTATTCTGTATGAAATCTCTGCCACCTGGTCAGCTAGCAACACACTAAATACCATATTTTTCGGAGTATAAGATGCATCTTTTTACCCCCAAAAAGAGGGTGAAAACTTGGGTGCGTCTTATACACCGAATGCAGCCCCACCCACCCACCCACCCCCACCCTTTGGCCTCTGTCTTCCAGCAATTTACCTGCTTGCAGGAAAGAGGGAAGAGCCTGTAAAGCCAAGCAAGTCAGTAGCAGTTTACCGACCTACAGCTGATTAGGTTTGCCACGTGGGAAAATGAAAGTGAAACAAACTGCAAAGAGGCAAATAGCTGGGGGAGACACGCAGATTTTTGTTTTTTGCTGAACTGGATGGAAGGGGGTAAGTGAATAATTATAAATGTCTGTAGAATGTTCAAATTATTAGACTTATTTTTTAAAGACTGCTTTATTATTGTTCTAGAGCCAGGGGTCTCCAACCTTGGCACCCTTAAGACTTGTGGACTTCAACTCCCAGAATTCAACAGCCAGCTTTGTTAGCTTTGCTGGCTGTGGAATTCTGGGAGTTGAAGTCCACAAGTCTTAAAGTTGCCAAGGTTGGAGATCCCTGTAAATTTAGACAACTTAACAAAATAAAGAAGCTTTTTAAAATAAATGCTTGCTCTGAAGAAGCCCAGTGCTATTGTATCTTCTTTTAAATAACAGAGAATAATGTATACTTCCAGAAATTTTAATTAATTTTAACAGCTCTGTACAATGAAATGTAACAGTGTCCTGTTTAGTATTAGAGTTTAGTTACCTTGGAGTAGATCTATTTAAATAATTGGGAGGAGTTAGTGTGACTACATTTAAGAAAATTTTCTGGCATAATGTACATTTCTCCAATTCTTTGCTATTTCTATGGGTCAGGCACACATGCACAGAAATGCACAGCAAACAGTGTATATCATCTGTGCTGTTTGCTGTTTGCTGTTTGGCAAATTGTTTGGAGGCAGAGGCCTTTTCCCCTTGTTTTCCTCCCCCAAAACTAAGGTGCGTCTTATACTTCGGTTCGTCTTATACTCCGAAAAATACGGTAATCAATCTCCAGCCTGCCCAATATTGTGTTATACATGGGGAAATATACATTCCTTGTACATTTCTATTAAAAGGGCACCACAATAACATTAGCAACAGAAGAAAAAAAAGCTGTGTGCAATCACCAAAGTGAAAAATGCAATCAATACTTATTTTAAGGGAGACCTGGCTATAGCAATCCATGTAAGCATGATTTTTTTCAGGGTTTTTAGAGATGGAAATGGCAGGTGAGATTTGCTCACTTAAAGCTTAATAAAGCAACGAGGCAAATTCTAGGTTTGCTCGTGGGACCAATAACTAATCTATTTAACTGGTCTCTTCTAATAGGTGAAGTTCCCCAGGACTTGTTCTCTAACGAACAGCTAATATACCCATCCACAAGAAGGGAGCTAGATAAGAAACTGGCAACTATAGACCAGTTAGCTTAATATCTGTACTAGTGAAATTAATTGAATGACTCCTGAAAAAAGGGGATTAATGAACATACCAGCTCTAGAGTTCTTGTTGTCTGCCTTGTGCTACTTTTGCTCACTGGGAATGCCTTGGACTTTGATGTTTTGCATACTGCACAGTCCAAATATGCTTACATCCTTTTAAATTTAACCCTTCTGCAAACTGTTCCATCATTTGCAAAACTTTGAAGCTGGCATGGCCAAGTCTTCTATGCAAGAGATGAACATACTGTATGAATCATGCTTTGCAACATTTCCCAATGTTTGCGCACATTGAACCTTTTGTCCCTGCAATACATAAAGATTATCCTCTTTTATGCCCTGTGCATACACATTCCCATTTCTCTTTATGAGACACCTCCCATTTTCAAATGTGGTCTTAAATCCTTGCTTGTCTAAACTAGAGACACTCAACAAATTATGCTCTATTTCAGGCACACATTATACATCATTAAACCTCGTTTCCGGATATGGAATTTGCACACTGCCTCTTCCAATGACCTTAGCCTTCTGGCCATTTGCCAAGGCTACTGCATCTCGAGCAGCTGGATCCAATCTGTAAAGCAATTTAGAATTATTAACATTTGTTTGACTTGCCCCACTGTCTATTAACCATTTGTCTCTGCTATTGCAATAACCAACTTCTGCAACAGAAATTTGTCCATTAGTGGATTGTCCTCCTTGCAAATAATTTCTTCTTTGCAAACAGCTTTTTCTTTGCAAACAGTCCTTCTTTAAATGTGGATGCTGTTCTTGCTGCTTGCAAAGTGTTTGCTGGGCTGTTATCTGATATCTTCTGCTGCTTTTTCTTCTCTGGAGACTTTCAGTCTATGGAAATTTCTGCTGTTCTCTCTCTGCTCCTAGGGCCCCCACCTCAGGAATTTCTTGTGGCTCTTTCTAAAATGGCGTTTGTTCTCTTCTGCAATCAAACATGCCTTTAAAACTTCCAAACGCAAGTCCTGCTCTGGTTTGCATTCAAACACTGCAGAAACAATGTCCCACATTTCATCAAGGCTGCTTAACACCAACAACAACTTTTGGGACTCAGGAATATTCATTCCACACTGTTCCAACTCCACAAACAGAGTTTGCATTTGCAATAAATGTCTTTCCACAGATTCACCTGGTTGCAACCAGGCTCTGTATAATTTTCTTGATAACTGAACAATATTGCATGTAGACAACACTCACATGCACAGATCTTAATTTCAGCCAGACTTCATTTGCAGTCTTTGAATCAGCTACATTGATAAACTGTTCTTCTAAACTCAAGAAGATATAAGCCATTGCTTTATCATGCTTCTTCTTCTCTGCAGCTGCAAAAGCATCCTGTGGTTGATTAATAACCAAATCCCACAGCTCCTTAGCCTTCAGGAAACATTCCATCTTTGCAGCCCAAATTATATAGTTGTTCTGCCCCAAAGGAGGCACAGAGCATTCCTTAAATTCAACAGCAGCCATCCTGCAATCTCTGCCTGGTTTCTCTTTCTAAACACAGGCAGTTTCTTCATATTAAATTACAATGCAGTCTTCTGTGTGCTCTGGGCCCATAACCTATCAGAGTTGGTTGCAGAAAAATCAATTTCCAGAAGCATACACAGATGATTGATTCAGCTGGATTCATTAACTTCTTTATAAACATAATAATATATATATTTACAATACCACAAGTAGATTATTTCTTCAAGTAAACACAAGCAGGAGAGTTAGTTTCATTTCAGCAGAGCAGACAAGCACAGATAGGGCTGAGAGTACAGAGTGGACAGAGAGAACAGAGTGAAATGAGCCACACCTAGCCTTAAGCTTAAGTTTTTCAGTTTCGATTCTCTGCACAGAAGTGGTTAGCTCCCATTGGCTGACTTAGTTGCTATGCCTATTCATTGACTGACCTTATTACCATTGACTCTCCCATCATGAATATTCTAACAAATAAGGAGTCCTGGAAATGATGATTTGGCCCTCAACATCATAAACACTGTTTGGGATGACATGAAGAGACAGAAGGATTTGAGGCAGTCTACATCCACAGAAGATCTGTAGTTAGTTCTCCAAGATGTTTGGAACAACCTACTAGCAGAGTTCCTTCAATAACTGTGTGCAAGTGGGCAATTGATGCTGTTTTAAAGGCAAAGAGTGATTACACCAAATACTGATTTGATCTAAATCAAAATTTTGTTCATTTACTTTCCATTTTGTTAATTAATAAAAATAAACTATTAACATTTCTATTTCTGAAAACATTAATTTACAGCATTTCTGCACAACTGCCTAAAACTTTTGCACCGTACTGTAATGTCTGAAAGTATTACTTCACAGAAAGATTAGTGGAAGCTTAGAACCAACTTCCAATAGAAGCAGTGGGTCAGTCACCAGTAACTGAGTTTAAATGTTTATGTTGGGATAAACATGTCCATCAAGCAACAACAATAAAAAAATTAAAGTAAAATAAAATAATAAATCAAAATAATAAATAATTTAAAAAAAAGAAAAGAAAAACCAAAAAACTGAAAGGGCAGACTTGATGGATCAGTGGGTCTTTTACTGCCATCAGTTTTCTCTATTTCTGTTTCCATTTCCCCCTCTCCATGATAGACCTGTTCTTTGTTGTAGAAGCTTCTCACCAAGAGAGCAGAAAAAAGGACATCACAATAGGCAAAAGAAAAAAAAATATTCTGGTGCTTTGGGGAGACAATATTATAAATATTTTATTTATTTATTTATTTATTTATTTATTTATTTATTTATTTATTTATTTATTTATTTATTTATTTATTTATTTATTTATTTATTTATTTGTGAGATTTATATACCGCCTCACAGTGCAAGCACTCTCTAAGCGGTTTACACCAGTAAGCAATGTATATTTATATTGCCCCCAACAATCTGGGTCCTCATTTTACCTACCTTGGAAGGATGGAAGGCTGAGTCAACCTTGAGCCGGTGAGATCTGAACTGCTGACCTGCGGATCAGTGTCAGCTAATGTGGCCTGCAGTACCTGCCTCTAATCGCTGCGCCACCTCGGCT
The DNA here is from genome assembly GCA_023053685.1 of Diadophis punctatus similis. NCBI lineage: Eukaryota > Metazoa > Chordata > Lepidosauria > Squamata > Dipsadidae > Diadophis > Diadophis punctatus. The sequence goes on from JALIGW010000008.1 coordinate 7,751,443, forward strand.
CGTATATAATGTGCATGAGCAAAACTTTTTTATGGGTTCACTGAATAAGATACGGTAAACTCCAAGTAAGATATTAGGGCCATGTCTCTGTAATATTGCTTTATGTTTAGCCTTATCAAAACCAATTGGAACCAATACATCAAGGAGAGAATCCACATAGATTAGGGTGGCACCAAGTAACTTTACCCAAGAGACCTGGAATTTCTCTTGAAGAGTCAAAGAATACAGACCACCTGGGTTGAATATTAGTTTCAGTCACAGCAAAGAATCAATTACTATTTCTTGGAAACTTGTTTGTACAACTTCTAATGGTTCTAGGTTCTTATATGCACATACTTGAAACCAGTAGAACAACTGTGATATTATTTTGGCCTCTATCTGCAACTCTTTAAAGGAGCTATGTCTTTTCTGGGAACCATGTGTCTGAGGTCTGTAGATTCTGTAGAAAGTCAGCAGCTACCCTCGCCCCCCCCCCCAATAATGAAATATTTTGAGGAATATTAAAAAGGCAAGATATTATATTTCCCTAAAGGGTTAGGGAAGGAGAAATGGAGAAACATATTTTTAGAAGCAGAACAGCCCCCAAGTCTTTCTTAATAGCCCACAAGCAGAAACTGAGGAGGCCAACTTTTAGCAATGCAGATTTGGTAATCCATTCAAGACAGTAGATTTTGAAACTCCCTGCAGCAAAGTTTGAACAAAGACAGAATGATAGGATTAGAAGCAGTCCCTCACCCAAGATCCAACACAGGATGAAAGACATTAGGCACAATAGGAATTGCCTAACTCCCTTTCAGAACACAAGCCCCTTCATTGAACTACTCCAGAGCAGCCCAAACTTTCAGTTTGGGCATGCGTATACGCACAGTTTGGGCACTCGCTGTCTAAAAGGTTCGCCATCACTGACCTAGGATTTGTATTTCCTCTTTTGCCTATAGAGCCAGCCATTACCCCTACATAACCCCTACATGACCCCATAGGAATCTGACAACACCCAATAGAATATTAAAGGACATGTTCTTTCACAGGAACAGGCAGCTTAAATACAAAGCCCAAAGAAGGTATAAAAACCCACCCACTCTCAACTCCATTTTATCAGCTGCCCAGAATCACATGTGGTTCTGCTTCATCAATAAACCTCTCTTTCCAATCAGCCTCCATGTTTCCAGTGTCTTTCTCCCAACTCAGAACTCAACCAGATGGATATTTCTTCCAACAATTCCATGGAATCCCAATGAAAGACACAACTGCTTTAAAGAGTTGCAGACGACTGAAATTACATTCACATCTTCACATGTTCTGAAGCCCATTTTTGGAACTGAAGTTGAAGTATTGAATATCCTTAGCTCCCATAGACTTAGTGATTTCAGAGATATACACACAAGAAAATCAAAACGATCTAACTCCACTCAATAATCTGAGTGAAATATGATACTGAGAGTGTTTTCAGCATGAAGGAAGAACCACAATTTTCATCTTGGTTAGTCTGAGCTGCAAAGCTTTAGAAGTGGCAGGAAATTTACTAAATTGCTCTTTATCAAACCTTATTTAGAATTGAATTACTGCATAAATTTAATTTAATCTTTTAAGAATTCTAATAGATTACCAAGATATTGTGAACTCTCAGAATTTATACATAATGTTATGGTGTCAGTAAAAACAACATTAAAAACTAAGAGTAAAAAATTCTCAAGCTTTTAACAATTTATAATATTTTCAATTTATTCCATTTTCACAGACAGTAGCAGAAAATCATGAAAAGCCACCATTCCATTAGTCCTCCTCTCCCTGAATTTTGTGCAGCTGATTATAATTTAAGAACTACTATTTAATTTTATGGATTAGTACTTGAATTTTTTCATCTTCTCCCCATCTCTTTTCCTTCTGTGACAGATCATTTAGATTGTAAGCCTGCTGTAAACTGTAAGCCTGTATATAAGCTTCTCTGAGAGCTTTTTAGAGATAAAAATGCAATCAGTTAAATTAGGCTTTAAGTCTTATGTGAGAGTAATATCTAGAGTTTGCCTGTCCCCTGTGCAGTATACAAATTTCTCAGGTCTAATAAAAAGCAAAAATAATTTTCCTTTTCTATCCTCCCAAACTTTCCCCTATTGTATATCTCTAAAATACTCAGATTCAAAAAGGATAACAATACTCTTTGTCTACTCTATCCAGACCAGCAGCTCAGAAACTGGCCCATTCCATATTATGCAGTCAAAGACATCTGAAATAAATCAGTCTGGGACAAGCTGATCTATCTCAATATTATTTACTTTGAATGGTAGCAGCTATCCAAGGTCCCTGGCAAAGGTTTTTCACACCATCTGTTATCTAATCCTTTTAACACAACAAAGGAAGGCTTCAAGACTGCTATTTTTTTTTAAAAGTATCATTTCTTCCCATCCCCCCAAGAAATTCTGTCTTTCCTTAAGGCCTGAATCCTACTATCTTCTCGATACAAATACATTTTCAAGTGTAATGTGTAAATGGGAAACAAGAATCATTTTCCTATATTCCAGTTCTTTTAAAAAAGAATGATTTTTGTTTTTTTAAAAAAAGATATAAATTTGACCTGAATTCTGTTAAGAAAGTCAAATTGAATCTGGTGGCCTCTATAAAATATGGATTTCATATCCCATCAGCAATGTAGGCTAACACTTTTCAGGGGATTAGGTTTGAGAATAATGGTATTCTGATAAAGACGTTTTCTCTCTTCAGATGTTCCTCAATCTCCTGAAGGTTGTGAGGATACAAGAATTATTATTCAGCAACATCTGAAGAACAATACAATTGAGAGAGTCCAGAAATACTTCACAAGAAGAGACCTCCACTCCTCTGCTCGCAACAGAATTCCTTATTCCACCAGACTTGAAATTTTGGGCTTAGACCACTTAGAGCTACATTGCCTTCGATCTGATCTAAATGTAGTTCATAAAATCATCTGCCACAATGTCCTACCTGTCAATGAATACTTCAGCTTCAACCGCAACAATACACGAGCACACAATAGATTCAAACTCAATGTAAACTGCTCGAAACTCGACTGCAGAAAATACGATTTCAGCAACAGAGTAATCAATGCCTGGAATGCACTACCTGACTCTGTGGTTTCTTCCCCAAACCCCAAAAACTTTAACCTTAGACTGTCTACAGTTGACCTCACCCCATTCCTAAGAGGTCTGTAAGGGGCGTGCATAAGCGCACCATCGTGCCTACCGTCCCTGTCCTTCTGTCCTATTGTCTAATTTTTACCTATACATACTTTGCTTTTGTTTATGTTTATATCATATCTGTTATCTTGTACACATGTTGACAAAATAAATAAATAAATAAATAAAATAAAACATGGGACTCACATCTCTGTTCAGTTGTTGTAAGCAGGTAGTAAGGGTTAAACATTAATTGATTGTAAAAATCTGTCCACAAATCACAAGAGTTGGTTTTGTGCCTGATCCAATAATTTGGAAAATCAGAGCAAGATTTGTGCTTCCCATCTTCAAGCCTGAAATCTTATGCTTCCCATCTCTTTTATAAGCTTGTACAGTAGTACCTTGGTACTCAACAGCTTTGAAACTCATGGAATTTGGTACTCAACACATTTTGAGGGGGAAAAATTGTACTGATATTCCTTGTTTGTTTGGTACTAACACATGAGCTAAAACTTGTCGGTGTCAGCTGCCTTGTTGACTCTATTCCTTATAGGAAAAAAAATGTTTGGTACTCATCATTTTTGGTATGCATCACACCTCCCGGAACCAAGGAACAACTGTACTATATAATATTTTCTGGTTCTGCAAAATAGAACGGCAGAACATTTGTCTAACTCTAAGGGGATGAACATTGCCAATTTTTAGAAAAATAAATGCATAGGCTTTGGATCTACCTTCCTTGTGTATGTGTATATGTACTGTATGTATATACTGTATGCATGCATGTGTGTGTGTATGCTTGTAAAAGCTTTCACAAGATTTCAAAGATGTTTTAGAACGCATAAAGGTATAAATATAGCATCTTCTCATAATTTTAAAAGCTGCTATATCTCTTCCTGTTCAGAATTGCTGAGGAAGGGGATTAGATTGTTGGTCAGAAAAATCATATAATTCTTTACTAAACTATGCTATTTTTTTGTACCAAGTTGTCAGTGTAAGTAATTGTTCTATGAAAAAAAGAATGATGTACAATACACATATTATATAAAGAGGAGATTTTTTTTCTTTAAGCATACATGAAATTACTTTGAATGGATCAGATTGGTTGTATTTCAGATCTATAGCAGGTTATCACAAAATTACTATGTTCATTTCAGAGCTTGAGATCTAGAAGTGCAGCAAAGGTTAAAAAACAAGGTGAACATTTCACAAGAAGCAATCTATTTTCCTTGGGAAGTTGAGCTGTCATATAAAATTAATTCAGACAGTTGCAATGTTTTTTATAAATAAATTCAAGTTGTAAGTCAGCTGCTTGTGAAATCCATGATTTCAAAATCTCATTAGGCATTTCATCTTAAAGCACACATGTGCATATACAGCTGGTAAAAATTATTTAAATCTTATGTCCTATATCACTAAGGAGTTCAAAGCACCACAATATTCTTTTTGAATTACCCCAATACGATATGTCAGAATAAGCATTTAAATTAGGGGATCCCTGCCCTTGTAAATAATTCAGGGTTTATTTCCCCATCAGCTGATCCTGATGAAGAAATTACTTCAAGTGCAGAGATACCTTAACTCGTATTCTAGAAGTAGTACATCAAGTGCATGCTTGATTTGTAAGGTCAGGAAGTCATGAATATATCTTACTATGTACACTTAATGCTGTTAAGGCTGAAAATTGAAGGATAAGTCAATAATAAAATACAATCAAACTTGACTTTCAGACAAACTATTCAACCATTCTAACATTTGAGTTAGGGAAAGTCAGGAAAACATCCATGAAACCCAACATTTTTGGAAATTTAGTCTGACAAATCATTAGGCAAATACAATAGGGCTGAATATTGGACAACGGTGAAATGTATTATGCTTGCTTTCCATTTAACGTATTTCATATTCATATTCCTTTGTATGTTTGTTCTAGCCTATTTGAATGTTAATCTTTTCAGCATTCAAAAACGTCCAAAAAGGCTGGACAATTATTCTCAACAACTAGCTGTTAAAAACTGTCTTCGTATTACTAACTGTAAAGTGCTACTTGTTTTAAAATTTCCCTTTTTATTTTTAAGGTTTATTTTTACACTTATTTCATTGTACTGCTGATCAAATAAGTTTGATTAATCATTAATTGGTTGATTCAATAAAAAATGCACTCTGTAGTATCCAGATGCTGTTGCCTACAAACTGACATAGAAAAACATACAGTACTAGAAAAAGAAAATAAAACATAGAGGAGGTAAGGAGGAAATTTTAATCTTTGAAATAACTAAATTATGATTCTATATCCCTCAGTATTGATTATATTACTTTGCATTGTTGCAACTTGCAGTTCAGTAATATCCAATATCCATGTAAAATCAGCTAGATGTATGTACAGTATATGACTGTACATACATATTTTATTCTAATGAAAAAGTCATTTCTTGTGTTGCAGTATAAAGTAGGTAGAATCTGATAACTGGCAAGTATGTTTTAATTGGATGTTATTATGTATAAATCTGGCTAAATTTAAAGTATATCTACATCAGAGGTGGGTTCTAACCGGTTCTAAAAAACCGTTAATAAACAGATGATGATGTCACGGAGCCGGTTCTGTCAGTGCCAGTCCGTGGGCACTGTTATCTTGGATTTTGCTTCTGCGCATGCGCAGAAGCTATTTTTTGATTGCTGTGGGCATGTGCCCGACGCAACCCTGAGCAAACCGGCAGCAAAACGATTCACAACCCACCCCTGATCTACATGCTACTGGAAATGAAAACAATCCTTTATCAACAAAGGAGTAAATTGTACTTTGCAAAATATACAACAAAGCTGTTGAACAAAAATTATAAGGAGATGTGTTCAGACAAAGTAGCAATAGAAGGTCTGCTAGTTCCTGTGATTATATTTCTTGTCTCAAAAAAAAAATTCCTAGTATAAGGCCCTATCTATAACTCAAATAAATCTACATTGATCTAGTAACCATTTCTCTATTTCTAATAATGATGCAATATATAGTTCCCTCTGGATGTACACCAGTGGTGGGTTCCTACTGGTGCAGTTCACTCTATAGCACCGGTAGCGGCCCTCTGGTGACATCACAGTACCGGTGTGGTCGGTTGCTGGTGCCTGGGCACTGCCATTTTTTTTAAAAATTTTTTTTACATTTTTAAAAAAAATTTCTTTTGCGCATGCCCAGAAGTTGAGCTTCCGGCACTGTGCATGCGCTGCCTTCCTACCCCACAGTGAGTCCAAGCAGGGGAGGTTGGCTGAGGGAGCACGTGAGACACTGAAAGAACGGGCGGCAGGACCTATCTCAGTTCCCCTTCCTTCAGGAGTCTGAGAAGCCACAAATGCGCAGTGATGATCCTAGGCATTTTTGCAAGTTTGAGGCTTCTCGAGCTGCTGAGGGGAGGGGGAACGGGCGGCAGGAGCCTAGGAACATCGAATGGGGAGAAACATTCAGGCCGGATGGAGCCTCGTAGAAGAACCGCTGCCGCGGTCTTGCTGCTCCCGCTGTGGGGGGCTGCTTTGCGGGTGGGCAATGCCCCCCTACTTCTCCAGCCACTGCCAAGCTCCCGAGGCCCACGCCCACCCAGTCACATGGCTGGCAAGCCACACCCACAAAATAAGCCACGCCCACAGAGTGGTAGTAAAAAAATTAGGAACCCACCCCTGATGTACACCTGTGGGAGTTGAGAAATATTTAAGAAGAGATTCTAACATCACTTCTTCCAAAATGCATTCCTGGGATTCAAAAGGTAAAAAAGTGATATTAACCAATAAGAATATACTGGGTAAATAATTTCGAAGAACAATGGATTCCCCATGGATTTTTTTTACTTATTTATATATTTTGTACATAAGATAATGGTTCTCATCTACAAGAGAGATAGAGATACAGAGATAAATTTTCCTGTGAGTTTTGGATAGTCATTATTCTACCAGTGTTTGAAAAATATAATCCATAAAACTGCTTTAAAAATTGAAATAAATATGGTATGGAATGAAAATAAAATCTAGTTAATTAGAATAACAGAGTTGGCAAGAACCTTGGAAGTCTTGTAGTTCAATACCTGCTCAACAGGGGTGGGTTTTAACTTACCTCACCGCCAGTTCACCTCCTCCTGTGCTGCGTGGCTGCGCACACATTGCACGTCGCATGGCCGCACAGCATGCGCAGAAGCAAAAACCAGCCAAAAATAGCCAAAAAAGCCAAAAAAAGACAGCAGCGCATGCACAGTGCCAAAAGCTCAGCTTTTGCACATGTGCAGAAGCAAAAAATAGCAAAAAAAGAGCCAAAAACAAGATGGCGGTGGCCACAGACCGGCACCAACAGAACCTGCTCCGTGACATCACCATCACTAACAGTTCTATATGCTGTATCCACACGCTCAAAATCTACCTAGCAACTAGGGACTATTTTCCTATTGGCTGTACACTGACAGCTCAGCCGGCGGGAAAGTTACAGCCATTGGCTGCCCGTTTTGACAGCCGCTATATAAATAGCATCTTGACAGAAAGTTACTCGTTGCCGAAAGTTACTGCTTGTGCTGTTAACAGCTGTTCCTGATTAAAGGGGTTTCGTTCCTAAAACCATCTCACCTCAGTTCCTGACCAAGCTAGAACACTATAGAACCGGTTAGAACCGGTAGGAACCCACCTCTGCTGCTCAAGCAGGAAATCCTATACCATTTCAGACAAATGGTTGTCCAATCTCTTCTTAAAAATCAGCACTGTTGAAGGATTCAAAACATCTGGAGGCAAGTCATTCCACTTATTAATTGTCCTAACTGTTAAGTCCATGGGACGAAGTGAAGACAGAACACAGAGAGTGTGAAAACACTAGCTTTTATTAAGGCAACAACTGGATGACAAGAACAGACGGAACGCTAGAAAGCCGGAGGTGCCGAATTGTCTCAGCCGCGTTTGACAGCTCTATTTAAGAGCAGCTGTCAAACGCAGCAGCCAATCAGAGGGCTGAGCGCTCCCGCTCAGCAGCCTGCTCCAATCTGCGGTGGCCTCTCCAGTTGCTAATGTTCGGGGAGGACATAACACCCCTCCCCACCAGGATGGAACATACGTAATCACCTAGATAGGCTGGGTGCCTGCGCAAACGCGTGGAATGTCTCAACTCTGCTGGACTGCCGGGAACTCCCGGCGGAACTTCTGCCGAAGACGGAGAGACTTCAGGCAGCGACGTTCGGCTTGAGAGCAACGCTGGACTACTATCAGAGGGCGCTGAAGTGACCGGTGAGTCTATTTGCAGCTCCGCGAGGCCGGCAAGGCCGGTGGCGGGACATGGCAATGGCGCGGTTGCAGCGGCCAGAGCTGGGGCAATGGTCTCCAGACTGGTGTCTGCCGGCCGTCGCCCCCTCAGCTGGTCAACGTGCCTCCTCCAGATGCGGCCATCCAATAACCTGACCCTGTAAGAGCAGGGGCCGGTTACCTCGGTGACATGGCCTGGTAACCAGCGAGGTTCCCCCCCATAATTTTGGGCATAGATGGTATCTCCCTCTGCAAAACTCCAGCCCCTGGCGTGTAGGACATACCCAGGGTGCATTCTGTCTAGGTCAGTGCGAAGGCGGCAGCCCATAAGTAACTCAGCTTGGCCTGCTGTTTGTCGCAGGACAGGGGGTTGAGTGTTGAGCCAGAAGGTAAGCTGCCACCCTGTCCTGCCAGTTTGTGGCACCCAACCTGCTCAGTGCTTCCTTAGCTGACCTAACAGCTCTCTCTGCCCAGCCATTACTTGCGGGGTGCCAGGGGGCAGTCAATGCTTGGCGAATTCCGTGGGAGACCAGAAATTGCTGGAACATACTGGAGGTGAACTGGGGCCCGTTGTCAGACACCACAACATCTGGGTATCCTTGAGTTGTGAACAGCCTCATTAAGGTGCATATGAGGGACTCAGAGGTGGTGTTAGTCATAAGTTCCAATTCCACCCACCCAGAATATGTGTCCACAGCCACCAAGAATTGGTGGCCATGGTAGGGCCTGCAAAATCCAGGTGAATTCTGGACCATGGTCCTCTCGGAGCCTCCCAAGACCTAGGGGCCGCAGTTGGTGGGGCAGGCCTAGACAACTGGCAGGGTTGGCACAGGGACACCCACTTCTCAATCTCCTGATCCATGCCAGGCCACCACACATAACTTCTCCCTAGGGCCTTCATTCGCACCACCCCCGGGTGGCTGGCATGCAAACGTTGGAGAATTGGCCTTTGCAGGGCAGGGGGTGCCACTACCCTATTTCCCCAAAGGAGGCAGCCTTGTTGGGTGGAGAGTTCTAGGCGGCGATGATAGTAAGGTAAGTAGGGTTGTTCTAACTGTCCCCCAGGCCAACCCCTTAACACCCAGTCAAGTACTTGGCGAAGGATGGGGTCACGACCCGTATGGGCAGCAAGGTCAGATGCCTGGATGGGGGCTCCCAGTTCCTCAACGAGGAGAACCTCAGAGGCAGGAGCGGGATCGATGATGGCCACAGGTAGGGGACAGCGGCTAAGGGCATCTGCATTGGCCATGGCCTTGCCCGGTCTGTAATTGAGGGAGTAAGAATAGGTGCTTAAAAACTCCAACCAGCAAGACATTCTGGGTGATAGGTACTGTGGGGCTTGGCAGTCTCCAGACAGGAGCCCCAGGAGTGGCTTGTGGTCAGTAAATAGGTGGAAGGGGCGCCCATACAGGTAGTCATGAAATTGTTTGATGGAAGCTACCAAGGCAAGTGCCTCCCTGTCAGTTTGACTGTAGTTGCGTTCTGTAGAGGACAGGGTCCTGGAAAAATAAGCGATTGGAGCCTCACAGCCATTTGGAAGGATGTGAGCTAGTACAGCTCCAATTCCAAAAGGGGAGGCATCTGCTGCCAGTGAGAGGGGCAGGTCTTGGTGGTACTGTGCCAACACTGCATCTGACATGAGGAGGGTCTTGACCTCCTTGAAAGCTGCCTGGGCTTCAGGCCCCCAATGCCAGGGCCTGTTGGCATCTAACAGCCGGTGGAGGGGTTCAGCAAAAGCGGCCTTATGTGGGAGGAAAATGTTGTAAAAATTGAGGAGGCCTAAAAAGAATTGGAGTTCTGACTTACAGGTTGGGGTTGGGGCCTCCTTAATGGCTGCCACTTTGGAGGGAGTTGGATGTATACCTGCCCCATCGATTAGGTACCCCAGAAACTCCACGCTGGGCACACCTATCTGGCACTTGCTGCGCTTCAGTTTAAGGCCTGCCAGGCAAAATTTGATGAGGACGGCTCTGACTCTAGAGTAGAGCTCCTGTTGGCTACTGGCGGAGATGAGAATGTCATCAAAGTATGGGATGACCCCTGGCAGGCCGAAAAGGAGGCGTTCCATCAGGTTTTGGAAGAGGCCGGGGGCAACACTTACGCCAAACTGGAGCCGGCAGCATTTAAAAGCACCCTGGTGGGTGACAATTGTTTGTGCTTCCGCGGTGGAGTCATCCACCAGGAGCTGCTGATAGGCCTGAGCCATGTCCAGCTTGGCGAAAGTCGTGCCCTGGCCCAGGGAATGGAGCAAGTGCTGCACCACAGGGATTGGGTATGGATGAGGTTGCAGGGCTTTGTTGAGGGTGCTTTTGTAATCCCCACACAGTCTGATAGAACCATCTGGCCTTAAGGAATGACCACAGGGGTCTCCCATTTTGCATGATCTGTTGGCTCAAGGACTCCCTGGGCTAGCAGCTTGTCAATTTCTGCATTCACCTTTGGCCGCAAGGCAAAAGGAACGCATCGTGGTTTAAGGCGGATGGGGGCAACCTGAGGATCTAGGTTAAGGGAAATGGGGTTTCCTATATAGGTTCCTAGCTTGTTGTCAAAAACATCTGCAAATTCAAGGAATAGAGGGCAATTGTCATGCGATGCAATGGCATGGACGCCCGACAGGGAGAGGCCAAGAGAGTCAAACCATTCTAGGCCCAGAAGTGAGGGCAGTGAGCCAGAAACTACAACAAGGGGAAGGTTGCCCATTGAAGGAGCTCTTTTCAACGAGGACCCTGGTCTCCCCTAAAATGGGAATGGGGTTCCCTTGGTAGTCCCTCAACCTGATGCTAGAAGAGGTAAGGCAGTTTTGAGTCAGAGAAGGCACCAGTCTATGCAAGGTATCCCATGAGACTATGCTTTTGGTGGAGCCTGTGTCCACCTCCATTAAGCAAGGGGACCCCTCAATCTTGAGCTCAAGCCAAATGTTCTTCCTCTCCACCCCCCCAGCAGTTAGACAAACCTCCTCAGGCTGAACCTCAGCGGTTTGCCTGACAGGAAAATAGTCAGCAGGAGGCTTTTGGGGGTGAGCAGGGAAAGGCTGAGGTGCTGATGGGACAGCAGCAGCCCCTATCGAGCGGCAAACTTTTGTGAGGTGTCCGAACTACCCGCAGCGGCGGCAGGTAGCAGTGCAGAACTGGCAGGAACTGCGGGGGTGAGGCTCCCCACAGCTGGCACACAGGTTGAAGCTAGGTTGCTGGAGTTGTTGCTGTTGCGGCTGCAGTTGTTGTTGTGGCCATCTTCGCTGGGTTGTTGCTCTGAGGCGGTGAACCAAGGTGGCTGTGGCAGATGGGTCGAAGGGATCGAAGTCTTCATGGTGCACGGCGAGAGGCTGCTGTGTCTGGTGTGCTGCTGGCTGGAAACGGTGGATTTCAGCAGCAGAATGGGTAGACATTTCTGCTGCCCGTACCTCGTCCAGAGCGACGGGCAATGTCAGTTCTGTGCGGGTGGGGAGGCGACGCTGCAGCCTAATGTCTCTGACCCCGCACACTAGTTGCTGCAGTAATGCATCATCAAGGTTTGGAAACTCGCAGTCTAAGGCAGCGTCTCGGAGGGAAGTCTTATAGTGATTAATAGCTTCCCCCTCTCGTTGCAGTCGCTGCTGGAATGCGAACCTGCGAGCAATGCGAGATGGCGTGGGGGAGTAATGGTTTTTTAGCTTGCTCAAAAGATCCTCCCATGGCACATTGTATACGATTTGAGGGGCCACCAGGGCTCTGGCTGTAGCGAACATCTGGTGGCCACAGGCATTTAGGAAATAGGCACGTTGTCGTGCGCTGGGGAGCTCTGTGAGGTCGTTCGCCTGCAGGTAGCACTCGAAACGCTCCATGTACACAGCCCAGGTTTCAGACTCGGGGCAGAAAACCTCAAAGGTGGTGGGGTCCTTGCCAGTTCGAGCCATGGTCGACGGTGGTACTGGCGGTAGCCTCGTGGGGACGCTTTGGCTAGGAGGAGGGAAGAAGCACTATTCTTTTCTGAGGGGGGTCAGCAGCGAGACCGATTTTATCCCACCTTCGTCGCCACTTGTTAAGTCCGTGGGATGAAGTGAAGACAGAACACAGAAAGTGTGAAAATTCTAACCTTTATTAAGGCAACAACTAGATAACAAGAACAGACGGAACGCTAGAAAGCCGGAGGTGCTGAATTTCCTCAGCCGCGTTTGACAGCTCTATTTAAGAGCGGCTGTCAAACGCGGCAGCCAATCAGAGGGCTGAGTGCTCCCGCTCAGCAGCCTGCTCCAATCCGCGGTGGCCTCTCCAGTTGCTAACATTCGGGGAGGATGTAACACTAACTGTCAGGAAATTTCTCTTTAGTTTGATTCTCTCCTTGATTAATTTCCATCCATTGTTTCTTGTTCTGCCTTCAGGTACTTTGGAGAATAGGTTGACCCCTCTTCTTTGTGACAGCCCGTTAGATATTAGAATACTGCTATCATGTCTCCCTAGTCCTTCTTTTCACTAGACTAGACATATCCAATTCCTGCAACTGTTATTCATATGTTTTAGCCTTCAGTCCCCTAATTATCTTTGTTGCTTTTTTCTACACTCTTTCTAGAGTCTCAACATCTTTTTTTATATTTTGGTGCCAAAAGTGGATGCAATATTCCAAGGCATTATAAAGTGGTATTAACACTTCACATGATCTTGATTCTATCAGTCTATTAATGTAGCCTAGGATTGTGTTGGCTTTTTTGGCAGCTTCAGCACACTGCTAGCTCATATTTAAATGATTGTCCATTAGGACTCCAGGATTCCTCTCACAGTTACTGCTATTGAGCCAGGTACCACCTATTCTATACCTTTATTGCAATCTGTGCAATAAAGAAAAATAGAATTATGAAAGAGAGATCAATTATATAATCCTCCTGTAAGTATTTAGGAAATATTCCTGTATTCCTAGATGTACCATTTTAAATGACATGTATTGATTTTAAAGTTGATTTACTTCCACAGCCTATACTCTGACAGTTGGCTACCATCTGTTCTGCAATAATATTTATAAAAAGTACTTTATAAAAACTTTATCATGACATCTAATCCCAGAATAATAAATAATTACAGTGGACACATCTGCTCCCATTTCAACATCAAGAGTTCTATAAAGCAAAGGATATTTTGATACTTTTCAACCTTTATATTTTTATTTGAAAACTTATGGGCCAAAGGTCTAGTCATCTTTGATGGTGAGCAACATATATTGGTTTATTATATAGCAATAATGCAGCAGTCTCTTCCAGGACAGAAATAGGACTGAGGAACATTTAATCTGGCTTGGAGATTAGTTTTCAGAATATAAAAGGCTTCATCTTTGTACAACTCATTGATAATAAAGAAACAGGCTTGAGGCTTCATATATCTCGGGATTATTTTTGATTGTGCTGGTTCCCTAGAATATGCCAAGTTCATAAACCAAAATGCCAATTTTAGCATTGCTAACATTCCAGACATTTTCCCTTCCATTTTTATTCCAGTAGCCTTACTCTGGCACCATTGCGATGTACCCTGCCAACCAGATAATAAGCTCATAAGTACTATATCCAACCCTTCTAGAGAGTTATGGCTATTTTTCATGCACAAAATCAGTTACTCCAAGCCCTCCATCTATTGTTGACAGAAATTGTTTTGTCCTTTTAAAACAAAGGGTAGAAACTGGCAGAAATCTGCAGAGAATGGCTGGCAAACAGTGGGGTTTTCAGTCTGCCCAGAAGCCTATGAATAATGTGTAAAATTCTCAAGAACTTAAGAGGTTCACAGAATTAAAGCAGAGTAAGTGCTAAATCTGACATTACTTAAGTTTCTCTGCAATATAGGTGTTGGGAACAATTTTAGTTTTTCTTTATAATGCAAGGCAATGTGGAGGCATTGCAAAGATCTTCCAAGGTGTTACTGATTGTAGTGGATATGTTGTTAAGGTCCAGAAACTCTTTAAACTGGATGCACCTCAGCAGCAGTGAGAGGAAAAAGATGATGGTCAGCTGGGGTGGCAGAATGCAGGGGTATGAGGCATTGTGAAGGTCCAGCACTGTGCACACCTCAACAGCAGCAGGAAGGGGGCAGTAAGGGCAGTGGAGTGCAGGGCAGCAAGCTTGTAGGAGAGAGTGCAGGACAGAGTGAGGTGGTGGAATGCAGAACACAAGTGTTGTGAAGGGCCAGCCGGTACCTCAAGTGCAGTGGTGGGTTTCTACCAGTGCGGTCCACTCTATAGCACCGGTAGCGGCCCGCTGGTGACGTCACAGTACCGGTGCGGTCGGTTGCCGGTGCCTGGGCGCCGCCATTTTTTTTAAAAAAAATTAATTTTTTTTTAAAAAATTTCTTCTGCGCAAGCCCAGAAGCTGAGTTTCCGGCACTGCTCATGCGCTGCCTTCCTACCCCACAGTGAGTCCAAGCAGGGGAGGATGGCTGAGGGAGCACGTGAGATGCTGAAAGAAGGGGTGGCAGGAGCTATCTCCATTCCCCTCCCTTCAGCAGTCCGAGAAGCCACGAACGCGCAGTGATGAACCTAGGCATTTTTGCACGTTCGAGGCTTCTCGAGTTGCTGAGGGGAGGGGGAATGGGCAGCAGGACCTATCTCAGTTCCCCTCCCTTCAGCAGTCCAAGAAGCCACGCCCACCCGGTGACATGGCCAGCAAGCCACACCCACAAAATAAGCCATGCCCACGGAGTGGTAGTAAAAAAATTAGGAACCCGCCCCTGCTCAAGTGGGATGCCTCAGCAGCAGCAGGAGGTGCTGGGTGAGGAGATGGCAAAGATCAGCTGAAGTGGCAGGGTGGTAGACGACAAGATGACAAAAAAGGCAGAAATAGAGGGGAGATATAGGTAGGGGCAGTTGACGTGCATGCTGGCAGCCTGCCACACGACCTTATGGGTGCTGCAACAGCATTTATTTATTTATTTATTTATTTATTTATTTATTTATTTATTTATTTATTTATTTATTTATTTATTTATTTATTTATTTATTTATTTATTTATTTATTTATTTATTTATTTATGAACCGAGGTGGTGCAGTGGTTAAAAGCAGCACTGCAGTTCAGCAGTTCAGCTGTTCAAATCTCACCGGCTCAAGGTTGACTCAGCCTTCCATCCTTCTGAGGTCGGTAAAATGAGAACCCAGATTGTTGGGGGCAATATGCTGAACTCTGTAAACCGCTTAGAGAGGGCTGTAAAGCACTATGAAGCAGTATATAAGTCTAAGTGCTATTGCTATTTATTTATTTATTTATTTATTTATTTATTTATTTATTTATTTATTTATTTATTTATTTATTTATTTATTTATTTATTTATTTATTTATTTATTTATTTATTTATTTATTTATTTGTGAGATTTATATACCGCCTCATAGTATATATATGGGTCAAAGAGTGGGTCAACCTGAGAAATAGAAGAATATTTACACTGGAGGAACACGAACTACAAAAAGGTTGGCATGCCTTTCTATGGGATAAAGGGAATAAATTGCATATATATTTTGTTAGACATAAAATAAGAGGAACTTTGATGCAAGTGTGGCAAGAGATCAAAAGAAGGCATTATATGAAAGTCCCTAGGTTAAGGTGACCAGACGTCCCGCTTTTGGTGGGACAGACCCGATTTTAAACAAATTGTCCCACGTCCCGCAGCGTTTCCAAAAAGTCCCGCTTTTTGAATTTGCGCAAAGCGCCTCGCTTCCCTCGAGCGGATCTTGAGGGAAATAGCTGCGGCCGCAAGCTACGATCTCGCAAGCTCCGGACCGGGCAGGGAAAACCCCCCACTGCGCTCTGACGTGCCCAACGGCCCAGTTCAGCGCCTCGCACGCTCCGCCCCGCTTGACGGCAACAGCCAGGAAAGTGCTTCTGGAGGCGTAGAGGGAGCAGCGGCTTTGGCGGATCTGGCCATGTCCTTTCCTGGGTCTGCCACATGGGGGGAAGGAGCGGAGGCGTGGGGCACCTGTCAGGCGCCGTGCCGGAGAGAAGACCAGGCCCGGCTGGCAAGGGCCAGGAAGGATTTTTCCTGCGCTGCCAGCCAGCTTGTCCTCCGGGCCAGACGCAGCAGAGGCTGCAGCTTTGTGCACCCCCCCCCAAACACCCCCCTTCATCGCAGCCCTTACCGCTGCCATGGCCGGGGCTCGCCTCTGCTGCGTCTGGCCCAGAGGACAAGCTGGCTGGCGGTGCGGGAAAAATCCTTCCTGGCCCTTGCCAGCCGGGCCTGGTCTTCTCTCCGGGGCGGCGTCAGCTGGGTGCCCCACGCCTCCGCTCCTTCCCCCCGGGAAAGGACACGGCAGACCCGCCAAAGCCGCTGCTCCCTCTACGCCTCTGGAAGCACTTTCCTGGCTGTTGCCGTCAAGCGGGTCGGAGCGTGCGAGGCCATGGCAGTGGTAAGGGTCTTTAAGTGTGGAGTGGGGCGGGGGGGCTGCTAAGTGAAGGAAGGGAGAAGAGCTTGAGGTTTCAGAGTGAAATCTGGGAAGTAATGAAAGTCTTTCCCGAAGTCTTTTGTCCTGGCGCGGAAAGGGGAGGCGTGGATCATCTCCCCTCCCCCCCGGTCAATGGTGTCCCGCTTTACCAAAGTGAAAATCTGGTCACCTTACCCTAGGTGGGTATCCACAATGGAAGCGATGATCCACCCAAACACCTTGGATATAAATAAAATGGTTAGGTATGAGGAACTTTTAGATAGACAAGGAAATTTAAAAAGCAGACAAGAAATGGAAGACCAGGGTATAATTATACATTGGTGGCCATATTTGCAACTCCAATCCCGATATAAAAAAGATAAAGAGGAGAATGGATTTGAGACTCCTGCAACAATTAGATAAAATACTGACAGGCCCAGATGAAAAATTAATAACAAAAATTTATAATTACTTATTAGAATTTGATAGAGCTGAAGATATAGTGAAGGGAGTTATGATAGCCTGGGCAAAAAACATTGGACATAGTATTGAAATGGAAGATTGGGAGAAAATCTGGAATAGAAATTATATAATAACTAAATCGGCAAAGTACAAAGAGAACCAGTATAAAATGTTTTACCGATGGTATATAGCACCATCTAGACTAGCGAAGATTTACCCAAATTTAGAACCGAATTGTTGGAAATGTGGACAAAAGCAAGGCACCTTTTATCATACATGGTGGTTATGTTCAGAAACAAAAAAATATTGGGTAAAAATTCACAAATGGATACAGGAAATAACAGGTTCTCAGATAGAATATACTCCAGAGTTATTCTTGTTAGGGATTGTTAAGGGGGAATATAATAAAAGAATAATATATATTATGCTATATATAATAACAGCAGCAAGAATAGCATTCGTGCAATGTTGGAGACAAAAGAATATACCTTCCGAAGGCTTAGTAATAAGAAAAAATGACTGTTTAATTTACATTCTTAATCTGTCATTTACACTTCTGTTTTTGCCAAGTTAGTGTTTACTATTTATTTATTTATTTATTTATTTATTTATTTATTTATTTATTTATTTATTTATTTATTTATTTATTTATTTATTTATTTATTTATTTA
The DNA here is from genome assembly GCA_023053685.1 of Diadophis punctatus similis. NCBI lineage: Eukaryota > Metazoa > Chordata > Lepidosauria > Squamata > Dipsadidae > Diadophis > Diadophis punctatus. Next base: position 7,769,341 of record JALIGW010000008.1, read on the forward strand.
TTTATTTATTTATTTTAGTGTTCTTCTATGCCTCTCTACTCCCTGGGGACTCAGGGCGGCGTAAAGATTTTATTTTGCATAAAGATGATATGTGAAGTATGTATTTAGCAGTTCTGCTTTCTTTCTACTGCCTGTTACTTCCTTATCATCCTCTCCCATTAGTGAAAAGATTGTTCCGTTTACTTTTTTCTTGTTTTTTATATGTTGAAAGAAATCTTTTTATTGTTTTTGACATTTGTCTTACTTTGTTCAAAGCCTTAGTTTTCCTAACTTCATCTTTGCAGGTCTGGGCTATTTGTTGGTATTCTAGTTTAGTTATGTGTCCTTTTCCCCCCATTGTTTGTATTTATTATTTTTTCCTCTCAGTTGGTTTGAGAGTTCCTTGTGCAACCATGCATTTTTTGTTAGTTTCCTTGTTTTTCCTTTTTAGAGGTATTGGATTGGGCTTTTATAATCATATTTTTCAGTTTTCCAAGCTGAGTTGATTTCCCTTTGAAGATTTTTCATCCATGGAATCCTTCTGAAGCTCTCTTTGAGTTTGTTAAAATCAGCTCTTTTGAAGTCTGGTCTGCTTATGTTCTGTTCAGGGGCAGGTTCCTATTACCTTCTCCTACTGGTGCACATTGTGACATTGTGTGCACGCGCGCACACCCCCTTGCACAATTTTGGCTATCTGCGCATGCGCAGAAGGACAATTTCACTTCTGTGCATGCGCAGAGAGCCAAAATCCATGAAAAAAAAAAAAAAGAGATAGCAGCACGGCTGGACCGGCAAAGAAAGCACCGGAGCCGTTGCGCAAGCGACAGGCCCCTACCGGAATGGCGGAGTGGACCGCACCGGTAGGAACCCACCACTGGTTCTGTTGCTTGTGTCTGTTTTATAATGAATTCTAATGGCATGGTCACTCTCCTCTAAAGTTCCTGCAACTTCAGTCTCCTATATCACTTCTTCTCTGTTGGTAAGAATGAGGTTCAGTATAGCTGTCCCTCTAGTTGCCTCCTCTACCTTTTTGATGATGAAAAGGCTGAGTCAACCTTGAGCCTGGTGGGATAGCCTTCACATTAATAGAATATCACATAATCACATAGAATAGCCTTCACATTAACAAGGTGCTATGTTTATTTATGATGGTTCTCTTTGGGAAATATAGAAACATCCAGTATTACAAGAAATTTTCACTTGTACTGTATATAGGGACAGAATGAATTTATATAACATGTTTTTCTACTTTGGTAGTGTTGCATCACTTATTTTATAGTCTTCCCAATGAACATGATATATTGCATACCAGTTTTTGCTTGCCAGTTCATATCCAGAGATGAAAATAAAGATGGCAAATTTTATACAGTGGCCTACAAGGGTAGATAAGAACAATATTTCATTGTCTTTTGATTGGTGTAAGATACTTTCCATGATCTTTTTAATTATATAGCTAAGATAAATCTGTGATTTTATCTTATGTATAATTTATCTTATGTATAATTATGTATCATTATTATGTATGGATTATTATGTGTCATCTTGCATATTTATTTGGATGATCATTTATTGAACCTAAAATGGTGAGGAAGGTAAAGCAGACAAAACAATAGACTAAAATCACTCCATGAAGTTCATGGCTTAGTGGAATTTTGAACCCAGCACTTTTTGGACATGTTGCAATTGTTTAATCACTAACCAGACTAAGCTCTAAATCAGGGGTAACAAACTCAATTTTATTGAGGGCTGCATCAGCATTATGACTGCCCTCAAAGGGCCAATTGCATGTAAGACTATGTATCATATTAACTCAGGAGTGCGTTATGTCCAAGATGTGGGCAAAACAGGATTAACATTTCAAATATGAACAAACATTTTAAATAAATCTGCAAAAACAAATTTAAAATAAAGAAAAAACATAAGATATTTATTTCTCTCTCTCATGCCATTTTGTCCGAGCCAGATGTTTGACGTCTTTTTTACCTACAAGTTCATTCATGTTTGAGGTTAGGTTCTGAGCTGTGGAAACTCTCAGGATAGTGTGGAGATGTGCATCAGTGAGAAGACTTCTGTGTGTGCTTTTGTTCACCTATATCACAGAGAAAAGTTGCTCACACAGGTATGTACTACCAAACTTGCAGAGCATTTGAGCAGCTTGTAGGCAGAGTTGGGGTATCATTTTAGGGATGAACCTGGTGAACTGTGTGGGCCCTACAGAATCATACTTTGCCTTAAGTGTGCTGTTACATTGGAGTTCTATCAGCTCCATCTGGATGTTTACAGGTGCTTTCTCCAGGTCAACTGCAAATAGAGCAGTCAAAAATTGAATTTCTGTGCTTTAAAGTTTAACAAAGCAACGTGTAAACTCCATGTGAAGTGTGCTCAGTTTATCAGCAAAATGAGCATCTGAGAACACAGCAGTGGAGACTTGGTTTATGAGTCGCAGCTTAATTTTCACTGCATCATGCATGTCTGTGATCACATGGTCCCATTCCTGAAGCTGAAGATTTAGCGCAGTGAGATGCTTAGTTAGGTCACACAGAAAAGCCTAACTCACACAGCCACTTTGCATCCCACAGTACTGTGAAGCCTTTTCCTTTATTTTCTATGAACTGGCAGATTTCCTTATGCAATTCGAAAAATCTATTGAGCACTTTTTCTCAACTTAGCCATCACAGCTCTGTGTGATAGGGCAGATCACCAACTTCAGAATGTATTTCCTCCAGAAAAGACTTAAATTGGTGGTGATTTAAACCTTTGGCTCTTATAAAGTTAACTTCTGTGTTACAATGCTCATTACATGTCCCATATTCAGAGCTTTGCTGCATAGTGTTTCCTGGTATATGATGCAGTGATATGCAATAGCTCACCTGTGCAATTCTCGCTCTTCATCTTCTCTTGCATCCTTTCCGCTAATCCACTCTTTTCCCCCCGCACATTGAAGGTGCTCCATCTGTTGTCAGTCCCATAAGTTTGTCCCAGGGCAGTTTCATGTCATTTACACATTTAGATACTGCCCCAAATATACCTTTTCCTGTGGTAGTGCCATGTATTGATTTCATATCCAAAAGTTCCTCTGTAATGCATAAACTTGAGTCCACCCCACGAGTAAAGATTGTCAGCTGTGCCATGCCAATGATGTCAGTGCTCTCATCCACAGCAAGGGAATATGCAACGAAATCTTTTCCCTTTCAATCAATTGTACTTGTAAATCAATGGCAAGCTCACATCAGCAACAGTATTTCTGCTTAGGCTTACATTAAAAAATGCTTGCTTTTGGTCTGGCTACAAGACTCCACACACTTTAATCATGTAGCACTTCAAAAATTCCTCCTCTGTAAATGGCCGGGCTGATTTAGCTATCTCTTCTGCTACTATAAAACTAGCTTTCATGGCAGCTTCACTTTGTGATTTTGCTTTTCTGAACATATGCTGCCGTGGCATCAGACTCTTTTTAAAGTCTAAATGAAGCCCTTTATTGGCTCTAAAACTTGGAATCCCCAGTATTGGTTTGTTTTCAAACAGAGAAATACTATTGTTAATCATAAAAGATATATTTTTCCATCTCTCATTTTTTGTTAAGAAAAAAAGATAGGTAGTATGATAGAAGACATAGAAGGGATATGAGAGATAGAGACGTCCAGATAGCCATTAAAACCTAAATATGGCAGGCTAATTTTAAATTCAAGCTCTCATGTGAAAGCATTCTAGTCTTGCACCATAACAAGCATTAGAATGCTTGTTCATTGCATCAAATGTAGTATGAAGCACAAAGATGTTGCAAATCAACATCCAGAGAATGAACAAAATTAAAGTTTTTCAAAGTAATTGCACTTAATAAATTGAATTGAAATTGCACTTAAGGTAACAAATGGGAGGATAAAATAGTTATCCCCTCCACACACACCCCGAAGAAAGCTCCATTTGAGTACCAAATTACAAAGCTTCTTGGCTGCTCCCACCGTAAAGTGAATGCAGTTTTAAAGTGATAAAATAGAAACCAAAAATATGCCTGCACACTGGCACAACTAACATTCTTTTCTTCCTTCCACCCCCATATCATTTGCTTTAAAATACCAACAGGTGTCTGGAAACCTTCCTCTGGATATCATACAAGTATTGTTGACTAAGATCTATACAGATGGCATGTAACGAAAAGAGGGTGGTCAAAACAGCTAGTTATAATCAAGAAATGTGCAACATGTGAAATAATTATTTTGCAAAAATTTCTCTAATGGGATATTTAAATACTTTGTTATGAAAGTTAAAGCTTTCAAATAATTTAAAAGTCAATTATGAATTTATCTATATGAAGAAAGGAATATAGATATAGGATATTAACAAATAAATAAATAAAGGCACAAGGAAGATAAGGTCATTTCATATGCAGAGAAAATTCAGTGAGGGCGAAATTGAAGTGAATATTTAACTCTGTAATCACTTCAAAATTTTAGATATTCAATTTTCTAACCATTTGCCAAGCTTCAAGTAGGACAAACAATATCTGAAATTTTATAATCAGCCACTAAGCTTTATGTAAGCAAACAGTAAAAAGCAAACCTGATTTGATTCTTAAGCCATATGCATACAGCTTACCCGAAGAATATAAAATGGGTGTAATTTGAATATTGTAGCACACTCATACTTGGGAAAATAAAACATTTTATTGAAAGCAATATCTAGGATAATTTGTAGAAGCAAGCTTTTGGTTCAGTATTCTGAAGGCAAATATAATAGATATTTTCCTGGGGCTTTTTTATGAGACTAAACTGCTAATGTAGGAAGCTTGAGAGAGGCATTCCAAGATATTGGATGCTGTCACAGTACAGATTTATAAAAAGTTCTACAAGTGGAAAGAAAATGTACATATAGAACTCTAACCAAAAGAATGAACATGGCAGGACTACTTTAATGAAAAGCAGTGAGGCCTGAAGTTCTTTCTCTGAATCATTTTTGAACAACACAGCCCTACTACATATCACTTTATTTTGATGATTTATAAGCCTATATCTTTTTGCGACAGCAAACATGTGCTTATGCTGTTCTATTTCATACCTGTAATAGAGTTAATATGATGAAAAAATGAAAGTAAAGGAGGGAAGAGATTTCTATTCAGGCATCACTTGGTAGAGGAGGGGACAGTGAACTTCACTGCACAGAAGTGGCACTGAAGATGCCATTTCCAATATCATACTTGTAATATGAATTCCACAAATGACATATAGTTCGTGTCAATGTCTGGGCTAAGGAAGACTTTACAGCTAAGTTTGTACTTGTTGAAATATTTGGCATTATACCCATGAGGCCTATTCTGGTGTGCATCTTTATAGATAATATGGTAACAATATATTTGCTAAATGACAATACATGTTCACAGAGTGAATTGGGACATAGAGGTAGTTCAGTGTACAGCCTTCACCATTTTCTCAGTGCTTCCCAGCTATCCCAAATGTCCAAAGCTTCCTTAGAAGAAGCTAATTTGGCAAACCGGCTGTGCACATCACCCATAATGGAAATCTTTAAGGCAGTATTGAACAAGAAAGATACTATAAGTCTTCTCCTGCTGTGCTGAGAAGGTATTTTATCCTTGCATAGTACTGACATCTGTCAACCATTTGTCAACTGAGGAGTATTATCTATGTGGAATTTTGCCTCCAAAATTCCACCGGGAAAGTGCTGTACAGAAGGAGTGGGTTAAAAAGTGGGTTAAAAGCGCACTATCAAATCTTGTACCTGTTAACAGTGGTGTTCCCCAAGGCAGCATTTTAGGACCAACACTCCTTATACTTTACATAAATGACCTTTGTGATCATATTAAAAGCAATTGCATTCTCTTCACTGATTATGTAAAACTATTCAACACCACCAACAATGCTACCACCCTTCAAAGAGACCTTGACTATGTGTCAGATTGGCCAAACAAGTGGCAACTTCAAATCTCAACTAACAAATGCTCTGTCTTACACATTGGCAAAAAAAATCAGAACATAAAATACAAGCTAGATGGACATGACCTTGTAGATGACCCACACTCTGTCAAGGACCTTGGAGTAGATCTAAGTGCCAGAGCCCACTGTAACAACATTGCCAAAAAGACATTAAAAGTTGTTAACCTAATCTTGCATAGCTTCTTCTCTGGTAATATTGTACTAACTAGAGCATACAAAACATCTGCTAGACCAATTCTCGAATACAGCTCATCTGCATGGAACCCCACTGCATATAAGACATAAATACAATTGAGAGAGTCCTGTTGTGGCTTGCCCGCGTCCCGTGCAATTGATCGAGGATCTGGAGGACCTAGAGACGCCCATGGCGCGGCACTATCACCCTGTGTACCTGGCACCTGAGTCTGACAGCGATGAGGACTCAGTGCCAGAGGAGGAAGACCAGCCAGGGCCTTCTGCACCTTCTCAGCCGGTGCAGAGTGAGTCCTCAGAGGAGGAGGAGTCTCTGCTGGATGCTAGGGCTCACAGAACAGCTAGCAGATGGGATTGGCTTTACAGCCAGAGGTCTCCTCGCAGGTAAAGCTGAGGGCTAATGGGCCACACCCTCAGGCTATTTAAGTCCTGGAGCACGCCTGAATTGTTGCTGGAAGCAACACCTGTGTTCTGCGAGCATTCAAGACGTCTTTGTTCCCGCTCTGAGTTCTGTATTTGGAAATTTCATCTCATTTGCTTTTGGATTCCTGGATTCCTGCCAACTCCAGTGAGTGACGAGATAAGAACTAGGTAATTGCCAGCTTTGCTTTGAACATTTGAACTCTGGCTGAAAAACTCACGAAGATAATATTCACCCAGACTCTTGTGCCGTTTGTTTCTGGACTTTGAAAAACCACTGACTTTTTACTAAGAATATTTATTAGTAAAACTTCTTGATTTCCTTTGCAAAGAGTTGTGTGTGTGTCTTTTCTGGGGGTTCCTGTGCTGGATATTTCAGAGAAGATATTTCAGAGAAGAGTCCTCCATTCCTCTACTCGCAATAAAATACCTTATGCCACCAGACTTGAAATTTTGGGCTTAGACAACTTAGAACTATGCCATCATCGATCTGACCTAAGCGTAGTACATAAAATTATCTGCTACAATGTCCTACCTGTCAATGAATACTTCAGCTTCAACCACAACAATACACGAGCAAACAACAGATACAAACCTAAGGTAAACTGCTCCAAACTTGATTGCAGAAAATATGACTTCAGCAACAGAGTGGTCAATGCCTGGAATGCACTACCTGTCTCTGTGGTTTCTTTCCCTAACCCCAAAACTTTAACCTTAGACTGTCTATTGTTGACCTCACCCCATTCCTAAGAGGTCTGTAAGGGGCATGCATAAGCGCCTACAATCCCTGTCCTAATGTCCCTTTTTATTCGTATCCTTTTCATGTATTCAAAATCATGTTTATACTTTTATCTGTTATCTTATATATGCTTGACAAAATAAATAAATAAATAAAATGACATTTTAGAGAAACACACCTATTATATGGCCAGACTTTCTTGGAAGTATGGAAGATGAGTAAGGAGTTACATGGCAACTGGGCACAACTACATGATTGTCTGCTGCCTGGTAAAGAGCAATCTTGCCCTTTACAGAAATTGCTAAATAAATTATGTGCCAGGGTAGGAAAATCAAAGGACAATCTAAGAAAATGGGACTTTCCTATAGAAAGTCCACTTTGTGTGAATGTGGAGAAAAATAACATCACAAACATGTTATAATATATAGGATATAGGATAATATATAGGATGCCCTTCAACATGTACGGAGAAAGACCTCAGGCTGGCAAGAGATAATATTGACAACATAGCCTGGCACTGGGTTAATGTCATTTAATTTAATGGTATTTATTTTACATACTTTTTACATAAGCTATACTTTGTTTATAATTTGAAGGTGTTTCTGACACAAATAGAGAACTGAGGAATAGAGGGGAGAGGTCAGCAGGAGCAAGGGATCTTTTCTGCACCTTTATCTGTTAGTAGTGCTAAGGAAAAAGACATATCCATTCCTATTATTGGTGTCTCTCAGCTTATCAGCTAGAAAACTTCCTTTCATATGACAAGGTGTTTGGAGAGAATTCTCCATAGTCTCTGTTGGAGCCAGCTACCTATGGGACCCATCATCATAAATTGATATGGCTTTGGGCTGCCTGCTCTCTGCATTACTTTGGGATTCTCTAGACATTTTGTTGAAGCCATCAAATCTGAAAGCTCTGTGGTAAATGAGTAGGAGCTCACCTCAGCCTTCTCTCCTACTGAGAGTTTGAAGCAGAGCATCATGAATGTTTAACTCTGGTCTTAGAAATAAGGGGGCCACCATTCCCCAAGCAATTTTAAGGATGTAATTAGTTCAAACTTCAAAATGTCATTGCAGCAAAGCATTCTTTCAAAGCTCACATAGCCCTCATTACTCCCATGGCATTGAAAAGACAGAGTTCATTTTGCTGTTCATACAGTGAGTCTTACTCTTGCTGTAATATCTGAACAAGGCTAAAAAATCCTATGTAATGAAAGGATATAAAATATATTAAGACTAATCAAAAGGATTTATTCAGATATATTCCAATTGGTGCATCAGCTGTCAAATGAAAATGGCAAAGTGCTAACATATAAAAAAGAAATATGAAACTATGCAGTTATTATTTTGGCTTAGTATCCTCCAACAAGAGGTTATATATTCTATCAAGCAACAGTAAAGGAAACAGTGGATAGGTAGGAGTGAAACTAAAGATTTATACACAACTATGGCAATACTTTTTAATATGGAATAAGTTGAGATCTATTGGAGAAGATAATGATGCTAGGAATGGTTAGTGGACAAAAAGGATAAGTAAAGAACACATTGGCTTGATAACATCAAATCTGATGAAAAGTTCAATATACAACAATTGAAAAAAGCTGCGCTTGACAGGATAGCATGGAGAGCACTTGCCTATAAAGTAACCAAGAGTTGGACACAACTAAATGATTAAAAACAACAAAATAGGGGCAGTAGAATTGTATTTTGTACAATAGTAAGAACTATGAAATATATAATCATCTTGAAGAAGTGATGAAGTGCTAGATTATTGGAGGAAGGCAAATATTGTCCCTACCTTCAATAATTGGAATGGAAGTGGATCCAGGAAGGCAGATCAGCCAGTCAGACAATGGGAAAATTCTATTGCCAATCATTATTCTATTGATCTTGAAAATAACATGGTGCTAACAATCTGTATTTATCAAAAAAATATCCTTCCAGATTTCTTTTATAATTTCAAGATTGACTCAGCCTTCCACCCTTCCAAGGTGGGTAAAATGAGGACCCAGATTGTTGGGGGCAATATGCTGACTCTGTAAACCGCTTAGAGAGGGTTGTAAAACTCTATGAAGTGGTATATAAGTCTAAGTGCTATTGTTATTGCTATTATTGAATTTATTTTCCTAAATAACTTCAGGGAATGTTTTAGATGTATCTTTATTTGAACAAAGTGTTTAAAAAGTTCCTCATGATATTCTGATTGCTTAGTTAATTATTAGTTGGTTGAATTGCATAATTGTCTACATAGATGGCTTATAAATTGTATTTAAAAGATATCTCAATAATGGTACTTTATTAAACTGGGGGAAGTTATCAGATAGGATGCCACAAGATTCAATTCTGACCCTTTATGAGCCATGGTGGTGCAGTGGTTAGAGTGCAGTACTGCAGGCTATTTCTGCTGATCACTGGCTGCCAGCAGTTTGGCAGATAGAATCTAACGAGGCTCAAGGTTGACTCAGCCTTCCATCCTTCTGAGGTGGGTAAAATGAGGACCCAAATTGTTGGGGGCAATATGCTGACTCTGTAAACCACGTAGAGAGGGGTGTAAAGCACTGTAAAGCGGTATATAAGTCTAAATGCTATTGCTTTTGCTCTTCAGAACTTTTATTGATATTGACATAGAATTGGATGAGTTAGTTAATACTGTGGAAGACAAAAATAAAACTAACTTGATAGATTAGAGAATTGGGGTGGAAATAGCAGAATGAAATCTAATGAAAACAAAGTTCTTCATTTAGAGAACAGGGAATAGGTATATAAATATATAATTGTGTTTACCTACCACATCAATAGTTCTTTTCAAAACATCTTAGATTAAAAGTGGACTGAGTCAGTGGTACAGTATGGCTGCAAAAATGGAAATGCAATTTTAATCTGCAGCAACAGAAATATACTTCTAAATTGCTGGGAGATGGGTGGTGTTCAAATTTAATCAATTAACTGAAATTGAGAATGGTTGTACTGTATTATGGGTTATTCTGTGTTATTATGAGATACAACAACATTCCTCACATCTGTCTCATAGGAGAAGACTAAGACCTATATATCATCTCATAGGGCAGATATGGCTAAATCTAGTTTACATCAGCTTTGTTAATTATATCTCTGTACTATATCTTTTGACTTTTTCAAACTGTCCTTGCTTTTCCCATAACTATGCCCCACTTAATATATACAGGTAGTTTTCAGTTACCCCAATTCACCTAGCAATGGTTCAAATTTACGACACTATCTCCAAAAGTACTTACGACACAGTCCCAAAGTTACAAATGTTGTAGCACCACGGCAGTCATTCACCTTTACAACTGACCGCAGAGACACTGCAACATTCTCCCAGCCTATTTTCACCCACTACAGGGACCTAACAAGCACTGGCCCTGCTTTGCTGGTCCACTGGCTCCTTTCCACCCCATTACCAATTGATCACTCACTTACCTTTCAAAGATTCAAAGAGTTCCAGAACAGGCAAACCGCTCCTCTTTCCTCAAGTGAGCTGTCTCCTGTCCAGCCTTTCTGACACAGTTTCTTTGTCTGCTACTGATGCTCCAAAAGCAGTGCGGTGAGAACAGAGGCAGAGCGGGACAAGCACATCCTGCTCAACATGGCTGACTAATTGAAGCTGCCTGCCCAGATCCCAATCTGTTTTTGGGCCACCAAGCAGCGTTAGTGAGTCTGAAGTAGCTGAGATCATGCTCCCTGTTGGGTTCTGATACTGAAGAGGCAGGAGACAGGTTGAGTGACTTCAGCTCTTTATTAGTTACAGTGAGCAAACAACAGCAAATACCCAGGTGGTGACTGTGGTTTAAATAGAGGAACCTGGTTGGGAAGAACCAATCAGCAATTACCTGCTCTGCTCAATAGAGCGGACCTGTGTGGAAACTTCCCAGCTAGTATGCAGATCTCAGGACACAATATCCTTCCCCCCTTAGCTCAGCCAACACATTTGCATACGTAATCATTTAGGTACGCAGGACGCTTTCCTTAGTTGACCTGCGCAGTTCAGTTTGGGTGTCGGCTTTGGGCGGAGAGGATGTGTTTTCCCTCTCTGGCTCCTTCTGTGGAATTTGCTGGAACAGTTTGGGTGTGGCCTCAATCTCGGCTGTGATAGACTCCTCACACTCGCTGGGTGGCGCCTCCGGATCCTCAGATAAGTGATCCGGCTTCCTCAGGCTAGTAGTAGCTACAGGGAAAACATTATTAGGGCCCATCTCCCAGTCAGAATTTAATAGCCAGCGGTTACGTAGTTGGTCCACATGGCGCCGCCATTTCCTCCCATCCTCCAGGCCTACCACATATGATTTTGGCCTGATTATTTCAAGGATCTCCCCAGGTAGCCACAGAGGGCCCTCGGCAAAGTTTTTTGTGAACATGGTGTCCTTTATTTGGAACATTCTTATTTGCGCCCGACTTTTTATTTCCTTCCAGTTAGAATAACTTAGATGTAATCTATCGAGAACAGACCAGAGTTTACAGCCCATTAATAGTTCGGCAGGGCTCTTGCCTGTGGCCTTACAAGGAGTGATATGTTGCATCAAGGAGTGATATGTTGCATCATTAAGAATTTGTCTATGCGAGCCTGCCAGTCCCCCCGGCCCTAGTCAGCCTATCGCCTCTTTTGCAGATTATTCTTTTACAGATCATTCTACCAGGCCATTGCTACTCGGCTGGAACGGAGCGATCAGTGTATGTTTGATTCCTAAACTGGCTAGGAATCCCTCGAATGGTGTTCACGTGAGTTGAAGCCCATTGTCCGACACAATTGTGTCCGGCAGCCCATGAGTGACAAACAGTTTTCTTAACACTTTAATCACAGCCTCGGTTGTAGTGGTAGACATTATTACTATTTCAAGCCATTTTGAGTATGCATCAATTATTACCATGAATATTTGACCATGAACTGGACCCGCAAAATCTATGTGAATGCATGACCAAGGGGCCCTGGGTTGTTCCCACTTGTACACAGGGGATTTTTGGGGGGGTGCCCTTGATTCCTGGCACGGAGTATACCCTGCGACCCATTCCTCTATGTGTTTGTCCATGTTGGGCCACCACACATAGCTCTGTGCCAGTGCCTTCATCCTCACCATCCCTAGGTGCCCCTCGTGTAGTGCCCTTAGAATATCCTCTCGTAGCGACAGAGGAGCGAGGACCCGATCACCCCACCATAGGCACCCCCCTTGCACCAATATTTCATGCTGTCTTTGTGCATAGGGTTGGAGTTGGGGCTTTATTGGCCCTTGTGGCCACCCCCTCCACACCCAGTTCAAAATTGTGCGTAATTCAGCGTCTTTGTTGGTTTCGGCTGCAATGTTGGCCAACGTGATCAGGCCTGGTCTGGCACAGTCTATTAGGAGTACTGGGATGCTCGGAGTGGGGTCGTCCACTAAGTCCAGCAATGGGCAGTGGCTCAGTGCATCTGCATTACCCATGGCCTTGCCAGGGCAGTGAGTTAACGTGTAGGAATAGGCAGCAAGGAATAGTGACCATCTGAGCATTCTTGGGGGGAGTGCAGCCAGAGTGGGCCTGTTTCCTGCTATGAGCTCTAATAAGGGCTGATAGTCAGTGACTAGCTCAAAATGTCTTCCGAAAAGGTACTCGTGAAACCGCTTGACTCCTGCTATGGCAGCAAGTGCTTCCCGTAATCTGGCCATAATTTCTATCTGGCCATAATTTCTCTCGGCGCTCGAAAGAGTCCTGGATAAGTATGCAATTGGGGCCTCGTGGCCGTTCGGAAGTCTGTGGCTCAATATTGCTCCCACCCCAAAAGGTGATGCATCACACTCTAGTACAACTGGCAAGGTCTCGCTAAATTGAATCAGGAAACTGTCTTCTGAAAGGAAGTTTTTTACTGCCTGGAATGCATTGTTCTGCGCCGTACCCCAAACCCAGGTGGCCTTATTGGAAAGTAGTTTGTGAAGGGGCTCTGCAATGGTCGCTTTATTTTTCAGGAATATGCTGTAAAAATTTAATAGTCCCAGGAAAGCTTGTAGTTCGGTCCTGTTGGTGGGCACCAGAGCTTCCCTGATCGCCCTGATTTTATCCTTGGTAGGGTGTAATCCAGATCCGTTGATCCGGTACCCCAAGAATTCTACTTCTGGTACCCCAATCTGGCACTTGCTAGCCTTCGCTTTTAACCCTGCAGCTCTGAATCTCATAAGCACCTCTCTGAGCCTCTCCTTTAGCTGTGTTTTATCTTTAGCTGTTATTACTATGTCGTTGAAGTATGGGACGACACCTGGTATTTTGTTTAGCACTCTTTCCATTATTCCTTGGAAAATCCCTGGGGCCACACTAACGCTGAATTGTAGTCTATTGCATTTAAATGCCCCACAGTGTGTAACTATCATTTGGGCTTCTGCAGTCTCGTAATCAACAGGTACGCCTGCATGAGATCTAGTTTTGCAAAAATGGTGCCCGGGCCAAGCGTGTGCAATAGATGTTGGATCACAGGCACTGGATATGCACTTTGTTGAAGGGCCTTATTGATTGTGCACTTATAGTCTATGCATATACGAACAGACCCATCGCTTTTTATGGGAGTTACTATTGGGGTTTCCCATTTTGCATGATCGACCGGCTCTAGGATTCCCTGACTAATTAACTTTTCTACCTCTTGGTCAATTTTTGATTTTAACGCAAAGGGAACCCTGTGGGGTTTCATCCTAATAGGTGGTATTTGGGGGGTCTAAACTAAAGGAAATCGGGGTGCCCACGTACTTGCCAAGCGTTTGGTCGAAGATGTTCTGGAATTCGTGCAGCAGGTCATTGCAGTCAGCATTCATTGTATTAATAGTAGTCTTGTCTCTGGTTACCTTCATTGTTAATGCTTGGAACCAATCGAGCTCCAGTAGGCTAGGTAGGCGGTCACGTGCAATTGTTAGTGGTAGGTTTGCTTCCTGGTCGTCGAACTTCACAGTGACTTCTCTGTGCCCCCAAACTGGAATTCAGTTCCCTTGACAGTCTGAAATTCATAGTGTCTGGGTCTGTAGCTGGTCTTGGGTGAGGTTAGGCATGGCTTTCTTCACAGTTGACCAGGACATGATGGATATCGATGAGCCCGTGTCTATCTCCATTTCACAGGGGGAGCCTTCCACGAGCACAGTTATGCTAATTTTGGAATTGTTCTGAGTGCTCACCTGGTTCACCCTGATGTAGTTCAGCCCCAATTGTGGATTGTAGTTGTTTACTCGTTGGTTAGGGCCTCTTTCCTCTCATCTCGGCTCAATCGTCCTGCGCCTCTGGCAGGGAAACAGGGTGCCTTGCAGACTCGTACGATGTGGCCGAATTTCCCACATCTTTGGCAAATGGCATCTCAGAACTAGCAGGCTGCTCGGGGGTGCGGTCCCCCAAAACTGTAGCACGGCCCTGGCCTTTGACCCTCACCCCCTTGGTGCTGATCCATCTGGAATACTTCCTCTTCTTCGTAGTCTGGTAGTTCAGCATGACATTGAGTCTCGTTCACTTCTGAGTTCGTTTTATTAGGAGTCAGTGTGTTTTTTCGGTGCAGCGTTTCGGCATCCTTGTTAGAAGTCTTGGCTGCCCTGGCTTCCTCTAGCCTAGTCTTCAGAGTCAGGGTAGTTTTAGAAAGGAGCCTTTTCTGTAGGTTGATGTCTCGGACCCTTCGAACGAACCGGCCCAGTAGTGCATCATCTAGATCTAGGAATTGGCAATGTGCCGCTGCTCGTCTTAGTGCTGTTTTGTAGTCTTTGATACTTTCTCTTTCTTGTTGTAATCATTTGCCGAATTCGTACCGGCTGACCACTTTGGAAGGCGCCGGATCGTAGTGCTTCTGGAGTTTTTGTTTTAGTGTGTCCCATGTGGTCGCATCGACAGCATCTGGCTTAGTTAAAGCTATGGCGGTCTCAAAGACTTTTGGCCCGCAATGACTCAGGAACATAGCTTGTTTTCTGTTGTCGGAGAGGTTTTGCATGTCATTGGCTTCCAGAAAACAGCAAAACCTGGTCATGTAGTTTTCCCAGTTCTCGTTGTTAGGGTT
Source organism: Diadophis punctatus similis (assembly GCA_023053685.1). NCBI lineage: Eukaryota > Metazoa > Chordata > Lepidosauria > Squamata > Dipsadidae > Diadophis > Diadophis punctatus. The sequence continues at coordinate 7,784,620 of JALIGW010000008.1, forward strand.
GAATGGAGTTGGTGGGTGGAAGGACGTCATGGCTGCTTTCTATTGTAGTCTTTGTCTGGATTCGAATTTGGCAACTCGTGTCTGACGTTTCCTTCCGGCCGGGCTAGTTTGCTTTGTTTGAAAAATCTCTTCAGTATCCCACCTTCATTGCCAATGTTGGGTTCTGATACTGAAGAGGCAGGAGACAGGTTGAGTGACTTCAGCTCTTTATTAGTTACAGTGAGCAAACAACAGCAAATACCCAGGTGGTGACTGTAGTTTAACTAGAGGAACGTGGTTGGGAAGAACCAATCAGCAATTACCTGCTCTGCTCAATAGAGTGGACCTGTGTGGAAACTTCCCAGCTAGTATGTAGATCTCAGGGTACAACACTCCCAAAGGCTTCTCTTCTTTGCACTGAAACCTTTTGAGGCAGCAATCTTGCACTGCATCAGGCCTTCCATCTGTTTGCAAAAGGTTTTAGTGAAGAGAAGCTTGAAGGAACCAAGACCACACCCCCAAAGGCTTCTCTTCTCTGCGCTGAAAGTTTTTGCAAGTGGACCGAAAGCCTGAAGCAACACAAGATCACTGCCCCAAAGTCTTCTGAATGTTTTCAAAAAGTTTCAGTGTACAGAAGCCTGAAGGACCCAAAACCCCACTCCCAAAGATTTCTGTTGTCTGTGCTGAAAACTTTTGCAAGCTTCAGGCCTTCAAGCAACACGAGATCACTGGTCCATAGTCTGTCCATTTATAAAAGCGCAGAGAAGAGAAGCCTTTGGGAATGCGGTTTTGGCTCCTTCAGGCTTCTCCCCACCAAAAGTTTTAGCAAATGAATGAATGGCCTGAAGCAACACAAGATCGCTGCACCAAAGCTTTCTGTCTGTTTGCAAAAACTTTTGGTGCAAAGAATCCTGAAGGAGCCAAGACTACACCATCTAAAGGCTTCTCCATGCCAAAAGCTTTTGCAAATGGATGGAAGGCCTGAGGCAACGTGAGATTGCTGTCCCAAAGCCTTACATCTGTTTGCAAAAGCTTTTGATTCAAAGAAAACTGAAAGAGCCAAGACTACACCCCCTAAAGGGTTCTCTTCTCAATGCTGAAAGGTTTTGCAAATGGACAGAAGGCTTCAGGGCAGCAATCTCACATTGCTGTCCCGAAGCCTTCCGTCCATTTGCAAAGCTTTCAGAGCAAAGAAGAGAAGCTTTTGGGGGCTCAGTTTCAGCTCCTTCAGACTCACCGAGGCTTCCTGGTGCTCCAAAAGTGGCTAGAGAGCTTGTTTGATCATTGAGATCTTCAAAAGGTAAGTGGGTACATGGACAGGATGGGAGGCAGGGAAACATAAGATATTCAGTGGGTCAGGGAAAGGTCTTGGGTGGTCGGAAGCACTAGGCCCTCCCATGGTCTTCCCCACCTTGAGATAACTCAGGTGCACTTAACCATCCGAGCGTTCAATTAGTAAATACATTGGGTAAAGCAGGGAGAGATCACATTCATTTAACATAATCCCATTATTGAGTCTTCGGGTTACAAATGTTATTGGCAGGCTCTATTACATTCATAACTCGATGATTACCTGTGTCTTTCGTTCTTTAAACTTCACAAAGCATTTTTTAAAACACTTCTTCAATTACTGCATATAATATACTGGTTGGGCCCAGACATGAATTTTGATGGAAGGAAGAATTCAATTCTGCTTGTACCGTCTAAATAGCACAGCCCACACATAAGTTTATAGCTGCAGAAGAAATTAGGTCACAGTCTCTCTTGCATCCATTTGTTAAGCAGCAAAGGAACTATGGGGTTTGGTTTCACAGTAAAAGCCCAGGTTGTAACTCTCAGAGCCCAGAGCTCTTGGGAATTCAGTTGTGCCAAGTTCTGCCTTTAAGTCTTATTCTGAAGACACTGACTGACTTTAGATGTACTCTCTTCTCCACTGGCATCTTATAAGGGAGTAGGGCCTATATTATTCAAGAATGTCATAATGTTATAGAAGTAGCTGAAATATAGTTTCTCTCAGATCAGTTTTCACATGGTTTTGGTTACAAAAAACTCCTTAGCCTTAGAACTAGTTCAGAAACAGAGGTGGTATGCAGCTGGTTCGGACCTGTTCGGTAGCAGAAATTTTGAGTAGTTCAGAGAACCGGCAAATACCACCTCTGGCAAATACCACCTCTGGCTGGCCCCGACCCTGCCCACCTGCTCACCCCATCCCACCCGCCTTGCCCAGTCACTCCTCATCTCACCTCCCTGGCATAGCACACTGAGTGGTTCCTTGCTTGCATTGACCACACAGTCTCTGCGGCTTGCCTGTCTTCCCACGTGGTGCCTGTGGCCCAACTGAGCAGCCCTGATCTGCTGCCTGGGTAAGTAAGCCTGCGTGTCGTGGCCTAGCTAGCTTCCCCCCCCCACCATCCCTGCCTGCCTTACCTACTCCCTTCCACATGGCCTGCGGCCCTGCCATGCTTCCCTGCCTCCGGGGCCTCTGCCCACATGCAGTCCACTTGCCCTTTGCCTCGGGTCTGGGGGACATGCCAGTTCCTGCCTTTCTAAAGGGACATTCCCCCCCACTTGCTCCTGCAAGTTTACACTGTGGTTTCACCCTTTGCCAAATTGGCTCACTTACCTCTGCCCCGTTTCCCTCCTTCAGAGGCCCCTTACTCACTCTCCCTGCTTCTTCCCCATTACTGCCTCTTTTGTCCCACAACCTTATCTTCCTCCCGCAGCTGGTGGCAGAAGAGAAGGCGAGTCAGGGCTGAGCCGTCACAGCTCGGGTCCCCACCAGCTTGCATCTCCCACCCACCCACCCCCGCCTGGATTCTCCACAGCTGCTATGCCTTGCCTGCCTGGGGGGCAGGGGGCGACCAGGGAGCATGACGCTATATTGCCCACATTGCCCCTCTGCCTGCCTCCCCTCCCTGTCCCACCCACCGGCCCCTGCATGCTTTGGTCGAGCACGGGCCACTGCTCGCTATGAGAATGGTGTGAGCACCATGGGCTGGAAGGTAATGCTGACAGTGGAGAAGGAAGATCCGCTCCGGGCTTACTGTGCTCAGCCAAAGGGCTGCCTTGGTAGGGGGAAACACGGTGAGGCTCGGCTGCCTTTCGGGCCCAGCTTCGGTTTCCGCGCGGCCTGAGAGAAAATGCCTCCCACGAGGGTCGTCTGCTCACTCATCTGCCAGCTGGGCTGGCCTGGAAGTGGCATGTCCCCTTGTTGCGGGCTGGATGTGGGACCCGAGGCGGAGCAGAGGTCAAGCAGGCAGCAGCCCAGTGCAGGGCCTGAAAAGCAGTCAAGCCTCGCCAGAGCAGATCTTCCTTCCTCGCTGTCAGCCTTACCTTCCAGCCCATGGAGCTTGCACTGTTCTCACAGTGGCGGCCCACATTCAGCCAAAGCGCTCAGCCCAGCAAGGGAAGGGCAGATGGCAGAGAGGCAATACAGGTGGCATAGCCTTGTGCTCCCTGGTCACCCCCCACGCCCCCGGTAGGCAAGCCCCAGCAGCTGCAGAAAATCCAGGCAGGGGATGATATGCAGGCTAGGGGGAGCTGAGTGGCGACACCTCATCCCTGGGTGGCTCACCATCCCCTCTGCCACCAGCCGCAGGAGGAAGGTAATGTCGCAGCCTGTCGGGAAAGCCAAACCGCTGCCTAGCCCAGAGCTGCCGGCAGGGTGGGTGAGACTGCAGCGCATGCCTTGCTTGAAGTTTCCAGTCCTTTGTTTAAAAATCTCCTCAAAAGAGGGAGGGGAGGAAGTCCCCACCTACTGGGGGTTGCCATTCAGGGTGGGGAAACTGCAGGGGAATGACTGGGAGCCGCACTGATCAGCTAAAAGGCTGCCCCCGCCTCTGCAGTCCATTTTTAGCCTCGAGAGCTTCCTGCAAACTCCTGCAACAACCACCGTTCCCTCACTAACCTGCTTTCCAACTCAGTTCTCTACCATGCAGGGCAACAAACGAAGACCATGTGACTACCACTTTAAAAAAAACTTCAGTCAGACCTTCCAACTTTGTGATATCTCTCCCCCCCCCCAAGTTGGAAGGTCTGACTGAAGTATTTTTTTAAACTGGTAGTCACATGGTCTTCTTTTGTTGCTCTGCAAGCAGGAGAATGGAGCTGGAAAGTGAGGAAATGGTGGTTGCTCTGGACTGGTGGGGAAGTGGAGATTTTGCATTATGATTGCTCATAAGTAAGTAGGAACCAGTAAAAAGGAATGGAAAAATCCTTATCTGTGGATCAGCGTTTTTCAGTCTTGGCAAGTTAAAATGGGTGAAATTCATGCTGCCTGGGGAATTCTGGGAATTGAAGTCCATGCACCTTAAAGTTGCCAAAGTTGAGAAGCATGGGTCTACACTAGAGTTTAGGATTTCCCATTCCTGTTTTATTTTGGTGCAATTAAATATATCAGTTATGGTTTCCTTAACAAATAGTAATTAAAGCAATATGAACCATTACTGGACTGAGAAACTGAAATTAAAAGTTGATCTGTGCTTTGATAATTAGATATGAGATTATGGAAATAATGTAAATAAATGTTAATCTTAGAGTAAGAGTTTGATATATTTTGCATTTATATCTGCACTAAAGAAACTTGGAAGTCATTCTTTTTGGTTTTTCTTCTTTTCCTCTTTCTTTCTTTCTTTCTTTCTTTCTTTCTTTCTTTCTTTCTTTCTTTCTTTCTTACACTTTCACTCTTTTTCTTTCCTGAGCCTTTTCTTTTTTCAAATCTGTTTTTGATTTGTTTATCCCTTAGCTTTGTATTTTTTTTTATGTATGAAGGATGAAATACTCGGTCATTATAATTCTACATTCCTAATTTACAGAAATCATATCAAAATTTAGAATGAAATCCACTGGGAGCCATCTCATATAAGACAGGCTCTGAGTCCCTCTAACCAAAAAGTGTTTATCAATAGAAGAGAATATTTGTAGCTCAGGGTTGAACTGTGGGGTCCTTGGTGCTCTCTGAGCTTGATGGTTTTCTTGTAGATATTTCATTACCAAACTATGTAACATCATCAGTACTAGAAGGGAGTGGAGTTTGCTCTTATTTTCATATACTAGTGGCTTCCCCCTGTCAGTGTTGATCCGTTGCTTCACAAACAGTGTTTTGATTGGTGCCAGGTCTCTACAGCCTCAGGCAGAGAAGCAGGGGTGAAATTCAAATTTTTTCCCTACTGTTCTGTGGGCATGGCTTGGTGGGTGTGGCAGGGGAAGGATACTGCAAAATCTCAATTCCCACCCCACTCCAGAGGAAGGATACTGGAAAATCCCCGTTCTCTCCCCACTCCTGGGGGAAGGATATTGCAAAATCTCCATTCCCACCCCACTCTGGGGCCAGCCAGAAGTGGTATTTGTCAGTTCTCTGAACTACCAAAATTTCTACTACCGGTTCTCCAGAACCGGTCAGAACCTGTTGAATTTCACCCCTGCACAGAAGGGCTATTCTGCACTCCTCCCTCAAATGTTCTTTAAAATACAGAGTTTCCCAGCATTCCTTTAGGAACCTCCAACATGCAAACTGTGGTTACTCATCCTAAAATGAATCCTCTTTATCTGGAGCTTCAAAATTTGCTGTTTGCTAGGAAGATGTGTAGCTAAAAGTCAGTCTACGTTTAGTGTACATCTGACTTTGGGGATATTTCTTCATAACTAAACAAAAGTGTATTTTCTGTGCAGTTCACACTCCTTGCTAACTGGGTCTGAATGTCCCAAAGCAATGCCCACATTTTGTAATTAACCACCACGCTCTGTTTTGACTGGCAGAGTGCTGCAGGAGGCTGAGTGCCGTCATGCCCACGCCCACCCAGCCATGCCCACCCAGCCAGTCATTAGAGCACAGAACAGGTTGTTTAAAAAATTGCAGCCCACCACTGCTCCGAGGTACCTTCTGATTCTAAAGTCTCCAAAACAAGGGAATTTACTTAAATTGAGTGTGTGTGTATGTGTGTGTGTGTGTTTCTCAGGAATAATGGAATAACAGAGTTCAAAGAGACTTCTGAGGTCTTCTAGTCCAACCCCCTGCTCAGGCAGGAAAACTGAGGATGCCAAAATCTGAGTGGAGGGCATGGGAAAGGTGTCAGAATAACAGAGCAACACTTAGAAGGGACTTTGGGGGGTGGGGGACTCTTTACCATTTCAGAGAAATGGCTGTTCAGTCTTTTCTTAAAAACTTCCAGTGATCGAGCACCCAGAACGTAGTTCCACTGGTGAATTGTTCTCCCTGTCAGGAAGTTTCTCCTTAGTTTTAGGTTGCTTCTCTCTTTGTTCAGTTTCCATCTATTGCTTCTTGTTTTGCCTTCTGCTTCTTTGGAAAATATATTGCCCCCTCTCTTTGTGGCAGCCCCTCAAAAGCCTGATTTGTGAGCTGCCTATCGCACTCTTGGGCAAAGCATGTGAGCCATTTCCTCCTTTCAGTGGTCCATGAAAGTACATCTATAGTATGTAGCTGCAGATAATAAAGTCAAAAAAGGGTGAACAACATTTTACAGAACTATAGATACGTTGAGGCCGGGTGTGACAAGGAGTGACTGAGAGAGGAGGAGCGGGCGAGGAGCCCTTCAGTGTGAGTGATGTCGAGTTGGCCATGCCCACCCAGTCACATGACACCCAGTCATGACCACCTAGTCACATGACCACACAGCCACGCCCACCCAGTTACATGACCACCTAGCCATGCCCACAGAACTTGTAGTAAAAAAAATTGAATCCCACCACTGAATACTATAATTGAAACTTGAGAAAACCCTCATATTATCCTTTCCATCCAATGTTACCTGCCATTTTTCTTCCTCTAGTACAGCTGGGAAAGATTCCTCTTTTATTCCTCAAACCAGTCTCTGACAGCATATTTCTAGCTGCTTTCTTATAAGCTAGATGTTTTGCCAGATTTTAGATTCTGGTAGGCCACAACATTCAAAAAGAGAACATATCTGGGAAACACTATGTATAGTAAATCTGAGTAATTTGATTTAACCTATTACACGTTTCTTACAATCAATCCTTAGCTGGTGCAATTATTGCAAAAAATCATTTTTTCAAACAAGAACATTGTTTTCAATGAGCACATTATTTGGAAAATGGTCAGCAAAAGTATTTCTAATGAAAAATTTTTAACTACAGGTAGTCCTCGGCTTACAACCACAGTTGAGTTTTACCTCATTTTACAACCTTTCTTGCCACATGACACGGGAACACTGCAACCATCATAAATATGAAACAGTTGCCAAGCATCTAAATTTTGATCATGTGACTATGGGGATGCTGTAATGGTAGTTAAGTGAGAAAAATGGTCATGTCACTTTTCTCAGTGCTGTTGTAACTTTGATCAATTACTAAATGAATCGTTGTAAGTTGAGGACTACATATATAGATATATGTCAGTTTCCTCTCAAGACTTTTGATTCTCTAGGCTACAGCCTTTACAATTTTTATAGTTTTTTAATTTTAAAGAATCTCCACTCCAACAAAAGAGTGAGATGCTGCGTTTCTCATCAAAAGTATTTTTTATCTTTCATAGCTACTGTATGTGATGTGAAAAAATACATTATATTGCTGTTATTTTACAATCTATTAACAATTAGTCAACTTACATTAAGCAGAGTGAACCATGCCTGTCAAAATTGCTTGCAATTCATTTCTCTTTTTCTTTAATATTTTGACAATGACAATATTGTTATATTGAAAACAACAAACTGCAGGGATAAAAGCATCCCCAGCCAATTATTCTAAATTCAAACAAGAAACCCATTACCCATAAAGTGGGAGACAGCTCGAAACATTCTTATTTGACTTGGTATGTATGTATGATGTTAGACTGCATATTCTCTCTGCCTTTTTGTTTTGATTACTAGTAGATTATTTCATGACATAACCTAAACATATGGTTGATTCATTATTATGATTCACCACAGGTTGGTTCATCATTGCTTTCCCTAACTCTCCCATTCATCAACCATATGCCAATCCCAATCCCAGATAAATGAAGAGGGTTAGGGAAAGCAACGGTGAACTACTCAGTAAAACAATCTCACCAGAACACTTGAATAGAATAGAATAGAATAGAATAGAATAGAATAGAATAGAATAGAATAGAATAGAATTCTTTATTGGCATTGGACATTGCCATTATTGGCATTGGACATTGTATGTCCAAGTGTGATTGGACACACAATGAATCTGTCTTGCATATGCTCTCAGTGTACATAAAAGAAAAGATACATTCCTCAAGAATAATAAGGTACAACACTTAATGATAGTCATAGGATACAAATAAGCAATCAAATCACACTAGGAAACAGTCAATATAAATCGTTAGGATACAAGCAACAAAGTTACAGTCATGCAGTCATAAGTTGGAGGAGATGGGTGATAGGACTGATGAGAAGATTAATAGTAGTGCAGTCTTTGTAAATAGTTTGATAGTGTTGAGGGAATTATTTGTTTAGCAGAGTGATGGCATTTGGGGAAAAACTGTTCTTGTGTCTAATTGTTCTGGTGTGCAGTGCTCTATAGCACTGCACACCAGAACATTTTGAGGATAGGAGTTGAAACAATTTATGTCCAGGATGCGAGGGGTCAGTAAATATTTTCACGGCCCTCTTTTTGACTCGTGCAGTATACAGGTCCTCAAAAGCAGGTTGGTAGTAACTGTTTTTTCTGCAGTTCTAATTATCCTCTGAAGTCTGTGTCTGTCTGTTTGATTGCAGAGCCAAACCAGAGAGTTATAGCGGTGCAGATGACAGACTCAATAATTCCTCTGTAGAACTGTATCAACAGCTCCTTGGGCAGTTTGAGCTTTTTGAGTTGGCACAGAAAGAACATTCTTTGTTGTGCTTTTTTGATGATGTTTTTGATGTTAGGTGTCCATTTTAGATCTTGAGATATGGTAGAACCTAAAAATTTGAAGGTTTCTACTGTTGATACTGTGTTGTCTAGTATTGTAAGAGGTGGTAGTATGAGAGGGTTTCTCCTAAAGTCTACCACCATTTCTACGGTTTTGAGTGTGTTCAGTTCCAGGTTGTTCCGGTCGCACCACGATGCTAGTTGTTAAACCTCCCGTCTGTATGCGGATTCATCATTGTCTCAAATGAGACTGATCACTGTTGTATCATCTGTGAACTTCAATAGTTTAACAGATGGATCGTTAGAGATGCAGTCATTGATATATATAGAGAAGTGGAGAGAGCACACAGCCTTGGGAGGCCCCTGTGCTAATTGTACATATATCTGATGTGATTCTGCTTAGCTTCACCTGCTGCTTCCTGTCTGTTAGGAAGCTTATGATCCACTTACAAGTGTGTTCAGGTACCGCTAGCTGATTTAGCTTAGTTAGAAGAATGTCTGGAATGATGGTATTGAATGCTGAACTAAAGTCTACAAAGAGGACCCTTGTGTGGGTCTTTGGAGATTCAAGATGTTGTAGGATGTAGTGCAGAGCCATTTTAACAGCATCATCTGTCGATCTATTTGCTCGGTATGCAAATTGCAGGGGGATCCGTGGCAATAATTCAACATGACTCAGATATCGATACTAACAGCAGACCCTGGATAGTAGCCTGGATGATAGTCTGCAAGCTACCAGAGAAGAACAAGGGCTAGCTTTTAGTAGTTAGTTTTTTTATGATGTTGTTGGAGGAAAGCTTCAGGAAGCTGAACAATTGACGGTGCCCATAATGAAAGAGGTTGCCTATGCTGTACAAAGTTGTATCAAAATGGAACATGGAATGTTAGAGGCATGTCCTTTGGGAAACTCAAAATTGTAAAAATAAATGATTAGAGCTAACATAGACAACCTTGGCATCAGTGAGTTACACTGGATAGGCAGTGGTCAATTCAAATCAGATGATTTTATGGTTTATTTCTCTGGAAACAATATCAGACAAAAAGAGTGGCATTCTCTGTAAGCAAACAAATGGCTAAATGTGTTGAGAATCACAGAACATACAGTGATTGCATAATATCTATCCAAATTCAAGCCACTCAACATCACCATACTACAAATCTACGCTTCAATTATAGACTAGAATGAATTTGAACCTTTTTACAGTGAGCTTCAATGTACTCTCAAGCATACCTTCTTTGTTTATTCCTTTTACTCATATATCTCATCACCAATCCTCTAATATATGCTTTTGCTGTGTCCTATACAATTTGAAGTGAAATATCACTCTTTTTATTTTCTTTAAAGAAAAAGTCAATTCCTTTTTCCATAAGTTGTTGGAATTCTTTTTCATTCAATATTTCTTGATTTAAAGTCCATCTAGTTCTTTTCTTTTGGCCTTTCCAAATAGTTGTAAGCAGATTGTGATCAGCCCACATACCAATTTCAATGCTTACATTTTGCACATTTGCTAATACATCTCAACGCAAAGGTAGGCCAAGGAGAAGTTTAAGAATAGTAGGAAAATTTGAGGTACATGAATAGAATGAGGCTGGCAATTGCCCAGTGCACGTTTTCCAGGAAAATAATCTCAGAATAATGAACATTATACAACACAAACGACTATACACATGGACAGCATCAAATGGATACCATTGAAATCAGATAGACTTCATTTTATGCCAACAATGCTGAAAAAGTTCAGTTGAATCTGTTAGGACACTTCCTGGTGCTGATTGTAGCTCAGACTATCAGCTATTAGTGGCTAAACTGAAGCTCAAATTGTGCAATGTGAAAAAAGGTAATATCCTCCAAAAATTCAATGTAAACAACATCTCACCTATGTATGCCATAGAACTGTGATGGTGAACCTATGGTGGCAGGTGGAACGCAGAGCCCTCTCTGTGGGCATGCAAGCCATTGCCCCAGCTCAGCTCCACCACGCATGTGTGCATGCCTCCCACCGGGTAGCTGGTTTTTGGGTCTCTGCCACTTATGTGCAGGGGAAGGGCGCATGCAGGAGATGTGCGTGCATACCAAGGGAGGGTGGGGGTCATGCGCACATGTGGGGGTGGCGCACAAATGTGTGGGGTGGCAAACATGTGTGTGGTGGGGTGCATGCAGGGGATCATGCATGCATGCGCAGGGGGCATGGGGAGCATGGGGGTGTCACATGCGCAGGGGCATGGTGCACATGGGGGTTGCACGTGCATGTGTAAGGGGTCAGGGCATGCAGGGGGTGCACATGCATTGCTTTATGGGTGCACAAGTGTGCATGCGCACTTTTGACATGTAACAACAAAAATTTAGCCATCACTGCCATAGAAGTTAAGAATAGGTTTTAGCCACTGAAGTTAGAAGGGAAATACCCAAATGAACAGTGGTGAAAGATCCAATTTCCATCATGGAAATTGCTGGGAAGTATGTGTCATGCCAAAAACCAAAGAGAACAAACAAGTGGCTGTCTGATTAGCCAAGGGCAGCCAAAACCAAAGATAAGGATAAAGTTAAAAAGCTGAATGCAATTTTGCAACATGAAGCCAGGAAAGACAAAAACAGGCAGTGGGTGGAGCAGGGTCAACATCTGGAAGAAGCTAATAGGAAGGAACATATTAAGCTATTTTTACCATAGTGAAAATGATGTGATCCAGCTTTTCAGCACGGCAAGGAACTCTTAAAGACCACAGTGAGAATGTACAACGTGATCAGCAGAAGATCAAGAACAGATAGAAAGAATATATGGAAGGACTCTGTAGCAGTTGGATTTACCATCAGGATGACAATGATGGCAGCCCAATTAATAAAGAACCAAACTTATTGAAAGAAGAAATAGAATGGGCCATGTGGAAATTGCCAAAAGGGAAATTGATGGAATACCTGCAGAATTACTAAGACCTAAGCCAGTTAACATCCCTGCCCTGTGTCAAGAAATATGGATTACATATCAATGGCCTTAGCACTGGTCAAGATCTATTTTTATCCCATTAATAAAGAAAGGAGATTCCAGAGACTGCTCCAATTATCACACAATTGCATTGATTTCTCATGAAAGCAAGATTCTGTTAAAGATCATTCAACAGAGGCTACAGGATGTCATCAATCAAGAGTTACCTGATGTACAAGCTGGCTTTTGAAAGGGGCGCAGCACTCAAGATCACATTGCCAGTATTAGATGGATTATGGAAAAAGCATGTAAATATCAAAAGGATCTTTAATGCGTTTTATCGATTATAGAAAAGCTTTTGACTATGTAGAACAGAATAAGCTATGGGCAGCTTTGCATGATCTTGGTGTCCCAACTCACCTGATCAGACTCTGTACACTGATCAGGAGGCAACAGTGAGAATACTTTATAGCAATACAGATTCATTCAGAATCAGTAAGGGAGTTAGACAGGGATGTATTTTGTCACCTTTTTTGTTCAATCTGTATGCTGAAATGTTCATGCTGAAATTAGATTTGGAACTGCCTGATGTTGGAGTGAAGATTGGCGAAGATCCATAAATAATTTGAGGTACACAGATGATACAACACTATTGGCTTACAATAAGGAAGACCTGGAAAAAATGATCTGGAAAATCAAGGACGAAAATGAAAAAGTAGGACTGAGTCTTAACTTCACGAAAACAAATAACAACAGCTGCAGATGGACACAAGACATTTAAAATAAAAAAGGAGGAAGTTGAATTAGTTCAAAAATTTACCTTTTTAATATCCAAAATTGTTCACAATGGCATTGGTACTCCTGAAATCAAACTCAGAGTAATCTTAGGTAACATTGTAATGGTTAACATGAATAAGATCTGGAAAAACAGAGATATTGATATAAATACAAAAAGAAAGCTAGAGCAATAGTCTTTCCTATAATGATGTTTGGATGTGAGAGTTGGACTCTAAAAATGGCTGATTGAAGAAGAATTGATGCCTTTTAACTGTGGTGCTGATGTAAATTATTGCATATACCATGGACAGCCAGAGTAACTCGTGTATCATATAAAACCATCATTAAAAACTAAAATCATAAGACTGCATCTGATTTACTATGGCCATGTCATGTGTGCAAATTCATTGAAGATGGCAGTGATGCTAGGAATGGTTAGTGGAAGAAGAAGAAGGACCAAGCAAAGAACACACTGGCTTGATAATATTAAATCTGATACAAAGTAGAACATCCAACAATTGAAAGAAACTGTGCTTGACATGGTAGCATGGAGAATACTTGCCTATAAAGTTGTCCAGAGTCGGATATGATTAAATGCATATTATTTTTTACTACCATATCATATATAGACTCTGATTATTTGAGGGGCAGCCAATTTTCTTCGTGTATCTGCCTGGCCAATTCAAGTTGACAGGGTGGATATGCTTCTTGGTCCTTTATTTTAGCAATGTCATCTATCAGGACCTAAGGAAGCATGATTTTTTTTGTCACAGTGCCTTCCCTCATGAATAAAGTTACTCTTGAGATCCAGATGGCACTTGATAACTTCAGATATGTCTGCTTGTGTTTTGATCTAGTAAATATTCCTGTTGAAACAATGGCATCCAATGAGCTAATCACAAAAGAAAAAAACATTTCTAAGAGCATCTAAATTAGAAAAGAAAACTCTAGAGAAATACACACAAATGAACATGAACAGGCAAATAAACTTTGGAAGGGAATTTGGTTAAACTGCTATATCTCACTAATTTCTTAGCAGAAATGTTAGAAAAATGTCTCCTTATGGATTCCTGCTGTGCAATATTTTATGAAGTTCTGATGCTTTAGGGCTGTCTCTAATACCATAATATCAAAGAAGGATTAAGGGAAAGAGAACATTCTTGTTACATTCTTGTTCTTCTTGTATTTCATACGTGTACGACAAGTTCTGAAACAGATAGCTGTTTCTATCTCAAATAAGGTTTCATGTGATGCATTAAAAATAAGGCTTAACCAGTAGAACAACCTAAGGCATTAACACCTGCTCTAATATTTATTTAACCAGATATGTTAAATGCTTTTGAATACAAGTAGTCCTCAACGTACAACTACAATTGAATCCAAAATTTTCATTAGTAAGCAAGACAATTGTTAAGAGAATCATTGCAGTTGTTAAGTTAGTAACACAGTTGTTAAATGAATCTGGCTTTCCCATTGACTTTGCTTGCTAGAAGGTCACAAAAAGTCACATGAACTTATGACACTGCAATTGTCATAAATACATATCAGTTGCCAAGCATCCAAATTTGACCATGTGACCATGAGGATGCTACAATGCTCCTAAGTGTGATGAACAGTTATAAGTCATTATTTTCAGTACATTGTAAGTTTGAAAGGTCACTAAATGAATGGTTGTAAGTTGAGGACTATTTGTAATAGGTGCGGAACCAATAAGACTAACTTTAAAATAAGACTGAATAAACATGAAAAGAAAGAGAGAAAGAAAGAAAAAAAGAAAGAAAGAAAGAAAGAAAGAAAAGAGGAAAGAAAGGAGGAAAGAAAGGAAAGGAAAGGAAAAGAAAGGAAAGGAAAGGAAGGAAGGAAGGAAGGAAGGAAGGAAGGAAGGAAGGAAGGAAGGAAGGAAGGAAAGGAAAGAAAAGAAAAGGAAAGAAAGGGAAAGGAAGGGAAGAAAAGAAAGTAAAAGTAAAATCATTAAAACCTTGTTGCCTTGAGTTAGTGAACCTGTTGGTGAAGATTTTAATTTCCCTGGACAAAACTCCACAGTTCATTAACTGTTCTAATAAAAATCAATTCAGAGGAAAATGGAATGGGAGATAGCAGAACTCATGGTGACATTTTATTGCATCAATTTTACTTCGAACAGAGATTAGATATTTTATGCAACAGAGACAAATTGTTTGAAGTTTTACTCTCTTGCTTGCTTTCATTCAATAACTGGCTTACTTTCATCCTCTATATAAATCAGGTTTTACCTAGAAAAATTGATACCAAACCTAAATTAAACTATGAATTAGCCTGAAAAGAGCTACTATGTTCTTTCATTGTGTTGGTGAACACAACATTGCTTTAAAAGTTTAAGACTACAAGCACATTCCAGCTTATTATTTGCAGATATATACTTTGTCCCCTGGACTTATTTTAGGAGAAATCCATGAGTGGAATGGACAGGATAAAAAAATTAAAACTTACAGTAATTGCTGAAGAAATAATTGGTTATTCAAAGCATCTAAACATTTTTAAAATAGTCCACTTGAAGAATATGTACAATTGTTTATTAGATTGGCTCTCTGATCATGAGCAGATTTTTGCTTGAATTGACTACCGAAACCTAATTTAGGTGTTTTAACACTTTCATTTTGGTCCTGGAAGAGATCAGAAAGGTTAATAACCTGAGTAGTGATTTACCAGTGTAACCATGACATTTAGTATTCTTTTAAGAATGTCTTTACCAATCAGGTTGCTGAAGAAAGACTAACTTCCAGGCATGCTAAATCTTTTTGTTTGGCAAACTATTTCAGCACCACCAAATTCACCATAAGAATACTGTACATTGTTGGAATTTATCCAAATCATCATCAAATGAAGTTCCCAAAGTGCTTTTTACTTTCTTTGGATTTTTCTTCTTCTCACCCAGACTCCCATTTACAAGCAAGATGGCGACAAACTTCCAATCTTAATTCAAGCTATACATAAAGATGAATTTAGCTGTTGGTTTTTATTTAGAAAGATACAGGAAATAAAGCAATGTGAAAAACATGCCTTGTTGAAGAAATGATTGAGTGATGAAAGGTAAGAAGATCATAGTTTACATACATATGCATTAAAGTGGTAATGCACAAGAATACACATTTTGCTGCTGAGAATTTCACACAAATTATTTTCTTGTTTAGATAAAAACAACAAAAAGCTAATACTCTATCAGATTGTATCTGAACCAGAAGAGAAGGAAAAAATAAAAAATAAAATTCTGTGACAATAATAAAAATCCTCAACATAGATCAGCTTTGGAACTCTTGGACCATTTATTTACTTGTTAGATATATAAACTTCCATTCCCATCAGTTTTTGATGGCATACGGAATAAAATAGTACCAAACATTACCGTGTAGTCTAAAAACAAAACAAAAAAAGTCGGGGGGGGGGGAACCAATAGTAGATCAGTCATTCTATGACAGAATTACCACCCATTCCACCACAAGATTTGGTGAAGGAGCCAGGCTTTGAGGATTAATTTCAGTTGGGTTAAGATGCAAGTCATACAAATCTCTGGAGAAATATTATTTCAGAGGGCAGTACCACAGAGAAGATCACATTCCCTGACACCTATCAGCTTACATTTTTTAATCAATGGAATCTGAACTATGCTGACTCTTAGATAATATAGTGTGTACAGAGACTGGAAAACAGGTAATAACCAGGTCTTATGCTGCAAAGGACTTTAAACATGATAATCAGCATCTTACATTGAATCCAATTTATCACCTGACATTGTGGGCTGAGAGAGACTGACTAGCCCCAAGTCATGAAGCCAGATTTCATGTCTAAGGCAGGGCTAGAACTCTGTCTCTTGGTTTGCAGTCTTAATTACTAGACTACATATATGTTTATAGCTTTTCACTGTATCATGTATAGGTTGGATTAAAAATTCTAATCAATAGCTAACAGAAATGGGAATGCAAAATCTTTAGAATTCATTACTTCTCGGTTCATTTATTATAGATTACTTCCACTGAACATCTAAATAGATGGGAATTTTCCATTCTAAATTAAATTCCAATTTATTTTTAAAACCAAAGGTAAAAGAATATACAATATCCTTCCAGGTCAATATCTACCAAAAACACTTTCGCAGATTTTTAAAAATTATTAAGATGTTAGTACTTTAGATCAGTTTATTGCCAGTCAGGTTTTTAAACAATTTGAATTACTGTAACAGAAATTTAAATTGTATAAAACTGCAAAACGTTGTAGCAATATAGTAAAGTAAAATATATTTTGACTCACATGATTTTCATTCATATATTTGGAATTTATCATATCAAGAACTACAACTTTATCAACATAGAAAAATAGAAAAAATATTCTTTTATCATGAAAAGACAGTGATGAACTGATTATATATGATAATTCTCTGCTTTTGGACTAACTTTTTATTGATATAAGATTTATCACTGTTACTCTATAAGGTCAAGATTTAATGTGTTTACATCCTGATTCTATTTTTTAGCTATCTAGCTAACTGTCTAGCTATTTATTTATCTAACTAGCTATCCCACTATCCTGTTTATTATCTAGCTAACTAGCTATCTTAATAGCTATCCCTATCTATAATATATCCCCCCTCTCTCTCTCTCCCACCCTCTCTCATGTTTTATTTAGTAGTATATACTATAATATAACAGAGTTAGATGGGTCTATGTAATTCTTCTAGTCTGACCCCCTGCTTGATCAGAAGACCCTATACTATTTCAGACAAGTGGCTATCTAGTCTATTCTTAAAAGCCTCCAGCATGGCCATCTTTCTGCAGCCAACTCACCATGGCCAACTTGCCATGGGTCAACTTGCCACAGGACAAGAGTTACACTAATATCAAAGAAATAGTGGAATAGGTTCATTAAAGACAGGATGCCAAAGGAGGGACAAAATAAAATGTGAATGACAAAAAAATAATTTTAAAAACCCTATTTTAAAAAATTAAATTGAATTGTTGAACTGCCCCGCAGCAAGTTGTCATGTGGTAAGTTGGCCATGGCAAGTTGTCTCATGGTCAGTTTGCTGTGGTGAGTTGGCCGTGGCAAATTGGCCATGGTGAATTGACTGTGGCAAATTGGCTGTGGTGAGTTGGCAGTTGCAAGTTGTCCCATTCTGTCCAGCAATGGGACATCTACAAATTCTGAAGGGAAGTCATTCCACTAGTTAATTGTTCTCACTATTAGGAAGTTTCTTCTTAGTTTTAGGTTGCTTCTTTCCTTGGTTGGTTTCCATCCATTGTTTGTTGTCTTGCCTTCTGGTGGTTTGTAAAGTAGTTTCCCTCCCTCGTCTTTGTGGCAACCCCTTAAATATTGGAACACTGCTATCATGTCACCCTTAGTCCTTCTTTTCTCTAGACTAGCCATACCCAATTCCTGCAATCTTTCTTCATATATTTTATCCTGTAGCCACCTTATCATCTTCCTTTCATGTACAGTAGATGCAGTTCCATTGAGGACTACACATTAAGTCCAATTTGTCAGCCAGTTATGAATCCATCTGGTGGTGAGGCTGTCTATCCCATATTTTTCTAACTTATCAAGAAGTAGGTTGTGGTCTTTTTAATCAAATGCCTTACTGAAATCCAAGTATACTGTGTCAACTGCATTTTGTTGATTCACTAATTTAGTCACTTTGTCAAAGAATGAAATAAAATTTGTTTGGCATGATCTAATTTGATAAACACATTTTGGTTTCTGCTTGCTTCTAGATGTTCACAAATCTGCATTTTGTTGATTCACTAATTTAGTCACTTTGTCAAAGAATGAAATAAAATTTGTTTGGCATGATCTAATTTGATAAACACATTTTGGTTTCTGCTTGCTTCTAGATGTTCACAAATCTGTTGCTTGATTACCTTTTCCAGGATCTTCCCAAGTATTGATATAAGGCTGATTGGTCTGTAGTTTTTCTGGATCTGTTTTTTTGCATTTTTTAAAGATGGGAACCACATCAGCAGGAATGTGAAAATGGGAGTTGTCCTGCAATGATTTGACAGTGGTAAGTGGGCAGAGGCGACTTGGTAGTGGTGAGCTGGCCATGCCGAGTTGTCCTAGACCCCGCACAACAGCACTCAGATCTTAAATCTGAGCTTGATTATTTTCAGCCCAGTGTTCTATCCATGTGAGCGCACCATACTCCTTATTTTCCATGTTATTGTTAATTTGGTATCAGCATCATAGGGAAGGAATGTTACAGAAACATGCATACTATAAAATTATGTGGAAGGGTCCTTCAATGCCATCATTTCAGACAACTCTAAACCAACAATAAACCAACAAATGCTCTGTCTTACACATTGGCAAAAAAAAATCAAAACACAAAATACAAGCTGGGCAGATACAAACTAGTAGACGACTCTCACTCTGTCAAAGACCTTGGAGTACTCATCTCAAATGATCTAAGTGGCAGAACTCACTGTAACAGCATTGCCAAAAAAGCATTAAGAGTTGTTAACCTAATCTTGCGTAGCTTCTTCTCCAGTAATATTGGACTGCTAACTAAGGCATACAAAACTTTTGCTAGACCAATTCTTGAATACAGCTTATCTGTCTGGAATACCCACTACATATCGGACATTAATACAATCGAACGAGTCCAGAGATATTTCACGAGAACAGTCCTGCACTCCTCTGCTCACAACAGAATATCTTATGCCACCAGACTTGAAATTTTGGGCTTAGACAATTTAGAACTTTGCCGTCTTCAGTCCAACCTAAGCGTAGTACATAAAATTATCTGCTACAATGTCCTTCCTGTCAATGAATACTTCAGCTTCAACCACAACAATACAAGAGCACACAATAGATACAAACTTATGGTAAACTGCTCCAAACCTGATTGCAGAAAATACGACTTCAGTAACAGAGTTTTCAATACCTGGAATGCACTACCTGACTCTATGGTTTCTTCCCCAAACCCCCAAAACTTTAACCTTAGACTATCTACTGTAGACCTCACCCCATTCCTAAGAGGTCTTTAAGGTGTGTGCATAAGAGCACCAGCATGCCTACCGTCCCTGTCCTAATGTTCCCTTTTATTCGTATCCATTTCATGTATTCATAATCATGTTATACTTGTATCTGTTTTCTAATACATGCTTGACGAAAAATAAATAAATAAAATAAATAAAAACAGGCTGTCTTGGGAAAGAACTATAATTTAGAAGATCAACCCTGTTTTTCCACATATGATAGGTCCCAGGCTGAATAATGAGGCAGATATATGTTCACGGAAAAATTTCCATATTTGTCATTTAGAAAAAAAATGGAAGAAATAGATTATATGTGAAACTAGATGAAGTTATTTTTCGGTCTATTCTGAAATAGCAATCTGTATACCTGTCCAAATCAGAGCGCATAGTGCTCCTGAATATGCACAGATTTGATTCCAAAAGAATGCTTTATTTCAGAATTAATCCAAGCAGAGTTGGTTTTGGTTAGTATTAGGATAAGAACCACTTGAAGATGACACGTTAGAATGAGAAGTTAAAAAAAATACTAGAAAAATAAACTGAGAAACAAATGTTGAAAAATATATGGAAATATACTTGAAAAAACTGTTGGCATACAAGCTGCATGCAAAATGCTGATTCTCAGCTTCTCTTTGTTGTTTTTATTCCATTGTTCTTTTGGCATCTGGCCCCATTCAATTGCCCTGTTCATTGTTGTTCAGAGCTTAGAAATTCCAATATGCAAATTATAAGGAGAGTAGGTTCAATTGATTTATGTGCTGCTGATACTGCAATAGTTCTTAATTATGCTTCTCAACCTTTATTTGTATGTTTTTATGAGGGCTGGAGTCAAGTCTTGCAACTGTGCAATACCTTCCAGCTTTTTTATGATACCTCTTTTCCTTACACCAATAAAACAGATCAACAGGAGGTATACTAATATCCATACATATGAAACTTTAGCATCAGAAATATATTTCTTTAATAAATGAATGCCTAGAAGTAAGTAAAACAATCTCTGACTGAAACAGCTGAATACTGCTAGCAGACAGGAAAACATTGCATGGAAACTTTGCAGATTATTTCAAAGACAGCAAATCAGTTGTTTCACTATTAAAGAAAAAGAAAAAAAGAAAAAATCAAAACAAAGGAAAACAAAAACAAAATGAAACAGGTTCAATCTATTTTCCAAGTACCAGAAGCAAGGCAAGAAACAATTAATGGAAACTAATCAACTAATCAACCTAGAACTAAGAAAATTTCCTAATGGTGAGAACACCCCAGATGATAGGCTTAGGATCCAAATGGGTCTTGACACGTGAACCCTGAGCCCTATCTAACAAAATGAAATTCAATGGTGAGAAAAGTAAGATTTACATTTAGGCAAGAAAAACCAAATGTACAGGTACAGATTAGGTGAATCTGTAACTGTGAGAAGGATATTTAAATCCTAGTGAACAATCACTTAAATATAATCCAGCAGTGTGTGGTGGCAGCCAAAGAAACCTAATATAATCCTTGGTTTCATAAACAGGTGGATAGAGTCAAGATCACATTAAGTATTAGTACTGGTTGATAAAACCTTAGTAAGACCATTTCTGGAATAATGCATCCGGTTTTGCTCACAGCATTATAAAAAAGATATTGAGACTATGGAAAGAGTGCAGAGATGAATAACTAAAATGATTAAGGGCCTGCAGACTAAAACATATGAAGAACGGTTGCAGGAATTGGATATAGCTAGTCTAGAGAAAAAAAGCATTAGGGGTGACATGATAGCAGTGTTTCAATATTTGAGGATCTACCACAAAGAAAGGAGGTCAATCTATTTTCCAAAGCACCAGAAGGCAAGACAAGAAACAATGGAAACTAATCAAGAGAGAAGCAACCTAGAACTAAGGAGAAACTTCCTAACAGTGAAAACAATTAA
The DNA here is from genome assembly GCA_023053685.1 of Diadophis punctatus similis. Taxonomy (NCBI): domain Eukaryota; kingdom Metazoa; phylum Chordata; class Lepidosauria; order Squamata; family Dipsadidae; genus Diadophis; species Diadophis punctatus. The sequence continues at coordinate 7,806,045 of JALIGW010000008.1, forward strand.
AAACTTGCCTTCAGATGTTGTAGGTGCTCTATCATTGGAGGCTTTTAAGAAGATACTGGACTGCCACCTATTTGGAATGGTATAAGTTCTCCTGCTTGGACATCCAAGGTCCCTTGCAACTCTGTTATTCTGTTATTCATCCTCATAGCAGCTTGTCAAGAAAAATCCTTAGCAAATCACCAATATAAAGAATATAGATAAAGCTGTGTATGTTTGGGAGGGGATGCTCTGCTTTGTTGTTGTTGTTATAAAGACAGAAAAAGAGCTACTCATGGTTTCACTGAAAATAAAACATTAGAGGTTTTGAATTACTAGTAGAATGAATGTGTAGTGTCTTCCTTTTTCTACTCCACAACTGGCTATGACTTGTTGAAGGTGCTGCCTAAAGTTATGTATATATAGAGAGATGAACTAATCATCAGTTTTCAAAGGGTGAGAACAAAGTGGAATGGAGAAAGTGCTGATTGGACTGAAAGTGCTCTGGAAATGATTTGCAGATGGAACAGATGGTGGTAGTAATGCGCATCCATACTGATCTATTTTCTCTAATCTGATATTGTGATTGTAGCTTTCCTTATACTTTATTTCCATTATATGTGAGAAAATTATAATGAAAAGATTAATCTGTAAAACTAAAATTTGTGTGATTTTTGTAATAAGCCAATAATTATCGATTATACTCTATATAGCCAGATCTTAATTAATTTTGGTTATACCTTCATTGAGATGTTGGTGCTCTCATAATATTTCTGTTGCCTTATATTAATATATGTATACCGTATGTTCTGGCGTATAAGACGACTTTTTAACCCAGGAAAATCTTCTCAAAAGTCAGGGGTCGTCTTATACGCCGGGTATTGTCTTAACATCAGGCGGCCTCCCACTGGGAGCCGGGCTGCACCAAATGTTGGGCTTCGGGGTGGGGGGGGAAAGGTGGGCTCATAGGGAGGATTTTAAGAGGATCAGAGAGCTGTTATCAGATGCAGCAACTGAGGAGAAGCGGCGGCACAGCAGTTCCCACGGAGCAGAAAACCTTGCAAGGAAAGGCGGAAGGGGAAGGGGGCGCAACTGGAGAAACTTCACCTCGCTCTCCTTCCCTCCTGCACTGGGGATTCCCCCTCCTCCTCCTTGCCCCCCCTGGTCCCCTCCCCCACTCGCAGCGTCCACAGCACTTGGTGTAAAAGACGTCGGGAGATCACAAAGGGGACAGGAGAGAAAGGAAACTTAGTTCCCAACCCCCTCTTTCCCCTTTCCTACCTCCCCTCTAGGCATAAAAGCTCTCTGCCCTTAACCTTTTCATTGAAGCCACTGCGGGGAGGGGGCTGAGGTGCAGCTGAGCAATGCAGAAATCAGGACTTCTGTTGACAGCTTGCTCGTAATTTAGGAACTCTACCGCTGCAAAACATGCCTTTAAAGCAGAGGTCTTCAAACTTGGCAACTCTAAGAATTGTGGACTTCAGCTCTCAGAATGCTCCAGCCAGCATAGCTGGCTGGAGAATTCTGGGAATTGAAGTCCACAAGTCTTAAAGTTGCCAAGTTCGGGGACCCCTGCTTTAAAGCAAAAATAACAAGAGGAAAAGGTGGAATGGCTCCTTTACAAAGAAATCCAAAAGGCCTATTAAATAAGCCTTTTGCTTGTTTATTCACAAGAAAGGAACCCATTCCCTTCCCATTCAGGCACTTTCCAGAAGGAATGGCATGATGAATTAAAACCTATCTGTACTTTTCAGCATTCATGATCCCATCAATATTGCCAACACCACTGGCAGAAATGCAGCCCCAAACACGTCAGACGCTCCACCATGTTCCCTTGAAGGTGACAAACACTCATTTGTCCATCTCTATCCAACTCTTCTCACATAGGGTTTCAACAAATTGGATCCAAAAATTTCAAACTTGGGTTCATCATTCCATAATACTCTTTTCCACTGATCATTAGTCCAATTTTTTTGAGCCTCAGCATATCTTAGCCTTTTCACTATGTTACCCTTCTGCAAGTGTGGTGCCTTGGCTGCTACCATCCACAAAGACCATTCCTGATTGTGCTTCTTCAGACAGAAGAAAGAAAGAAGAAAGAAAGAAAGAAAGAAAGAAAAAAGGAGGGAGGGAGGGAGAGAGAGAGAGAGAGAGAAAGAGAGAAAGATGTTAGGAAGGAAGGAAAAAAGAAAGATGGTAGGAGGGATAGTCTTATACGGCGAGTATATCCCAAACTCTATATTTTAACTGGAAAAGTTGGGGGTCGTCTTATACGCCCAGTCGTCTTATACGCCGGAACATACGGTACTATAAAGCATCAGAAATTGCTGTAAAATTATTGTAATACAGTTGTCCAGATTATTTAACTTGGTAAGTCCATATCCCCCAATTTCTGATTGTAGCCAACCAATTTTCTATGCTTAAAATCAACTATTTTCTGTGATTAAAATTTTTAATCTATGCTATATCTTTTAATCTTCTATTTTTACTTTATTCCCTTTCCATTAGCTGCATTAAAGACAATTTGCCATAGCTTGCTCCCCAAGTTTTTAATTTTTATTCTAACTTTGTGATAAGTATCCACAGTTAATAATATTATGACTTAGGGGCAGAAGAGTAGTATGATGAGGAATATAAAACTTTCATCTTTATGAAAATAAGATACATGCTGGAGAAGATCTAACCAAGTCATTCTGACTCCCATTGCCATAGAACAGGCCCCTCTGGGAAGTCCACAAGCAGGATGTGAAGTTATAGCCTTTCCCCATGGTTACCCTTCAGAAGCTAATATTCAAGAACATACTACCTTTGAACATGTATGTTGCTGGTGACTGGTCTACTTCAAACTACTACAAACAAGAGATATCACCTATTTAAAAACATTTTTAGAAAAATTAAATGTATTTTCCAAAAAAGAAGAGGAGGCTAGACATGCTCAGCAGCCATAAGATAATGTCAATCAGCTGTAAAAGGCAATATAAACAAAATTGAATGAAATAGTCCCACAGAAAATAGCATAGATGGTTAAAACCCTTGAAATAGTGCATTAGGATGATGAAATATATTGCATCTCTTGCAATACATTGCAGTCTTCTTTTGCAAGTCCTATAAATTCATGTATCTGTGAATTTATCTAATTCTTCTTTAAAGCCAACAAATGTAAAAGTCCCCAGTAAAACCCATAATTTAATTATGTATTTTGTGAACAATTGGAATGCTTAGGGATGTGGAGTTTGGTGGGCAATTTGAAATTTTGAGAGTCATGTCCATAAATTGCTGCTATGGCAGAAGAAGAGTTGTATCAGTCTATGGGAGCCCCAAACCAGAACAAACATAGTAATACTTTTTATTAAAAGTATATATTTTGTGAATGGTTTTTTTTTTAAGCGTATGGCACTTGTTAGCCAGGGATCACCAAAGTGGCTGGCTGTCTCTATGAAAGGAGTTTTTTCAGGTGGTGTTATCTTACCTGCAAGACATCTGAATGCCAACAGGCTATCGGGGGAGGCTCCCTTCTTGTCCCTACACGGTTTATTCACTCATGGGAATTGAGACGCCAAGCTGTCGACCTCAGTGGAGTGCAGGCTCAGCATCTTACCACGTGAGTCACCACAGCCCCCTATATTGTGAACTATAGCTCACTTGTACTCCATGGATGCATAGAGTGATTAAACTAATATAGGATTAAAACTGAGGCAAGAAATGGGAAATTATGATTTTATGCATAGTTTACTTGTGAGACAAATTACAAGTACATCATTAATTATCAGTTATGTTAAAAACTATTACCGGTATGTTTGTTAAGATATTCTAAGATAGCCTGCAATCTTCTGATTTCGGTTCTGCAGCCTCATATTCTGTAGAAGTGATGCACCCTATTTACTCCTCCTGTCGTTGGGAATGCTCCTTGCCCATGCCAGTTGTAAACTGGCATGGGCAAGGATGTGTTTGTTCTGGACAAGTAGACATATTTGCAAATAAAACAATGTTCTGTTGATAGCTCAAGCCCCCTGGAATTAGGCAGTTAATAAATTTAAATAAATAAACAATTTTCTAAAAATGACAGTGGGCCACATTAAAGATAATAATCCAAGACTGCTCTTTGCAACATGGAAGCTTCCCATTTATTATTATTGTTTTCAATTCAAATAGTCTATTTAAAAAAAAGTGACAGAGAAGTCTATGGGCACACCAGTAGCAAGAAATACCACCTTAGAAACCCAAGTATTAGCAGAAGAATTAAGCATTCAGTAAGAAATAAGAGTTCTAAAAATGCATGGGGTTTGTATTACAAAATTGTAGAAGAGGTTATTGCAGAATAAAGTGTTCCTTTAAATCACCATGTGGTAATATCCAGCATTGAATTCAGAAGGATCCCAAGTACATACAGTACATAGCCTTTAATGCTCAATTCCCCAAGCTTCTAATTTATGCCGTTGGGGTACAATTATTTGTTAAAATCTCCCAACTGGATTAGTCAGGCAACCATACTATATTTAAAAAGAAAGAAAAAAAGATTTTATCTCTTGCTTTTCATTATACTTCTTAAAACCATTAATACACTATCACTTCTATAGCATTTGCATGTCACAAATATTGCACTTTATGCAATAAACCAAGCAGTGCTATAACAGTCCAGTTTGTTTTCCACTTTAATTTTCAGAGAATTGTAATAAAACATAAAAGTGGGATTTCTGCCAAATACTAGGTATTGTAAAATAGCAGAAGCCCTCACTCTGGCAGCTACTACAACTAGGCACAATCACTATGCCTGTCAACTGTCCAGCTAGAGAATCCAAAAAGAGAACTCCTGGGACATTGTGCTTCCCAAAAGTAAAGCTTCGTTTAATATACTACATTGGCACAGAAGAAGCAAAACCACTCTGGTTTTCCTGCGCAGAATCCCACATAGTTAAACTTGCTTTTTCCTTTGGCCATCCCCCTCAGTTCATTGTGTTGTCCAATTAAATCCTCTTCTTTTGTTATGGGAACAGTATGGGAACAATCTGGATCATTCAAGCACCTGCATTGTATAACCTTGGGTCTGGCTCCAGGGTCTTAAGATCTGCAGACAGAGTCTTGGTATTTCATTCTGTCCCTGACATTCCAACCCCCCCCCTCCTGATTGCTATCAAACTGAGAGTGAAGAAGAAACTAGGAGAAAGAGTGAATCACCCTTGACAATACCATCACTGCATCTTGAAAAATTCAGACCCATTCAAAAGCTTAACCCAAAAGTCTCCAATGTGTCCAATGGATGACAGCCTCTTTTACCCTGAGCTAGACAATGCTCAGATGATATTGCATTGAAAAAAGTTCAGACCATTATGTCTATAGTTTCTGTACCCATTTTAGAGCATTCTCCTATCTCCCAAAATTCCACAAGCTAGTTGGCACATTTATTTATCAATGGATGGAACTGAAGACTTATTGCCAATAGTACACTGCAACTGCCAAATAATAACCAGGACATGGGGTCAGAGGTAACTCAAGAATTCATGGATTGCACTCATCCAGGATTGCACTCAAACGACCTTTTTCAATCGCATGAATCTCATCAGGTCCCATAGTGTATGAAGGAACTGAGAGGTAAAGTGGATCCAAGACCTACTGGCAGAAGACAAAGAATCAATTCAATGAAACATGGGTAAGAGCTGCTATTAATGTGGTAATTTGTGTGGCAAAATGGAAATTCTTCTCCACACAGATTGCAGAGAATCACCCAATAACCACCTTTAGGGTAATCCAATTCCTTTAGGGGAAGGAGGACTTGGAGATGTACCTGCAGGGTTATGCTGAAGAATTTGCTGATTTTCTGGCAGATAAAGTCACTCATATTTTCCCCCAGCTTGGAGTGACATTGTTGAGATGGAGATGCCTAGGGCTATCCAGTTATCTAGGAACAGTTTGACTCTTTTACTCCTGAGAAGGTGGACAGGATTCTAGGGAATGTGAGCTTGGCCATCTGTGTTTTAGATCCATGCCCCTCACTACATGATAAAAGCTTCCTGGGAGATAACAAATGGGTGGGTTTGGGGACTACATATCTGGAGGAGGGGGTGGAGCTCCAGCCATTTAAGGAGGCTATAGTTCACCTTCTTAAGTAAATATTGATAGATTCTTAGACACTTTTTATCATTTATCTTTCCTTTCTGAAGAAGAAGGTGGTTATATTGTAGCTCCAGCAGATCCTGTAGGAAATAGATTATCTGGACCCCTTTCAATTGGGATTCAGGCAGTGGTGGGATTCAAATAATTTAACAACTGGTTCTCTGCCCTACTGACTGGCTAGTTGGTGTGGCTGGGTGGTCATATGACTGGGTGGGTATAGCCAACTCAACATCATCGCTTTCCCATCATGGGGAGGAAAACCTCCCGAAGCCCCCCCTTTTTTTGTAACAAACAAACAAAAAAGCCAAAGACTAGCCAGATCGCTCCATTTAGAGAATATTACAGATCCAGGGAAGAAAGAGGACCGTGATCGCCCCCTCCCACCATTAATTGGAGACGGATGAGGCAAAGAGTGGCTGGAAGGAGATTCAGCCGTGTTAGAAGTACACCCCAAAAGGACAGTGCCAGGAACCCCTAAAGCAGTGTAAAAAGCCTAAAACAACCCCCTTTAAAAGAAATTCAAGCTCTTGAATAAAAGTACCAGCAAAGGAAAAAAAACTCCAGAGAAGCCGCTCAGGCTATAGAAAATCTGGGTGTATACTGCCAAGAACCATTAACAGCTATTACAATGGAACTTACCCACGGCTTACCCGCAGAGGCAGTTTCAGAAAACATTTAAGCAGGGCAATAAAGATAAGCAGGATTAGGCTAGAAACAACACACAGAGGCACACCAGAACGCCTCCTTCTTACCTTCCTTACAGGATTAACCCCATAAGGTGGAAAAAAACAAAAGGCTGTTGGAAGGAGATTTCTTCCAACAGCTGGTTCGCCGAACTGCTCAGAAATTAAGCTACCGATTCTCATGAACTGGTACAAACCGGCTTAATCCCACTATTGGATTCAGGCCTAAATATGGGACAGAAATAGCATTGGTCAAACTTTCTGATAAACTCTGGCAGGAGCAGGAGAGGGCAATGCATCTTGTTTTACTCTCAATGACTCTTGATACCATGGTACCCTTCTGGAATTGCTTCTAGAATTGGGAAAAGGGGCACAGCATTGTCCTGGCTTGCCACTTTCTGAATCTGTTTCTGACAGTATCATGGAATATATTGGGCTTGCTTGATTTAGAAAATCCAATAAATTCTGTGAAACTGCTTGGAAGAAAAAAAAAGAAATACTGAAGAGGAACCCATTTATTCTTTTCCCTTACACACCTGTTTATAAAGAGATGTATGAGGAACTGGATGGCTCACTTTTATTTATATTGAGTCCATTTATTTCCTTTCCCATACTGCTTTTCATTAGGTGGGTAGGCAGCAATAGCAGTTGTGGAAATACTTGACTCTTATTCATTTTCTTTTTAAAACATTGATAGAATGGGTTCACTCTTGGATAGCATAACCCACTGTCATCATTTCCCAGAAGATCTGTCTTCAAACATTCTGGGGAAAGAATAGAAATAGAAATAATAGAAATAGAAATAGAAATAGAAATAGAAATAGAAATGAATAGAATAGAATAGAATAGATTTTATTGGCCAAGTGTTATTGGAAACACAAGGAATTTGTCTCTGGTGAATAAGATCTCAGCATACATACAAGCAATAAGTGATAAATCATAATCATAAAATACAATCATCATAAATCAAAAGATACAACACTCAGTGATAGTCATAGGATACTAAATAATCAATCAACATAAATCATGAGATACAAATAACAAAGTTATAGTCATAGGAAGCTAAGGAAATAGGTAATAGGAAGGGTGAGAAGGATAACAGTAATAGTAATACAGCCCTACTAGGTGGTTTGACATCCCAGGGCATAAGACAGTGTTGTGGGTTTAGTTATTTAGCACAGTGGTGGGGAAATCTGTGTCTGGATGTTTTGGTATGCAAATGCCCTATAACGTCGTATTGAGGGAAGAAGTTGAAATAATTTATGTCCAGAATGTGAGGGGTCTGAAGTTATTTTCTCAGCTCTCTTTCTGGCTCATGCAGAAAGAGTCCTCAATGGAAGGCAGCTGGTTGCAATTATTTTTTCTGCAGTCCTATCTATCCATTGAAGCAATGGGATAAAAAAATATTCTATTTTTTTGCCACCGGTTCTGTGGGCGTGGTTTGGTGGGCGTGGCCAGGTTGTCATGTGACTGGGTAGGTGAGGCTAATTTAGCAGTCCATTTTGCCAGGGACTAGATGACCTCTGAGGTCCCTTCCAGCCTTTGCTGGAAGTTTGCAACATTAAGACTTGTGGACTTCAACTCCCAGAATTCCTCAGCCAGCTATGCAGCTAAGTTTGGAGACTCCTGATTTAAAATGACAGCATTTGTTTTTCTTCTTTGCCAAGCGATCTCCCGGCTGGAAAGTGAGTCCTGATTTTTTCCTTCTAACACCTCCCTCTTTCTTTCTTTCTTTCTTTCTTTCTTTCTTTCTTTCTTTCTTTCTTTCTTTCTTTCTTTCTTTCTTTCTTTCTTTCTCTTTCTTTCTCTTTCTTTCTCCCTTCCCCTCCCCCTCCCCCCCTTTCTTTCTGTCAGGCGAACTGGCAGGGAAAAAAGGCTTTAAAAAGTTAAAAAAAACAACACCAGGAAGTGATGATGTCAGGATGTGTTGGCAGAGCCTCACGCTGCCATTGCTACTGGTTCTCCAAACCAGCCGCCGCTGCTACCTACTCGCCCGAACCGGGCAGAACCGGGAGGATTTCACCACTGTGAAGTCTGTGTCTGTCTTGTTTGGTTGCTGTGGCAAACCAGATAGCTATAGAGGTACAAATTACAGACACAATAATTCCTTTGTAGAAGTGCATCAGCAGCTCCTTGGGCTTTTTTTGGACTTAGAGTTTTTTGAGTTGGAGCAGGGAGAACATTTTTTGTGCTTTTTAAATGACATATTTTGGTGTTAGGTGTCCATTTTAAGTCCTGAGAACCTAGAAACTTCAAGGTCTCTATTCTATTGTCTGGTATTGTAAGAAGTGATAGAATAGGGCTTCTCCTAAAATCTACTATCATTTTTACAGCTTTGAGTGTATTCAGTTTAAGATTGTTCTGGCTGCACCACAGGGCCAGTTGTTCAACTTCCTATCAACTTTAATAAATAAGATAAATTTGAATAAAATAAACTTAAATAAAATATTAAATAAAACAAGTTAAAGTTTAATAAATTAAAGTTTAATAAAATAAAATAAACTTTAATAAAAGGCATCATTACTTCAGCATCATGCTGTAGCAATATACTGTATCTATTTTGCTAAAAGACAAAGAAGCAAATGGAAAGAATTACATTTATTACTATCTTCTTTTTAAGGCTGCGTGGAGCGTGGAGTTTGGACCTGTGCCTGGTGAACCAGCTCTGTCAATTGTACTGGGAATGACACAGAAGTGTCAGCATTTGGACAACACTTAAGAGAAGGAACTAGAATACAAACATGTAGGTTTAACAGTTTGTCAGTTGGCTCAATTCACAGGGCACTTCAGGAAATCTGAAAACCAAAGATTAGATTTTTAGGCACACTACCTCTAAGAGAAGTGAATATGAACAAACACATTAAGACAGGGGGAGGGAAGAATAATTGTAAAGAGAACAAAACAACTTCTAGGAAAACCAACTTCAAAAGAATAAAGGAAGGATTCCCTTTAGAATAGATTATGATTTTGAAAACAAAAGTTGGAGAATCCCTTAAACTCTGCATTGAAAAATTACAAAGGATCATTCATTCATTCATTCATTCATTCACTGACCGACTGACCGACCAACTAACTGACTAGGACTAGAACCATTTCAGGCTTACAATACAGTAAAGCAAATGAAAGGTTTTTTTTAAAAAAAATTAGAACATAATTCAATGGTAAAAGTATAATTTCAATTGTGAATTTCAGTCACTGGGACAATACATCACTACACCCTAGTATATCCCCCCAAGCCTCTAAAATGAGTATTCTATGAAACAAAGCATCTAAGGCAGTCTCTGAGAGTCAGAGACTGCTTTGAATAAAGAAAAAGAAAAGAATGAGGTCAGTTCAGAGCCATTTGGAAATCAGTGGTTAATAACCTTTATGACTAATACTGTCCCCAGAATCCAGTTAAGGCTATCTTAAATACCAGGAGCCCAAAAAGCAAAGACAACAGATGTGTAAGTCTCTCTACTGAGCACATCTGACTAGACATGTATGACATAAAATGGTAGATATTGTTTCATATATCAGGGCTTTTCTCATGGTATTGCATAAACTATTTGGAAAACAGAACTTCCCACTGAAATGATAGATACATTTTTCCTATAGCTGGGATTTACAATGTTTATATAGATGGAGTACTAATTTATATTATTACAATTGCTGTTCATATGGAAGTTGGCATCCATAGTTATGGATCCCAGAGCCTCCTCCCTAGAGATATTCACACTGCACATGTAAATTAAGATGCCTGGGGAAGATTATGTCTCTGTTTGCTTGTTACTTTCCATTTGATTACTGGAGCAAATTAAAATGGGAGGAAGAAAGAAAATTATCTTTCAGATATTGCTTTTGCTGTTGTTCAAAGACTTGTGTTCACAATTCCTTGTAAAAATAAAGTCCAAATGCTTCCTTAGGAAATTGTAGTTAAAAAAATTACAATAATACAATGTGCTATGGGAAAACATTATTTTCTGTAGTGAAAAGCATAATTCACAGCATGCTAATTGTCAGGGATTTTGCTATTGCATTGGAATTGCTTCTTGCTGCAGGAATTGCTTTTAACTTTGCTGCCAAGCTAAACATATCTGTATAAGAGGTCATTTTTTTGCCAGATGCCATTTTCCATTCCAAATACCATAATTTTACATGCAGATTCACATATGCAAGGTACCTCTTCACATTTGGCAACATAAATCTTACATAGTTTTCATCCTGCTAGAGAAAAATATTTACTGCTGTCTGTCGATATTATATCCTAAGGAGAAAATAGTATGAAAGCAGATAGGAAATATTTTATTGCAAGACAAAGAAAAGAAATAGAAAAGAACAAGAAAGGAAAACAAGGGGGGATTTATCCATTAATCAATTAAAACAGAAACACAATATCCCAACATGCAAATAACATTTGTAAAATTTCATAATGGTCAGCAAGTGAGCATATAAATAAAGAAAAATAATACAATGTTAAACCATTTTATTTCACATATAATTAATTGCTGTAGCTATGACAGCTTTCCCTCTAATCATCCCAACTGCAACTGGTTAGAATACTATGTGTATATGGAACAAATAATTACATGTATGTGTTCTAATTTACTGATGTTACAATGGAGAAATAAATAATATAAAGGGGGTAAATTATGTGGAGAATAACAGAAAAGTTGAGAAGCACTAGCTGATTGGAGAAAATGGAAAGATGGTGATGAGGAGAAGATTAAGCTGCTTAATTCCTATTTTGCATTTGTTTTTCCTTCCTGAAAAGGAAAAAGTTGTCAAACCTTTCAGAAGCAGAGGTGGTATTCAGCTGGTTCGCACCAGTTCTCCCGAACTGGTAATAACGATTATGCGCAGTTCGGTGAACCGGCAAATGTCACCACTGGCTGGCCCCTCCCCTCCCCTCCCTACCCCTCCCACTCCTTTTTGTGCCTCATGGCAGCGGTAGGACACACGACTGCCTTTTCTCTTGCCGCACAATCTTTGAGACTGCAGCTCACTAAAGGTAATGGTGCTATGGCATCATGGGTGGGACGGCGCAGGTGGACCAAAGCGGCGGTAGCAATGGCCTTAGTGTGCAGGAGCAAAGTGCAACTTGCCTTTTTGCTGCTCATTCAGCCTTCATCCCAGTACATTTGTGCCAGCTGGTGGTGCCCAAGGCAGCCCTTGGTTCGGAGTTGGAAGCCGCGGCCGGGGTCAGTCCTAACTTTGTTATCCAAAATTGTACTACCAACAATATATTGGTAAGACTGAATGATTCCAGAGGTGGGTAACAAACATGGTGCAAGGTCTGAGGTACAAAATGTATCAGAAGAGTTTGGAAGAACTTCACAAAAAGAGTACATAGTGGAACCAACTTCCAGAGGAGGTAGGGGGTCATTAATCAATAACTGAGTTTAAATGTACTTGGAATAAACACATGTCCATCATCCAACTAAAATTTTAAAAATAAAATAACAAGATTTAAATTTATTTATTTATTTATTTATTTATTTATTTATTTATTTATTTATTTATTTATTTATTTATTTATTTATTTATTTATTTATTTATTTATTTATTTATTTATTTATGGTTTCTTATATGCCGCCCCACTCCCGAGGGACTCAGGGCGGCTTACAACACAGGAAAAATACAAGAAAACCAATAAATGCAATTAAAATCAAAATATAAAAATTAAAAGTTACAATATAAAAAAAACCATTCAACCACCAGACATACCCGGGGGAGAGTGCAGATGGAGTTAAGCTCTACCCCCTGCCTGCAGGAAGAGCCATGTCTTAACGGCTTTTTGGAAGGCCAGCAGGGTGGGGATGGTTCGGGTCTCTGGAGGAAGTTGGTTCCAGAGCGCGGGGCCGGCCACAGAGAAGGCTCTCCCCCTAGGACCCGCCAGCCGGCATTGCTTGGCTGACGGGAGCTGGAGGAGGCCAACTCTGTGGGCCCTAACCAGTCGGAGGGAAGTATGAGGCAGAATGCGGTCCCGGAGATAACCTGGTCCTAAGCCATGAAGGGCTTTAAAGATGATGATCAACACCTTGAATTGGACCCGGAGACTAATGGGCAACCAATGCAGCTGGCGGAGTATAGGTGTCACGTGGGTGTACCTTGGCACACCCACCACAGCACGCGCAGCCGCATTTTGCACCAACTGGAGTCTCTGGATACTCTTCAAGGGTAGCCCCATGTAGAGCTATTTAGATTTATTATTAGAGTTGAAGGGACCTTGTAGGTCATCTAGTCCAACCCCCTGCTCAAGCACGAGTTCCTACACCATTTGAGACAGATGGCGGTCCAGTCTCTCCTTGAAGGTAGCAAATGTTGGGGCTCTCACAATTTCTGCTGGCAAGCTGTTCCACTGGTTGATCACTCTCACCATCAGAAAGTTTCTCCTCACTTCCAGGTTGAATCTCTCCTTGGTCAGCTTCCATCCGTTATTCCTTGTTTGGCTTTCTGGTGCCATAGAGAACAGCCGGACCCCCTCCTCTCTGTGGCATCCCCTCAAGTATTGGAACACTGCTATCATGTCACCCCCTGGTCCTTCTCTTTGCCAGACTGGCCAAGCTCAGTTCCTGCAACCGCTCTTTGTATGTTTTATTTTCCAGACCCTTTATCATCCTGGTTGCTCTCTTCTGCACTTTCTCTAGGGTTTCAATGTCTTTTTTGTAGTGTGGTGACCAAAACTGGATGCAGTACTCTAGGTGTGGTCTGACCAAGGCTTTATAGAGTGGTACTAGTACCTCTCTGGTCCTTGATTGTATCCCTCTATTTATGCAGCTCAGGACTGCTTTGGCCTTTTTGGCTGCTGCTGCACACTGCTGGCTCATATTTATTTGGCTGTCAACCAGGACTCTGAGATCCCTCTCATAATCGCTGCTATTGAGTGTGGTTTCACCCAGTTTGTATGTGTATTTTTTATTCTTCTTATCTAGATGCAGAATTTTACTTTCCTCTGTGTTAAATTTCATTTTATTTGTTTGGGCCCAGTGTTCGAGTCTGTCGAGGTCCCTCTGGATTTTGAGTCTGTCCTCTGGGGTGTTTGTACTCCCGCCAGCTTGGTGTCATCTGCAAATTTGGTTAGTTCTCCTGCTATTCCCTCATCTAGGTCATTTATAAAGATATTGAAGAGTACTGGGCCTAGGATGGAACCTTGTGGTACCCCACTGCTTACTTCTCTCCATGTGGACTTAGAACCATTGAGGACTACTCGCTGGGTATGGTTGGTCAGCCAATTGTTAATCCATCTGGTTGTGTAGCTGTCTATCCCATTTTTTTTAAGCTTATGCGGAAGTAGGTTGTGGTCTACTTTGTCAAATGCTTTGCTAAAGTCCAGGTATATTATGTCTACTACATTTCACTGGTCTACTAATTTGGTCACAGTGTTGAAGAATGAAATAAGGTTGGTTTGGCATGACTTGTTCTTAACAAAGAACAACAACAACAAAATAAAAATTAATTAATTAAAAAGGAAAAATAGCAAGAAAAAACCTCAAAGAGCAGACTAAATGGACCATTAGGTATTTTCTGCTATCAGTTTTCTATGTTTCTATTATAAAAGAAACCAGAATATTTAGAAGTCGAACCCAAATGTTTAAAATATGTTCTATGCTGGAGCAGGAAGTTTCATTTGTTATATGTTTTTGGATGGGAAACAAAGGCTAACCAGAAGCATTTGTAACATTTGTAATCAAACGTAAGCCTTCTAATTTCTGGAATAGTGATCCAATGAATGATTTAAATGAGTGATTTAAATGATTCCAATGAGTGATTTAAAAGGACAAAATCAGTGTAGATACCATACCATTAAAATATTCTTGCATATTATTGAGTTAATTTCATGATTATTTTCATAAAATCAACTCTATTCCTTCCCCAACCTTCTTTATATATCAATGACAGCAAAAGATTCTATGAAATGCACGGTAAATATTCTGGCATTTACTTTTCTTAACAGCAATATTTAAATGATTTGTTATTGTTTGGATTTTTTGTTTAATATCACATTCTGTTACCCATATCCATTATTTCTTGGTGTTAATCAGTAATGTTACAGTCACTGAAATTTTCTCAAAATGTAATTTTAAAGTACTGCCCAATGTCATTTTTGGAAGTAATATTAAAAAGAAATGAGTATCTGTGTGTGGGAGCTGGAACAATATATATACAGCTTCATGGCTGCTTTCACAGTTACAGCTTAATTTGATTTGCTGAATAAAATATTCAGAGCTGAATGAAACCCTTAGAGATTCTCAGGCAAGGTTTTGAGTTTAAAGCATTATGCACATGTTCTGTATTTTGATATCAGCTTTCAACTGACATCTTTTTATTAATAGAAATTGTTTAATAGCAACTGAACAATGCTGAGTTCCATATGAAAACTACCCTACTGGGTTTATAACATATACATACTGCTTATGTATATATGCATATATGTATGATATAGACAACAACAAAGAATCTTCAAAATATGAAAGGATTACTTTTTCAGTTTTTTTTTAAACCAGAGATAGGTTATTTTTTCACATATCTTGAATATCATTTCTTGTAGCTCCTGCATAAACTTGCTAGATGAGAATAATAGCATAGCAAATTGCACAAAGTTCTTTCAATGAAAGATCCTAGTTTACATAGAATAGTGTAAATGTGCTTGGGATTAAACTGGCCTTTGCTTGCATTTGTCACTTGCTCACCAAGATGTGCCCGAATTAACTGCTACTATGTCTTCACCATTAGGAAGGCATGATATTTGTAACACTGGTATATTTAAATAATATAACTTAGCCTATTTCTTCCATTTCTTTAAAAATTATCATTTGAGAGTATTGGTTAACTAAATAATAGTTAACATTACTACTTCACTGTGACAGTGACTTGGAAAATAAGACCTTGTAAATAGAATATGTATATAAATTAAAGAAAGAAACTGAAGAAAAGCAGCTATTTCGTGAAAGTAAGAAAATGAAAGGATATTAGTGTACAGTTGATGAATACATAAGATGAATTAAATATATTGATCTAAATACAAATGAAAGGGCTAAAATATATGAATTGCTGTCATCTTGATTGTTGTGTATATAAAAACAGGAATTTTTAACTTGGTGAAAGTTGCATGTCTTGCTCCACTGTGTGTTAATAATGAAAAAACTAGGGATACATTTAGGGGGAAACAGTGCCCCATTTGTGCCATGAAAGAGCACAGACAAAATTATTGGACCATTTAGAGATCCAAATGTGAATAACTTGGTGAATTTTGGAGAATATTTTCTTAGAAAGAAAACTTAGAAAAAATACTTTTGAGTATGTGCTTTATAGCCAGTGAGGTATACTGGGTGTTGTTGATCTTAGACAGGGGAGTAATGTGATTGTTTAAGATGATTGTCATCTATGCTTTTCAATTTGAATGTAATTATTATTTTCCTATGCAAAATAAACATAACAAGAGTATATTAAAATGGCAGGTTACATGGCCAACGTCTCGGCGCCACGGACATTTCCCTCAGAACACCCGAGGGAAACACCAAATTTCCAGTTGTTCGGGGACCTGGATCCATCAGAACCGAGTCAGAACCACCCTGGAGGGGTGGTGAAGTGGAGAGGCACAGGTCGGTGGTCCGGGGGATTTGTAACCCCCCCAGGAAGCCGGCGCCAGCCTCTCCACCAGCAGCCACGAAAAGGCGACTCATCGCCATTAGCTGAGATGGCCACAATGGAATGATTGAAACGGGGCGTTGTTACTTACCTGAACGCCCCTTCTCGTAGGGCGGAGCTAACCTCCAAGAATGGGATGATCCAATCCATCAGCCAATGAGGACTGAGTCAGACTCTATAAAAGCTGTAACCCCGAAGGGCACCCCCTCTTGAGACGAAGGACGGAGTCAGACCCATAGTGTAACATCCTAACCAAACTTTATTCAACAGCAGGAAATCAAATAATAACTGTCATGCAATGATAAAACAGCATGAATTCAAAGAATAACTGTTATGTAAATAGAAACCCAACAGGGAGGGACTTGGAGGTTAGCTCCGCCCTACGAGAAGGGGCGTTCAGGTAAGTAACAACGCCCCGTTCTCCATAGTGGGCGGAGCTAACCTCCAAGAATGGGACATGCCAAAGCAGTTCAGTCCCTAGGGTGGGTTCGAACCCTGTTCATGGTGTTCCTCTGGTATAATGGCATTACGTAGTACCTGTCGCCCAAATTCGGCGTCAGCCGATGCGAATTGGTCTACCTTATAGTGTCGGATAAAAGTCACTGGAGAGGACCATGTTGCCGCTCTGCAAACCTCCTCCAGTGAAGTACTGACCGACCACGCTGCCGTGGTAGCTGCACTACGTGTGGAATGTGCAGTTATACCCTCAGGCGGGGGAAGATTTTGATCAGAGTAAATGTCTGCTATCAAGGCTCTGATCCAGCTGCCAATGAGCGCTGGTGATGCCTTCTTACCCATAGATTTTAGTTGAAAACAAACAAATAATGCTTCGGAGCGTCGGAATGACGCCGTGCGTACGTTATATATCTTAACTGCCCTCCGAACATCTATGTTGTGCCACTGCCTTTCCGAGTCAGTTGAAGGCTGAGCATAAAACGCTGGTAACACTAACTCCTGCGTCCTATGAAAAGGTGTGTTAACCTTTGGAATGAAGGTTGGATCCAATCGGAGCACAACCTTATCTGGATGAAAAATACATAAACCCTCTCGCACTGATAAAGCCGCGAGTTCGGATATCCGGCGAGCCGAAGTTATGGCTACCAGAAATGCCACCTTGAGAGTTAGTTGTCTCAGTGACACTGTACGCAACGGCTCGTATGGTTCTGCGGTCAATGCCAGTAATACCCGTGATAGGTCCCATGTTGGATAGCGGTGTATAATAGGAGGAGAAATGTTAACAGCCGCCTTCAGAAATCAGCGAATCAGCGGATGCGCTGATAATGAAACCGCGCTATCACAGGTAAGTACTGTAGACAAAGCCGCAATTTGGCGTCTTAGTGTATTGGGAGCCAACCCTTTATCTAGACCAGCCTGCAAAAACCGTAACAAGCCCACTATAGTTAGTTCTACTGGACATAGTTGTACTGTTAAACACCAGGCACAAAACCTTTTCCATGTTGCAGAGTAAATGCGATTGGTTGAAGATCGGCGTGACAACATTAATGTGTCTATGATTGTTTCTGGTACCCCCCGCTTACTTAGGCTACACCGGTCAAGTGCCAAGCGGTCAGTTTGAACCAATGCGGATCCGGGTGATTCAAGGATCCCTGAGAAAGCGAATACTGTGTCGGAGGAATCCTCCAAGGCGAGCTGATCGAAAGCGCTTGGAGGTCCGCAAACCACGTTCTCCTGGGCCAATATGGTGCCAGTAGAATTACCTCCGCCTCCTCGGCTATGATTCGACGAATGACTTGTGGAATCACTGCCAGAGGAGGAAAGGCGTATAACAAGCCCTTCGGCCATGGGCAGCGGAGCGCATCTATGTCCTCGGCACCCTGCGACCGGTAACGTGAGAGAAACCTCGGTAGTTTGGCGTTGAGTGGAGTTGCAAAAAGGTCGATCACCGGAAGACCGAATCGCTGTACCAATTCTTGAAAAATGTCCTGGTGCAGACTCCACTCCGCCGAGTCCACTGCATTGCGACTGAGCCAGTCCGCTGTTATATTTTTGACTCCCGATATGTGTTCCGCTCGAATCGAGAGCAAGTTGCGCTCCGCCCAAAGCCCTAGAGCCTTGGCTTCTGACATGAGACCTTTGGAAACCGTCCCACCCTGGCGGTTGACATGCGCTTTGGTGGTGACGTTGTCGGTCATTAGTAGAACATGCCGGTTGTGAAGGACATTGTGAAATTGCTGCAGAGCAAGAAATGCTGCTCTGAGTTCCAGAATGTTGATATTTAACAGTGTCTCCGAATGAGACCACGTTCCTTGGGCTACTTGAGATTGTACATGAGCACCCCATCCCTGCAGACTGGCGTCTGTTGTCACCATCACCCGGTTGGGTTCGAAGAAGCTGGAGCCTTCGGATATCGCCTTGGAGCGCCACCACTGGAGGGATCGACGGACAGAGGATGGAATGCTGATTTTTGCTGATGAATTACTCTTACCTGCCCTTTGGTATGGTAACAATAGCCATTGAAGATCCCTGGAGTGCAGTTGTGCCCAGGGAGTAATATGGATGGCCGAAATCATCTTTCCCAATAGAGATGAGAGCTGCTTCAATGGCGCTCTTCTGAGACAGAGAACCTGCTGGACCATAGTGATCAGATTGTCCTGTCTTTCCTGGGAAAGAAACACCCTGCACTCCAGGGTATCCACGATAGCCCCAAGATGAGTAATTCGGGTAGTGGGATTGAGCTGGCTCTTTTCTATATGTAAGGAGAAGCCATGCTCTTCTAAGCACTGCATAGTTAACTGAAGGTCATTCTCCGCTTGTGAGACTGTGGACGATAAAATCAAAATGTCATCTAAATAACAGTGTAGGCAAATTGGAATAGACCGCACGCTTGCCGCTAGGGCAGCTAGGATTTTCGTGAAAACCCACGGGGCGGAGGACAGACCGAATGGCAGTGCCGAATACTGATAATGATCAGACATGTAATAGAATCGAAGATACTTTTGGTGGGAAGGCCGAATTGGTACGTGTAGATAGGCTTCTGTCAAATCAATGGAAGTCATGAAATCGCCCTTCCTTACACACGCCAATATGGAATGTAGCGTGTGCATCTTGAACCTCTTATAGGCAACGTATTTGTTCAGTCGCTTGAGGTCCAAGACTGCTCTCCATCCCCCCGAGGATTTCTTGACAAGGAACAAATTGGAATAGAATCCTTGTCCCCGCTGGTCCTCCGGAACCCGTTGGATAGCATGGATATCCAACAGATGCTGGATAGCGGCTAGCATTAGAGCTCGCTTTTGGGAATCCGAGGACTGGGGGCACCTCATAAAAAATCCCGGTGGGGTGGAAAGAAGGTCGAGTGCGAGTCCTGATGAAATGGTCTCTAGCACCCAACTATCGGAAGTAGTCTCTTCCCATCGCCCAGCAAAAAACTGCAGGCGACCCCCAATGGGAAGGACCTCAGGATCTATTTGTTGCGGCGGTAGGAGCGTCCGCCTGCACCCCGAAAAGGGCGCTTGGCCGGAGGTTCCGCCCTAGGTCTATCCTGTACTGGAGTTTGTCGTCCACCCGCCTGATATCTGCCCCTATACCTAGGAGCCCTATATGGACGTCTGGGTGGAGGAGGTGGAGGAGGAGTAGGTGTTTTGGAAGGACCTCTGCGTGTGCAATTTGGAAGTACCTTACGTTTATCCTTGGACTCGATCAAGTACGAGTCCAAGGCCCCCCCAAAAAGGGACTGACCCTGAACTGGGGAAGTGGCCAGCCTCCATTTATGTCGAGCGTCGGACTGCCAGCCACGGAGCCAGTGCATGCAGCGTGCTACAATGGATGCTCCCATGGATCTTGCCGCGAAGCGTGCACTTTGTAGTGTGGCATCGGATGTAAACTGTGCCACAGCCAATAGTTTGTTTATGTCCTGGCGCATACGCACTTCAGACGATTGTTCTTGAAGGGCTTTTAGCCAGCGAATAGAGGTCCGGCAAAAAAATGATGCTGTGGCCGAAGCTCTTACCGCCCAGGCAGCTGATTGATGAGCCCGTAAGATCGCCTGCTCCGCTCGGCGTTCCTCCGGACGAAGTAGTTCCTCGCCATCTCCTGGTAAAGGATTGGCTGAGTAGAGAGCCTTGATGGGCTCATCCACTGGTGGAACAGGCAGATGTTGTGCCAGGCCCTGAGCCACGTTATAGTATTTTTTGTCTAAAGAAGATGGAGCGGCTCCTGTAATAGGAGTCAGCCATTGTTTGGTGACTGCTTCGATGAACAGTTTTGGAGTTGGTATAACCTCCTCTTGAGAGGTTGTTTCCTCAAAAAGAGGATCAGCTGGTTCCTCTCCAGATGATTTGGACTCCACCGGAGGCATCTTTGCTGCTGCTCTTGCTTTATGGAGAAGCGACTTAAATAAGGCCGGATTGAAGAGGCCAGTAGTCGTGACAGGTTCAGGGGCAAGGTCTTCATCGGATGATAAGTCCAAATCTTGTCCCTGGTCATCTGCGTCACGCAAGGATTTAGGAGAATCCTGGAGCGTGGTGGCGTCGGTTTTGGGGAGCTGGTCCCATTCAGTGACCATCGTGGTTCGACGCAATGGTGTTTGTGGTAAAGGCTGTTCTGTAGTTGAATGCCTAGTGGCCGAAGTTTGTTGAAGGCCTGCAGCGATGCCTTCCTTAATGGCAGCCTGGATGAGAGCCTGAACCTCAGGGTTCTGAAAAATGGCAGATGGTGTGACTTGTTGGGTAACAGGTGAAGGAATTTGTGAGGTTCCTCCCAGATGTCATTGTCACCCAGACAAAGGTTGGGGTTATCCAAAGATAGAGCCCCTGATGATTGTCTGGAACGTGAAGATAAATTATCGCTCCCTTCTTTTGGACCGGAGGAGGTTGAAGGTGGCTTCTTAACCTTCTCAGGGACTTTATCCCGATGTCCCCCGTCCTTCTATTGAGAATGACGAAGGGGAGAGCGATCCCTGTGAGAAGCAGAGTTGAGCCTGGTCTCTGTATCAGGTTGTTTCTCCTTGGTTGCCTTGGGCTTCTGCTTGGCCCCTTTATCAGCCATTTGAAATTTGGTGTTGTTTGTAGCTGGTGGGCTCACGCAGAGGGCGGTGCCAACAGCCAGCTAATTTTAAAAGAAAAGGAAGCTTAAGTTAGAACACTTTTGCAGAAATCCCCTCATTGCTGAGTGCTTCTGAGGCTCAGTATGAAGCTCCGTCAGCTGTGGAGCTGTCCAATATTTCAGCAGCTCTCAAACGCCGAAAGCAGCCAGGAGGAGCGAAACGGCTCCTAACGGCTGTGGGTAATCCCTGATGACGTCAGGGGATTCCCTCTCTTCGCCCCGAGCAGCAGCTGAGAAGCGCGAGGGTGAGAAAGCCGTTAATTGCCGGTTTGACTGTAAAGCTCTTAGATGAGCTCTGCGGCTGCGCACTTGCTTCCTGGTCTCAGAAACGGCAAAGTAAAGCTGTAGGATGAGTTCTGGGCATGCGCAGAAGGCTTTTTCTCTCTCAGCTGTTTGTCGGGCCGCTGTCAACTTCCAATTTGAAAAACAGGCGTTAATGGTAATTTCTGAAGGAGCGGCTTACCGATCCACACAGGCTATGTCAGCACAATGAAGAGAGAGGCAGTTTGAGGAAGTTAATAGCTCTTTTTGGGCACAGAAGCGCAGGAGCTGATTTAAAGGGGCAATTACAGTCGGATTCAGGTTGTTTGAAGAATCAGCTTACCCCTTGTAGCGGTCAGCGGCAAAGCCGCCCTGGCCGATGGTCACTCAAGCGGACAGCTTCTGTGACTTATATCCTGAAGTTGGATGGCCAGGCCGCTTTAACTGTCCTCAGGTAGTTGGTGGTGGATTTCACCAGAGGTGAACAGAAGCCACCAGCCGCAGTTGTCAGTTGGTGATGAATCTTACTGGTTGAAGATGAAGATAGTAGAATAGAAGAATAATAGGTGATTTAACCTGCTAGGTTAGGAACACTAGTCCTCGGCTAAGGACTGAGTCGAAAGAGGGGGTGCCCTTCGGGGTTACAGCTTTTATAGAGTCTGACTCAGTCCTCATTGGCTGATGGATTGGATCATCCCATTCTTGGAGGTTAGCTCCGCCCACTATGGAGAACAAAGAGTTTGTGGATTGCCTGGGTGAAAAGATCTAAGCGTTTGTGCAGGAGTGGTGTGGAAGTAAAGTGCTGAAGCCGGGTGAGTGACTGGCCAATTTAAAGATAAAAGAAGATTTAAAATGAGACAGTAAAAGATATTCCAGAGTGGAAACTAGTGGCTATCTAGCAATTAGGAAAACCATAGAGAGAGTTGGATAAATGGAGATTAAGCCCAAGAAGATAGTTGATGTTTTTGCAATTGGACTGGGTGAAAATTAAAGAAATCTGGAAAAGAATAATGAATTTGAAGAAAATATTCCATATGTGGATTTAAAGCATTTTGGAGAGTTTTGTTAAATAACTGGTTTGCTATATCGGGAATTTGGCAATGCCAACTACTTGAAAGAAAATATTGCAACAGTTCATGGAAAGATAGAAAAAAAGGGAAAAAACTTGCTGACACCTGTGGGGACTGACCTTGCTCACAAGAAGATAACTTGAAAACTGTGAGAACTTGAAGGGAGTATATGTTGTGCTATGGTGTTTGATTTTGACTTATTATGGAGATGGAAGATAACAAGATTTTGGTCTGGAATGGAATAGACTAAAATTGGATACCAGAATACTGAAATATAAAGAGACTCTATGGATTTATGCTTCAACAAAGAGAGATTTAATTTAAAAAAGTTTTAATAATTGCAAACGATAGTATGGACATGTGTATGTATGAAAAATTAATTGAGATGTTAAAATATATCCATGATGATATAAAAACTTGGAAATTAGAGGTAATAAGAAAATAGAAATGAAGTTGGAATATACAGAACATTCAGAAAGCACAGTGCTGGAGAATAAAAATGAGGAACAAGGAAACTACATTGAAGATAAAGAGATTGAAAATGAAAAAAAACAGGTAGATAATTTTACTGGGATTTACAGTGACAAGAAAAGAGTAGACAGGGGGGAGTATTACTTTCTGAAGAACCAACCAAAAGACAGAGGATGTAATAGGGAGAAGAGACGAGGAGGAATTGTGAGGAGATTTAAGCAAGTAATATACTTAAAAGGAAGAAAAGGAATTCAGAAAAAAAGAATGTATATGTATAAAAATAAAAGAAAGAAAAAGAAGAAGTTGAGAGAAGGGGAGGAAAGGGAAAAACCCACAAGAAGTGGAATTTCTGAGAGACCAAAAGAGAATGGATGAAGAGGGGAAGGTTAATGGAAAGGAGGAGGGGCAATAAAATATATGTTAATAGATTTACTTGTATCAATGTTATTAATTGTGTATAATTATGTATGGTATAAGGTTTTTATATAAGATTGGTATATGATGATATATATTATGAAAAATGAAAATTAAACTTTGATGATGATTTAAAAGGGATGAATTTAGAAAGAAAGAAGGGAAATAAATTATATTATAGTAGGTGTAATTGTTGGAATGTTATAAAATTTGTATAATTATTATTTTACAAGGTTTTTATATAAGATTTGTAATGGTAAGGAAGAGGGATAGAAAGACACATGTTAATAGACTTAATTGCATCAATATTATTAGTTGCGTATAATTAATTATGATATAAGATTTTTATATAAGATTGGTATAGGATGATATATATTATAAAAAGTGAAAATTAAATTTTGATGATGAACTTAGAAAGGATGAAGGGAAATAAATTACACTATACTAGGTGAAATTGTTGGAATGTTATAAAATTTGTATAACTATTATTTTCAAAGGTTTTTATATAAGACTTATATAATTCATAAATTTGATTTCATGTTGAAGAGATTTTTTAATGGGTTTCTGTTTATTGGGAAGTTGGCAATGTTATCAGCCAATGGATGGATGTGTAGCGGCAAGATTAGATTTTGTTTAAATATTGAGGATGAGTTAAAATAAGAAAAATTGAGTAATAAAGGTGAAAGGGAGATCTGAATAGGTAAAAGAGATTAGAAATTAAGGGCATTTAGAGATGACTGAATAAAAATAAAATGAGTAAAGATATAAATTGAGGAAAGGGAGGAGTAAGGCCCAAAATTAAAAATACAAAAAGGATGGATTTGAAGGATTAGTATGAAATGAGTTATAAGGGAAAATGAATATGTATGGAAGATAAGTAACAGCGATTAAATCGGAAGAAAATGGAAAATTAATGGTGGTAGACCCAGGCAACAAAAATAGGAGGCAGCATTAGGACAATAGTAAATATACCTAGAAAAATATAATATATGTATAAATACGGATATGGGAAAAATATAAGTTTAAGAATAGCACTGATGATTGAATGAAGTTAGGAATTTGAGTTACCCATCTGTTAACCATAAAATGGATTATGATTAGATGTACTTAGGGAAGGGACAAGAGGGAGGAAGAGGAAGGAGAGAAGGAAGGGGAGAGGAGGAGAGAAAGAGAAAGAAGGTAGAGGGAAGAGAGGGAGATAGAGGGAGGGCAGTAATTTGAAATATTGGGGGAAAACAGACGGGTGATAAAAGTACAAAAGGTGGAAAATTAGGGTATTTGTTTATGGTAGATATTTGTTCTATTTGATAGAAATGAATAATTATATATTTTTTGATATGATTTATGGTATATGTATGGATGTTTATGTGGAAATTGTGAATTTTTTTTAAAAAAAGAGTATATTAAAATGGTTAAGATCTTGCAGTATGTTTAAATTTTGCTTGATTTCTTTGTCAACTGTAGATGCCAAGATTTTTACTGATTTGGCTTGAAGATTGCAAACTATATTATCGTTAATATATCATCCTGCATAATTTGGTTCTACTAAAGGGTATGAAGCACTGGATAATATTAGAATAATAGGGAGTATATGATATGCAATTAGATAAATTAAATTTGACAGTGGTTGCATTTGACATGTTGGATAATAAATTTTTGGAACATATGCTAGTCAAAATTGAATTTCCTTTCAATTTTCTTGATTATATTAACTTAAAATATTCTAACCCATTAATTAGTGTGTTTATAAATAGAATTATCTCTTCACCTATTAGAATACAGTAATCATGAATGTCTACATTCTCCACTTTTATTTAATCTGACTTTGGAATCTCTGGCATGCTTTAGTATTCAATATAAGGATATTTTGGTGGCCACTGTTGAACATAAATTGTTATAGAACAAGGAAAATGAAATGAGAAGTTATGCATAAATAAAGAAAAAATAGAGGAAATACATGAATTTGTGCTTTAAGACCAAATAAAATAAAGCAAGAAGTCTTAGTCTTCTATGCAAAGACCTGGTGAAGACCTGGTGAAGCTCTTCTAAACAATAGTGGTGGGAGGGAACATCCAGATCTTAGGGGAACCCTGTCCAGAGAACAGGCACTGCTACAGAGAAGGTGTGGTCCCATTAGGGACAATGTTTAATCAAAAGAACTAGAGTACATAACCTCTGCTGGGTTAGCTGAAGAGAAGCTAAGAAAGACAATCAGTCTCACAAGAAGCCAGTCCTTATGTCATGTAGAGTTTATAGATAATGAATAGCACCTTTAATTGCACCTGGAAACAATATATTATGCAACCATTTAGTTACACCTGCTTCTTACTTCTGTAGTTTTTAATGCAATCTATATTACCTCCTTAAGCTGGAATATAAAGTGTTCAATGCAGTTAGAGTTATTGACCCTTTGTTCTGACTTTGTTTAATCTGACTTTGGAATCTCTGGCATGCTTATGTGCCCTTGAATCTCTTTATGCCTCTGATAATAAAGGGTGTTCCTCTTCTACCACTTCTACGAAATATGCAAATTGACTCTCTGTTGAACATAATGAGTCTACTGAGAAATATATCTGACATAAAAGCATCAAAGAAAGAGGTCAGTTGAATGAATGAAGCATCAGATCCATGTTTAATTCTTGTTTTTTAAAAAACCCAATGTTTAGTTCCGTTAGAACTAAAAGTATATGATCAAAGATAAAACCCCTCTAGAATATATATGCATCAATATAAAAGGAAAAAAGAGTGACATTGCCATACATGTATATTACAGGCCACCCAACCAATCAGAAGAAATAGATGAAATTTTTGCCAACCAGTTAACAAATGAATGTAGGAAGCATAGTAATGGAAGACTTTAACTACCCTGATATCAACTGGGAGACAACTTCTGTAGCAAGTGGGAGATCAAACAGATTCTTAATCAATCTAGTCAACAACTTTGTCATTTAAAAGGTAGAGGACGGAACTAGAAGAAAAGCTATACTGGACCTAATTCTTACTAATAGAGAAGAAGTGATAGGGGGAGTGGAAGTTGCCAGAACTTTAGGTGAAAGTCACCATGTCATACTGGAATTCAATATAATGCAAATACCAGCAATAGAACATAATCATACTTAGTGCTTTAAATTTTAAAAGAGCTGATTTTAACAAACTCAGAGAGAGCCTAGGAAAGATACCAAGGATGAAGATCCTAAAGGGGAAAACAATTCAAGAAGCATGGGAAACTCTGAAAAATGTAATCATAAAAGTCTAGTCCAGCACAATACCACTGAAAATGAAAAACAAGAAATCCAAGAAGAAATCAGCATAGTTGCACAAAGCTCTCTCTGATAAACCAAGACAAAAAGGACAAATACAAAAAATGGAAAGAGGAACACATAATTAAGGCAATATATTTTTTTAAAAAATATTTTGCATTTAAGGTCAGTTACGGGTGAACCTAGATGATATTGGGGGCGTGCATACCTAGTATTGGATATTGTGGTGTTGGGGTTGTTGATTGTTGGTTGTTGTGATCTTGGGTTGTTGGGATTGTCGATTGTTGATTATTGGGTTGTTGTGGTTGTAGGGACATGAACCGTTGATCTTGTGTTTGATACAGTCGGCATGGTAGTCAATGTATAGGTCAGTCTCTCCACGATCCAGGCGTTTTTTGAGCTCTGTGTGGAGCTCACAGGAGCGTGCATGTTGTAATATGGATAGGTCAGGTCACGAACGTAGTTTATTATGGTTAGTGTGGTTTCTAGCAAGTGTGTTTATTGAGTGGATAAATTTGCGTTTACTGGCCTCACTATTGCAAATGACTCTGTAGAAGCGATGAGCCATAGTGCCATCATTGTTTTTGTATTCTGGGCCATCACGGGAGATGTTAATAATTTCCTCAGAAGAGATGGTCGATGCTGCAAAGTTGCTGATGCTGCTGCGAACCAGAGTGATGTCATCTATTTCATTGTTGTACTCAAGTCCAAATAAGATGCCATTTGGACGCTTCTTTTCACATTCAAGTGCATCTTTGATGAGGATTGAGATGTCAGTAGTAGTGTAGCTGGTTCCATGATGTTGTGGTTGAGGCTGAGGTTGTTGAGATGGGATAGGTTTTTGAGATGATGGGTCTTCATTTTTAATAATAATAATAATAATAATAATAATAATAATAATAATAATAATAATAATAATAATAATAATAATAATAATAATAATAATAATAATAATAATAATAATAATAATAATAATAATAATAATAATAATAATAATAATAATAATAATAATAATAATAATAATAATAATAATTCTACTGAAGGTCCAACAGACGAAACAAGAATACAGAAAAAATGTGATAAAATCAAGAATGGAGAGTTGGCAAAATAAAGCATTACATGGCCAATTTCTGGAAAAAATAAAAGACAAAGTGGACAGTGAAAAAATTTGGTTATGGTTAACATCTGGTACTTTAAAGAAAGAAACAGAATCATTGATCCTGGCCACACAAGAACAGGCAATTCGTACAAATGCCATAAAGGCCAAAATTGATAAATCTTCAAATGATGCTAAATGCAGATTATGCAAGGAAGCTGATGAAACTGTAGCCCATGTGCTCAGCTGCTGCAAGAAAATCGCGCAGACTGATTACAAATTACGACACAACTCTGTTGCACAAATGATCCACTGGAATTTATGCAAAAATTATAACATCCATACTGCTACAAACTGGTGGGAACACAAGCCTGAAAAAGTCACTGAAAATCAGATGGTCAAGATCTTGTGGGATTTTCGTATACAAACAGACAAGGTACTGGCGCATAATACACCAGACATCACGCTGGTCGAGAAAAACAAGGTGACTATCATTGACATTGCAATACCAGGGGATAGCAAGGTCGATGAAAAGGAACACGAAAAAATCGCAAAATACCAGGACTTAAAAATCGAAATCCAACGATTATGGCACAAACCAGCAGTGGTAATTCCAGTAGTGATTGGAACACTGGGTGCTATCCCAAAAGCACTGGAATTACATTTAAAACAGCTCAAAATTGACAAAATCACCATCAGTCAAATGCAGAAAGCCGCACTGCTCGGTTCCGCACATATACTTCGAAAATACATTACGACGTCCTAGGCCCCTGGGTGGGGCTCGACTAGTAATCAATGCCAAATCCGGCGAAACAACTGGCCGCTGTGATACAATTGTATAATAATAATAATAATAATAATAATAATAATAATAATAATAATAATAATAATAATAATAATAATAATAATAATAATAATAATAATAATAATAATAATAATAATAATAATAATAATAATAATAATAATTGAAGAAGGGCAAAATCACTGAAAGTTTGGGCATAAACATGCCTAATGGTCAAGCCATAAAGTGTCATCAGCCAGAGGCTTATAAATACCTGGGCATACTACAACTGGATAATATCAAACATGATCATGTGAAGAATGTGGTCAATAAAGAATACACACAAAGAGTCAGAAAAATTCTCAACAGCAAGCTCAATGGAGGCAACACCATCAAGGCCATAAACAACTGGGCTATACCTGTTATAAGATATACTGCTGGCATAATAAACTGGACACAGGATGAACTGGACAATTTGGACAGAAAAACAAGAAAACTCATGACCATTCACCATTCACTTCATCCTCGTAGTGATGTCGACAGACTATATCTGCACAGAAAAACTGGTGGCAGAGGACTTTTACAAGTAAAACAAACAGTAGAAGAAGAAAAACATGCATTGGCAGAATACGTCAAAGAAAGTAAAGAACCTGCATTGATTGAAGTAAACAACCGGAAGCTTCTGAAAGTGCAGCAGACAAAGAATCAGTATAGGAAAACTGCAATGCAAACTAGAGCCGACAGTTGGCGCAATAAAGCCTTGCATGGGCAATTCCTCAACAGGATTGAAGGAAAAGTTGATAAGGAGAAGATCTGGTTATGGCTCACTAATGGAACACTGAAGAAGGAGACAGAAGGCTTGATTCTTGCAGCCCAGGAGCAAGCAATTAGAACAAATGCAATCAAAGCCAAGATTGAAAAATCAGCTGATGACCCAAAATGCAGACTTTGCAAGGAAGCTGATGAAACAATTGATCATATCCTCAGCGGCTGCAAGAAAATCACACAGATGGACTACAAACAGAGGCACAACTATGTGGCCCAGATGCTTCATTGGAACCTGTGCCACAACTACCACCTACCAGTGGTAAAGAACTGGTGGCATCATAAACCTGAGAAAGTAGTTGAAAACAAACATGCCAAAATACTTTGGGACTTTCAAATTCAGACTGACAAGGTTTTGGAACATAATACGCCAGACCTCACGATTGTGGAAAAGAAAAAAGTGTGGATCATTGATGTCGCCATACCAGGTGACAGTCGAATTGATGAAAAACAACAAGAAAAACTTAACCGATATCAGGACCTTAAAATCGAATTACAACGACTCTGGCATAAACCAGTACAGGTGGTCCCAGTGGTAATCGGCACACTGGGTGCTGTGCCAAAAGACCTTAACCGGCATTTGAAAACAATAAACATTGACAAAATCACGATCTGTCAATTGCAAAAGGCCACCGTACTTGGATCTGCGCGCATCATACGAAAATACATCACACAGTCCTAGACGCTTGGGAAGTGTTTGACTTGTGATATAGTGATACGAAATCCAGCATATAAATCTCATTTGCTGTGTATTACATTTTTTGTGAATAAATAATAATAATAATAATAATAATAATAATAATAATAATAATAATAATAATAATAATAATAATAATAATAATAATAATAATAATAATAATAATAATAATAACAATAACAACAATAACAACAATAACAACAATAACAATAATAACAATAATAATAATAATAATAATAACAATAACAACAACAACAATAACAATAACAGCAACAACAACAACAACAACAAAAACAACAGAGTTGGAAGGGACCTTGGAGGTCTTCTAGTCCAACCCCCTGCTTAGGCAGGAAACCCTACACCACTTCAGACAAATGTTTATCCAACATCTTCTTAAAAACTTCCAGTGTTGGAGCATTCACAACTTCTGGAGGCAAGTTGTTCCACTGATTAATTGTTCTAACTGTCAGGAAATTTCTCCTTAGTTCTAAGTTGCTTCTCTCTTTGTTTAATTTCCACCCATTGCTTCTTGTTCTGCCCTCAGATTCTTTTGAGAATAGTTTGACTCCCTCTTCTTTGTGGCAACCCCTAAGATAGTGGAACACTGCTATCATGTGTCCCCTAGTTCTTCTTTTCACTAAACTAGACATACCCAGTTCCTGCAACCGTTCTTCATATGTTTTAGCCTCCAGTCCCCTAATCATCTTTGTTGCTCTTCTAGGGACTCTTTCTAGAATTTCAACATCTTTTTTACATCGTGGCGACCAAAACTGAATGCAGTATTCCAAGTGTGGCCTTACCAAGGCATTATAAAGTGGTATTAATACTTCATGTGATCTTGATTCTATCCCTCTGTTAATGCAGCCTAGAACTGTGTTGGCATTTTTGGTAGCTGCTGCACACTGCTGGCTCATATTTAAATGGTTGTCCACTAGGACTCCAAGATCCCTCTCACAGTTACTACTGTTGAGCAAGGTACCGCATATACTGTACCTGTGCATTTTGTTTTTCTTGCCTAAATGTAGAACCTTACTTTTTTCGCCATTGAATTTCATTTTGTTAGATAGCGCCCAATGTTCAAGTCTGTCAAGATCCTTCTGTATCTTGAGCCTATCTTTTGGAGAGTTGGCTATTCCTGCCAGTTTAGTGTCATCTGCAAATTTGATAAGTTCCCCATCTATCCCCTCATCCAAGTCATTGATGAAGATGTTGAAGAGTACTGGGCCTAAAACAGAGCCTTGGGGTACTCCACTGCATACTTCCCTCCATGTAGATGCACTTCCATTGAGCACTACACGTTGAGTGCGGTTGGTCAGCCAGTTTTGAATCCATCTGGTGGTGGTGTTTTATATCATCTTTTTTGAGGGATGCTACAATGGTGTTAAGGGACTTTAATTGCACTTCAATGGTGTTGAGCGATGCTAAACGAGATTCAATAGAGTTTACCCTTTCTTGCAGGACATTGACATTGTCTAGTTTTGGTTTGCAAGATGGGCAGAGAAGTGGGAGTGCGAAATGGGAAGATGAGAGTGAGGCCTCTTGTATGAATTGGGCCATAGCTTTGGTTAATTTCATGCATTTGTGGTGAGCATACAAGCCACACAGGGAGCACTTTATTGAACTCACGTCTTCCTCAATGGGATCTAAACAGATGAAGCAGCATGAATTGGAATTATGTTGGTCTTTAGTAGAGACTTCATTCATTTTGAGTGTAGTGGATTGCTTGCTAAGCATGGTAGTTTAGTATTTGCAATCCAAGCCTTTCCAATTAAGTATTCTGTGTAGCTGATTAGATTGCCAATTAAAAAATCAATAATCAATAATCAATCAATAAACAAAGTCTTACTAATTAGACAGACAATTTAACACTAGAGTATTAATTATTAATGAATGCTAAACTATTTAGTTAATAGTGCCTGGTCAATTAATTAATTGATCAGTTATTATACAATCAAAAATATCAGTAAATCAATTAAACAGTCAATAATCCAGTCAATTAAACTAAGCAACAAATTAATTGCCCAACCAATAAATCAAAAGTTAAACAACTAAGTATTCAAATTGTTCAATTGATAATCAATTAAAAGCCTAACTAATTACTCTATCAATTAGCAATCATTAAATGCCCAACTATCTAATCAATCAGTTACCAATCTCTCAATCAATATTATATCAAGAAATTAAGCATTAATTAATTAATTAATTAATTAATTAAGAAATTAAGAAATTAAGGTACTATAGATTAATCAACGTAGTCTGTTGCAGTAGCCTTGTTGGGAATTGGTTGGAGTAGTAGCCTCAGTGATAGCCTTGGAAGGGCTCCATACAGAGGGCTCCTTACAGATGAAGTGCAAGGGTAGTGGTGCAGCACAGATGCGGTGGACTCATGTTAGGTCTCCTCGGATCTCCCTCCTCACTTCCGTCAATCTCCTGGTCTTTGCCAAAGGATCTGGGCTGCAGGGGACAGTTGTTACTTGCTATTCAAGATGGCATTATGTGCATGTTGGAAAAAGCAGGACTGCTACTGAGCCATTTAGTGAGTGTTGTGGTCTGCCCGCATCCCGTGCAGCTGGTCATGGATCCTGAGGACTAAGAGCAGTTGTGGCACGATACCATCGGCCCATGCACCTGGCACCCAAGTCCGATAGCAAGGAGGTTGGAGAGGACTTGGTGCCAGAGGCTGAAAGTCAACCAGGGCCTTCTGCAACTCATGAGGTGCACATGAGTTATGCAGAAGAAGAGGAGGAGCCTCTTCTTCCCGATGCTAGGGCACGCAGGGCTGATAGAAGGCAAGAGTAGCTACGCAGGAGGAGGTCTCCTCGAGAGTAGAGCTGCAGGCTAATTGGCCACGCCCTTAGACTACTTAAGTCCTAACCACGCTGAGCCTTGTTGCAGGGAACAACGTCGCTTCTAAATCTTGACTTCTGTGACTCCAGTTTGCATTCCAGCATGGATCTTGTTTCTTGCATTCTCTAGTTCCAGGACTTGTGCCAAGTACAGTAAGACTTGCCAATTACCTCTTGGACTTCGGCCAGCTGTTAAGATAGTATATTAACAGCTGGGTTTCTGAACAGAATAACTTCTGCCTTTCTTTTGCTTTTTACGCTCCTAAGAAATTATTAGAAGACTTTGCTTTAATTATTTATTTAATTTATTTATTTATTAGTTGTATTTGTATGCCGCCCTCTCTGTGGCTCACAACAGTAATTACTAAACACAACAGTAATTATTAAAACAAACTGTGTTTGGACGTTTGTGTGTGCGTAATTATTGGTGGGCTCAGCGCTGGGGAAGAACAGTGAGTGTATATTATTTGTGCAAGAGAGTCTTATATTAATCTGCCCAGGAATATTAGAGATCATTGGGAAGAGCATGGAAACTGACTGTGGTTGCCATTTTACTTAAAAAGGACTTGAAATTTTTTAATATATTATACATGATGGGTATTAATAAGGCCTACAAATGATTTTATTTTTACAATTCGGATTCACAATAATAATATAGATGAGAATTTTCTTGTCTATATTGTTAGTATTGAAACATATGACTGTTGTACAGGCACCATACTCTGTTTTGTGTTATCCAGCAAGCAGAGCAAGTGGACAATAAGGGGAGCAGAAAGACACGTTGAAAAGACATAGTTGAAAAAGCTGGGGAAAATATTTCTATTTCTTTATTAAATTTATATGCCCCCTTTCCCACTGAAGATTAAGCAAGTAATACAAATAAAAGATAAAACATGAAACAGAAACAGAAAAACAATATAAGCATAAAACAATTAAAGTGCATTAATAAAAAGCAATCAGCTAAACTCTGTGGCCAATACATTAAATGAGAAATATCTACATAAATAATGTCTTTACAACCTTTGGTAAGATAACCTTCTTATGTTTCCTCCAAACATTTCTCTGAGAATGGTAAGCATGAGAAAGTGGTACAGAGTTTTAACAAGTCAAACTGAGAGCTATTATTGGTAAAATTTACTGTTTATTGGTTTTTTTTAAATACAGCAATACAAAGACCCTAGGAAAAGTAGAGTCAAACTGTTTTGCTCCAAATAGCTTTTTTTGTGTGTGGGGGAAATCAGTTCAAATGTTGTCTATTATCCTAAAGAACAAAAGACATAGATTTTGTTTTTCTAGCTTGGTTGGGATTGTAAAAAACAAATCAACAGTACAGCAACAATGATGCTGAAGTTGGAAGCACAGTTTTATAAAATAAAAGTAGGAAATAATATACTAGAAGAGCAATTTCCATGACTAGTCAGGTTCTTAAGATTTGTATCAGACAAAGCCTTGTAGAATATGCCAACTGCTAGCAGCCAGGCTATGTTATTTGTGCCTAGGAGTACCTCTATATGTTGTTTCTCCATGGGCAAGCACTGTCTCAGTAGAACACAGATTGGGAGCAGAGACAGTCATCCCAATACAATTTCTATATATACAGGTGAAATGTCTATTCCTTGATTTGCCTTTTGACTGTTCAGAAGCACTTAAGTGTGAAAATATCCCAGTATATCAGTTTCTCTCCAGTCTAATCACAAAAGACATTTCTCAGAAAATGCTCAGCACAGCTTCGAGAATAAGGGAAAAGACTTGTAGCTCAGATGTGAAATTTCAGAAAGCTCAGACTCCCCAGACAGGACTGGAGATGCCTTTACAGAAAACCCTAGAGAGATGCTGCCAGTCACAAAGTGCAAAACGTTGCTAGATGGCTGAAGCGATAAAATTATCAAATTTAGGAAAGATGGCATTGCTAAAAAAAGTTAATATTTTTTTAAAAATGGCTGAACTATTTAGTCATTATAGTTTGTAAGTCTATGAATTGTGGTCTTGTATCCTTTTCATTAGGTCTTGTTGATTATTGTTATGGTTGGTCAAACAGTAAACCAGATTTTTAGATTGGATTTGACATTAGGTTGACATTGTTTGATGCTGTTAAAGGTATTGTTGCAGGATGTAAGCTATTCCAAGAAAACTATTTTTTACATTTGACTGATGATGATTTTGTAAAATGAAGCATATTAATAGTTCAAAGTTCTAAGTAAAACTTTCTCATAGGAATGAACTGCAACATCTACTGATAATTACCTTACCAGATTGATAATTTTGTTCAAATAACATGTAAATTACATGCAACTGTAATAGCTATTTACCATGTTACCTATCAAGGCAATAATAATGTTACTTAATCAATTATATAAATTTTATAAAGCAAAGGTTCTGGACTTGCTGTTATATTGTACACAGCTTTCTGTTTACAAAGATGCTTCTACTTTGGAAGTTATTTAAGTTAGAACACATAATTGTTATAGTGCTCATTGTACCACTCATGGCTTCTGATAGTCATAACTCCAACTGTCAGAAATTATAGTTATCTTGCCAAGCAAGAGGTTATAATTTTGCTTCTATAAGACTTAACTTGGGTTCTCACTAAAAAGTTTGCCAATTTTCTAACAATAGCTATGACTTGTTTATCCTTCTGCTCATTGGTAACTGTTTCATGATTAGCTTTTAGTATTTTAAATTATATACCTATCTTTTATTAGCATGAGAGTATAAATAAAGAAAAAAATCTAACTGAAGCATTTAATCCAAAATAAGCCAGTAACCGTTTTCTTCAATTTATTGATGTTAACCGGATTATATAGTGAACAATGGCAGTTCTTAATGAAAGAATAATATGCAATCTGTGCAATGAACCTGGGCATATTAAATGTGATTCAATATTGGAAACATTCTTTGCACTGTCATATTTCAAATACCATAATATAGATGCCATTCATTTATTAGAAGACATAAAACTGAGTTGTAAGTCAGTGGAAATTATAGGTACCTGATTTTAACTTGAAAGCTGTATTGTTTTCCGTGGGTGAAGAATAAAGAATAATTAATGAAAAAATTATGACTCTTCCCCTAGAATATCAACAGTTCATTCTTCCTCACTTTGGCCATGCAGGTTTTCCTGGTGCACTCAGGCAATCTATGTTGGGATCTGAATGAAGGTGACTACAACTCAGCTCTTTAAATATGCCTGGGAGGGGGGGGGAAATCAACAGATGCCTTGAGATTGCTTTAGCACAGACTGTTTCAGGATGGCTCATGTGTCATGAAATGATTTATTTTGAGTCTGAAAACAAATCAAAATTGGGAATGGAACAATAGCAAATGAAAAAGAAAGATGCCAAAAAGACAAACAGATCCCTCTTTTTCCTTCTGGTATAATAATACATGAAATGTGGAAAAACTGCTACTTTTGATAACTTATTCAAGTAGTGTTGTGGATTAACATGCTATGATTCCTAATAGATAATTTAGCAAATGTTACATGAGAATGATTTGATTGCAGGAATCAAGACTAATTATGCACCTCCTGAAGAGATAAGATGGTTTTGAGAAAGAATGGAAAAACGAATATATTCCATAAGCAATCAGCCAGGATTGAGACTGGTTAAAAAAAAAGGACTGACTAATAATAATTTAATATTTTGCCTTCATTTGTGACACAGAGGGTTCTTTAAAGAGTGTTTTCATTGCAGAGCACAACTGTGTTTTCTGGTCTGCTTGTCAATGTTGAAGTTGAGTGAGCTTGTGCATGAGCAATGTCATCAAATATCTAAATCTTCAAGAAGGATATGAATAATAATCTAATAATTTTGCTTTCTGTAATGAACAGCTTTAGATAGAGCTACTGCTGAGAAATTAGACTGGACAGAAAGATGCCTTTTCAAAGTCATGAAGAAAATAAGCTGTAAGGAAAGCTTCTTTTGATAATCTTTTCCTACACTGTAAAAACTTTGCAGGTTATCATCTTTTTAAAATGGTAAGTAGTCTATGTATGATTTCAAATGGAAACAGTTTTCATTCAGTACCCATATTTCTTCAAATTTTGTAGTGCAGTTTTGCATACCAAAATGTATCAGTTAGAACAAACTTTGTGACAAGTTTTATATCGACATATATTTTATTCTTTATACTGTTTCCATCTTCCCTTAAAATATTAACAGAATCTTCAATGGTCTGAGAATCAGTGTGTCCTATAGATAATTAACAGTCAAGTTGGAACTAAGTTAATCAACTAAAATTAGCAAACTTTCTCAAACCCCCAAATAAGTTACCTAGGCCTAATCCACACATCAAAGGATAAGGTCTGCAAACACCTTATTAATTAAATTAGGTCTCCCAGAGGAACTGCATATCCACAAGAATAAACATAGTGTGACCCTAGAATCAGCACGTAGACTTTTCCACACCCTAGACATGCTCCCCCTATAAAGGCTTCCCACTGTACCCAATTTCTTGGCAGTTGCCCCTAAATACAAACTGTTTTGCTTTTACGAATAAATATTTCTTCTTTCCTCACAGCTGACTGTATCTCATTTTTATTTATTCTTGTGCAACCCCAGCTCGAGTTGGAAACCCAAATTTTTCTTCTGACAGCTTTTATATTCAGCTGAAAAGAAATGTTGTTTATATAAAATGCATATAACAGAGTTTATAAGGATAGTAAATGTGAGTGTATAAGATGTATTCATGAACTGGAATAGACATGGTAACAGGTCAGCCAATGGTGTCCCAGATGGCTCGGAGCCTGGACATGGCTTAGGTTCATTGATCTGTATATATATATATGAGTGCTTCTGTGATTATTGATTCTGTATTTCTGGATTCTGAGTTCTGGTTCTGGCTTCTGCATGGTTATTGCATATAAAGAAGTTTCTTATATAAATGAATCCTTCTGGATTATTTACTTGTGTGCTGGTTGGATTGCTGCAAACTCTAACAGTAAATAAAATAATATATAAAATGTGAACATATAAAAGTAAAACTAACATATAAAATAATATATAAAACTTACACCCTATTAGCAAAATTGCATGTATCCATGCATACAGGTATGGATGCATACATAATAATGATTTGATAATTTATACTTACTCAACCGCCAATTACTCAGGATAGTTTACAAATTATTTAAAATATTAAAAACAAGACTTTAAAAATAACAAGACATAATAAGAGTGATAAAGATGGCAGGCTATCAAAGTGAGCGGAAACAAAAGAAAGCAAACTGAGTTAATAGGAGGCTTCATTAACCCATATTTATAATTTCCATTTTTATGGCTGACAACTTTTATACAAATCACAGTTATTGTTATGTAGGCTAAGGATAGCATTTTATTTCAGTATGTCATACATTAGAGTTGTGCAGTGCTGTGGATCTGAAAGCAAAAAAGTAATTTGGCACAAACAGGAACATCACCATAGCATGTAACTGCAAATCCTTAACATAGTACACTTTTTTCCAGGATCACAGAACAATAACATTATCACCTATAATCTCCTCACATAAGTGAACATTAACTACTTCAGCATCCTTCATTAACTTGCTACTATTTGAATGTTTGAAATTCTCCAACATTTCTTTAAAGGGCCAAATGATGAGTTTAGAAAGTATAGTCAAAAGAGTTAGTGCCGGTGGTTAAAAGCTTAAGTGCCTAATAAAAGGAAAACAAATGCCCGAATGGGCTCACCAATTACAATACATAAAATATTGTCTCTAGAAAAGGTGTGGTTTGCAATGTACTGACTTTGTTGAGAATGAATTGAGAATCTGTGGATAGAACAGTAGTGTGCTTGTGTCATATAAGCATTGCTTTCTCTTTCTCCTCATCCTAATTTCTTCTGATGTCTCTATTATATGCAGTACCAAGCTGTGCTTAAAATAAAAGAAGTACACAATGGACCTGATCATTGCAACCCTCAAGCAAAAGTAAATGTAGTACTGAATATATTGGGAAGTTTTTCAAATAGGCATGTAATAATCATGAGTAAAAGAGTCCATTTGATCTAGTAGTTAATGTATCAGGCTAGAAACCAGGAAACTGTAAGTTCTAGTCCCACCTTGAGCATGAAATAGCATTTTTGCTACGATTGGCATGATTCCCAATTGACATAGGATGTTATCGTTCATAGAATGGTTGAATCGCATTAGTCCAAGGCGCCATTGGATCATTCGCATTTCCATCACATCAGCGATGGGTTGCTCCCGGTTCAGTCCGGTTCTGAGAACCAGTAGCGGCAGCGGTGGAAGGCTCTGCCCACCCGCCCGGGATGCTTCTGAGCATGCGCAGAAGCGTTGCGCGCAAGCACGAGTGTGAACCAGTAGCAACGGGATTTAGAACCCACTACTGCATCACATGTATGGCCTGCTCATGCTTTGCTGTCACTGGCCATCACTCTGATCCAAAGAGGGTTACTGGATGCCGTACAGTTCTATAAATCTTTGATTTGTGGCATAGGGACAACCGAAGATCACACAAGACTCCAGTCACCTGGGATCACTTCATCCAAGTGTCATTGTCAAGGGCACGGGCATTCGGAAAGCTATTGCAGTTGCTGCATATAAGGGAGCTGAAGTACTTGAATTGTTCTATTTCTTAAGGTTTTCTCCACCAATGCTGATGGTTCCATCAGTTTGGGGGCCACATTCCATAAACTCCATTTTCTTGATGTTCAGTCAAAGTCCAAATTCACCAAGCTGTTCATTCCATTGCCTTTTTTGCTCTTGGAGGACTTTACATTGCTCCTTCACCAAGATGTCATTGGCATAGAGAAGTGACTATGGATGGGGCGATTGGAGGTCAAGCATCACAGTGTTGATGAAAAGCATGAATAGTAGGGATGGAAGCGCCGATCCTTGATATACTCCGATGTTGATGGTGAAGGAAGGTGATGTTCCCACTGCACATCAGACCATACTAGTGACACCACAGTACAATAGTTGAATCCACCAGATGTAGATTTCCAGGACATTGTGGGATCATAAGGTGTGCCA
Source organism: Diadophis punctatus similis (assembly GCA_023053685.1). Classification (NCBI taxonomy): domain Eukaryota; kingdom Metazoa; phylum Chordata; class Lepidosauria; order Squamata; family Dipsadidae; genus Diadophis; species Diadophis punctatus. The sequence continues at coordinate 7,846,221 of JALIGW010000008.1, forward strand.
AATGAGTTAGTCTCCAAACCATTTATCACCTTTGTTGCTATTCTCTGCACTCTTTCTAGGGTCTCAGCATCTTTTTCATATTGTTGTGACCTAAACTAGATGCAGTAACACATATGTGCCCGTACTAGTGCAGTATAGAGCAGTACTATAACTTCTTGTAATCTTGATGCTATTCTTCTGTTGATGCAGCCCAGGACTGCACTGGCTTTTTTGGCAGCTGAAGCACACTGCTGACTTATACTTAAGCAGTGGTCCAGCAGGAACCCTAAATCCTGGCTTTATTTCTGGCTCCCTCCATTCTACCAATGCAGCAAACATAAGTAAAACTACAAAATTATCTCTTATTCTATGATTACAAAAGAAAACTTACACTTTCCTATTATCCAGGGTTTTTCCAATCGCCAAAACCATAAATCATAAGTGCATTTTTTTTGTTTTATGCAAAAAGTTTATAAGGGGTTTCCAATCAGCCATAAATGTAGATATTATGTTTCTCTAATCAAAGAGATTAATTTATCTCTCTCAACTAATTTTATCAACTTCATCAACATCTCTCCATTGGGGATAGTGTCAAACCTTACTAATAATAAAACAATACTGGCCAGCCTTGTATACAGAATGCTGAGATGCAAAATGAGATACATCTTGAACATTGCAGCCTAATTCTACATTGTAAATTGCATTTCGTTTAATGGTGTTATTCCAGGTAAATCAACATAAAACTGAAACCCCAAGTTCTACATAATAAAAGCTTTTCTTATATTGTTAAAGATAATTTTAAATATTATTGTTAAACTGAGAGAAGAGAAACATATTTATTCATTACAGTATTTACATAAAAATCACATTAATACAATGCCACACTTATCTAGAATCTAATGCCAACAGCGTTGGCGGCAGAGCTGTCCTTAATGGGTGTCCCCCCAAAAAACAGTCTATCTTATCATGCTTGTCAAATAGCAATGTGTATGCAGTGGCAAGATATTAAGATATATTAAACACTTAATTAGAAAAGGCATGGTGGCCATTTACAAATTGGGCTATAAATCCTTTAGGATTTTGACTAAGATTGAAAAACAGACTAGGAACTAATGAAAACCTTACACTATCGAATTCCAATCAAAACTTAAATATTTTGTCTCTGTATGAAAGGAGGAGTATGGTTACCAATTCTCTAGATTATAATGGAATATTAGCAGGAAGTTTAAAGTTTCTGATTTCATCACAGAAAGAGAAAATAGATAGACGGAATCACAATTAACTTGATATTGTCCAATTTTTGAAATCTTTGTTTTTTCTTGGGGCTTCTTTTCTTTCCTTTCTTCCTCCCTCCCCCAAACCTGGCTAGTTTCTACAAATTCTTTCTGTGACTAGCTATTACAATCTAGAACTGTTTAAAAATTGGTTTGTGGTGCCCACATACAGGTACTGAATGTAAAAGAGTTAAGTTGTTGTATAAAGGTAAAGTATTGTTAAAAGGAATTGTATACACAAGTAAGTATGGAGCCAAACAGCTTTTAAATGTATGGTAAGTAGAAAGGGGGAGGTGTTTATCCTAGTGCTTCCTCTGAAGGGAGGGGGGATAGATTACATCATAAGGAGACAGCCAATCGGATCATAAATAGCAGGGCCAGGAACTATAAAAGGCCTAGGTGGAAGAGCTGAGGAGAGCTCTGTTTGTTGTAACTTCCAAGAGAGAAGGTTTATAGTGATTCTCTGCCTGAGTTTAACTGTCCAAGATGAAAGTTAACAGGAGAGAAGATAGGCTCTAGGCAGTTCTGTGGGAAGCAGGTGCCAGGGTCAGGGGACTTTATTGATTGATATATTGTGTTATTTGTAGATAGAGATAAACAGTGAAACGTGCTCTAATCTATAGGCCTTAATGCCAAGAAGAACTGGGTTTTCTTAGATTTAGTCAGGAAATCTAGTAAAGTCTCTGAGGAGAAGAAGAGGTGTAAAAGAATTGAATAGCTGATTGTGGCTGAAAGCAATTTACTTGACATTTACTGAGAAGTTGGTATTTAAATAAACTGTTTTCTTGTTTGTTCAAGAAACATCTCAAAGTCTTTCTATTTCTCACATAAAGCATATCTTAAGCAATTCTGCAGAGCATAGAGATATTGTAACAGTAAAATCAAACCTCTAAGAAGAGAGAGAAGTGAAACAGAGGGTGTTACCCTTGGTCAGGGAGATATAAAAAGAAAATTAAACAAAAATCTATTCTGAGCACTATTTTATGCTACCAGGACATATAAAACAATAAACCAGACTGGAGGGAGGGCGACGCGCCCTCACATGGTTTAAAAACTAAAGAAATGCTTTGTAGTGTGCAGGAGCATCAGCATGGTACAAATTTAAAGTAGCCTTGTTTTTAGGCTTGGAAAAAAAGAGGTACAGCAGGATTAAAGACGTGCTGGTCTGATATTCCAGTGTTTTTCAAAGTATCTCTTGACAGCCAGAAATTTACAACTACAGTTACAAACTTATAAAACACAAATAATGTTTGTTAACAGAAACCAATAGATAAGAAATATCACTTTGACCTAAGGCCTCTCCATGATGGTAAATACATTTGAGAGGAAATATGTTTGGTCTTAGCATGCACATACAAAACAGCTTTAAATTTCTCACACCAAATGGAGAGATAGCAAGTAATACTGAAGGAGCAGATGGCTTTGAACCTTAATTGGCATATGCAGTTATTTTCTTGTAGATTAGATGGCTCTAATCTTCACATAATGAATCACTGTTGCACAGGTTTTGTATTATCTTATCAGGAACATAGAAGTCTTCTTGACTTCTGTGGTGTTTATTTGCAGTTATTTATTTTGTGTTTAGAACATAGAATAATAGAGTTGGAAGGTCTTCTAGTCCAACTCCCTGCTCAGACAGGAGACACTATAACATTTCAGACAAATGGTTTTTCACTCTCGTTTTGAAAGCCTCCAGTGAGGGAGCATACACAACTTTTGAAGACAAGCTATTCCATTGTTAATCGCTCTCATCATTAGAAATTTGCTTCTTAGTTGTAGGTTGCTTCTCTCCTTGTTTAGTTTCCATACATTGTTTCTTATCTTTCCTTCTGGTGCTTTGGAAAATAGTTTGATCCACTCATCTTTGTAGGAGCCCCTCAAATATTGGAACACTGCTGTCATGTCACCCCTAGTCAGGGGTGAAATGCTCCCGGTTCGCTCTTACCTGTCGGTCGTCGCAGAGCCAATGGAGCTGGTGGCGGGTGCGGCATGGGGCTTCCCCCACTCGCTTCCACCGCCCGCCTGGACGCCGCCATTTGAGTTCTTTTGCCCTCTGCGCATGAAGAACACTTTGCGCATGCGCAGAGGGCAAAAGAACTCAAATGGCGGCGTCCAGGCGGGCGGGGGAAGCGGGCGGGGGCAGCCCCGCACCGCGACCATGACCGGCTCCATCAGCTCTGCGACGACCGACAGGTAAGAGCGAACCGGGAGCATTTCACCCCTGCTCCTAGTGCTTTTTTTTTTTTTTACCAAATTCCTGTAACTGTTCTTCATACAGTATATTTTAGCCTCCAACCCCCTAATCATTCTTGTTGCTCTTCTCTGCACTCTTTCCAGAGTCTCAACATCTTTTTTATATTATGGTGACCAAAAATGAATGGTCTTATCAAGGCATTATAAAGTAATGCTAACACTTCATGTGATCGTGATTCTATATCTCTCTTAATGCAACCTAAGACTGTGTGAGACTTTTTTTGGTAACTGCAGCACATGACAGGTTCATATTTAAGTGATTGTCTACTAGAACTCCAAGATCTCTCTCACTGTTACTGGAATTAAGTCAAGTTTCATCTAGTCTGTAGCAGTACATTTTTCTTGCCTTAGATGTAAAACTTACTTTTATCTATGTTAGATAAATTTCATTTAGTTACAGTATATAGGGTCCAGTGTTTAAGTTTGTCAAGATCTTTTTGGATCTTGAGTTTGTATTGGCTATTCCTGCCAACTTAGTGTCATCTGCAAATTTGATAAGTTCCCTTCTGTTCCCTCATCTAGATTGTTTATGAAGATATTGAAGAATATGGGGCCTAAAACTTCCCTCCATGTGTATTTAATTCCATTGAGGGCCACACATTGAGTATTATTTGTCAGCCAGTTACAAATCTGTCTGGTGGTGGTACTGCCTATCCCACATTTTTCTAGCTTGCCAAGAAGTAGGTTGTGGTTTACTTATCAAATACTTTACTGAAATCTAAGTATATTATGTCCACAGCATTTCACTGATTCATTAATTTAGTCACATTGTCAAAGAATGAAATAAGATTTGTTTGGTATAATCTGTTTTTGATAAACCCATTTTTGGTTTCTGGTTATAATTTTGTTTGCTTCCAGGTGTTTGCAGTTTTGTTGTTTGATTACCTTTTCCAAGATCTTCCCAGGTATTGATGTCAGGCTGTCAGGTTGATGTCAGGTCTGTAATTTCCTGGATGTCCCCCCCCACTTTTTTTTGAAGATGGGAACCACATCAGCTGTTTTCCAATCTTTGGGTAATTTCCCGGTGCTCGAAGAATTTTGAATGTTTCAATGGTTCTGAAATCATGTCTTCCAGTTCCCTCAGAACTGTGGGATGTAGTCCATCAGGATGCAATTATTTATTTTTGCATATTTTAATTACTTCTTAATTGTTTTTTCATTTGTTGAAAGTCTTACTTCCTTCAAAACCTTAGCTTTCATAACTTCATCTTTGCAAGTTTGGGCTATTTCTTGGTATTCTGACTTAATTATCCCTCTTTCCATTTTTTGTATTTATCCTTTTTTTTCTTAATTGGTCTTTTTTGTGCAATCATGCTGGTTTTTTCTTGGTTTTCTTGGTTTTCTTGGTTTTCTGTTTTAGTGATATTGAACTGGACTGGGCTTTTATAATCATATTTTTTAGAGTTTCGCAAGCTTCTTGAGTTGGCTTCCCCTTTAAGCTTTCCATCCATGGGAACCTTGCCAAGCTCTCTCTGAGTTTGTTAAAATCATCTCTTTTAAAGAGAAAAGTAAAGTTCTAAACTTATGGAAGAAAAACCAAATGCACAAAATACAGATTAGGTGGTACCTGGCTCAATAGAAGTAATTGTGAGATGGATCATGGAGTTCTAGTGGACAATCAATTAAATATGAGCCAGCAGTGTGTGGCAGCAGCTAAACAAGCCAATGCAATGCTAGATATCATTAACAGAGGAACAGAATCAAGATCACATGAAGTATTAGTACCACTTTGTAAAGTCTTAGTAAGACCACACTTAGAATACTGCATCCAGTTTTGGTCACTGTATTATAAAAAAGATGCTGAGACTTAGAAATGCCACGGAAATTATTAGGCTCCTGGAGACTAAAACATATGAGACTAAAACCAATCTAGAACTAAAGAGAAGTGTCGTAACAGTGAGAACAATTAACCTCACAATTTGCCTCCAGAAGTTGTGGGTGCTCCACCACTAGAGGCTTTTAAGAAGAAACTAGACATCTACTTGTCTGGAATGGTATAGGGCAGTGGTGGCGAACCTTTTTAGGCTCGCGTGCCAAAAAGGGGGGGCGCGCTCGCGTGCGCTCACGTGCCCACACCCATTCCCTCCCCCCCACGCATGCGCACAACACCCCCCCATGCTGCCCCCTGCGCATGCGCACACACCCCCACCCCCGCGCAAAGGCTTACAGGAGCCTGGGACGACGAAACCGGCAAACCGGAAGTGCGAAAAAACGCACTTCCGGTTTGCTGGTGTGCTGTTTTTTGCACTCTGGAGGGTTCAGGGAAGCTCCCTGAAGCTCCGGAATGCAAAAAACTACAAAACGGACAAACCAGAAGTGCGGAAAAGTGCACTTCCGGTTTGTCCGTTTTGTAGTTTTTTGCATTCCGGAGCTTCAGGGAGCTTCCCTGAACCTTCTGGAGTGCAAAAAACAGCTCACCCGCAAACCGGAAGTGCGTTTTTCCGCACTTCCGGTTTGCTGGTGGGAAACCCTCGCGTGCCAGCCGCTATGGCTCCACGTGCCACCTGTGGCACGCGTGCCATAGGTTCGCCACCACGGGTATAGGGTCTCCTGCTTGAGCAGGGATTGTACTAGAAGACTGTACTTATTACCAAGACTCTGAAGCATAGCTTATTGAAATAAAGCAAAGCCATTTAGATGACTAGTTTAAAATATATCTATGAAATTCAGAAATTCCTCAAAAAATATAAGGGGCTTGGGAGAGGGGAGTTCCACATGTCTCAAACCTGGATTTTGGGTGAGAGACTTCTTCACAGATATTTTCCTAGAGCATTTTAAGAAAAAATCTTGATGCACAAGATTTAAGTTTTGCTCAAATAAATTGCTCAATTGATCATGTTTTTGCATTCAAATCATCACTGTGAATTAATTTTGTTTTACTTTGAGCAGTGCTGCTTTTCAATGTGACAACTTACTGACCTTGCCAACCATTTGAGCTGGAAACTGATTTTAGTTCTGGAAATACTAGGCTTGCATCATAGATTATTCATGTGGTATAAATTAGGTCAGTATATGTGAAGGTATTAACTAAGAGTATTTCACAGTAAACAAATTAGATTAACTGTGAAAAGAAAATTCCTGGTATATTTTCATGATTTTTAACTCATAATATCACAATTCACTTCACCAAAGTATCTTCATCTATCTATCTTGGATTTCTAAAATATAATGAAAATTAGAAAGCAATGTTCAAAGTGGATGTGATGGAACAAATTATCATTTTCATGCATAATGTTGCTTAACCCATAAAGGGACCCTTTGGGCCAGTATGTATTTCTGTACTAAACATGCAGATGATGATGATGATGATGATGATGATGATGATGATGATGATGATGATGATGATGATGATAGCGAAATACAAAGGCCAAGGCACTAGTAGGGATTTATAGCTATTTGGATACAAAGTGGGAAAACTATTTTGGTTTAGTATGTGTGCACCTGCTGTATCTGTGGCTACTCGTGAAAGTTATCTATTCCAGGGCTTGCATGACTGCAAAGAGATGCCTTTGGAAATAAAACAGAAGGTAACGGGGAAGGGACCCATGTAGATATCATTCGAGGCTTTCACCTTTGCATCTGGATAACTGTAACACCCTTGTTACAAATTGTAGAGTACATTGTGTTGCTCCTTTTCAGTTATTACTGAAGTTCCTCATGTTTAATTTCAATTTTACAAACTCCCACTTATAGCTGACTCAGTCCCATTACTGAATCTATTAATGTTTTCTTCTACTTTCTAATTCAGCCAAATTCTCCATATGAGGACACTATCGATATGCCAAAATGTGATAGTATCTCAAATTTTGCACAATAAAATCTTCTGCAATATGTTCTATATTGAGAGATCTTTTTATTTTTCTAATAAGATTTTTACTTTTTTTTTTAGAAAAAGACTATTACATGTAAAAAACACAATCTGTTATTTGAAATAAATATTGGTTGATTTCATAACAAATGAATTTATATCTACTATTATATATCTGAACAAGCAAAGGATGACTTTGACAACTGGAAAGGAGGACAAATCTAGTGAAAAGAAGGACACACTAGCATTCTTGACTTCTGTGGCAAAAATTACATAGAAAAAGCTCAAGAAGTGTACTAAGGCATAAATGTTTATGAAATTGCATACAGTTGCATACTTTCCTGGATCAAGAATCCTTGCACTCAGCCATTCAAGCCCTGGTCATCTTATGCTATTGCAATATACTTTACATGGGGCTATCCATGAAGAGTAATAAACATAGATTTTAGCCATGTGAATAGTTCTTAGGGTCCCTAAGGTGGCCCATGTTACACCACTGTTCCACAAGCTGGTTTCCAGTTTGCTTCTGAACCCAATTTAAGGTTTTGGTTATCACCTTCAAATCCTTCATGGTCCAGGCTATCTGAGGTCCAGACCAGTGGTGGGTTCCTACCAGTGCGGTCCACTCTATAGCACCGGTAGCGGCCAGCTGGTGACGTCATAGTACTGGTGCGGTCGGTTGCCGGTGCCTGGGCGCCGCCATTTAAAAAAAATTAACATTTTTTAAAAATTTTCTTCTGCACATGCCCAGAAACTGAGTTTCCGGCACTGCTCATGCGCTGCCTTCCTACCCCACAGTGAGTCCAAGCAGGGGAGGATGGCTGAGGGAGCGCGTGAGACGCTGAAAGAATGGGCGGCAGGAGCTATCTCCATTCCCCTCCCTTCAGCAGTCCGAGAAGCCACGCCCACCCGGTCACATGGCTGGCAAGCCATACCCACAAAATAAGCCATGCCCACAGAGTGGTAGTAAAAAAATTAGGAATCCGCCCCTGGTCCAGACTATCTGAGGAACCAGCTCCTCCCGATGGGACTAGCCTTCTCCATCTCTGAGAGCAGAAGGGGAATGCTGAAGACCCCTTGGCCAATTTCATCTGGCACAGGGTCCAGAAGAAGAGTCTTTTCTGCCATGTCTTCCCCCTCTGGAACATCGTTCCTCCTGGGGTGAGATCCGCACCAATCTTTTGGCCTTTTAAAAGGATTTGAAGACCTGGCTATGCCAACTATGACACTTTGGGGGAGGTAATGGATTAGATAATACCCCACCTCCTCCCTCTGTGCATTTTGCTCCCTCCCTTTCCATTTTGGTCAATTTTATTTCAAATTTAATGTTACTATTTATTGTTTTAATATTTCAGTGTTTTATGTTAGCATTTTTATTGATTGTTTGAAAGCCACAGTCGCCTTTGGTGAGATGGGCAACATATATATTTAATAAACTTAAATTTAAATTTGAAAATAATTTTTGAAGTAGCAGAAAGATTAGTTTTTCAATTTCAAGAATGGGTTAGAACAGTTAGGAGGCAAAAACTTCAGCTTGTAATAATTAATGTTGCAAGCCACCTAAAGCCATCAGAGTATGAAGTGGACGATCTTATAAATGTGCTTAATAAACGAATTAAGGACCTGTCAGTTTCAGGCAGCAGGGTAAACTGGTGGAAAGTACTAATCAACTAATTAAAATCATAGAGCTGACCTTATTAACTTAAATTAGCATTTATTAGGAAAGTGCTATCCTACAGAAAAAAAAATGCTGAGGAAGAAAGTTTGTATTGTATATACTCAAAAAGCAAGACAATATTTAATTTTAAGGCAATGCCAGACAGAGGACATGGAAACCAAAAGGAGAACATGGGCTTCTTTTGCTGGACATTTTACAATCCTATTTCTGTATAGAACACATTATTTTGCTAAACAGGTAATCCCTCAGGAGGGTTCCTTTAGCAAATTTTCACAAGGACAAATTTATTCAGAAAGGGTACTTAACGTTAGAAATTCAAAACTGCGATCAAAAAGAGGCCTCTGTAGCCATGTGACTTGGATTCAGAAAATGATGTCCGCCATTTTTAACTCTGTGACTTGCCTGTGCTGTTCGGGGTTACAATGCAATTTCCTGAAGCCGGCAGGTTGGGGGTTTTTTTTGTCCCTGGTCACATGGCCAAACAAGATCCAGTGATTTTTGCAGGCAGCATGGCACCAAGTTTGTTTTTGGCTTTTTGGGTGTTGCATGGAGGACCTGCTGCTGCCTGGACTTGAGAACTGGAGTGCTAAAATTGCTTCCAGAAGTATTTTAAAATATTATCAGAAGTGGGTCCCTCCCGGTTCGGACAGGTTCGCCCAAACAGGTAGCGACCCGCTGGTGACATCACAATGATGTCACGGAACCAGTTCGGTCGGTGCAGGTCCGTGGGCGCCACCATCTCTTTTTTTGAATTTTTTTTGATTTTTTTTAATTCCAGGGTTTTTTTTCTTCTGCACATGCGCAGAAGCCGAGTTTCCGGCACTATGCATGTGGTCGCCATCTTGTTTTCGGTTTTGTTTTGTTTTTTTGAATATTTTTGGATTTTTTGCCACTGCGCATGCGGGAGGAAGTGAACCGGCAGCGAGATAAGTTAGAACCCACCCCTGAATATTATTTTTTGTTACTCTATAGTACTGTACTGTTTCTTTATAAGCACTTTGGGAACTGCTTTGCTTATTTTTAAGTACTTTATTGTACTTTGCAAACTACTGTATTGTGTTTGTAAGTACAGTTCTTTGCAAATTTAGCCTTTGTTTGCATTTGCTTTGAAACTGCTTGTAGAAATGCTAGCCAGCATCTACACAAAGCATTATATAATGTTGTGTGCTGTATCTCTTCTCTAAACTGCTGATTTTCAAATTTGCAAGCTATTTATATCAGTTTTTGGATTTTGCCTGCAGAGGCTTGTGCTGATCAGGGAAAGGTTTTTTAAAGAGGGTTTAAATCTAAAATTGCCTCCAGAAGTTGCTGGTGCCCCATCACTGGCGGCTTTTAAGAAGAGACTAGATAGACATTTCTCCGAAATACTCTTGTGAGAGCACTGGGTTAGACTAGATAACCTCAAGGTCCCTTCCATCTCTGTTACTATTGCAAGCCAAAAGTTCTGTAAAACCCTCCCCCATCTCCCTCAGTGCTGGCTGGAGACTGTTAAGCTAATTAGCGGCAGGTTTTTTTTAAAAAAAAGCAAGTTCTGTAAATTCTGAAGATGCTTGAGCTGATCAGCAGCAAGTGGGGCTTTCTAAAACTGCAAACAGAAAGCTCTGTGAGCTTGCTTGGAGGCAATTTAGTTCCTTCTTCGGCTGTACTGGAAACACCTGATTGGCAGAGGAAACAGCTGATTGGCAGCCAGACAGGAAGTAAGTCAGATTTTCATTCATTTAACAAGCCATTTATTTATTTATTTATTTATTTATTTATTTATTTATTTATTTATTTATTTATTTATTTATTTATTTATTTATTTATTTATTTATTTATTTATTTATTTGAATTTGTCAAACAAAAACAAGAACAAGAATAAGAGAATAAAAATACAATGACAGGGACGATAAGCACATTTGTGCACTTATGCACTCCCCCTCTACTGACGACTTAAGTATGAAGTAAGGTCCACAGAAGTCAATTTGTGACTGAAACTGTAAAAATTTCTAGCTGAGACAACTGAATCAGGTAGGGCATTCTAGACTTTGACAACTCTATTACAGAAATCATATTTTTTTACAGTCAAGTTTAGAATGTCCGCGCATGTGTTATTGCGATTAAAACAGAAAAAGTCATTTATAGGTAAAACATTACTACATATAATTTTGTATGCAATACCTAGGTCTGACCGCAAGTGACACAGTTCTAAGTTATCCAAACCGAGAATTTCGAGCCTAGTAGCATAAGGAATTCTATTGTGTACTGAAGAGTGCAAGACTTTTCTCGTGAAGTACTTCTGAACCCGCTTGATTGTACTGATGTCAGATATATGGTGGGGATTCCAAACAGTTGAACAATGCTCTAAAATTGGTCTAGCATAAGTTTTATAAGCTCTAATTAGCAATACAATGTTTCCAGAAAAAAAGCTTTGCATAATTAAGTTTACAACTCTTAATGCTTTTTTAGCAACGCTGTTACAGTGAGCTTTGGAGCATAAATCGTGAGAGATAAGTACACCTAGGTCCTTAACAAAGTGAGGGTCATCTGCTAGATCAATGCCACCTAGCTTGTACTTGACATTCTGATTACGTTTACTAATATGTAAGACAGATCATTTATTAATCAAAATTTGAAGTTGCCAAATAGATGACCATTCAGACACATGGTCGAGATCACTTTGCAAAACAACAGAATTATCTGTAGAATTGAATAATTTATGTCATCAGCAAAAAGAACACAATTGGCTTTTAAGTTGATCATATAAATCGTTGATATAGAGCAGGGGTGGCCAAACCGTGGCGCATGCGCCAAACGTGGCACATTGGATGATTGCAAGTGGCGCATTGCAATCATCCAACAGACAGAAAAGTTGACACTGTTTTACAATTGTGAAGAAATATGTACAAAGAAATTTGGTCAGTGGATAACAATTATGCAGGAAGAAGGGGATCGGACAATAAGAAGGTTTTAGCGAGCGAAAGTGATTATGACCTTCTTATTGTCCAATCCCCTTCTTCCTGCATAATTCTGGAGAGCGCGCGCAGTTCAAAGTCAAACTCCGGCAGTGACGAAACAAGCAAAGTTGGCTCTTCTGTGACTCATGGACTTCAACTCCCAGAATTCCTGAGCTAGCAGGGCAGAGGAGGAAGTAGTCAGTCACAAGCGCTGGCCCCGCTGCTCGTGTGCCGTTACTTCAGAGCAAAGGAAGCGTGGGGAGGGGGGTAGAGGAGAAGAAGGAGGCGGCGGCGGCAGCAATCCAAGGCTTCACCCCAAAGCTAAGCAATTGCCCGTTGCCCACATGCCCTGAGGTGCGGGACTCCACAGCTCCATTGGGGAAAGGGAGGACAGCAGGGCTCGGAGGAGGGGGGCCGCTGTCGCTGCCTCCACTGCTGCTGCTGCTTCTCGGAATGCAGAAGCTGCGTGGAAGCTCTGCCCGGGGCGAGCCTTCTCATTGCCCTGCGCTTGCTTTTGTTCCCGCTGGCTGCTGGTGCTGGTGAGGTGCTTTGCCAGGCCTGGTTGTTGTGATTGTTACTCCTGCGGGGGGATTCTTATTTCCAGGGGGGAAGCGCCCCCTTTCCCTCCCTTCTGAAAGAGGCGCGGGGATGCCAGAAGTGGCGGCATCAGGACTTGGCATCTTGGAAGAGGGCTGGGCGAGGGAGAAAGGAGCCACGGTGGGGATTGCTTTGCAGGGAGAAAGGAAGGAAGGAAGGAAGGAAGGAAGGAAGGAAGGAAGGAAGGAAGGAAGGAAGGAAGGAAGGAAGGAAGGAAGGAAGGAAGGAAGGAAAAAAAGTTAGGAAGGAAGGAAGAAAAGTTAGGAAGGAAGGAAGACAAAGAAAGAAGGAAGGAAGGAAGGAAGGAAGGAAGGAAGGAAGACAGAAAGAAAGAAAGAAAGAAAGAAAGAAAGAAAGAAAGAAAGAAAGAAAGAAAGAAAGAAAGAAAGAAAGAAAGAAAGAAAGAAAGAAAGAAAGAAAGAAGTTAGGAAGGAAGGAAGACAAAGAAAGAAGGGAGGAAGGGAGGAGAAAAGACAAAGAAAGAGGGAGGGAGGGAGGAAGGAAGGAAGGTTAGGAAGGAAGGAAGACAAAGAAAGAAAGAAGGAAAGAAAGAAAGAAAGAAAGGTTAGGAAGGAAGGAAGACAAAGAAAGAAAGAAGGAAGGAAGGAAGGAAGGAGGGAGGGAGGGAGGGAGGGAGGGAGAAAGAAAGAGAGAGAGAGAAAGAAAGAAAGAAAGAAAGGTTAGGAAGGAAGAAAGAAAGGTAGGAAGGAAGGAAGACAAAGAAAGGAAAGAAAGAAAGAAAGAAAGAAGGAAGGAAGGAAGGAAGACAAAGAAAGAAAGGAAGAAGGAAGGAAGGAAGACAAAGAAAAAGAAAGAAAGAAAGAAGGAAGAAAAGAAAGAAAGAGAAAGAAAAGTTAGGAAGGAAGGAAGGAAGGAAGACAAAGAAGGAAGGAAGGAAGGAAGGAAAGAAGGAAGGAAGGAAGGAAGGAAGGAAGGAAGGAAGGAAGGAAGGAAGGAAGGAAGGAAGGAAGGAAGGAAGGAGAAAATACAAAGAAAGAAAGAAGGAAGGAAGGAAGGAGGAAGAAAGAAAGAAAGAAAGGTTAGGAAGGAAGGAAGACAAAGAAAGAAAGAAAGAAGGAAGGAAGAAAGAAAGAAAGAAAGAAAGAAAGAAAGAAAGAAAGAAAGAAAGAAAGAAAGAAAGAAAGAAAGAAAGAAAGAAAGAAAGAAAGAAAAGTTAGGAAGGAAGGAAGACAAAGAAAGAAGGAAGGAAGGAAGGAAGGAGAAAAGACAAAGAAAGAAAGAAGGAAGGAAGGAGGAAGAAAGAGAGAGAGAGAGAGAAAGAAAGAAAGAAAGAAAGGAAGAAAAAAAGAAAGAAAGAAAGAAAGAAAGAAAGAAAGAAAGAAAGAAAGAAAGAAAGAAAGAAAGTTGTATGGCCGCTCTGAGTCCTGTGGGAGTGGGGCAGCATACAAAAATGACCTAAATAAATAAATAAATAATAAATGGCGGATCGGAACTCATCTGCGAAAAAATTTGGCGGATGGTATGCTTAAGGTTGGCCACCACTGATATAGAGCAAAAAAAGTGTGGGACCTAAAATGCTGCCTTGCGGAACACCACTGTTAACTGATGCAGGATTAGACAGCGAGTTCTCTGTTTTGACTTTCTGCAGTCTATTAGACAGGAAAGCAGCAATCCACTTGTTCAAAGGTCCAGAAATGCCATAAGAGTTACATTTCAACAGCAGTTTGTCATGTACTACTGTATCAAAAGCCTTACAAAAATCTATGTAAATTGCATCAACAGCTTTACCTTGATCAATACATGTAGTCCAGATGTTTTTACAGTGCAAAAGTTGTAAATTACAGGATGATTTGTTTCCTAAAGCCAAACTGTTTGTCAGATAGCAAATTATTTGTCTCTAAGTGGTGAACGATAGATTGGTTTATAATTGATTCCATAACTTTGCATGTAACAGAACACAAAGAAATTGGTCTATAATTTTCAACTAAACTAGGGTCACCCTTTTTAAAAATTGGTATAACTATAGCTGATGACCATAGATCAGGCAGGGAACTAGTCCAAAACAATACTTCAAAAACTGTACACAAAGGTTCAGCTAGGACGGTAGCAAGCTTTTTCAGGAAAAAAACCACATAATCCATCTGGTCCTGTGGATAGCGATGGCCTTAGATTACATAATGCTAATTCAACATTATGTACTGTAAATTTAATATTTAGCAATTTGCTACAACTATTTGTAGTTCGACTTGTGAATGAGGGACTGCAACCATTCTATCCACAAAAACTGAACTAAAAATGTATTGAAAAGATTGGCCTGACAACATTGTTATTGCAATCAACCCCATTTTGCCCTTTTAAGGGTGGAATCACTTGCGAGTCTTTAAGTTTCAAGTTAACAAAGTTGTAAAATGCTCACGTAGAGTTTGAATGTAACAGCTTTTCCTCCTGTTTACAGAAATAATTGATGCATTTATCTTTAATTTGACGACATAAGGCTTTGTAGCGGCTTTTGAAGTTGGCAACATAACCTGTCTTGATTTGATTAATTTGATTCAATTAATGAATTTGATTTTAAAAATTTGTAAAATTTTGACTTATGAACCTAATGGGCAGGCTCCATTTGTACCTCAAGGACTACTTATACTTAACCATGAGATGGAATTAAAATGGGAGTTCCATGGAGTATAGTAGTATTCATACAACAGTATTTCCCAACACTGAAATTTTACTATACTGTATAATAATCAGGACATCCTATATTCAATAAATATTCTCTCCAAAGTCAATTGAAAGGACATAAGCAATAATAATGCAACTAAAATAAGTTTACTCCTTGAATAATCTCTTTTAATTGTCCCTTAATATCAGTTTCTTTTCCCTTGATGGAAGAGGAGAGGTTGCTACAACAGAGATGACTTTTAATGGTTGACTAAAACAGTCTATTCATTTAATTTTTTAGCTAACTGCCTTTTTTAGCTAAAGAAGAGCAGCTGGCAGGCCTAAGCTGCCATTTAATTGGGGAGCTTAGGCCTGCCAGCAGCATCTATAGCAGCTACAAAGAATAAAGAAACAACTTTCCTTGGGGAAGATGTGGCTCTATGAACATAGTATTTAAGAGTTTGTAATTATTTTCTTTAAAATTGTTTATCTAATGTAATTCAGTTATATAATAGTTGATAATACATGTTTATTGGCAATTACCATATGTTCCGGCATATAAGACAACTGGGCATATAAGACGATCCCCAACTTTTCCAATTAAAATATAGAGTTTGGGATGTACTCGCCATATAAGACTACCCCTCCTACCATCTTTCTTTTTCTTTCTGTCTTTCTTCCTTCCTAACATCTTTTTTTCTGTCTTTCTTTCTTTCTTTCTTTCTTTCTTTCTTTCTTTCTTTCTTTCTTTCTTTCTTTTTCTTTTTTTCTGTCTGTCTTCCTTCCTTCCTAACTTCTTTCTTTCTGTCTGTCTGTCTGTCTTCTTTCTTCTTCTTCCTTCTTCCTTCCTTCCTTCCTTCCTTCCTTCCTTCCTTCCTTCCTTCCTTCCTTCCTTCCTTCTGTCTTTCTCCCTGCAGGAGGAAGAAGGAACCTCTGTTGCCGTCTCCCGCGGGGCTCCAGCCACCCGACTGAGTCCCCGACCATGCCGCCGCCAGGGTTAACGCGCATGGGAGGGAAGAAGAATGCGCTCTACCGCTGCCGCTGCTGCTATTGCCGCTCCGGTGTGTCCTTCGCGCAAGGTGCTGCATGTGCAAAGTCTCCCCGGTAGTTGTGGCTGCACCGGGGAGCCCGCGTCCTTGTCAACAATGGAGACGCTGCGCGAGCGGGAGGAACCGCAAAGCAGAGGTGCCTGGTGAGCGAGGCGAGTGGCGGCATCGGCGGCAGGCTCCTGCCCAGGTCTCCCGCCCGCCCGCCTGCCTTTTATTTATTTATTTATTTATTTATTTATTTATTTATTTATTTATTTATTTATTTATTTATTTATTTATTTATTTATTTATTTATTTATTTATTTATTTATTTATTTATTTATTTAAATGGATTTATATGCCGCCCAACTCCCAGGGGACTCTTGCCTTAGCATTTAAAAGAATGAGAGGCTGGCGGGCGGGAGACGTGGGCAGGAGCCTGCCGCCAATGCCGCCACTCGCCTCACTCGCCAGGCACCTCTGATCTGCGGTTCCTCCCGCGCGCGCAGCATCTCCATTGTTGACAAGGACATGGGCTCCCCGGTGCAGCCACAGTGTCCGGGGAGACACGCTGGAGCAGCAATAGCAACAGCGGCGGCGGTAGCG
The DNA here is from genome assembly GCA_023053685.1 of Diadophis punctatus similis. Classification (NCBI taxonomy): domain Eukaryota; kingdom Metazoa; phylum Chordata; class Lepidosauria; order Squamata; family Dipsadidae; genus Diadophis; species Diadophis punctatus. The sequence goes on from JALIGW010000008.1 coordinate 7,862,999, forward strand.
TGCACTCTCCTTCCCTCCTATGCGCCTCAGCCTTCCCAGCAGGCTGCCGGACAAGCCCGAAGAGACCGAGATGCAGGGCGGCGGCGGGGCTCCAGGGCTCCTTCGGCCACTTGGCCAGAGAACAGCAGGGATGCGGCTGCGGCCATTTTTGAGCTCCCCCCGGCTCAGAAGTTTTAGTACCCGGCGTATAAGACGACCCCCGACTTTTGAGGAGATTTTCAAGGGGTAAAAAGTCGTCTTATACGCCAGAACATACGGTATTGTTTGTAGTGACATACCACAAGCTAATATTACACTATCACTATACAGCAGGAGTGGGTTCCAAATTTTTTATTACCACTCTGGGCATGGCTTATTTTGTGGGTGTGGTTTGATGGTCATGTGACCGGATGGGAGTGACTTGACGGTCATGTGACTGGGTGGGAGTGGTTTGGCAGTCATGTGACTGGCTTTGTGGTCATGTGACTGGGTGGTCATGTGACTGGGTGGGCATGGCCAACTTGACGTCACTCATATCAAGGGTTAGGGTTAGGGTGCCTGGCCTCTCCTTGCCTCAAAGGCCTCAATGAGATACAATTTCCCTATCTATTTACTACTACTGAACATCCAAAATATACTATTTAATGCTATATGTGCTATGTATGTACATACAGTACATATTACACAGGTACACAAAAATATACATTATCTACTATATATACTGTATGTATATGGAGAGAGAGAGAGAGAGAGAGAGAGAGAGAGAGAGAGAGAGGGAGGGAGGGAGGGAGGGAGGGAGGGAGGGAGGGAGAGAGAGAGAGAGAGAGAGAGAGAGAGAGAGAGAGAGAGAGAGAGAGAGAGAGAGAGAGAGAGAGAGAGAGAGAGAGAGAGAGAGAGAGACCTCTTCTAAAACTATACACATTCAATCTCACTTACTGCATTTGGAAAAACACACCCAAAGTCTGCTTTCTGCCACACATTTAACCATAACTTCTGTACATAAGAACATTACACATGCCTTCGGATGTACTTCCCTAGTTTGCACATGACTGTTGGAGACTGCAGGATTTCTCCATATTCATATTCTAATTCTAATTAGAATTAATAATTGTAATATTCTGATTTATATTCTAAGATGAATGAACATTTATTCCAATCATACTCTTCTGGAATTTAGACAACCTAATATCTTTATAATAAGAGAAACGTGTGAACTCTATTTTTATTGTTATATTTTATCTGCTTAATTTCAAAGCTAAAAATACATATAAACATATTAAAACATTTGGCCACATATCAAGCATGGTAGACCTTTTGGAGCAGGAGTTTTTTCACTGGCAATCTTAGTGGAGCTGTCTTTGACATTCTTGGATGTGTGGGGAGACTTGATACATCCACACCATGTCTTTAAGAGAATGTAGGAATCTGATGTTTAGAGAGATTTGGGGAAGTTGCTTTCCAAAGGAACCTTATGATTTTTTCACTTTGAGCAGGAATCCCAGAGCAAAAGGGTATATTAGGAAGTTGAGAGATATCATGGAAGAATATAATGGAGCAAACCACTTTTGTCAAGAAAACCACATGGATTTATTTTATCACTATCCTTTAAATATATATGTTGAATTTTTATTTCATTCTTAATGAACTTCATAGCTACTTTTTAAGTAAAAAAGGGGGAGTTAAAAACAGCAGTCCCCAACTTGTCTGGCTTGGTGGCCCAACGGGAGGGAGAGGGGGTAGTTCCCTGAGAGTGGTAGGTGGGCATGCACAAGTGTGCACTGCTCCATTTGTGCAAGCAGCAAGCATGGGCGCACTTTGTATGTGAGTACAAGCAGCTGCCACTCATATGAAGGGAGCTTTGCACATGCACACATGGTTGTCCACCACTTATGCGGCTAGGTTCCAAACAGGCCGCGGCCCAGTAGTAGGGACCCTTGGGTTAAACTATTTGAATACTATTTTAAAATAGTATCAAATAAATAGTTTAAGACATGACTAAAACAAAGCACAACCATTCCATTCTTCAAGATTCAAGATACAATAATGATTATAACAATGACCTCATATGCTAACCTGAAATGGGCATAAATTCTGGACTTATTATCTAATCATTGTTGCCAAAGCAAATTCTCCAAAGAACTTGGAAATGAGATATTATCATTTGCCAATCAGGAAGTGCCCTCTCTACAATAAGAATGAGCTGCTGTACTATTTATAGGAAGTCAATGAGTACTATTTAGTTTAGCTTTGAAAATACAACTTAATAAACATGAATGATGTTTTCAGAACACTCACTGGAGTACTTATGAATTGCAGACCAGTGAGTTTAGGATTTACTTTTATGTTCAGCAAAATCTGGCCAAAATAAATTGCAGCTTGGTAGAGGTTGGAAGACAAGAGTACTATGAATTAGAGAAGATCTATCTTTATACTGCTTTAATTAGTTTTTATTTTGTTAAAGTTGTCTATTTTTCTATTTTTAGTTTGTTTGCATCTCAGACAGTGGTGGGTTTCAAAAATGTTTACTATTGGTTCTGTGGGCAGGGCTTGGTGGGCGTGGTGTGTGGCTTGGTTGGCGTGGCAGGAGAAGGATACTGTAAAATCTCCATTCCCACCCCACTCCAGGGGAAGGATACTGCAAAATCCCTATTTCCTCCTGATCAGCTGGGACTCGGGAGGCAGAGAATAGATGGGGGCAAGGCCAGTCAGAGGTGGTATTTACCGGTTCTCTGAACTACTCAACATTTATTTATTTATTTATTTATTTATTTATTTATTTATTTATTTATTTATTTATTTATTTATTTATTTATTTATTTGGGAATTCTTCTATGCCACCCTACTCCCTAAGGAGGCCCTACTCCCTAAGGACCCTAAAAAATTTCCGCTACTGGTTCTCCAGAACTGGTCAGAACCTGCTGAAACCCACCTCTGATCTCAGAACAGAATAACAGAAAGCATTAATTTATTTCCTTTACTTGATATTATTAGGTTGGTTATTAGAGTTGCCACCTAATTTTACAAACTATTTCTGGGAAATTCAGTGAGATCAGTAATGCCATGCAAACTCCCCTAAAAAAACAATCTGCTTGCCAGTACAGCAGGGATCTTTCTTTGCAAAGTATTTGCAAGAAAATGTTGAGTGTGCTCACTTCATGTGGACCATCTGCAAGAGTCAAATTTGATAATGCTGTGTCAATTTGAAATGTAACTAAAATCATATATTATATCATGTACACTGTATGGAAAGAGAATCAAGGTGGTGAGCTGCAAAAGGTAAGAAGGCGGAAGAGTTCAGCATTGAGTGCTTAGGAGAAGAAATTATTCGCAGATAAATGCTAAAGTTTCACCTATGTAAATGGTAACATGTTTTTTAAGACTATATATGAAGACTAAAGTGGGGTAAGAGATGGAAGATTAGCAGCTGAAGTAATAGGACTATGGAGGCAGCAATCCAATTTGATTTATAGAGACCTTTCTGGCATGCTCTTTTTGGAAAGTAGTTTATTCAGACCACTAAAATTTACAGTTGCACTGAAAAAAGTGACTTATGACTGGTTTTAACATTTACGACCATTGCAGCATTCCCATAGTCATATGATCAAAATTAAGATGCTTGGCAACTGGCATCTATTTATGACAGTTGCATAGTCTCAGGTTCATGTGATCACCGTTTGTAACTTTCCCAGCCAGCTTATCACAAGCCAAGTCAATGGGGGAAGCCAGATTTTCTTAATGACTGTACGATTCACTTAATAACTCTAGTGATTCACTTAACAAGAAGACACCTTGTTGGCAAAAGGGTTGTAAAATGGGGCAAAACTCACTTAACAACTGCCTTGCTTAGCAGTGGAAAGTTGGGCTTAGTTGTGATAATAAGTCAAGGACTACATTTTGACCCATTTGGTCACACATTTACATGGCATCTCTGCCAGTGATATATAATTACCTTGTAGTTATAATCCAGTAAACAATGTGTATTAAACAAACAGAACACAATTATGAATTTTATATGAATGTGTGCAGTGATTAGGTCCATATGACTGTAGGAATAATGAGTAAATTCCTTTCCCTATGGGTCCCCCCCCAAACTGATGTGGAAATATGCAAGACCATTTTGCCTTGTATTGGCCAAGTGTGTAATAGCAATAACAGATTTCATTACTAGGAGGCTGAAGTGACCTTTTAATGAAGGACTGGACTGAATTTCAGACCCAATTATACTGTTAATTAAACTTCTATTTTCTCAGTGATTTTCTTTTGCTTGCAGCTTCACAATTCTCTGATCTCTGCATTTCAAAAAAAGTTATCATTTTATATTTTGTTCATCTTTTAACTTAGCATTAAAAATAGCACCAATATGAATTTCTTCCTTATAATTTTTTTACACAGTAAGGAAATACTGTTAGATGTTTCATTTTTCTTCATCCAACAACTTAGCATAAGAGTCATTTTTATATGCTGTTTATGCTTTTCCTAGTAATCTCTGGGCCAATTCTTTAAGATAGATAATTTTACATCTCTTTTATATGTAGGAAATTTGGATCTGAAAATTAAGATTTGCTTAGAGAATTTATGGCTGAGTTTGAACTAAAGATCTATCATTTACAGCTTACTTCATTATGATTGTGCTAATTCTTCCACAACCAGATTTCCCATGTAAAATGTATTTGAAATGATAACAACAATATTGACATTTTACATCAATTAATTACCTTAAAATATGCTGACATATACCAAAATAGTTTAATTTTACATGCAATCTTATTTTTGTTACAATCTCCTACATCAATTCATCAGTTTAGGTGCTTCTGCATTTTCCAGTGTTTTTCTAGTCATAATTGTTAATCAATGTTAATAATACTTTTAGTTACAAACATATAAGTTCTCTAATTTTGTTTAAATAATAACATACACTCCTTGAATTCTGCCCCAATGGCTTCATCATACAACACTGTTTCCAGATGTATGCATTATATACATATATGACTTTAAATGTTTAGTAAATGTTATTGTGGTATTAAATCATTATTCCTTATAATAATGAATTCATTATATGTGATAAATAACAAAATATATAGTTACATAAAATCAACATAAAATGCAACCATACATAATAATAAAAAGAAAGATCAGTGATTTCCTGCACTTTCTATTTTGTCATGTGACCATACCACACCTGGAAGCTACCAAATAGAATGTTGCTACTTGTCTCATAATTCTATTCTTAAAAAATTCTTATATAAAGTTCAGAGAACTTAGAAAATTTGTTTTAGGGAAATTGTGATGTGACAGATACAGCAGGCAGTTCAGGAAAATGTGGGCTAATTCTACTCCAACTTTGAACAGCAGGACCTGCACTGAGTTGAATGTTCTTTTGTAAAATATGAAATTTGCTTTAAATCTTTATTTCTAATAATAATTCTGATCACTACAATAAGTGTTATGTAAATACTTCCAAAGTTTTTACAGACTTTTAAAGATGGTAAAGATTGAAGTTATGCTTTAATAGATAAATCAGCCAGTTCTTTCATTATTTCATTATCTTTCTGTATATTCAGAAAAAAAAGTCAAAAAGACATTTCAGAGGTTGCATTTTCAGTACTATTAAGGACTTTGTAAAATGAAAGAGAGAGCCAATTTGGTGGAGTGTTTAAGGCATCAGGCTGGAAACTGCCTTAGGCACAAAGCCAGCTGGGTGTCTTTGGATCAATCACTGACTCTTAGCCTTAGGAAGAAGGCAATGGCAAACCACTTCTGAAATTGTTCCAGACATTCACTAGGAATCTATAGTGACTTTAAGGCATAAAAAATGAAATAAAATAATAAAATAATAAGATCAGATAAGATAGTGAAATAAAATAGAATGAGACAAAATAACATAGACTAGACCAGGACACTTGTGGGCCATGTCCAATAGTGGGCCATGAGAGGATTGCAACCAGGCTGCGGAAATGGCCAGCAAGCGCGTGCGCATGCACATCCTCACTTGTGCAAGTAGCGGGCTCCATTTGTGTGAATGGCAGACACAGGTGCATACTGCTTGCACAAATGGAACTGCATGCTCACGCGCTTATCAGCTGCTCATGCAAAACCATCCCCTTCCCCTGCCTCCGGTCCACAAGGCCCGAAATGTTGGGAAACTTTGGACTAAACTACACTAGACTACACTAGAAGAAGGAGATGGAATTTTGGAGAGAAAAGACCTTCTAAGGCATCCTGATGGATCCAATCTTTCTCCAAGGAGACTTCTCCAAGGAGACAATATTATTTAATCAAAGAACATTTATATTTATTTCTTCCAATTGGCTTCAGTAAACCCTATTGTAACCTCAGTACATTGATTGCTTAGTAAAATAATAGAACAGTTTTGCTGAAATTTAAGGACATGAAAAAGTAGTAGCTGTGATTTTTTGGGGGGTATATATGTATATACAGTTAAAAAAAGATTAAAAACTAATGTAAAGAAGGAAAAAAAAATCAAAGAAAAAGCAAAAAGTGTAAGAAAAAATAGAAAATAAAGTAAAAAGACATAAAGAAGTGCCTTAGATATTTTTCTCATCACTTATAAGTAAAAATATGTTTTAACCTCTCTATCTTCTAGCTCATTGTATTATTATTCTTTCTGTACTTTATCCTGTTCTTATCGTAATAATGAAAGCATAAATCACAAGTTCATTTTTTTTCATCTGTACTCAAAAAGTCCATAAGATACTTCCAGTCACCAATAATAATATCTTTTCTCTAATCATTTCAGCAAAATAGGTCAACTTCACTTGAGCTGGCATTATTCCATAGTAAATAGTGTCAAATAATTCCATCTCTGTGTATCTCGCTGCAATAGTCATATACTGAAATAATATTTCATGTTTTTCCCCTAAAAGTTCATCTATTAGTCATAAAAGAAAAAAAATCTGATTCAACTGAATATTATTTAAAATTCTCTGGAGCAGTGTGATGGCCCAGTGGTAAAGACACTTGCCTTCCATTTGGAAAGTTGTGAGTTCAATCCTAGGTAGTGGCATATGTTTCTCCCTTAGGGCACAAAGAAAAAATATCTGTTGCAAACTCCATGTAGACATCAGGAAGGTCACCCAGCCAGTAAATACTCAGCTCAGCTCCATCCAGTCTCCCCAACTCTGAATTTATAACACGGGTTGTAAAAAGAAAAAAAACCTGAACTTTAACATTTTCTGAATAAAAGTTTGTATTTGGATCCAATTTGTTTTACCTTTTTAATATATTCTTAAAGCATAATAAAATGTTTCTTCATGTTGTTCATGTCTTCATGCCTTTATATATTCAGATAATTTATCTGGCATCATGATGCATTTAATGATGATGCATTTCTTATATAAATTCTCTTGGAGATCACAACACAATGTAAATTTCAATGTTTTAACTTCATATTTCCCATTGATCCTTTCAATATATATTTGGTATATTATAACCAAAATTCTTAACCTCTTCAGGTCAGTCTTTAACCTGTTCTTCCTCTGTTTCAAATTTCAACAAAAATACACATATTTTATGTTCATTATCAGTTTCAAATTCTGTCTCAGTTTGCTCCATACATTAGTCTTTTTATTTATTTTAAATCTTTCAGGTAACTGTAAATAAAAAACCATTGACAACAATACGCTGTTATTAATTGCTCTCTTTATTTCATTTTAAATTTTCCTTGAAGTTTTCTAATAAGTACATGAATCAATATCTTTATCCGCCAGTTTTCTTCTATGATATACTTCTTGAGCTAAGATCAATAAAAGTGTTTTTTGGCACAAATGGATTTATATCTATTTCATTTTCTTAATATGGCATCTCTAATTGAATTGTTTTAAAGTTCACATTAATTGTAACTTTATTGTAATATAAATATCAATGCATTCAAACCTCAGGTCAGGTTGATCTAACTGTAACAGTTTTTGTGTCAAATGGTAGATAGTAGCAGCTGTCCATAGACGTTTCAGATTCCTAGTGAATTTTTTAAATAAATCTTTAAGTAGATCCATCTATATGAAGTAATCTTTAAATAGAACAATAGAGTGCAAAAGTTAACATTTTGACAGTTCTAATTCAGCAAAACACTAACAGTAATTTCTATGAAAGGTTAAAGAGAATTTTTAAAGGAGTGAAATGTTCCACAAAGAGCTTTAAATAAATTTTGCCCTGAATAAAATCTAAGGTGCATCTATAGGATCCCATGCAGAAAAGTTATTTTCCATCTAATGTGTACTATTTAAATTTTATCTGCTTAAAAGATTATTTTTATTAAAATTATCCAGAGAAATCACATAAATGGAAAATCATATACTAGCAGCTGCAAACTATGGATTGGGACAGTTACTAATTCAGTTAACTGAGAAATAAACTTTTTAACTTGTGCTTTCACAATTTAATATCTTCAAATTAAGCTCGCTATATGTATGTTACTTTGCAGATGACCATATTACAGTAACCACTGCAAAGGAGAAATTAAAACCTTGAGGAATAGTCATTTTTGAATCTTAGTGGGTTTTGTTCTATTATATTATGGTTCATTGCACAGTCAGCCAGATATTTATATCAGATTTGGCATTTTTATCTATCTATCAAGTCCTTCCCAAGAACCAGAGATAGGCAAACACAGTTGCTTGATGGTGTTGAAGATGTCATTGCAGGATACAAGCTGTTTTAAATAAAGCTGTCTTTTGCAATGGACTGATCTTGATTTGCCAGTGTCGATGGTGTTCAAGATGTTACGGTTGAAATGTTTAAATGATCTGGATAATTTTAACTAAAAAGTAAATAAATAACTAAAGATATGATGCCAATCTTTATGTATTTAAAGGGTTGTCATATGGAAGAGGAAGTGGATTAACTTTTAATTAATTAAAAGGGCAGAATCAAATCAATGTGTTCAAAGTACAAAGAGGTTGATAGGATAGACATCAAGATTATTCTGGTTATATAAGCTGTCAGCCAATGCAACAAAATGCCACTCATAATATTGAGCTCTTATCTGAAGTTATTTAAAAAGAATTGAGTGATCATCTATTGGTATACACTACTGGACCAATAATGAGCAGAAGTTTCAACTACATAACCTTTCTAAAATTCAATTCAGGTTTATGATTTTGTGATTACAGCCTTTTCAGTACCTAATGACGTTAGGACCTGGATGGGGAGGAACAGACTCAGACTCAACCCCGACAAGACTGAGTGGCTTTGGATATTGCCTCCTAAGGACTATGACAACTGTCCCTCCTTGGTTCTCAAGGGAGGGAAATTAACTCCCTTGGAGCAGGTCGGCAATTTGGGGGTCCTCCTAGATCCACAGCTAAAATTGGACCAACATCTCACTGCTGTGGCTAGGGGGGCTTTTGCACAGGTTCGCCTGGTGCACCAATTGCGGCCATACTTGGAGAAGGAGGCTCTACTCACGGTCACTCATGCCCTTGTCACCTCCCGACTGGATTACTGCAATGCGCTCTACATGGGGCTACCCTTGAAGAGTATTCAGAGACTTCAGTTGGTGCAAAATGCGGCTGCGGGTGCTGTGGTGGGTGTGCCAAGGTACACCCACGTTACACCTATACTCCGCCAGCTGCATTGGTTGCCCATCGGTCTCCGGGTACAATTCAAGGTGTTGATCATCATCTTTAAAGCCCTTCATGGCTTAGGACCAGGTTACCTTCGGGACCGCATTCTGCCTCATACTTCCCTTCGACCGGTTAGGGCCCACAGAGTGGGTCTCCTCCAGGTCCCGTCAGCCAAACAATGCCAGCTGGCAGGCCCTAGGGGGAGGGCCTTCTCTGTAGGGGGCCCCTTGCTCTGGAACCAACTTCCCCCAGAGACCCGAACCATCCCCACCCTGCTGGCCTTCCGAAAAGCCGTCAAGACATGGCTCTTCCTGCAGGCAGGGGGTTGAGACTAGTTCCATCTGAGCTCTCCCCCGGTATGACTGGTGGTGAATACTTTTAACTGTTCAATTTTTAACTTTTTAACTTTGTTTTTAATTGCTGTTTATTATCTAGTGTTCTTGTATAATGCTGTACGCTGCCCTGAGTCCCTCGGGAGTAGGGCGGCATAGAAGAACCAAGAAATAAATAAATAAATAAATAAATAAATAAATAAATAAATAAATAAATAAATAAATAAATAAATAAATAAATAAATAAATAAATAAATAAATAAATAAATAAATAAATAAATAAATAATGTTTTTATATTAATGGAAAACCTGACAACCATTCAAGATAGACCAGATAGGACACTAAAACCATCAGTTCTAATAATACTTTTTTTAAATAAATGTTTTTATTGAACATATTTCATCATTTTATATCACATTTACAATCTTTACAGCACCCCAGCATCGCTAATACTCATACATACATAACAATTACATTCCTTATTCTTAACTGTAAACTTTGTCATTCAATTTTAGTATACCTCTTAAGTTACCTTTATATTTAATTTTTACTTCTATTCTCTAGCCATAATAATACTTTTATTGTAAGATTACAAAAGAATCTTGCAAATTGGAAAGTGTTCCCTGCCATCATCTGTTTTATGTTCCAGGAACCTAGGGAGGATCTCTTCTGAGATGCCTTTTCCATCCCCGTCCCTTCTTTGGACATGTTTCTCTTATCAGTCCATTATCTAGACTGTGGTTCTATTTTCTTTCTCCCAAGGTCCATTACATCACAGTCCATTACAAAACATGAATGGGATTTCTACTAATTTTTATTTGAATGCCAGAAAGAGCCTTTGTAGAATCTGAATTCAGGACAAAACTATATAAAAATATATAGCACCATTTGACATTATTTTGTCATTATTTGCACAATAAAATTAAAATCTAATGTAACTTACCACCACAATATAAAAAAGATGTTGAGACTCTAGAAATAGTACAGAGAAGAGCAACAAAGGTGTTTAGGGGACTGGAGTCTAAAACATATGAAGAATAGTTGCAGGAATTGGGTATATCTAGTTTAATGAAGAAAAGGACTAGGGGTGACATGACAGCAGTGTTTCATTATCAAAGGGATTGCCACAAAGGAGAGGGTGTCAACCTATTCTCCAAATCACTTGAAGGCAGGACAAGAAGCAATGGATGGAAATTAATCAAGGAGAGAAGCAACCTAGAACTAAGGACAAATTTTGTAACACTTAGAACAATTAATCAGTGGGACAACTTGCCTCCAGCAAGTTGGAGGTTTTCAAGAAGAGTTTGGACAATAATTTGTCTAAAATGGAATAGGATTCCCTGCCTGAGCAAGGGTTGGACTAGAAGACCTCTAAGATCCCTTCCAACTCTGTTATTCTGTTATTCTAGAATATTCCAGGAAACTATAGTATTGGAAGCAAATGAGTGGTCAAGATCCCCTCCCCACAAACAATGTTCCATTCCTCTTAACTTTTCCTTGGCTATACCTATGCAATATTTCTCACAATATTGGGTTCGAGTGTGGATGAAATTGAATAAAAAGAATCATAGTCATTTAAAAAATTAATGATACTAACAGGCATCTACTTCTTTGGGAATCTCATCTAGAATGGAGATATTAACAACCACCTATAATTACCCCATTGTTTCTGGATCCAGATGAGTTCTTAGGGGAAGATGAATATTGCCTTTAGGCTCAATCTGTGTCTAAAGATAAAGTATTAGCTTTCCCTTCATTATATGCAACAAGTCCAGGAGTTAAGAATATAAATAATTTACAGAGTTCATATTTTTCTAGATTTGGTTGTATGTTCAAATGAAACACATTCAATTCAATTGAAAATTGAAACATTGCACCAAATGCAAATTACCTTACTTTCAAAGTTTTGTGCAAATTTTTCCTATCAATGGCATGATGTTATGATTCCATTTCATTACAGAGTGCAACAACTCTTCACTATACCTTTTATAGTATTTTTCTTCTTCTGTTAAATAGTGTCCAATTCTCAAAGGCTGCTAGGACAAATCTTTACAATATTCTTTGCAACATTTTTCAGAAGTGGTTTGTCAGTCTCTTCTTTCTAGAGCTGAAAGAAAGTGACTCTCCAAAGGTCACTCAACTGGCTTTGTACCTAAGACAGGACTAATTAGTACTCATAGTCTCCCAGTTTCTTTCAACTAGAAAGAAACTGGGAGACCAGAACTCTTATCACCTTCTGAAAATCATTGGAATTAATTAATCTAAGGACAAAGCCATTTTACAATAGAAATGCAAACTCACTGAACCTTAGATAGCAGAAGTCAGCAGCAGATAATGATGCACAACAACTAGGTTGAAATTAATTCCTGAATTTTTACAGTCTTCCAATCAAGCAGCAAAAATTAAATCTACTGTATTGTAAAATATAATATCATGGCATCTAATAATACCTGCATTAACTTAAGCTGAAAATTCTGACATGAACAATAAGATTTTTCCTCCCACAAGACCAACAATCTGGGAGTTTTCAGAATAAGCCCCAAATCATACTTTCCTCTACATCCATTACTGCACTGCTGAGTGATTGTGGATTCCAGATCTATTTTGAATCCACAAATCATTATTGGCATTCTGATGAATAGAATGTCCAAAGAGAGGCAATGCCTGTAAATCATAGCAAGCTTTCTCAACTCCTTTTCAGGCTATTGCCAGTGTAATCTTGTTTTGCCATAATACAATGCAAGCAGTGGTTATGGATTCAAAAGTAATGCACAAATAAATGATGTAAAAGCTAAAATAGTTTATTAAGTAAAGTTTGGCACAATAAACAAACAAAATTTCAGCAGCAAAGCATGGTAAAAACAAGATATATCAATAGAGAGGGCAATAAAACAAGAACATTTAAACATGTAGGTACAGAAAAATTCCACATAATTATTGACTTAATGGATGGGCGAATATGCTCATATACTGTATCAGTCTGGTTTATAACCAATAAGGCATGAGGATAAGTCACGCTGATGGATGATCTCTAGCGAGCCAGAGATGGAGGTTATTCCTCCATCTTGGTGCTACTTGACCTCTCAGCGGCTTTCGATACCATTGACCAAGGTATCCTTCTGCGACGGCTCGGGGAGCTGGGAGTGGAAGGCACCGTTCTGCGTGGTTCTCCTCCTATCTCTCTGACCAGTCACAGTCGGTGTTGGCTGGGGGACAGAGGTCAACCCCGAGACCCCTCGTATGTGGGGTTCCTCAGGGGTCGATTCTTTCCCCTATGCTTTTCAATATCTACATGAAACCTTTGGGTGAGATCATCCGTAGGCATGGTGTGAGGTTCCAACAGTACGCTGATGATACTCAGCTGTACATGTCCACCCCATGCCAATTCAATGAGGCAGTCGATGTGATGTGCTGGTGTCTGGACACTGTAAGGGTCTGGATAGCAATAGCAATAGCAATACCACTTAGACTTATATACCGCTTCATAGTGCTTTACAGCCCTCTCTAAGCGGTTTACAGAGTTCAGCATATTGCCCCCAACAATCTGGGTCCTCATTTTACCGACCTCAGAAGCATGGAAGGCTGAGTCAACCTTGAGCCGGTGAGATTTGAACAGCTGAACTGCTGAACTGCTGAACTGCAGTGCTACACTTTAACCACTGTGCCACCTCGGATGGGGGTGAACAGGCTCAAACTCAACCCAGACAAGACTGAGTGGCTCTGGATGTTGCCTCCCAAGGACTTTGACATCTGTCCCTCCTTGGTTCTGGGAGGGGAAAATTTGATCCCCTCAGAACGGGCACGCAACTTGGGGGTCCTTCTGGATCCACAGCTAAAATTGGACCAACATCTAACAGCTGTGGCCAGAGGGACCTTTGCACAAGTTCATCTTGTGCATCAGTTGCGTCCTTTTTTGGACCGGGAGGCACTACTTACAGTCACTTACGCCCTTGTTACCTCACGCCTTGACTACTGCAACGCACTCTACATGGGGCTATCCTTGAAGAATGTTCGGAGACTGCAGCTAGTGCAGAATGCAGCAGCACGTGTGGTGATGGGTATCCCTAGATACACCCATGTGACACCTCTCCTTTGCGAACTGCACTGGCTGCCCATAGGTCTCCGAGCACAATTCAAGGTGTTGGTGATTACCTTTAAAGCCCTACATGGCTTAGGACCAGTTTACCTCCGAGACCGCCTTCTCCAAAATACCTCCCTAAGACCGATTAGAGCCCACAGAGTTGGTCTGCTGGTGGTCCCGTCAGCCAAACAATGTCGGCTGGCGGGCTCACGAATGAGGGCCTTCTCTGTGGCAGCACCGGCTCTCTGGAATACACTAACCCCTGAGATCCGCATTATTCCCACCCTGCCAGCCTTCAGAAAAGCACTAAAAACCTGGCTTTGTCGACAGGCCTGGGGCCAATGATTTTAATATAACATCGAGCACTCTTGGCCCCATGAATGAATTATTGTATGGGTTTTTAAATTGTTGCTTTTAATGTTTTTAAAGTTTTAATAATCATTGTTTTTAATGCTTTTTATATTTATTGTTGCATGTAAATTTTTATTGTTGTGAGCCACCCAGAGTCTCTGTGGTGTGGGCGGCATACAAATGCAACCAATAAATAAATAAAATAAATAAGGCAACTAAAATCCACAAAATATCTGACCTTCTTCTCAGCTGGCTTCCAATCCACTTGTATCATTCATTCCCTTGCCTGTGCCTGGGAATTCTGCCCATGATTTCTCACGCCTTGCCTCTGTATAAGCTTCCAAATTGTGCAGATCCTTCATAAGTATAATTATCTGTCTGGGCACATGTTCGTTTGCATCGGCTAGACAATATTGAGGCATCAATATTATAAGTCACTTTGCAGAATGAGATGGGTAGCATGTAACTAGATAGATAGATAGATAGATAGATAGATAGATAGATAGATAGATAGATAGATAGATAGATAGATAGATAGATAGATAGATAGATAGATAGATAGATGATAGGTAGGTAGGTAGGTAGGTAGGTAGATAGATAGGTAGATAGGAAGATAGAAGATAGAAGATAGATAGATAGATAGATAGATAGATAGATGATAGATAGATAGATAGATAGATAGATAGATAGATAGATAGATAGATAGATAGATAGATAGATAGATAGATAGATAGATAGATAGATAGATAGATAAATGCATGCATGCATGCTATGGTGTCCAAGTTATCATTTCCCCACTTGCTTTTCCCCATATAATGAGACCAGGCAATTGGGAATGCAACCAAAGTGTGAACTGGAGTGGGCATAAAGTCATAGAATCATATGACTGAAAGGGATCTTGGAGGTCTTCTAGTCCAAATCCCTACCCAAACAGGAGATCCTAGAGTATACCATTCCAACAAATGATTGTCCATCTATTTTTGAAAACTCAGTGATGGAACACCCACCACTCAAAGAGGCAAGCTGTTCCACTGATTGTTCTCACCAGCAGAAAACCTCTCCTTAGTTTGATCTTTCACCTGTTGTCATTCCCTCAGATGCTTTAGATAATAAGTTGATCCTTTCTTCTCTGTGGCACCCACAACAAACCTTTGAGCTACCCCACTGCATGCTTCCCCCCGTGTAGATGTAGATGTAGATCTGTACTCCTTCCCTGTGGAAAAGCATCCAAATTGATCCATTGATTAAGAATGTCTAAAGCTTAAACAGCAAGGAAAGTAGAATTATTCACTCTATTCATTAAATAGATGGCATGTTTTTTTTTGCCACTCAGCATTTTTTTTCTCTAACCAATGTCTTTTTTTGGATTAAGCTCCTATAATTTTGCATTCTAGAATGTTAAACCACATTGCAATACATTTTGCCTACAAACACCAAAACAAAATAAACATACTATATATTCATGAATATTGAACGTATAATATTTATAAGAATTCCATTAAGAAGTGCCATTTAATTTCTTACAAGGGCAAAAGTATATATTATGTTTGAATGTGAAAAGTTTATATTTTAGCCCTCATATTGCTCCTGGTTACTGTACGTTATCTTAATTTATCACCCAGAGATTTCATGGCTCAGTGGGACTTTGAAATCATTAATCTCCCAATACTCTCATCTATTATTTCCCATGGATTTCTGGTTCTTTTACTGCTAGTTAGTTTTTGTAATGCTGCAGGCACCTTTATCACCACCTTACTAGGATCTTAATCATTTAAGGCAGATGAAACTCTCTGAAGAACATCTACCTTATGTAATAGATCTGTTGCAGCTTTCTGTTATGTATTATTAGTCACCCCATATGCTTGATTTAAAGCTGAAACAATCACTAAACTGAAATGCCCAAAGCAATAAAATCCTTCCCTGTCTTTTCATTGCTTCCTACATATTTTCTAGAATCTATTTTTAGACTAGCTTGGCAATTACACAGTCTGAGCCAGTGAAATTGTTCTGCTAAAAGGCTGCCCTTCACACAAGGATGATCTCAGACATCTTCCATGAAGAACAAAGCAATACAGTGGTTATAACAGGCCATTTAGCTATTTAGACACATCAAATATCCCTTTATTTAAAATAATGTAATAGTTTCTGTTTAGGGAATACAAGAGAATGAAAGTTATACCTTAGAATAATAGATGCTGGGGATAAGTACTGTAATTAGGAATGACCATCATCTTCACAACCTATTTGTTGAATTTCCAGAGCAAACAAATAAGTTTTGTGGGACATTTACTTTCTCTCTATCCACCTCAATAATTAATGACTGAAGAAAGAAAAGTAGGTAGAAATTTAACACTAAAGGCAAATTGGGAAAAAACTAAACATTTTTTACAAAAAGCACACAGTTATAACCATGGAATTTGCTACTATAGGATTTGCTAATTTACTCAGCCTTGAATACAGATTGAATAAATTCATGGATTATAATACTTTCTGTTTCTATTATGATGGCTTCATGTTACAAGGGATCAGAGAATGTAAACTCAGTACTAATTGCTGGGAAACAGCAGTAGGAATACCATGGAATTCATGTCTTTTCTTTTTTTAATAACTATTTTTATTATGCATTTTTTTCTTTATAATACATCACATTTCCAGTTTTGCAACGACATTGTACTGGCTGTATCCAGTCCTTTTCAAGTATACATAGTGTTAAACACCCTGAATATAACCAGTATTCTCTTAATCATACATTATAGTCTCTTTTCAATGCATAATTTTGTACATCATGGTTATAACCAGTGGTGGGTTCCTACCGGTGCGGTCCACTCTATAGCACGGTAGCGGCCCGCTGGTGATGTCACAGGCCCTGTGCTGTCAGTTGCCAGTGCCTGGGCATCGCCATTAAAAAAATTTTTTTTAAATTTTCTTCTGCGCATGCCCAAAAGCAGAGCTTCCAGCACTGCACATGCACTGCCTTCCTACCCCACAGTGAGTCCAAGCAGGGGAGGATGGATGACAGAGCGCGTGAGACGCTGAAAGAACAGGCAGCAGGAGCTATCTCCCTTCCCCTCCCTTCAGCAGTCTGAGAAGCCACGAACGTGCGGTGATGATCCCAGGCATTTTTGCATGTTTTAGGCTTCTCAAGCTGCTGAGGGGAGGGGGAACAGGCAGCAGGAGCCTAGGATCATTGAATGGGGAGAAGCATTCAGGCTGGACGGACCCTCCTAGAAGAACCGCTGCCGCGGTCTTGCTGCTCCCGCTGCGAGGGGCTGCGTTGCGGGTGAGCAATGCCCCCCGCTTCTCTGGCCGCTGCCAAGTTCCCGAGGCCCACGCCCACCCAGCCACATGCACAAAATAAGCCATGTCCAGAGTGGTAGTAAAAAAATTAGGAACCCGCCCCTGGTTATAACCATTATTTTCATAACCGTACCATAACATTCTATATATTTATCTCTCTCCTCTTTACTTCCCTCTCCTTCCCTCTCTTACCTTTTTCTCCCTTCCTCTCCCCTCTACTCTCTCAGAATTCATGTCTTTCCTATGGATTTCCATTTGGCATTCACTGCAGAAAACAGAATGCTGGTCTAGCTTGCAGAGTGCTTATATTGTTATGTCCTTTCCTACTGAGTTCATAACAAAAGGCTAAATTGTTTTGGAGGGATATTTTACCATTTAATTCACCATTATGTTTTATAAATAGTATAGTTTCTAAAGCCTTTCAATAAATTAAAAGAACTGGACTTCTCAGTTTTCATCCCAGCTCATATAAATAATTTAATAGATAGAAAAAGACTTCCCTTTTGCTCATTCTAGCCAGTAGCCTTAGCCAACCGGTGATAGCAATAACAGATGTAGAAAACTTATGAAAATGTTCTTTTGAGAAATTGCTGCATATTATACAGTTTCAATTAAGGCAAAGAACTCAGTCTGTATTTTCCCTTTTTTAAAAAAGCATTTATAAATCACAGTCATGATGGGTGATGTAGTCAATATATATATTATCATCTGCTGATGACTATAACCTAGTGTCAGGTCCCATAGACCTCTATCGAGACGTTACCATTCCGGTGGGAGGAGGGAGGCTTGGGGGTGCTTTCAAATGGGGTTTTCCTTTGGGAGGAACCTCAAAAGAAGCGGTTTAAACCTAACGTTCTGGCGCAGGAAATTCAGATTCTACCTACACTCTCTCTGCTATCTCTGTCTTCCAATAAAAGTTTCTTTTAAAATCCCTTTTGTTTCAAGAGTTCTGCTTTCTTGAGAAGACTGGTGAGGTGGAACCTTACATTAGGCAGAATCTGCAAAGTATCCTTCCCCTGGAGTGGGGAGGGAATGGAGATTTTGCAGTATCCTTCCCTTGCCATGCCCACCAAGCCACACCATGCCCACCAAGCCACTACCACAGAACCGGTAATAAAAAATTTGGATTCCACCACTGGAGTGGATCAATTAAAAACCACCTGGCCGGTAGTTCACAAAAACTTAGACGAAGCTAGAGCAGCCTACAAAGTGCAGGCAGATAAAAAGAGAGTAGAGCCCAAACCATTTAAAACCATTTACCTGTCCACCTACTTGATACAGTCCCTACAACCATCTAAGAAATTAGAACCAAAATTCGTAGGGCCTTTCCCCATTACTCGCATCATAAATCCGGTTACATTAGAACTGCAATTACCCAAGTCACTGCAGCAAGTTCACCCAATCTTCCATTGCAGTCTACTGAAATCAGAAGTGACCCCACCTTTAAGGCTTGTGGCTCCTTCCCTGCCATTATTTATCATGGTAGAGGGCGAACAGCATTTTGAAATCAAAGAAATTCTAGATTCAAGAAAGCACCATGGGGCCACCCAGTATTTAGTAGCATGGAATGACTTCCCCTCATCTCAAAATGAATGGGTTTATAAAAAGCAATTAGAGCCCCTAAATTAATTAAACATTACCACCAACTTTACCCTGACAAACCTAACTAATTGTTCCAATTGTTTTCTCTCCTCTTTGTTATTTTCTTTGTCTCCAGGTGGCATTTTCCTTTTCTTAGGGGTCAGCATGTAAGGCCCCATAGATCTCTATTGGGACACTGCCATTCTGGTAGGGAGGGGAAGGTTTGGGGATGCTTTCACATGGGGTTTTCCTTTATTCCTTTTTCTGCTTTGATATATCTTTTGGGAAATGGGAAGGGGGAAGAATGTGCCTGGAGCCATCTATTTTGTCTCAACACGCGAGATCATGGCGCCTCAGAACTGCCTGTTATCACCTTCTCAGCCTGAAGTTCTCACAACATCTTCGCATCTTGGGATTGGCTCACAGTTAAATTGGACATTGGGAGGGGCAGTTTAAACCTAACGTTCTGGCACAGGAAATTCAGATTCTGCCTAAACTCTTTCTGCTATCACTCTCTTCCAATAAAAGTTCCTTTTGAAATGCCTTTTGTTTCAAGAGGTCTGTTTTCTTGAGAAGACTGGTGAAGCAGTACCTTACACCTATACAATTTGGAATAAAAAAGGAGGGGTTTTTTTTAAAGGAAAAATGATAATGGGAGAAAAATAGTTATATGTAGACAGAATATTCAAGAGATGGTTCTGACTGAAAGAGGTTGATAATTTGGAGATATAAGATTGTACAGGTAGATAATTTTAAAAGACTAAACAAAGATTCCTCAAGGAAATGAATTGGATTATTTAAAATGATAAAATATGATAAAAGGATTTGAAGTAAAATTTTAAAATGGAATTGTGAAATGAATATTTTAGAAATTACATAGAAATTTTACATTTCACTCAGTCATTCAGTCCCCAGTGATCTCACGCTGGATTATTGTAATTTGCTCTACATGGGCTACCCTTGAAGAGCATTTGAAAACTACAGCTGGCACGAGTTCAGCAGTGCAAATTGTTTTGGGGACCCAAGAATTGCCCCTGCAACACTACTGCTCCATGAGTTACATTGGTCATCAGTCTGCTTCCAGGTGTAATTGAAGGTGTTGGTGATCATGGCATGGGTCCAAGTTATTTGAGGGACTATGTCACCCCACTGGGATTGGCCCATACCACTCATGCTGGCAGAGGAGGCATGCTGCGGGTACCATCAGCTCGATTATTCCGGCTGGCGGCGTCCCATGGGCCGGATGCGTCATGCGCAGGCCATGCCCACTCCAGCTTCAAGAAGGCAGAAAATGCGATACGTCACATGACATCAACATGACATGGCAAGTTTGACATCCATGCAGTAAGCAAACAGTTTTACAGACTTGATTCTTTATGCTACTATTTCTTCTCTACATATTCACTCTTTCATTTTCACTAACCCAATTTATGTACAGATTTTTTATTTAGCATGTTTTTCTTTTTTAAATAAGTTTTTATTAAATTTCATTATAAAATAAAATATAAAGAAACAAAAAAGAAGAATAAGAAGAGGAAAGAGAAGGGAGCATGTTTTTTCAGTTTAACAATTGGTATTTGCTTTGAAAGAAACTAATAGGTTAAAAAAACCTCCAAAATATATAGAAAAGTGGAGTGTTTGTAATCCTCCAAGATTATGAAGGTCTTTAATAATATTTTATGCATTTTCTCACATCTATCTCTAAATTTCTATGCCTCTCTTTTATTTTTTTACTCTCAATTATGTTCAAAACAATAAACACCCAAAATTATCTGGTTCAGTATTACTGAGATATTTTGAAATTCTCATCTCAAAAAGGGATTTGTATATCTGCTAATATCCGTGCAGGGGCTATGTACATGATATATTTGGGATTTTCCAAGCCTGCTGATATTTCATTTCTATTTCCAGTTACCCTTTTTGACAATAGTTCTATCACAAATCAGTTGAACTTACTGGTAGAAAGAATGATGACAGTGAGTGAATAGGATATCATTATCTTTATATGAAGCATTGAAAGTCGTCAACAGCATCTATGTAGAACAACAAAACAAAGAGTGATTTTGACTTTATATTTGGTACATGAGAAGGAAGAAGTCACCTTGGAAACCTCTCAATTTTAATAAAAATGGTTATTAAAAAGAAATGGCAGAGACCATACTGACTTCTATTTATAAGTATCAGGAGGAAAGTATCAATGGCCTAGATTTAGATTTGATTTCTAAAAGTGTAGGACAACTATATTATTAAATTTCTGAATCTGTTCAAGTTCTGTGAATATCTGATCCTCAATTATTTTTTATGTTTGAAAGTGAGATCTTCAGATAATATTATTTTAATAGCTAAATTAAAATACTTAATATCTAAAATCTATTCAGCATCTATTCTGAACTTGCCTCTCATATTATGGCTATTATAAAGTGTATTAACAGACTACCAAATAACAGAGTTGGCAGGAACCTTGAAGGTCTTCTAGTCCAACTGCTGCACAATCAGGAGATCCTATACCATTCTGGATAAATGGCTATCCACTCTCTTATTAAAAACCTTTAAAAATGCATTAAAATAAAATAGAAAGAAAAGGAAATAGGTATTAAATTTATTATTCACCATCATTATTTTTCTATTACTTTATTATTGTATTGTGGTTTTTCTTTTCATTGTTATTTTCGCAGATGTTTATATATTGCAAGCCTTCAAGGGGCTTACTGGATTGAGGAAAGATGTAAATGGAATGAATGAAAAAATATAATCTCCAACTGGGAGAATTATTTTTATGCAAATGAGTTTCATGCACATGCAATTATGACAGGCTGTAAAGATGTATTTGATCCATAAAATCTCAGATACTTCTTACTTCCCTCTTTTAGCATATAAATCTGTTTCAATCTTTTAAAATGGCTCTTCTGCTCTTTCAGAAAAATATTTCAATGCCAATTTAGAAAATACCCCAAATCAACAGAATTAGAGCTAGATACTGTCTCCAATGTCAAGTCCTCATGACAGTGGCATCCAGACCAGCTCCTCAGCTAAGGCAGGAGAACATTGATTTTATAAGTTTTCAGTATAAGGATACTTGCTGTAAATATATATTTATCAGAAATAGCACATATTTTAAAGAATTGTGTGTGCTAATTACTTGATTTTTTTCAACATAGGGTTTTTGTTACCTGCAATAAATATAGGTGTTTTGGCAGCACTTCTGAACGGCTGTTGTTTTGTTTCCATTTATAGAGAAGCTTTATATTAAACATTTTTTGTATATAACTTTGAAAAAGATTTTCTGTAGGAAAAGACTGAATGGAGAGGAAAACTTTAATCTATTGGCATTTGGCAAGAAACATCTGAGAATAACTTCAATACAATGTTCACAAATTCTGTTTCTTCACTTCGTGCTTCATTATTAATTCTAGGTAAGGACTCTTTTGATAGCCAAAGCTTTTATTTTTCTCCTTTGGAGGGAAAGCTGAGGAAAAACTCATTAGAGAGGTAACATGGTAATGCTAACTGGTTAAGAGTGGTATTTCTAAAG
Source organism: Diadophis punctatus similis (assembly GCA_023053685.1). Taxonomy (NCBI): domain Eukaryota; kingdom Metazoa; phylum Chordata; class Lepidosauria; order Squamata; family Dipsadidae; genus Diadophis; species Diadophis punctatus. The sequence continues at coordinate 7,885,734 of JALIGW010000008.1, forward strand.
TTTTTATGTAGGGGATAATTGTTTAGAGTTTGAAGGTGTCTGAAACCTAAATGAGTGGACCTATTTGGTGTTGTGGTTGAAAACACCCATAAGTGACTTTGGGCACATCGCTTTCTCCTAGCCCTCCTAGCCCTAGACTGAGATAAAAACATTCCAGAAGAAAATAATGACAAATCACTTGTTGGAATTCATTGCCAGGAGAACTCTATAGATTTCTCTATTAAGTCATCCAGAATCAAGACTGACTCAAAGGATCAACCACAAGAACCACTCTAAATAAAAACTTACATATCTGTTTTCTGTTTTTTTTTTACTGAAGAACAACAGGAAATGTTTTGCCAATTCATTGTTATTTGTTATCAAAATCCAACATGATTTTTCAAAATTGATGTATGCCTGTAATACATTCCATATAAATTAATGTATATCTTGAGGAGTGTGACAAAATAAACACAGCTTAGAGGAAACAACCATATAACTAACTAAGGTAAAAAGTAGAGGTTTCCCCTGTCCAGTCGTTTCTGACTCTAGGGGTGGTGCTTATCTCTGTTTCCCAGCCAAAGGGAGCTAACATTTTCTGAAGATTCTTCTATAGTCGGCATGACTATATGCCAAGGTTCATGGAACCCTGTTATCATCCCACCAAAGTTGCACATGTTTATCTATGTACATTTGCATGCTTTTAAATTGCTGGGTTGGCAAGTGTTGTGGCAAGAACAGGAGCTCCCCCTGGTCACATGGTACTTGGGTCTTGAACTGCCAAACTTCTGGTCAACCAAACCCAGGGTCTTAACCGCTAAACACTACCCCAAAATGATATCACTCTCCTCATAACTAATAATGTTTGCTGGGAATGCTACTGCCCTGAAGTAAGACTGAATAATTCCTACTCAATAGCAGTGGAAAGGGATATTGGCTCCTATCCTTGAGGGCAGCAACTTAGGAAATTACATTCAACTAGTTGCATTTTCCTAGTTTGGCTTATAGATTTGCCCCTTTCTCTCATTGCTTCTTGAACCATTATTCTACTATGGGAATTTTTAATTTGTAGGCTATGCTCTTGGTCCTCAGTGAAATGCTTCTGCTGAGCATCCTTCTTGGTCAGATCCAATTTGAACTGAACCAGTTATTTTGCCAACTCTTTCTCATAGTGGCTGCTTAGCTCCAACAACTGCTTCCTATTGGGGCCCTAAGGAGCCCGGGCGGGCACGTGAGGAGAGGCTGGGAGGGAAGGGCAAGTAGAGGCCGGCGAGGCACCCCTCGATGTGAGTGACATCAAGTTGGCCACCCCCACACAGTCACATGACCACCTAGCCACGCCCACCCAGCCAGTCATTAGGCAGATCATATTAGTAGTCAACGGGATTTAAAATTATGAATTTAGTGGTCCCTGAAGTCCAAAAGGTTGGGGACCCCTGGCCTATAGTATACACCTATAGTATACATTTATAACAATTCTTTTTTCCTTTTATTTCCTTTATTTCCTTTTATAATCCATATGCATTCTAGGAGGCTTTCATCCTTGGTTTTGTGCTTTTCTGTAGATATGTAGTATTTGCTTGCATATAATGTAACTCCACCTGCTCTTTTGTCTGGGTTTTTTTTGAACAATTTGTATCCTATGAGTACATTCCAATCATGAGTTTCATCCTACAAGTTTTCAGTAAAAGCAACTATATGATACCTGCCCTCATGTATTAGTACTTCAAGTTCATGCAAGGCTTAGCTCATAGCTTCTTTGAGCTGCACAAGCCCCTTTGCCACAACAAGGCAGTGATCCATGAAGGAGAAAGCTTCTTACACAGCCATTAAAATGTATGTTTGGAAAATGATTAGGGAGAAATGCTTTCAGGTGACTGTGAGCCCAGCATCTCTCAGCTCTTCTGTTCCCCCTCCCCCAAGAATTAGCCCATAAAACAGCTACAGTATACATGAAACTCTGAAAAAAAAATGGCTTGCTTTAATAAATAGCAGTGTTTTGTACTCCCGTCCCTATGAGCCATTTCATTGAAATAATTTTTGATGCATGCACAGCTCAACTAATAAAATGATTTTTGTCTGGACATAGGGGAAACACTATTCCCTACCTTCAAACTCTCCAAGACGATTTTATCATTATATTTTTTGCACAAATGATTGTAACTCAAATTTAATCCTAAAATATTAGTGTATATCAAACTTGGCATTCATTTTTTCTGTCAACCAAGCAAACTACATGATGGTTTTTCATTTTCCCCCTGAGATTTCCTTTTGGAGAAGGGAACCATTGTTATGGGACAACCATATACTTTTACTGAAGTAAAACAGAAGCTATTTGTTCAGAAACAGAGATAAAAGATTCATTTGGGAAGTGCTCTTCAGTAGAATACTTCCAGAGACCTGAATATACTATACTGGGTCTTAATAGAGACTTTGAAGATGTGGCATAAAAATCTTCATCTAAGAATAGTTTGTTTATTATTTGTTATTTATTTATTTGCCACCCATCTTGCAGGCAATTCTGGGTAGCTTATAACATTAAAAGCAATAAATAATAAATAATTGTAATAACAATCAAAACACAAATTATAAAGATGGGAAGGGAAGCAGCAGAATGTGCAGGTGGAAAGTGGGACCTTTTATTGGTTCATCAATTACCTCTAGTGTAATTGGGGTAGGCTAGTCCCATTGGGAGTCCTGAGGCAGCTTTGACCCATGCCAAAATTGATCACCAACACTTTGAACTGTACCCATAAGAAAGTCAGCAACCAGTGCAGCTTGCAGAATAGTGGTATAATATGGATCACTCTGGGATTCCCAAAGACTGCCCCTACTGCTGCACTCTGCACCAGGGTTCGAATGACTCAGCACAGGGACTCTTGATCAGGAAATGGTGAAATGGCACACAATGCAAAGTTATGTAAAGGGTCTCCTAACTGCTACCTGCTCTTTGAGCAGGAATCATAAGTTCAGGAAAATCTCCAAGTTGCTCCGGGTCTGGTTGGCATAGTGCAACTCCATCTACATCAGTGGTTCCCGAACTTTTTCAGTCCACCGCCCCATTGGTGCTACAAACTCATCCTCACCGCCCCCCACCCCACCCCCTCAGGTGGGCATGGCTTAGTGGTCAGGTGACCGGGTGGGCGTGGCCAACTTGTAAAGTGTGGTGAAACTCACTTAACAACCCTCTTGCTTAGCAACCAAAATGTTAGGCTCAATTGTGGTCATAAGTCTTTCTTTTGTTCTTTCTTTCTTCTCTACCTTCCCCCTTCTTTCTTTCTTTTTCTTTCTGTCTTTCTTCCTACCACCTTTCTTTTTCTTTCTTTCTTTTCTTTCTGTCTGTCTTCCTTCCTACCATCTTTTCTTTCTTTCTGTCTGTCTGTCTTCCTTCCTGCCTACCATCTTTTTCATTCTGTCTTCCTTCCTACCTACCATCTTTCTTTCTTCCTCTCTCCCTCCCTCCCTCCCTCCCTCCCTCTTTCTTTCCTTTTTCTTTCCTTCTTCCCTCCCTTCTCTTCCCTCCCTCCTTTCTTTTTCTGTCTGTCTGTCTTCCTTCCTACCTACCATCTTTCTTTCTGTCTGTCTTCCCTCCCTCCCTCTTTCTTCCTTTCTTTTTCTTTCTTTCCTTTTTCTTTCCTTCTTCCCTCCCTCCCTCCTTTCTTTTTCTGTCTGTCTGTCTGTCTGTCTTCCTTCCTTCCTTCCTTCCATCTTTCTTTCTTTCTTTCTTTCTTTTTCTTTCCTTCTTCCCTCCCTCCTTTCTTTTTCTGTCTGTCTGTCTGTCTGTCTGTCTGTCTTTCTGTCTTCCTTCCTTCCTTCCATCTTTCTTTCTTTCTTTCTTTTTCTTTCCTTCTTCCCTCCCTCCTTTCTTTTTCTGTCTGTCTTCCTTCCTACCATCTTTCTTTCTCTTTCTTTCTTTCTTTCTTTCTTTCTTTCTTTCTTTCTTTCTTTCTTTCTTTCTTTCTTTCTTTCTTTCTGCCTTCCTTCCTCCCTCCCTCTTTCTTTCTTTCTTTCTTTCTTCTTTCTTTCTTTCTCTTTTTTCTTTCTTTCCTTTTTCTTTCCTTCTTCCCTTCCTTCCCTTCCCTCCCTTCTTTCTTTTTCTGTCTGCCTGCCTTCCTTCCTACTATCTTTCTTTCTTTCTTTCTTTTTCTTTCTGTCTTCCTCCCTCCCTCCCTCCCTCCCTCTCTCTTTCTTTCTTTCCTTTTTCTTTCCTTCTTCCCTCCCTTCCCTCCTGCCAGCCGTGGCCAGGCTGCCGCCGCCGCTCACCCAGGCCGATGGCTTGGTAAGCGTTCTCTGGGTCATGCACCAGGTCGCAGAGCACCATCAAGGCCGGCTGCCGCATCAGCAGCTTGGGGTGCTGCAGCTCTTCATTGAGCTTGGGGAGGCCTCAGCGGCCGAAGGCCACAGGTGCCTTGGTGGGGTCGATGTCGGGGGGGCAGCTGGGCTGAGATCTGCAGGTGCGCCATGCCGAAGGGGAGCCCACCGAATTGCGCATGCTGGGTTGCTAGGTGCCGGGGACGCCGGGCGGGAAAGTCCGTGCACGCGCAGGTTCTGCTGTGGGGTCTTCCCGCGGGTCTGCGAGCGCTCGCCCAAGCAGCTTCGGGAGTGGTCGGCTTCCCTTGTTGCTGTGCCTCAGTACCTAGCACTTGTAACTCCGTCACATTCCACGCTCTTGGGTGCAGGGCAGCCCATTCTGAAAGAAAACACCCTGCATTTTCTTTCAGAATGGGCTGCCCTGCACATGAGAGTGAGGAACATGAGAGAGCTTCAAGTGCTAGGTAGGACGCCCATCGCGCGGTGCGATGCAATTTGGGGTGACCAGTTGTGTGGGGCGGGGTAGAGCGGAGCAGAGCCTGGGCAGGGGCTGGGCGGGGACTGGGCAGGCCGCGATATGGGCATCATACCTAGCACTTGTAACTCCATTGCATTCCACGCTCTTGTGTGCAGGGCAGCCCATTCTGAAAGAAAATATCTCACGTTTTCTTTCAGAATGGGCTGCCCTGCACACAAGAGCGAGGAACGCGAGGGAGCTTCAAGTGCAAAAGCATGGCGAACCACCTACCGCCCCCCTGGCCCCTCTCACCACCCCCCTGTTGCCACCCTTGCCTCTCACCGCCCCCCTAAAGGTTCCCACCGCCCCCCGGGGGTGGTACCGCCCACTTTGGGAACCACTGATCTAGAATTAATGGTATTAAAGTCCCAGATCTTGAAGCTCCATGCACCAAAGTCATTTAGTCTTGCAAGAGTTCAGCTGAAGTCTGTTGTCCCCCATCCAGACTCCCATAGCTTTCAGGCACCGTAAGAAGGCAGCGACACCATCGCATGGATGACCAGGGGTGGAGATACAAAGTTGAGTATCACAGCATACTGATGATACCTCAACCCATGGTGACAGATAATCTCACCCAGCAACTTCATGTACATGTTAAAAAGGAGTGGAGAGAGTACTGAGCCCTGTTGTACGCTACAAAAAAGTAGGTTGGATTTCTCACTCCTTATCAACACTGACTGGGACCGTCCTTGGAGAAAGGAACCAAACCAATGCAAAACTGCACTGCCCAGCCCCAAACCATAGCTAGCCCAAAAAGACACCATGGTCAATGGTATATAGAAGGCTGCTGAGAGGATAAGGAGAGCAAGGATGGTTGTACTGTTTTCATTCCACTCTCACTGGAAATCATCAGCAAGTGTGATGATTGCTATCTCTGTCCCATAACTGGGCCTAAATTCTGACTGAAGGGAATCCAGATAATCCATTTCATACAGGACCTTCTGAAGTTGGCAAGCAACTCCATCTTTCTACCACCTTCCCAAAAAGGGAACATGGAAAACCGAACAGAAATTGTCTAAGAAGGTAGGATCAAGTGATGGGTTTCTAAGAGAGGCCTGCTTAAAATGCCCCAGAAAGGTCCCTCCTTTCTGGGGCAGTGAAGAATTTATCACTGCCTGAACCCACTGGAGAATCACCATCCTGGAAACTTTCATCAACCAAGAGAGACAAGGATCTAATTAATAGGTGATTGCACTGATGGTGTCTAGGACCATGTCCACTTTCTCAGGACCAACAGGATCAAACCCAGGTAACTAAGCAAGACTTTCCCCAGGTATCTTCCAAGAAAGTGCACCATATGGGTTCCAACTGGGAACAAATCCAAACTACTTTGTCTATCAGTGTTGAACAAATTCCTCCTATCCCAGGATGGACTGGGTAACTCAGAATAGGGCTGCCTGGTGACACTATGGATGCAATAAGGATGGAGAAATAATGCTGTTTTGCTGCTCTTATTGCCATGAAGTAGGCCTTAATAGCAGCCCTAAGTCATATCCAGTTTAAATCATCCTTCATTTTCCTCCAGCAGTGATCCAGGCTGGAGGATCCAGTGATTCCTTACCCTTTCCTGAACCTCAACTTCTCTGTGAACCACAGGGAAAGTTGGATGAGAAAGGTAGGGAGAAGTTACACAGGCATCGTCCTGTCCAGAGCCTTGGTCACCATTTGATTCCAAGACGTTGCTAAGGCTTTGGCAGGGCCATGCAGCAAAACCCTGGGATATCTCCCAGTTACCTCTGGAACTCATTTGGGTCCATCAGTCACCAGGTGCAGACATGTTAGATCCCCATAAAGTCATATGAATTTAACTATAGTATTCTAACTGATTATTATGTAGAATTTGTGTTAATCAAATCTTATCACTGTTGTTTGAACTTGGCTTCTTTGGATTCTTAGAAAAAACTTTCGGCTATTTATTATATTTCTGAATCCTGATCAATTGCCTTGTATTACTTCTGTGTGAATGGCTGGAAAGTATCCAATTAGTTTTAGTTCAATCCCAATACTTGTTGGGTACAATAAATATTTTCCCAACATGATTGTACACTTACAGACTCAACTCAACCACTTACATTTGTTAAGACTGGAACATAGTTCTGTGCTCTGGAGAGAGTCATGAAACATGGAGAAGAAAATTCATTCAAGAAGTGAATAGCACATGAGAGTTGAGCTGAAGGGAAAGTCAGGAGCTGGCCTTTAGCTAAAACACATCACGTTTGGTATGACAAGACAGAAGAATAAGCAGATATGTTATTTTGCTCTATGGCTTATTTTCTTTCTTTGGCAGTTTTCATACAGCATGTTACATATTCATCCAATGCCAAATTTAATTGCCTTCATGCTGCTGCTGCTGCTACTTAACTGAAGTTCCAGTCCTACTGTGTAATTACAGCCTTAAATACCCAATGTCTTAAATCCTTTTGACCTTGATGAACTAATTACAACAGATCTAAGCAACAGCATTTGCCTTAAAGATGTTGGCTATTTAGGGTCGGAATAGTACAATCTGTCTAAAGCCAGTTAAAAGAAGATCTGCAGGGAGGGTTAAATTGGAATTGAGCATCATTAACCTAGGCCAGGGGTGACAAACTCAATTTCATTGAGGGCCACATCAACATTATGGTTGCCCTCAAAGAGCCAGTAGCCAAGTCGCCACGACTAGGAGTGGTTAGGGTGGGCAAGATCAGGTAGGTGTGGTCGGCTCAACGCTGCTTACTGGGAGTGGCTAATTCAGAATAAGTTGCACCAGCTAACTCAACATGGGAACAATTCAGTGCCCCACAAGCTCCTCACCTCCCAAAACTGCTGACAGCCAAGTGCGTGGGCACGCGCACGCACGCAAGCACGCGCGCAAACACACACACACTCCATGTTTGGGGACTTTTATCCACAGATGAAGAAGTGGCCTTCTCCCCAAGCCCAGGCATGATTGGCAGTTTGTAAGCTCAGATGTGGATAAAAGACTCCAAGCTTGGAATGGGGTGTGTGTGTGCATGAGTGTGTGTGCATAGCACGCCAAAGGAGATGTTCTTCTCCCAATCTCAGACATTGTTGGCATTTCCTGTCTGGTGTCCCGTCCCAGCAAAGCAGAAGACGGAGAACAATGCTGCTGTGTGTGGAAGCTCAGAGGAGAAAGTTTGCAGGAAGTAGTTTCCTCGAAGTCCAACTTCTGCCTTGACAGATTTCTGGACAGTAAGAGAAGGCAGAGGAGTAGTGCTCCCTGGTCCTCCACAAGGGAGGCTGGCCCTTCTCGAAAGGGAATTCTCATTTCCAATCATATGTGGTTAGGATGTGGCTTGTTGGGACAACCTTCTCTCTTGCATCTCCCCCTCTACCCCCTCCTCCTCTCCAGAGATGTGTCAAGGTAGAAGTTGGACTCTGAGGAAACTGCTTCCTGCAAAATTTCTCCTCCCCACTTTCACACACAGCAGTGTCATCTTCCACCTCCTGTGGGGGGCCAGGCAAGGGAGGGGGGATCCAGAGGTTTCCAGCAGAGGAAGATGAGACCAGGGCAAGCACCAAACCCTAGTCCACGTCAGGAGCCTCGCTGTCCCTCTCAGGCCATGTAGAGGTGCCCTGGATGGCAGCTTGGGCTGCCCGGAGCCCTGGGCAGCAGAGGGCAAATGGCCAGCCTGTGTCTCGAGCTCCTGGGGCACTGGGACCCCCAAGCCCAGCCAGGCTTCCATGAGGGGATGCCTGGCTGTGCTTATCTCCTACTCAAGGCTGCTGCTGCTGTGCTTGCTGTCCTTGGCCAGGTTGCTCATGGTGGGTGCGAAAGGGCAAAGTGTGTGAGGCAGAGGGAGGCCCATTCCCTCTCCATGTGAGGACACCGAGCTTTGTAACCAAAACATCCTCAGCGATAGGATGGGAGACCACCAGGAGAGGCCAGAAGGAGGGGGCAGGGGATGACAAAAGGGCAGCAGGGCTGCTGGTGGCCAACTGCTAAGGCAGGACTTCCCTCCCTCTTTCTCATTCCAATCTCCTTCCTTCCTGCCTGGAGCCTTGGGCAGCAGAGGGCAAATGCTCAGGGCTCCAGGCAGGTTGGCCACCCAACCAAGCAAAAGAAATAGATGAACTCTTCCTGCCTGTCTGCATGCATGCATTTGTGGGATGAAACTCATGACTGGAATGTACTGATGGAAAAATACAAACTTTTCAAAAGAAACAGACATAACAAAAGAGGAGGTGAGTTGCATTATATATAAAAGATCACTACATGTCTACAGAAATACACAAAGCCAAGGATGAAAACTTCCTAGAATCCATATGGGTCAATATAAAAGGGGAGAAAGTGACATTGCTATAGGCATATAATACAGGCCACCCAACCAAGCAGAAGAAATAGATGAACTCTTTGCTAATTGATTAACAGATGTATTTAGGAAACATCACAGTAGTAATGGGAAACTTTAACTACCCTGATAACAACTGGAAGACAAACTGCAGCAAATGGGAGATCAAAGAGATTCCTAACCTAAACTAGAAAAATGTGGGATAGACAGCATTACCACCAGATGGATTTGTAACTTGTAATTAAGGAGAAACTTCCTAACAGTGAAGACAATTAGCCAGTGGAACAGCTTACCTTCAGAGGTTGTAGGTGCTTCTTCACTGGAGGTTTTTAAGAAAAGACTGGACAGCCACTTGTCTGGAATGTTATAGAATCTCTGCTTGAGCAGGAAGTTGGACCAGAAGACGTCCAAGGTCCCTTCCAGCTCTATTCTGGTTGGTTGATTGATTGATTGATTGATTGAACTTGAAGTACTAGTACATGAGGGCAGGTATGATATAATTGCCATTACCGAAACCTGATGGGATGAAACTCATGATTGGAATGTATTGATAGAAGGATACAAATTGTTCAAAAATAAAAACCCCAGACCTACAAAAGAGGAGATGGAGTTGCATTCTATATTAGAGATAACTTCCTTTCTACAGAAATGCACACAACAAAGAATGAAAGCCTTCTGGAATGCATATGGGTCAACATAAAAGGAAAAAACATGGATATATATCGTGAAATTGGAAGTGTCTTGGCGACGTTTTGATGAAGTCTCATTCATCATCATTTATTTTATTTATTTTATTAATTGTTCTTATAGGCTGCCCAACTCCCGTAGGACTCAGGGCGGTGTACAACATAGTCTAAGAACAATATAAAAACAGTAATAATAATTAAAAAGTTAAAAAAGTTAAAAAACAAACCAACATTCATACATGGGGGATTGATCTCAATATCACCCCGCCTGCCGGAAGAGCCATGTTTTAATGGCTTTACGGAAAGCCAGCAGGTTGGGAATGGTCCGGATCTCTGGGGGGAGTTGGTTCCAGAGAGTCGGAGCTCCCACAGAGAAGGCACTCCCCCGCGGGCCTGCCAGCCGGCATTGCTTGGCTGATGGGATCTGGAGGAGACCAACTCTGTGGGACCTAACCGGTCATAGGGAGGTATGCAGTAGGATGCGGTCCCGAAGGTAACCTGGCCCTGAGCCATGTAGGGCTTTAAAGGTTAAAACCAACACCTTAAATTGCATCCGGAGACTAATGGGAAACCAATGCAGCTGGCGGAGAATAGGTGTTACATGGGTTGGGACACCCTCTACAGCTCGCACAGCTGCATTTTGCACCAATTGTAGTCTCCGGATACTCTTTGAGGTATCATCAGGCTGGTGTCTTTGGCTTCGTGCTTCTAGGAGCAATGTGTGATTGCAGCTGTTTCTTCCTTTTAACTGCCAGTGAACTGATAGGGTGGGAGCTTGGCTGTGTTCTGACTGGGTGGAGGAATCACAATCAGAACACAGCCAAGCTCCCACCCTATCAGTTGATGTATATATATATACCAACAATCATTCATTGAATGAAGACTTTGTCAGCAGCAATCACCTGGTGCTCCCGTCACCTATTTAAACTGTAGCACATGCCCCACCCTGCGACTCCACCCCCTCCCGGGGTCGCTCGAATCAAACCATGATCGCCCAGCTTCTCGGCATTTCGCGCATGCACCCAATGACACCCGTTAGCCAGCTGGGCATCACTGACACCACCAGCGGTCTGTGCTGGCATCTCCAGGCTTTGCAGAAAGTCCACCAGCTGGCAAATGTCGGGAGGTTCTCCCCTGCCCAAATATCAGCAACGCAAGGCTCCCTCCACCTGAATGGCAGCGCCAAAAGGTGGGGCTGACATTAGACTTCAAAAGAGCTGGTTTTAACAAGCTCAGAGAGAAGTTTGGAATGATCCCATGGATAAAACTCTTACAGGAGAAATCAACTCAAGAAGCTTCGGAAACTCTGAAAAATATTATTATAAAAGCCCAGTTCAATTCAATACCATTAAAAATAATAATGAAAAGCAAGGGGGGAAAAACAGCATGGTTGCACAAAGAACTCTCAGACCAACAGAGAGGGGAAAAAAGTATAAGTACAAAAAATGGATAAAGGGATACATAACTAAGGCAGAATGCCAACAAATAGCCTGTACTTGCAAAGATGAAGTTAGGAAAGCTAAGGCTTTGAATGAAGTAAGACTTGCAACAAATGTCAAAAACAATTTTAAAAAGTTTCTTTAAAGACATAAAGAGCAAGAAAAAAGTATAAGAAATTATAGATCCACTAATGGGAGAAGATGACAAAGAAGTAATGGGCAGTAGAGAGAAAGAAGAACTGCTTATTTCATAAATTGCATCTGTCTTGATGGAAAAAAAGAAAATACTACTCAGTTTCTCAAAAATAGAAGGGTAAATGACAGGTTAGGAATGCAAATTAAAATATGCAAAATAAGGTAAGAGAACACCTGTCAGCTCCAGATGGGTTCAGATCACTGGGTTCTGAAAGACTAAATCCCAGAATTCTAAAGGAACTGACAGTGATTTCAGAACCATTGAACCATATCTTTCAAAGTTCTTGGAGCACCAGGGACTAACTGAGCACTGGAAAAGAGCTAATGTGGTCCACATGTTAAAAAAAGGGGGGGTGGGGAACAAATCCAATAAATTATAGACCAATCAGCCTGACATCAATACCTGGCAAGGTCTTGGAAAGATAATCAAGCAACAAATCTGCGAACACCTAGAAGCAAGCAAAGTTATAACTAGAAGCCAACATGGGTTTTTGAAAAACAAATTATGCCAAATAAAGTTTCATTCTTTGACAAAGTGACTAAATTAGTGGATTAGAGAAATGCTGTGGACCTAATATTTATTTATTTTATTTATTTATTTTTGTCAAGTCCATGTTGGTAATATACATAGATATAACATTGTTTATATACATAAGATGGGTACTGATGAGAGGGAACATTAGGACAGGGACGGTAGGCACACTGGTGCACTTATGCACGCCCCTTACTGACCTCTTAGGAATCGGGTGAGGTCAACAGTGGACAGTCTAAGGGTAAAGTTTTGGGGGTTTGGTGATGAAACCACAGAGTCAGGTAGTGAGTTCCAGGCATTTACCACTCTGTTGCTAAAGTCATATTTTCTACAGTCAAGTTTGGAGTGGTTCACTTTGAGTTTGTATCTGTTGTGTGCTCGTGTATTGTTGTGGTTGAAGCTGAAGTAGTCATTGACAGGAAGGATGTTGTAACAGATAATTTTATGAGCTATGCTTAGGTTGTGCCAAAGGCAACGTAGTTCTAAGCTTTCTAAGCCCAGGATTTCAAGTCTGGTTGCGTAAGGTATTCTGTTGCGAGTAGAGGAGTGGAGGACTCTTCTTGTAAAGTATCTCTGGACACTTTCTAATGTATTTATTTTATTTTATTTATTTATTTATTCGAAGTTCTTCTATGCCGCCCTACTCCCTCGGGACTCAGGGCGGCGTACAACATTTTAGGGAACATCAAATAAATGTTAAAAACAATTTTAAACAATTTTAAACAACAAACATATCATATATACATGGGGGAGACGTCAGATGGAAGGTCATCTCAACATCACCCCGCCTGCAGGAAGAGCCATTTCTTGATGGCTTTTCGGAAGGCCAGCAGGGTGGGGATGATTCGGATCTCTGGGGGGAGTTGGTTCCAGAGAGCAGGGGCCCCTACAGAGAAGGCCCTCCCCCTAGGCCCCGCCAACCGGCATTGTTTGGTTGACGGGACCTGGAGGAGACCGACTCTGTGGGACCTGACCGGTCGAAGGGAGGTATGAGGTAGAATGCAATCCCGGAGATAGCCTGGTCCTAAGCCATGTAGGGCTTTAAAGATGATAATCAGCACCTTGAATTGTACCCGGAGACCAATGGGCAGCCAATGCAGCTGGCGGAGTATAGGTGTTACGTGGGTGTACCTTGAAACACCCACCACGGCACGCGCAGCTGCATTTTGCACCAGTTGAAGTCTCCGAATACTCTTCAGGGGCAGCCCCATGTAGAGCGCATTGCAGTAGTCCAGTCGAGAGGTGACAAGGGCGTGAGTGACCGTGAGTAGAGCCTCCTTCTTCAAGTATGGTCGCAATTGGTGCACCAGGCGAACCTGCGCAAAAGCCCCCTTAGCCACTTATTTAGCCATTTATATCCGATATATACTTGGATTTCAATAAAGCATTTTATAAAGTAAACCTTAACCTACTTATGGGCAAGCTAGAAAAATGTGGGATAGACAGCACCACCTCCAGATGAGTTTGTACTTGTACTCAACATGTAGTCCTCAATGGAACTACATTCATATGGAAGGAAGGAAGCAGAGGGGTACTTCAATATTCCATTTTTGGCTAAGAGAATTTTATGGGTGTAATTGAGTATAAGGGTCAGTATGTGGCATCTGAATCAGTTTTGGATTATGCACATTCCTGGTCAGCATATGCAAACTATTCAAGTGGTAAAATAATCTTCATTTTTAAAGTCTTGCTTTTTGATGCTATGGTTCAGATATAGACTGTCTGGTTTGTACAAACAACAACATACAGTAAGTTAAATCCATGACTTTCTGGTTTAAAAGTATTTTGGGAACATTTTCAAGTAATCAGCGCTTGGTGTGAAGGTAATCCCCATGCAAGGATGGACTCTTCAATTATACATGATTTAAAGAGGTTAAATGAACATTTCAGAAAGACAGTAACAAACCATTTTTCTACTGCCATGAAAACTACTTGAATGTGCCTTTTTTTTCTGGAGTCAAATCTGACTTGCAGGAGACTTTTTAAGAATATATGTATATGAGAATTAATTTGATATTTCTAAGAAAATTAAAATGGTTTCCACTATTGAACAATAACAATTAGAATCCTCATTATTTTACTTAAATGACATCATTACTGCACAATAATACAAAAAACAAAAATATGCTTAACGGGGGGTCCCTAATTTTTTTACTACCACTCTGTGGCCGTGGCTTATTTTGTGGGTGCAGCTTGCCAGTCATGTGACCAGGTGGGCATGGCTTGCCGGCCATGTGACCGGGTGGGTGTGGCTTGCCGGTCATATATTAGTTATTTCAGAGAGATGTTACTACTATTTTTACTATTTTATACCTTACATGAAAAGCTTTGCATACAAAGTGTGTGTTACACCATGGCAACACAACAACCTTTATATGCAGAAAATGCTGTAGTTAAAAGACAAGCAAGTCTCATACAGCATTTTTTGTTTCAGTCATGGATTCCTTAGATGAAAATATTGAGGACTGTTAAAAGAACAGTATCTTTTAACAGTCCTCAATGTTTTCGTCTAAAGAATAACAGTATAAAACTGTATAAAATTAACAGTATAAAAGGTTAAGCTTTCGGAAAACGCCCACTTTGGGAAGCTTTAGGCAAAAGCAAAGGAAAAGTGTCAAATGCGAGCTTATTATTTTCAAGCGAAGGGACGGGGAAAGACTTAATTGTCAGGTTTTCAGTTTTTCCAGGCAAGCAGGCAGTTGACTAAGCAGCTTCCAACGGGATGCGGGAAGACAAAGAGGAGGCACAAAGAAACTTTCAGGACTTGCTCAGTACAACACACTTCCACCGGGTGCATTGCTAGAAACCGAGACTTTTGGGGAGAAACCGGGACTTATTCCTCATCTGAATCCTTAGCCTGGATGGGGCAAGGGTCGGTGAGGGGCATACTCACTGGTTCATGTGTGGCTCATTCAGTGGGATGGCCACCTCCTCTTCTTCATACTCAGGCCCATCGAGAGAGTCGCCTTCATCCACTGTGTTCAGTCCCCCAGCTGGAAGCGGCGGCTGCGGAGGCGGCGGCAGAGGAGGGAAGCTCCCGGCAGTATTGACGGCAATGCCGCTGCCGCTGCTCTGCAGGGACAGGCCTGGAGCCCATCGCGAGCGAGCCCAGGGTCTTCTCCCACCCCGGGCTCATTAAAGGTGGGAAAGGGGTGGGAGGAGCGGGATGGCGGCGGCCGAGGCTGGCGGCCTTGGGAGCTTGGCAGCGGCCAGAGAAGCGGGGGGACATTGCCCACCCGCAATGCAGCCCCCCGCACCGGGAGCAGCAAGACCATAGCAGTGGTTCTTCTAGGAGGCTCCGTCCGGCCTGAATGCTTCTCCCCATTCGATGATCCTAGGCTCCTGCTGCCCATTCCCCCTCCCCTCAGCATCTTGAGAAGCCTCAAACATGCGAAAATGCCTAGGATCATCACCGCGCATTCGTGGCTTCTCGGACTGCTGAAGGGAGGAAAACAGAAATAGGTCCTGCCGCCCATTCCCCCTCCCCTCAGCAGCTCATGAAGCCTCAAATGTGCGCAAATGCCTAGGATCATCACTACGCGTTCGTGGCTTCTCGGACTGCTGAAGGGAGGGGAATGGAGATAGCTCCTGCCGCCCATTCTTTCAGTGTCTCACACGCTCCTTCAGCCATCCTCCCCTGCTTGGACTCACTGTGGGGTAGGAAGGCAGCTCATGCGCAGTGCCGGAAGCTCGGCTTCTGGGCATGCGCAGAAGAAAATTTAAAAAAAGATATTTTTTAATGGCAGCACCCAGGCACCGGCAACTGACCGCACCGGTACTGTGACATCACCAGCGGGCCATGTATACCACCAGTGCTATAGAGTGGACCGCACCGGTAGGAACCCACCACTGATGTTTAAGTGGGCTGCTGCAAAAGTGCACTTATATTGTAAAACATATTTTGACTTGAGTTGTCACCTAGTATATCTACTAAGAGGCTATGTTATTAATTCGTAAGGCAATTTGTAAGGCTACTAAGAGGCTAGGTTGTTAATTCATAAGGCAATGTGTGCATATTAGAAATAGTCATCTCAGTAGGAAAGAAAGAAATAAATATCAGTCATTAAAGGATGTCTGAGGCTAATATCTGTGGAGATTTCTAACTTCTCCTAATTTCCAACCATAAATATTCAAGAAAAGAGATTCACATAATGACTAAATATGCCATCTGAATAAAGTGTTACAAGAGATACAAAGCATAAATTTATAAACTATAGTTCTGAGATAAGCATAGTGAGAGTGAGAGTGATTGTGAAGAAAAATAACCTTTTCAGGCAAGATATTTTTGTAGATGGTTAATACTGCATGTTGGTGATTGTTTATTGATTTGTTTATACAACCTATTTCTTTTTTACAGCAAAAATGAGCTTCCCTATAGCCTTACTCATGTTGACTTAGAATTAGCTGAGCTACTTCTCTTGTTTCAAGCCAATCAAAGATAAGCGAAATTCCGTTGTTTCCAAACTCTTCAGCTCCAGCTATTTTGTTGGAAAAAACTATAAATTACCTCACATCATATACATTTTTGCTATACCCAAGAACTCTTTATCATTTCAATCTAATAATGATTTGTGTAAAAGAAAAAGTTGCATAATAAATGCATTCAAGATACAGAAATATAAAGCTTGTTTGAAAACTATCTGAATGTATGGATGAGCTCATTAATAGTAAACATTTTCTGAGCAGGTTTACCAAATGTTGAATCTAGCATAACAGATAGCACTATCTAATGATCCTTATGAAGATCATAATTAGAATTAGATCATAATTAGAATTAGAACTGCATATGACACACCCACTGGATTCTACTGGATTTTAAAATAGGAATATGTGGTGAATGTTTTATTTTGTATATTTTATTAAGAGAACATTCTTTAATAATAGCCATGTTTTTAAAAAGAAGTATAATTTATTAAATTTATTTATTTATTTATTAAACGCTCTTATAGGCCGCCCAATCCCGTGGGACTCAGGGCGGCGTACAACATAAATAAGAAGCGTACAATTTTAAAAACAATAGTCATGATATACATTATAAATATAATTAAAAAAAACATTGTAAGAGCAACATTCAGGGGGAATCTGGTTGTCCTATTCACCCCATCTGCCGGAAGAGCCATGTTTTTAAGGCTTTACGGAAGGCCAGCAGGGTGGGGATGGTCCGGATCTCTGGTGGAAGTTGGTTCCAGAGGGACGGGGCTCCCACAGAGAAGGCCCTCCCCCGTGGCCCCGCCAATCGACATTGTTTAGCCGACGGGACCCGGAGAAGGCCCTCTCTGTGGGACCTAACCGGTCTTAGGGAGGTATGTGGTAGGATGCGGTCCCGCAGGTAACCTGGCCCTGAGCCATGTAGGGCTTTAAAGGTAACGACCAACACCTTGAATTGCGACCGGAGACTAATTGGTAGCCAATGCAGCTGGCGAAGGAGAGGTGTTACGTGGGTGTATCTCGGCACACCCACTACCGCTCGCGCAGCTGCATTCTGTACCAGTTGGAGTCTCCGGATGGTCTTCAAGGGTAGCCCCATGTAGAGCGCGTTACAGTAGTCTAGCCGTGAGGTGACAAGGGCATGAGTGACTGTGAGCAAGGCCTCCCTCTCCAAGTAAGGTCGCAATTGGTGCACAAGACGGATTTGTGCAAAGGTCCCCCTAGCCACAGCTGAAAGATGTTGCTCCAATTTTAGCTGTGGGTCTAGGAGGACACCCAAATTGCGAACCTGTTCTGAGGGAGTCAATTTTTCTCCCCCGAGAACCAAGGAGGGACAGTCGACATAGTCCTTGGGAGGCAATATCCAGAGCCACTCAGTCTTGTCTGGGTTGAGCCTGAGTCTGTTCACTCCCATCCAGACCCTCACATCGTCCAGGCAGCGGCACATTACATCAACTGCTTCACTGAACTGACACGGGGTGGAGATGTACAACTGGGTATCGTCAGCATACTGCTGATACCTCACCCCATGTCGTCGGATGATCTCACCCAGCGGTTTCATGTAAATGTTAAACAGGATGGGCGAGAGGACCGAGCCCTGTGGCACCCCGCAAACCAGGGGCCTAGGGGCCGACCTCTGTCCTCCTGTCAACACCGACTGCGTCCTGTCAGAGAGGTAGGAGGAGAACCACCGTAAAACAGTGCCTCCCACTCCCATCTCCCCAAGACGACGCAGAAGGATACCATGGTCAATGGTATCGAAAGCCGCTGAGAGGTCAAGTAGCACCAGGATGGAGGAGTGACCCCCATCCCGGGCTCGCCAGAGATCATCCATCAGCGCGACCAAAGCAGTCTCCGTACTGTAGCCGCGCCTGAAACCCGATTGAAAGGGATCCAGATAATCAGTATCCTCCAATAGCCGCAGGAGTTGGAGCGACACCACCTTCTCAACAACTTTACCCAAAAAGGGTAAGTTGGAGACTGGACGGAAGTTCTTTAAATCCGCTGGGTCCAGGGAAGGCTTCTTGAGGAGGGGCCTCACCACCGCAGCTTTTAAAGGCTGTGGGATGGATCCCTCTCTCAAAGAAGCGATCACAACCGCCTGGAGCCAGCCGCGTGTCACCTCCCTGCTGGCAGAAACCAGCCAGGAGGGGCACGGGTCCAATAAACAGGTGGAGGCGCTCATCGCTCCTATGGCCTTGTCCACATCCTCAGGAGTGACCGGTTCAAACTCGTCCCAAATAACAGGACTAAGACTCACCCCTGTCATCTCGGCTTGCCCTGTCCAAATGGAGTCCAGGTCTGTCCGAATCTGAACGACTTTATCCGCCAGAAACTGAGAAAATTCCTCAGCTCTGCCCTGCAAGGGATCTTCAACTCCCTCCTTGGCTAGGAGGGAGCGAGTCACCCTAAACAGGGCGGCTGGGCGGGAGTCGGCGGACGCAATAAGAGCGGAAAAATACGCGCATTTTGCCGCCTTTATCGCCACTAAGTAAGACTTAATGTAAGTTCTTAAAAGTGTCCGGTCAGACTCAGCTTTACTGGTTCTCCATCGTCGCTCTAGGCGTCTCTTTTGGCGCTTCATCTCCCGGAGCTCCTCAGTAAACCAAGGGGCCCGCCGGGATCCGCTGCCACGGAGAGGCCGCAAAGGCGCAATCCGATCTAAGGCCCCCGTTGCTGCCTGATTCCAAGCAGCCACTAGGGCCTCAGATGAATCGTGTACCAGGGAGTCAGGTATTTCCCCAAGTTCCCTCTGAAATCCTTCAGATTCCATTAGGCGCCTGGGGCGGAACCACTTAATCGGCCCCGCCTCCTTGCGGTGGAGGAGTGGTGCCATGAAATCCAACCTCAGAAGGAAATGATCTGACCACGACAAGGGTACTGTGACTAAACCCCTCAGCCTCAGATCATCTCTCCACTGCCCCGAGAGAAACACAAGGTCAAGCGTGTGGCCCCCCTCATGAGTCGGACCCTGAACTACTTGGGTCAGGTTCATGGTTGTCATGGAAGCCATGAACTCCTGGACTGCCTCCGAGGTTTCACCGGGCGATGGCAGATTAAAGTCCCCCAGCACCATCAGCCTGGGGAACTCAATCGCCAGCCCTGCTACCGCCTCGAGCAGAACAGGCAGGGCCTTTGTAACGTAGCTAGGAGGCAGGTACGCTAACAAAAGGCCCACCTGGACCCCTAAGTCCAACTTCAGAAGGAGCGTCTCACACCCAACAATCTCCGGGGCAGGGCTCCTTCGAGGATTAAGGTTCTGGCGAGCTATAATCGCCACTCCTCCACCCCTTCCCTGGGGTCGCGGCTGATGCTGCACTAAGAACCCGTCCGGGCACATCTCGGAGAGGGGAACCCCCCCCTCCTGGCCTAGCCAGGTCTCAGTGATGCATGCCAGGTCTGCCCCCTCTTCCAGGATTAGATCCCGTACAAGGGGGGCCTTGTTGGCAATTGACCTGGCATTCAACAGCAGCAGCTTGAGCCCAGGGCCCTGACATCCCTGATTACCAGGACCTCGGGTTGAGCAAGATGGAACCAAACTAGAGGGGCCGGAACAAGGAATCGCTTGGAGACAGCGAATTCTCGTTCCCCGAGAGCGGCCTACCCCCCTGCTCCCGCCATACCTACCTCTCCCTGTAATGACCTTAATGCTCCCGTCCCCCCTCACACCAGAGATCCCTTCCCCCCCCCAACTGGTCCCCCTCTCTCCCAGCAGACCATGCATACCAGTCATACTGAGCCTGGGGATGGACTGAAACCCCTCTCCGCTTCTGTTTCCACACTCAGCAGAGGGGGGCAAAGACCCAATCCCCAGCTCACTCATTCTACCACTGTCAGTCACACAATCTCTATTACCCAATCATAACACATTCATAGCCCAAACCATTAATAAAATCGCAGTATTTCCGGGGGTTAAAAACAATAAGAGCAATAGGAGGCAGATATAGGCAACCTCCAAACCCGGTATAGCTTAGTTCTTAATATTGCCTTAATCTCAGTCTTGTTGTTATTTTTTTTTTTTTTGTGAATCCAAAATCCGTTGCCTCTGCTGCAGCAGTAAAAATGTCCAACAGCTGCCCCCGTGATGGTAGAGGGAAAACTGAGTCCCGTTTAGTATTAAGGGGGATCGTTTGAAAGCCAGGCCCATTCCCTCGCCTAACAGAATGTTGTCCCAGGCTTGGTCGCCGCCAATACTGCGGGTTATAACGGAGGAGTTGAAGATCTGGGATCCAAACGCCGTATGATGTTAGTCTAATGTCCTGGTTGCCCGCCTGGAAACCAGGCCAGTCCAGTCTCTGGGGGGTTCTTTCCAAAGGGCCTCTCGTCGCCAAGATGACAAGCAACGACATCGAAATGGCCGTCCCCGGTGCCACTCTTGTCCGACTCATCTGCAGCAAGTCCGAACCTCAGCTCTTATCTCCGGGAGCCAGTATTCCCCAAAAGGGCAGCTTGCCGCAGCAGCGATAAAACCACGGCAAAAAACAACAACACACCAGCAATAATGGTCTTTTTGCAAGAGAGCCCAACCCAAATCTTCGTGGCCGAGAGTCAGCTCCGAGATTTTTTTTTTTTTTTTTTTTTTCTTTTTTTCTTAAAGCATAGGAAAACCGTTCGATATTACAGCATAGGAAATCCGTTCGGTATAAATATAAATATAAATACCTGGGAATTGTCCAATATCCCTTTTTTCTCTCTCTGGGCTTGCCACAGATTGCTACAAATCCCGGCCAACGTTTTCACGCTTCTCACAAGATGATTAGTTCAGGGAAGCTCTACGGTTTTCCTGTGAAGTTTTGTTTTTCGGAGACGCCATTTTAGAGCGGCGGCGTCTGTCGGAGCATGGTGGTCTCTTTCGACTTCTTGGCCCTCGTATTCGGGAGAATTCCCTCGTCTGGATAAGCTGGCGTGCGCCCCGGGATTTTCCAATTTTCTTCCGACCCACACTGGATAGAATAAGTTGGGTCGGGGGTCTTTATTTTTGACGAGAGGCAAGCAACGGGAGCGGAGGGTAGTTCTCTTGCAGCACTCCGCTTAGCTCCTCCCCGGAAGACAATAATAATGCTTTAGCAACCCCATCGAGAGTTCACCCACACATGTGCTAGAGCAACAAAATGTCAACAGCAGAAGCTCTGACATTGATAAGTATAATGGAAAAATAAGGGAGAAGGTTGAGCTCTATAAAAGTGAAACAGTCTTATAAGAGCTGAAGTGGTGCAGTGGTTAAATGCTGCGACTGCAGGCTGACTGCTAGTTCAGCAGTTCAGCTGTTCAAATCTCACTAGGCTCAAGGTTGACTAAGCCTTCCATCCTTCCGAGGTCGGTAAAATGAGGACCCAGATTGTTGGGGGCAATATGCTGAACTCTGTAAACCGCTTAGAGAGGGCTGTAAAGCACTATGAAGCGGTATATAAGTAAAGTGCTATTGCTATTGCTATTTATGAGCAGCGACAACCTAAAACATGACAACCAGGAGATGAAAAATATTACTAAACTGGAGAGCAGACATTCATTCTGTCATCTGAAAACCTAAAGTTTCTTTCAATATCTTATTTAAATACAGCATCATTAAGTATTAGTGCATGTTTTTGTTTTAAAATTGAAGAACATCACGTAGAGCACAATACATGAGCCATTAGCGAGGCATGAATTCTCTATAGAGAAGAGCCCTACCTTTCTGACTGAGTACATATTTTGCATATAGATAGTCCAAACCAAGCACATGTAATATCTGCAAGAAAACAACCAAGCTCAAACAGCTCCTCAAGGACTCCTCAAACTGATTGTTTCTTGATATCTACACAATATTATATAGCAATGTTTTCTACATATGGAGTAGGTGGGTGTAGAGGAAAGGATCACAAGAAGCAAAACAGGTGCAAATCAGACTGCACTGGGATAAACCAACTAATATAATTGCTTATGAAGAAGTCATAACCATTGAGATGGCTACATGAATGCATGGATAAATAAGCAAATATCCAACAAATTCTGGATAATAAATGTCTGTAAACTATTATCCTCAATAACAAACTAAGTCTTTAAACTAAGATCAATTAAATGAATTGGTTGCTCTTAAGAGTAATAAATCTAAATCTAAATCTGAAGTGATATATCTAAAAAGAATATTTCTGAAAGTTGTTTTGTTATAGAGTTAAAAATAGAGCTTACGCTGTGGTAAAGATGCATTTTAAGAGCATTCAGTAAGAAGTACATATAATAAAGAACAATGTAAAGAAATGAAAAATGCAGAGAATGTTTAGCAAATACCATATTTTCCAGAGTATAAGACGCACCAGAGTATAAGACTCACCTTAGTTTTTGGGGGGAAAATAGGGGGGGATTCTGCCTACCAAGTATTCATCTGGCTAATCCTTAGCCTGGTCAGCTTCAGCACATTAGTTTGCTCTCTGGTTTTGAGGTTGGGGATGGTGGGGGGCTATGCTTCTAAAGCACAGCTGATTGTTGGAGGGAGCAACAATTAGAAAAGCAGGCAAAGCACGGAAGATCGCATAGCTCATGTTTGGGCTGAAAAACAGCTTCAAAAGCACAGCTGCTCCTCAGAGGGAGCTCCAGTGACTAAAGCAGGCAAAGCGGGGAAGGGATAAGAGAAGGCAGCAGCTATTCCGAGTAACCATTTTGGGCACTGCGCATCGAGCGTTTGGAGGCTGAAAATGCAACATGCGGAGCCCAAAAACACAAGCCATTGTCAGTGGCAATCTCTGCAGCCAGGAAGAGGATGCGCAGAGGCTTAAGGATAGGAGCCAGTGGGTGGGCGGGGCTACATTTGGAGTATAAGAAGCACCCAAATTTTCAGCCTCTTTTAGGACGGAAAAAAGTGTGTCTTATACTCCAAAAAATACGGTATATGAGAATTATACGGAGAGAATTATAGACATAATATTTGTTACGTAGTGATGTACGGAGTATGGATTTGCATAGCCGCCGCTGATTGGTTAATCTAGCGGTGGGAGAAATAAACTGCTGTCAGTGGCCAGCAGGCTCCAGGGAAGCCCTTCAAAGTGGCTTCCCTGCAGCCTGCCGGCAGTCCGTATTAGTTCTAACTAATAGACAATAAAGGTCTGAACTGTTCCTACATCTTGCCTCTTCATTCTGCACGAATCTAACACTGGCGACGAAGGTGGTTGAAGAAGGACAACAGGACAAAGGCACCTCATAGCATCCGTGGCCATCTTAGAAGCAAACACTGACCTGCTCTGGCCAAACCAAAGGATGGCTACTCAAACTTCTCCAGCTCCAGCATTCTTCAATCCAAAGACGGAAGAATGGTGAACCTACATGTCTTGTTTCCAAATGTTCCTAGAGGCAAACAATTTCCAAATCTACCAGACAACAGGAAGAGGGCTCTCTTCCTCACCTACTGTGGGCCACAAACCTACAAGATGGCACAGACCCTGGTGGCACCAGCAGATATTGAGTCCATTTCTTGGACAACATTGCAAACCACTCTGAAAGTACACTACGCGCTCTCAGCCCCTCTGATGGTCAGCAGAAATTAGTTCTACCATCGATGCCAACAAGAAGGCAAATCCATAAACGACTTCATGGCTAAACTCTGGGAAATCACTTCCAAGTGCGAATTCATAAACCCAGAGGAGATGATGAAGGACAGAATCATCTTAGGTATGAGGGACCTCAACCTACAAAAGAAGCTGCTGATCTGAAGGGAAGCCACCCTCAAAGATGTGGTCGATGAAGCAAGAGCCGCTGAATCGTCGGACAATTCTGCATCCGACATCTGGAGAACCAGCGGAATCCATCGCACCCATCGGCAGACTGATTGGATGACCAAGGTCCCAGAGGTAGAGGAAGAATATGACGATGATGACCACATGCACCGCATCCAACAAGAAAGAAGGGTGAGCCCTAGAGACTTTGAACAAAAGCAGCCACATTGTTCTGTCTGCCTAGGGGGCCATGCCATGGCAGCCTGCAAATTTAAAGAAGCCATCTGCGGCCGCTGCCAAAAGCAGGGCCATATCTGACTTTTTACAAGAGCACATATAGTGAGGCCACCAATTTGTTTTTAGCTACATTTTAACTGTACTACAAGCTTGGCTTTTACAAGCCAAGAGGCATCTTACAAGCCAAGAGCCCTGAGATGAAAGGTAGAGAAAGAGGCCTGAGAGGAAAGTAGAGAAAGAGACCTGAGAGGCCTCAGCCACAGACAAGCAGCAGAGCTGGGGAGAGTAGGGAGTGATCTGGGGGACCCCTACAATGCGAAAATAAGTGGCAAACGTCAAGACTAACCAACAGCCGCAGACAAGCAGCGAAGCTGGGGAGAGCAGGGAGCCAGCTGGGCTAGCTACCACGAAGGGAGGTCAATCTCCCAAAAACAAACAAGGCGAGCTAGTGGAGGGCGAAGCTCCCACCAGCTGCACATGCACACAAGCACGTGGGACAAACCAGAAGGAAGAGAAATCAACCATCCGGCTGCCCAGTGAAATCCAGCAACCAAGAGGTGCTTCGCTGCAAAGTTAAACCTGCAAGAAATGCCGTGGTGTGTCCACCAAGGGAAGGAATAAAAAAAATCCTTCCTCACCAACCGCACCAGTGCCTCCACAGCAAACCTACCATGCCAGGCAAACACTCTACTGCCAACCCTCCACCCAAAAAGAAAGAGATTGCTACTGATGAGCCATACGACTCCTGCATGTGCTTCATCTATACAGAAGAATTCAAGGAGGATAAGAGTACCATGAAGTGCTCCCTATGTGTCATGTATGCTCACCACAAGTGCTTGGGGTTAACAAAAGGCATAGCCCAGTTCCTGCAATCAGCTTCACTTAAAACCTCCCAGTTTGTGTTTCCACTATTCTGCCCATCATGCAAGCCCAGACTGGATAAATTTATTGTTCTACTTGAATGGGTGGACAACATTGAAGCGCGATTAGCATCCCTTGAAGAAAAAGAAAAAACACAGAAAAGCATAGCACCAATATCCCGAAATCCTATCCTAACCCAACTACCCCAGCTGCAGGAAACTACTAATCCTGCAAGTAACATTTCCATCCTTGTCAAAGACTCAATCAAACGTGAACAGAAGCGTCCCAATGCAATCTTATTTCGACTGGATGACACCAATGAATCCGACAACATCACAAAGGTTTGTTACATCATCAACAACTTCCAGGCATCAATCATCACTCCCGATGAAATCATCGACATTTCCTGTGATGGCCCTGAGTTCAAGAACAGTGATGGCTCGGTGGCCCCACACTTCTGCAGAGTCATTTGCAAGAATGAAACTAGCAAACACAAATTCATCTCCACAATAAACTCACTTGCCAAAAGTTGCACAAATCATAAGAAACTTCGTTCACGGCCCGACCTATCCATACTTCAATGTGCCCACGCCCACGAGCTTCGCTCAGAGCTCAAAAGATACCAGGACCAAGGAGAGACTGACCTGTACATAGACTATTGTGCTGACTGTATTAAATGCAAGACCAGTGGCCTGTGTCCCACCAACCACCCCTGCAACAACTTAAACTAGGCATACATGTCTCCAACTTCTTCCAGGTCCACCCCTACAGACCTAAAATGCAAGCTACTTAACACAAGAAGCCTCGCAAACAAAATTCCCGAATTCCTCCTGCTTCTAAATGCGGCCCTATTTGATCTTATTTTTGTCTGCAAGACGTGGTTGAATGTATCCTTTCCAGACTCCCTTATTACAGTAAGTGACTATCACGTTTTGCAGTCTGACCATGAAAACCATAAAGGGGGTGGTGTTGCTATCTTCTATAAAAAGTTCCTAGGTCTGAAAAAGATTAATGTTACACAGGAGCTTGCTCTTCCTGATACCACTGTCTGCAAGCTGTCCTTAAATACCACAGTTCATTTCTTGTTATGTTATAGAGTCCCTGATTAAGACCTTGGTCATACAAACAAGTTAATTGCACTACTAACGTGGGCAGCTTCCCGCCCAGATCCCTTTATCTTTCTTGGTGATCTCAATTTGCCTCTTATTAATTGGACCCTAAACAACTGAACCTATACATGCAATCCTGTACAATGCTGTTATGACTCTGGGGCTGGAACAGTTGGTAACAAACAACACTAGGCTCAACAATTGCTTAGAACTCATCTTCTGCAATAGCTTAAACTCAATTTATGGCCTGCAAGTTATAGAACCTTTTTCCAACAGTGATCACAGTATGATTGATTTTGTCTCAACTTGTGTCCTTGCAAAGAGGGTCATAATAATGGGATTCCTAGTTATAATTTTTTTAAAAGCCAACTATGATTTCATAGCTGCCGACCTCGCATCTCTTGATTTGCACCTTTTGTTCACAGGTTGTAATACTGCAGAAGACCATTATAACACTTTTTTGCTCAAAGTCAATAGTGTCATTAACCTATACGTACCAAAAATAACCCCTAAAGCAAAAACAAACAAACAAAATTACCCATAACAATAAGGAAGTTACAATTAAAAAATTCACTTTGGCAAGAAAACAAAACTGGCTATGTAGCTAACTTTAAAAACCACTACAAAGCCTTATGCCACCAGATAAAGGCAGAATGCACCATTGCAAACAGGGGAAAGAGTTGTTAAACTCGAAATACACCTGAGCCTTCTATAATTTTGTAAATGCCAAACTTAAAGACTCGAAAACTATCCCACCCCTAAAAAGACCTAACGGGGAAGACTGTAATGATTAAGCTGTTAAGGCCAACCTCTTCAATACAGTGTTCAGCTCAGTCTTTGTTGACAGCACCTCTATGCACAATCTATGAGGTATCTTTCAGAACCAGCTCCTTGCCCGACTTATGGTCATTAGCCACGGTCATACCTATTTTTAAAAAGGGAAACCCTAGTCTATCTGAAAATTACAGACCAATCTCACTGTGTTGCGTCACCTGTAAAGTCATGGAATCAATTATAAACCAATCCATCACCCTCCACTTAGAAACAAACAACCTGCTTTTCTAACAAGCAATTTGGTTTCAGGAAAAAATTGTCCTGTAATCTGCAACTC
The DNA here is from genome assembly GCA_023053685.1 of Diadophis punctatus similis. Taxonomy (NCBI): domain Eukaryota; kingdom Metazoa; phylum Chordata; class Lepidosauria; order Squamata; family Dipsadidae; genus Diadophis; species Diadophis punctatus. The sequence goes on from JALIGW010000008.1 coordinate 7,913,116, forward strand.
CTACACTGCAGAAACATTTGGACCACACATCTTGACCAAGGTAAAGCAATAGATGCAATTTACATAGACTTCTGCAAAGCTTTCGATTCAGTGGTGCATGACAAACTACTGTTGAAACTAAGTTTTTATGGCATCTCCAGATCTCTGCACAAGTGGATAGCTGCGTTCCTGTCAAACAGGCAACAAATAGTCAAAATAGGGAGGGCCCTATCAAATCCAGCACCAGTTAACAGCGGTATCCCCCAAGGCAGCGTTTTAGGACCCACACTCTTTCTGCTTTACATCAATGACTGATGCAATCATATTAAAAGTAGCTGCGTCCTCTTCGCCGATGACATAAAATTATTTAACACCACTGACAATGCCGCTGCCCTACAAAGCGACCTTGACAATGTGTCAGAATGGTCGTGCAATTGGCAACTTCAAATTTCAACTAATAAATGCTCTGTCCTATACATTGGCAATAAAAATCAGAACACCAAATACAGGTTGGGCAGAAACAATCTCGTAGATGACCCTCACTCTGTCTAGGAGTACTCATCTCAAACAATCTAAGCCCCAGAGCTTACTGTAACAGCATTACCAAAAAGGCATTAAGAGTTGTTAACCAAATTTTGCGAAGCTTCTTCTCCGGTAACATTCTATTGTTAACTAGGGCATACAAAACCTTTGCCAGACCAATTCTTGAATACAGCTCGTCCACCTGGAACCCACATTGTATATCGGACATTAACACGATTGAGCAGGTTCAGAGGTATTTCATGAGAAGAGTACTCCATTCATCTACTCACAGTAGAATTCCGTATGCCACCAGGCTTGAAATTTTGGGCTTGGTCAATCTGGAACTGCGCCGCCTGCAGTTCGATCTAAGCATAGTACACAAAATTGTTTGCTATAAGGTCTTGTCTGTCAATGACTTCTTCAGCTTCAACCACAATACATGGGCAAACAATTGATACAAACTCAAGGTAAACTGCTTCAAACTCGATTGCAGAAAATACGACTTCAGCAACAGAGTGGTCAACACCTGGAATGCTCTACCTGACTCTGTTGTTACAGCCTCAAACCCTCACAACTTCAAACTCAAACTGTCTACTGTGAACCTCACTCCATTCTTAAGAGGTCCATAAAGGGGGCGTGCATAAGTGCACCAGTGTGTCTACCGTCCCTGTCTTACTGTCCCCATTTATCTGTATTTACTTCCTTTGTTCATGTTTATGTTCATACCTATACTTGTTATCTTGTACATGTTTGAAAACAAACAAACAAATAAATAAAGAATTATATTCCATTCCATTCTACCTTTTTCTAGAACTGAATCCCAAATTCTAAACATTTGTTTATATTTAGGATGTTGCAGCTTGCTGCCTCAAGCAATCAGGTGTCATTCAAAAGTACCTTGTCTTTTTGCAAAGTTTTCCTGATGTATTAGATGTTGCTTGCAAATTGAAAACTGTCATATATCTCTTGTCCTTGAGTAATTTATATAAAAAGAATACTATTTCAACTACATCTGTATGGCTGGTTTCTAAGACTATCAGAAGTATGTTTAGTAAACTGTGCAAAATAAGTGAAAGATTATATTCCATGTCTTCAGGGTCAGTTCTAAGCTTATATAACAATATGGTAGCAGACTTATTCAGGAGATACCAAATAATGGGGTTTTTTTAAGCAATAAAACTGTTGTAAAAAGAACCTTAGAGTTTTAAAATATGCCTAATGAGAACAACCATTTAAGTATGAAACATTTGAAGGGCAATCTATGACATGGCTGGAATTCTGTTCCTTTTAGACATATTTTTTATTTTGGCCTCAAGATATCTTAGAACTTGACTCAGCAGGATAATTGGTTTTTTAATCTCTTAATTACAGAAAAAAATTAAAAGAGTAATTCCTACTTTGAACATTGATTATCTAAACTAGAGGGTAATGCAAGAAGCAATATAAAAATTGTCTTACTTTATAAGATTGTGAGGCCAATTAGCAAGATGTATAGAAAGAATAAAAGTATGTGTTATCATGAATGTGGGTTAAGGACATTAGGACACAGGGATGAAGATTTCTTTGCATGCTTTCACTCTCACAGTTTTAAGCAGATAGATTTTGATGCAAACAGAGTTTAAAAATACAAGTTATGTTTTCTTGCATAAGAAAGCAAATCTACAGTATTAAATTGTACATGTGTATAATCACTGACATTTTTCTGTTCTAATTTTATCTCAGGTTTGTGTGGTCAGTGTTTAATCAATCCTGAGTAAAGGTGAAAAGAAAAGAAAGGAATTAATTAAGCACTCTTGCTTATGCAACATCTAGACATAAAGACAAGGGGGAAAGGAAGTGTTCTATATAGAAACCTAACCCAATTTTTGGATAAAAATACAAGATGGCTCTTTTATAAAAGTATGTTCAACTTTAGTAAGAAATAAAAACAAAGTTCATTGTCACACATATCCTCCCAAGCAGAAAAATTTCTCAGTGTGTCTCTCCCTTCACAGCAGATAGCAAGTTCAGGCACAGATGATTCTATACAGGGTCAAATGTGACGGCTTTTTGTTGTTTTTTTCTCCTTAGGGAAGGCCAGAGTGGAGAAGGACTTAAATAAAACTGCATATTTTTCAGACTTGAGTTCAGAATTTTTTCAGGGGGAAAAAATGAAATCTGTGTGGCATATTATTAAAGGAGGACAAGATATTTCTAAATTTTATGCCCTTTCAGGAGAAGCAACATCACACAGAGTGCAGAAAGGATATGAAATAATAACAAAAATAAATTAAAGATATGAGATGAAAAAGAAAAGGAAACCTCTCTAAAATTAGTTTCCACTCTCAATCAGTATATTATACCTTTCTGTCCTGGCAGATTATCCCTGCTTCCACCATGTTTATAGATTGTTCTGTACATTTGGATTTGTTCTTTAATTTCTCACCTCTTTTTGGGGAGTTCATCAGCTTCAACCAACTATTTTCTCAACCTTCCCCTTCCTCTTAAAATTCATTTTTAAACTGATTTAAACTGAATTTCTCTAATTTGCATTTCCAAACATTCCTAAAACTTTACACTTTTCTGAATCTTGTAATGCCATTCTCATATTCAAAAAAGTTTGACAAGGAAGCTTATAAAATTATTAATGATTCATAGTTTAAGGAAAAGTGTATACAAAATGCCATCCATTAGGAGAAAATTACAAAGTAGTCATCTCATGAAAAGGTTTTTTAAAAACCTTTGTTAAAATCTGTATTTTAAGATTTTAAAATGAAAAATAGGTACCTATACATTCAGGCTGTTGTTGTTTTTTTAACTCCACCACTGCTGGTCCCAAGCCCAGATGAGAAAGGAGGATAGGTATCAGATTTGCAACAAGTTGACCAAGATGTGACCATGTCATCACTAAGCATCAAACCCAAAATAAAACTCAAGATGCAGCTAGTGCATCACCCTCAGGCGATGTGCCACAACTCTGCCCAGCTGAGACCTAACCAGAGGTGGGTTCCTACCCATTCGGACCGGTTCTATAGAATAGGTAACTTGATAATAGTAATAGTAACTTGACGGCCTGGGTCGCTGGAACCGGCAGCAACCCAGGCCTGCCACGCCCCCGAGCCAGTTCTCTCAGGGGCGTGGCACTGCCATCTTGTTTTTTGCTTCTGCGCATGCAGAACTGTGCATGCGCACGTGTCCCTGAACAAACCGGCAGTAACACAATCCGGAACCCACCCCTGGACCTAACGGTCACATTGGCAAATCACTAGAGGGTTTTAATTGAGTGCCCTGAGTATGTGGTGGCTAGGGCCATGGCACACACAATGAAGTTGGTGAGTGTGCCCAGGAATGTGCTGAGGCATACAACCCAGCTGTGGTTGCATTGTTTTTAGAAAATGACTGTCGGCACACCTCATCACATACAGTAGTGGTGGCTGCAACACACAAATCAGCTATTGGATGATACAGAGACCTCCAGCTAGTGATGGACTCCAAGATCATTCCCTTGGACAACACTGCCCCACAACACAAATTTTTAGTCATTGATTCATACCTCCAATTGAGCCCACCAGCCTGTCTCATCACCACCAAGGAATACATCAAGTGCTGGAAGCTCCGTAGAAATGAAACACAGCTGATAGATATCATTGGACCTCTCCCTGAAGATGCTATCTGCTCAGCTAGAGACACATGGGAAAGATTACTGTGCAAATCCTGGAAAGAGCAAAAGGAATCATAGGTGTGACAATATCAGATTGACATTTTGTGGTCATGCAAACCTGGTAGTTGAATCAGGATGTGCAATGCACAGTGAAATCTAAGAAAGCCACCCTCAGACTGGTTATGATCCAAGACCAATACTGACCTAGTCCACTACCACCAGTTTAAGTCTGCTGTCAAACAAGCTGTCAGAACTGCAAAACATTTAAATTCGAACACTTTTGCAATCTTTACGAACACTTAGACCTATATGAAGATGCTAACAAGGTGTACAACTTGGTGAGATCCTGTACCTACTACAGAAGACATCATCCACATCATGCATTTCAAGAATGAATATGCAATGAGGAGTTTCCACACCCCCTGATCCCTGTAGCCAATCCAATTCCGGGTGCGGATCCTGTCATCATGTCTACTGAAATTGTGCTTGTCATTTGCACCATGAAAAAGTCCCTTCCAACTCTGTTAATCTAATCTAAAAATCTTTGCCTAGCAGTGAGTTGAACACGCAAAAAAAATATATGGTAAAGTGACTGACTAGACCAGGTGACATACCAGCCAAAATCTGGAAGAAAATGGGACATCACGGTGTGGAATTCCTGGCAAGACATTTTAACAAGTGCATAGAAGAAAATGAGATCCCAACTGCCTGGCAGCCCAGTGTCACAGTACCCATCTGAAAAGGCAAAGGTAATGTTACTGCCTGTGCCAATTACCAACCAATCCACCTCCTGTGCCACACAATGAAAATCTTTGAACATGTGATTGATGCCTGCCTGCAAAGCATCATCACTATCTCACCAAACCAGTGCAGATTTGCTAAAGGTCACAGAACGATGGATGGGAAGTCACTCGCATATCTAGGGTTACTAGAGTTGTATATATGTTGTTACTCCAAAATCTTTCCTTCCTTCCATCCTTCCCTCCCCAGCAGGCAGATATGAGCTGCTAGGTGACGGAGGGAGTGAAACATTCTGAGACTGGCTAGAAAACTATCACAGAACATTGAAAATGAACATCACAGATCAGCAGCAGCAATCAGTAGCATTGAAGCATCCACAATTTCCTCAAATTTTATTCTCTCAGGAATCAATAGTTAAGAGTTATAATGGCCTCAGAAAAAGTGACTTATAGTTATGACTGTCATGTGATTGCAGTTCAGGCAGCTGGCAACTGGCTGACATTTACAATGGTTGCAGTCACATGATTATGATTTCTCAGCTGGCTTTGAACAAGCAATATCAATTTGGGAAGTCAGATTTACTTAACAACTGTTTGATTCAGTTAATGACTGTAGTAAAAATGGTCATAAAATCAGGTCCAGTTACATGATGACTCTCTTAATGATTGAGGTGCTGCTTAGTAACCAAAATTCCGGTCCCAATTGCAGTTATAAGTTTAGGGGTACCTGTACTTCTTTTAAAACATAAAACAATCTATTACAAGATCAAGTCTAATACTCTATTCAAGAATAAGCTCCCAATGATTCCCTCAGGTTTTGGTAACTATATTGTAAATGTATTATTATCAAATTAACATAAGTGAATTGTATTAGAGAAAATTGCCTGCAAAAAAAAGACATGTAAATTTAAGTATATTACAAGAAATATATAAATAATTGTAAAATTCCATACAATAAACTGATGTAGAAAATGCAAACGAAGTTGAAATGGGAAAACAATGAAAAAACTGAGTGAAATGAAGGTTTACAGATTTGCCATGGATAGTCTGTGCTCATTACTATAACTTCTTTTCAGAGCCCCAGTAATTCGTTCAGTTAGCAACTGCCACCACTTTCTTTCTTTGGACTATATGCACAAACTAAATATAATTTAACATGATAATCTATTCCAGTCTCTCATTTTTCTCATGCCTTTCTGTATTCATAAAGACCCAAGAGCTTTTGTGACTTTTATCTTGCAGTAGGAATTCTAATTAGTTCTCCTTGTGCTCTTCAGAAGCCAGATATCTCATGAAAATTCCTATCTACCAAAATTTACTCAGTTATCTACCATACCTCCCTATCTTCATATGTATCAAGAAAAATTCTTCATATGAATTTAAAAAATGCACACTTGTAATTTCTAAAAACCAGGCCAAACAGTGCTAGGGGAAATGTAACAACTGATTATGGGTTCTTGGAATATCCTGAATATTTGAGAGTAGAAGCTTTCAAATGCAATGTTTTTAGGACCAGGACTGCCTCTGCAAAATTCTATCTTATTTGCACAGTAGGTTGTGGAGGCATATAAAGGAAAGAATTTGACTGTATTGCACAGCTCTGGCCTGTGCTGCATTCAATTATCTATATTCTAAGACCTTTTCTAGCTGTTTTGTCCAAAAGATAGTGACAGTGGCTCAATGCATCTGCAGAATCAGACAGCCTACTCTCATTTCAATATCTGAATGATGTTAGTCACAAATAGAGGTGTTTATCATTGCACCAGAAAAGATTTCAGGAATCCTGTTACAAAATACATACCTTATTCCCCAAGCAATAGGAGTCTGGCACCACTTTTTCAGGTGAATACATTTTATTAAAAGGCACCAGATTTTGCAAGCTATACTTCACTTCATAATATGCATGGAGTGACTAAAGTGGTTTAGGATTTCAATTAGGATGAGGCAAGCAATTGGACAAAAAGAAATAATTTGACAAGACCAAAGAATGCACAAAAAATTAATAGGCATAGGTCTGTAATATATCAGGTACCAAAGAGGAGGTCCAAACATGAAGGTACAATTAAACTAATTATTGCTAATCATGCTCTTCTCCACTAACAATTTGCACTTCTTGGTGTTAGATAAGGGTCAATGGAATTCAAGGGAAGTTGGGTTTAGTTCGCTTGTGGCTATATAGGGGATTCTAATCTAGACCGATCCCTCTTTTAACTCCACCCTCAGATTCTCACACTCCTTCCAATCAGTGCAGAAGATACTCCATCTTAAAATCAGTCAGATTTGCAAAACACTTTGCTTGAGGCCTCATGAAAAAGGATTGAGACACAAAATGAAAGATGACAGGGGGGAAAGGAAAGATTAGAACTTACAACATAAAGTATAATTGCATGAATTATGCAATAGCAAGTGATAAAATGCTCCTAGTTCTGGCCAAAAACGAGTGATTGATAAATATAAGAAAGCTTCTATACCTAAAAGAAAAAAGATTCTTGCACACTGAAAAATAGCATGTCAGAAATTTTGTTGAACTTCTATATATCTTAGGTACATGTACATTTGTTGACTTTTTAGACACAGGATCATTCTTACACAGTTCCTCCAAGTATAGTCTGATGTAATCCAGAATTAGATTTACCATCACACTGCTAAAAATAATTAGCTTTTTCAATTATTAAACAAGCTATGTTCATTAAAATTGTTAAATTTGCATGGTAGAGAAAGAGGCGAGACTCAAGAACGTTTCAGCACCTTTATTCTCTATTCACTAGAGCCAATACGGACTGCCAGTTGGCTTTTAAAGGCTTCCCTGAACCCGGCTGGCCACTGACAGGCATTTAAAGTTCCCGCTGCTGTGCTAACCAATCAGCGGTGGTTATGCAAATATGTACTACGTTTGCCCGTATGTGACACCCCTCCCCTCTTAGTTCCTGGATTGTCCAATCCAGAGTCAATGCAAGTTACGTAGTCACGCAGGTAACCAGGTCGCCCGACCGTCCTACTGGGCCTGCGCGAATCAGTTTCTCCGGAGTCTTTGAGCACAGCGGACCTATCTGCTTGTGCTCCTCCGGCACCTTGTGGAAAGATCTGCAACTGGCCTCCAGGCGTGGTAGCTGAAGATGCGGCTCTGTCGTTTCCATTATCCGAGTGGCTCCAATGGGTATCAGGAACTCCAAGTAAGTGTCTGCGCTCCTCCTCCGGGTTTGAGTATAGTGTCCTTGGTGGTGGTTTAGTCAGGGCCTGGTTCTCGCCGTCTGTCTCTGGGCTTGTTTCTCTGTGTTGGCTGTGGGGCGGAGACCTGTTGGTGGCGTTGTCTTCTTCCGTGTCGGTCTCCGGTTGCCGAAGCCAAGAGTTTTCTGTGTGGCTTCGCAACTGGTCGATGTGTCTCCGCCATTCGCTGCCGTCCTCCATTTGAACAGTATATGACTTGGGACCATTTATTCCGATTATTGTGGCTTTTACCCATTTAGGATTGCCTGAGTAGTTTTGGGCGAATACCAAGTCTGCTACTCTTAGTGTCCTCGTTGTTATGCTTGGCTTTAGGGGTACCTCTTGGTTGTAACTTGGGTTTAGTCTATCTAGGGGGACCTCAATTTTCTCCCCATCAATAGTTCTGCTGGACTTCGGTTTGTTGCTGCACATGGGGTAATGTGTTGGGTTAGGAGAAACTGGTCTATCTGTTCCTGCCAGTCCCCAGGGCCCATTCTGGAGAGGGTCTCCTTGGTCGTTCGAACCATCCATTCAGCCTGACCATTGCTAGCTGGACAGTATGGCGAGATGAGAGCGTACCATATCCCCAGGCCTGCTAGGAAGGTCTCCATGTGTCTGACTGTCAGTTGCGGTCCGTTGTCAGACACTAGGACGTCTGGCAGACTGTGTGTTGCAAACAGCTTCCGCAGGGCTCTTATGGTGGCGCTTGTAGTGGCCAAGTTCATCAAAATCAATTCCAGCCACTTCGAGTATGCATCGACCACTATTAAGAAGGTCTGTCGGGCCATTGGTCCCGCAAAGTCTATATGTATCCTCAACCAGTGTCCCTTGGGTGTTTCCCACTCGCACAGTGTGGATCTTGGGGGTGCTGGTCTAGATTCCTGACATGGGATACATGTCGTGACCCACTCTGCAATGTCCAGTTGAGGCCACCATAAGTAACTTCTCGCTAGTGCCTTCATTCTTAATATGCCCGGATGCCCTGTGTGAAGTGTTTGGATGACCCTTCTTCTCAAATTATGGGGGATTATTACTCTTCCCCCCCCCCAGAGCAAACAGCCTTCGATAACTGACAATTCGGTTTGCTTATTTTTAAATGTCCTGAATTTTTCTTCCTCCACGTCCTGTGGCCACCCCCTCAACACCCAGCTCATGACTTTCGCTAGTACCTGATCTCTTGTCGTACTGTCCACGATGTCTTTTGATGTTACTGGGCTAGTTTGTTCAATGTCCACTAAGAGAATTTCGGCCACAGGAGCGGGGTCTTTTACGAGGTCTGGGTCTGGGCAGTGGCTGAGGGCATCTGCATGCACGGTCCTTTCCGGGTCTATGGTGTAGAGCAGTGGTTCCCAAACTTTTTCAGTCCACTGCCCCCTTGGTGCTACAAACTCATCCTCACCGCCCCCACCCCACCCCCTCAGGTGGGCGTGGCTTAGTGGTCAGGTGACCGGGTGGGCATGGCCAACTTGTAAAATGTGGTGAAACTCACTTAACAACGCTCTTGCTTAGCAACCAAAATGTTATGCTCAATTGTGGTCATAATTCTTTCTTTCTTTCTTTCTTTCTTTCTTTCTTTCTTTCTTTCTTTCTTTCTTTCTTTCTTTCTTTCTTTCTCTCTTTCTTTCTTTCTTTCTTTCTTCCTTTCTTTTTCTCTTTCTTTCTTTCCTCCCTTCCCCTTCTTTCTTTCTTTTTCTTTCTTTCTGTATCCTTCCTTCCTACCATCTTTCTTTCTTCCTTCCTTCCATCCATCTCTTTCTTTTTCCTTTCTTCTTTCTTTCTTTCTGTCTTCCTTCCTTCCTCCCTCCCTCCCTCTTTCCTTTTTCTTTCCTTCTTCCCTCCCTTCCCTTCCCTCTTTTCTTTTTGACTGTCTTCCTTCCTTCCTACCATCTTTTTCTTTCTTTCTGTCTACATTCCTACCTACCATCTTTCTTTCTTTCTTTCCTTTTTCTTTGCTACATCCCTCCCTTCCCTTCCCTCCCTCCTTTCTTTTTCTGTCTGTCTTCCTTCTTTCCTACCATCTTTTTTCTTTCTTTCTTTCTGTCTTCCTTCCTTCCTACCATCTTTCTTTCCTTTTTCTTTCCTTCTTCCCTACCTTCCCTCCTTTCTTTTTCTGTCTGTCTTCCTTCCTTCCTACCATCTTTTTCTTTCTTTCTGTCTTCCTTCCTACCTACCATTTCTTTCTTTCTTTCCTTTTTCTTTGCTACATCCCTCCCTTCCCTTCCCTCCCTCCTTTCTTTTTCTGTCTGTCTTCCTTCTTTCCTACCATCTTTTTTCTTTCTTTCTTTCTGTCTTCCTTCCTTCCTACCATCTTTCTTTCCTTTTTCTTTCCTTCTTCCCTACCTTCCCTCCTTTCTTTTTCTGTCTGTCTTCCTTCCTGCCTACCATCTTTTTCTTTCTTTCTGTCTTCCTTCCTACCTACCATTTCTTTCTTTCTTTCTTTCTTTCTTTCTTTCTTTCTTTCTTTCTTTCTTTCTTTCTTTCTTTCTTTCTTTCTTTCTTTCTTTCTTTCTTCCTTCCTTCCTTCCTTCCTTCCTTCCTTCCTTCCTTCCTTCCTTCCTTCCTTCCTTCCTTCCTTTTTCTTTCCTTATTTTCTCTCTCTCTCTATGTGTGTGTGTGTGTGTGTGTGTGTGTGTGTGTGTGTGTGTGTGTGTGTATCGCACACACCGCAGGACTACATTGCCTCCTCTGGGCTCTGCCTATGGCAATTTAAAATGTGCTTCTGTCTGCGAGGAAGAGGGGCGTGTTTGAAAAGAGGGGCTGGAGGTGGGTGGGAAATCTATCCCACATTGAGCCACTGGGTGTGTGTGAGTGTGTGTGTGCGTGCGTGGCCGAAAACATCCAGGTTTGGGAAACTGGGAAGTTTTGAAACCAGTTCCCCCAAACATGGTTTGTATTTGGTTGCAAAAACAAACAAACAAACACACAAGCCATTTTGGTTCCTGGCCAAGGCTGGCTCAACTGGATGACCAAGCAGAGCCTGGAAAGGAAAGGAAACTGCAGAAGTGGTCAATGGAGGGGGTGGGTGGGACAGATGCACATGGGGGAGAGTCTTCTCCCCCTCCCCCCACACTGGCACATTCAAGGGGCTTCCTGGAAATACACCCCCTCCCCGTGGGAAGCGCTGGCACCCTCCGAATTGCCTTCCTTGGCACAGAGGCCAGGTGGAGGGGGGACTCCTGTACCCAGCAGGCACAGCTAGAAAGCCCCCTCCTCACCTGGTGGTGTGGTGTGCCTGCCTAAATTGCTATCCATCCAGGAGCAGGGGAAGATGGCATCGCAGGGACGAACGAGAGCAGTGTGTTAGGTGGGCATAGGAGGCGAGGCTGAAGGCCACATCATGAGATGGGCATGCGGAGAGGTTGCCAGGGGGGGCGCAGGAGGCTGGGCACCTGGGATCATCAGTGGGATGGAGAAGGGGATGGTATTGGGTGTTTGGGGTGGGGTGGGGAGTTATTTTTAGAAGATGAGACACACATGTACGCACAATGGCCAAGGGGAGGATTTAAATTGGGGTTGTTTGGGAGAGAAAAATAGAGGGAGGGAGGGAAGAAAGGAAGGAAAAGAAAGGAAAGGAAAGAGAAAGAAAAGGAAGGAATGAGAGGGAAGGAAATGGAAGGAGGAAGGAAGGGAGGGAGGGAGGAAAGGAGGGAGGGGGGAAAGAAAGTAGGAAGGAAAGAGAGGGAGGAAAATTAAAGGTGAAAAGGAGAGGGAGGAAGGAAAAGGAAGGGAAGGAGGAAGGAAGGGAAGGGAAGGAGGAAGGAAAAAGGGAAGGAAAGGGAAGGAAGGAAAGTAGGAAGGAAAAGGAGGGGGAAGGAAAGGGAAGGAGGGAAGGAAGGGAAAGAGACAGAAGGAAGGAAGGAAAGGGAAGGAACGGAGGAAGGAAAAAGAGGGAAGGAAGGGAAGGGAAGGGAAGTAGGAAGGAAAAAGGGAAGGAAAGGGAGGAAGGAAGGAAAGGAAAGGAAAGGAAAGGAAAGGAAAGGAAAGGAAAGGAAAGGAAAGGAAAGGAAAAGAAAGGAAAGGAAAGGAAAGGAAAGGAAAGGAAAGGAAAGGAAAGGAAAGGAAAGGAAAGGGAGGCAGGCGAAGGCGGCAGAAACTCTGGCGGGCAACTGTTCCCGATCTCCCCCGCCATCGCTGCCCTCTTTCTGGACCGACTTTCCGGCCGCGGTGCCTCTTGGCTGAAGGAGCGGAAAGGAGGCAGCTGCGATTTCCCCACAAGGTCTCCCTCCTCCTCCTCCTCCCGCCCCCCCAACCCAACCCAGCCCCTGCCCGCCCCCCCCCAATCCCGTGTCTTACAGGTTTAACAGCTCCGTGTTTCTATCAGCTAGTCTCTAGGGAAAAAAGCTTGCAAAATACAGAAACTCTTCTTGCTGTGAGTTGTTAATTGCTCACCCTCGCGAGAAGAGTTTCTGTATTTTGCAATCTTTCCAGGGGTCTCCAACCTTGGCAACTTTAAGACTTGTGGACTTCAACTCCCAGAATTCCTCAGCCAGCTTTGCTGGGAGTTGAAGTCCACAAGTCTTAAAGTTGCCAAGGTTGGAGACCAGTGCAAAGAGACCAGACGACAGATACACGGAGCTGTTAAAAGTCCAGTAAGATGCCCGTCTCGCGGCCCGCCCAGTCCCCGCCGGGAAAAGAGTGGTGGGAAAAGCGGCAGCGGGCTATTGGGTGGACATGGGTGGCGGCACGGGGACAGGACCGGCGAACCACCTACCGCCCCCCTGGACCCTCTCACTGCCCCCCTGTCACCATCCTTACCTCTCAACGCCCCCCTAAGGGTTCCCACCGCCCCCTGGAGGGCGGTACCACCCCCTTTGGGAACCACTGGTGTAGAGTATAACTGTACCCCGAGAGGAAAATAGACCATCAGGTCAGTCTCAGGGACATATATTGTGGGGTTTGTTTGTTCCCTGCGAGAAGACCTAGCTGTGGTTTATTAGGTCAAATTTCCTTCCCTATAGATATTCATGGAACTGTTTGATTCCAGCCACTGCTGCGAGGGCTTCCTTGTCCAGCTGGCTGTAGTTCCTTTCTGCACAGGACAGCGTTTTAGAATAGTATGCTATGGGTGCTTCTGATCCATTGGGTAGTTGGTGGCTGAGGACTGCCCTCACTCCAAAGGGGGAAGCGTCACACGTTAACATCAGGGGGAGTGTCTCGCTGTATTGAATCAGGACGCTGGTTGATGATAGGAGGTTCTTTACAGCTGCAAATGCATTGGCTTCCCTTTGTCCCCAGGTCCACGTGCTTGGCTTCCCCAAGAGCCGGTGGAGAGGGTCAGCAATGGCCGCCTTCTGTTTTTTTTTAAAAAATGGCGTAGAAGTTCAGTAACCTTTAAAAGGCTTGTAGTTTCACCTTGTTTGTGGGTGTTGGGGCTTCTTTGATTGCTTTAATTTTAGACCCTGTTGGGTGTATGCCGAACCCATCAATTAGGAAACCCAGGAATTCTATGCTGGGGACCCCAAATTTATATTTGTCCCTTTTGACTTTGAGACCTTTTTCTTGGAACCTCCTCAGCACTTCCCTCAGTCTTTCCATTAGTTGGTTTTTTGAGTCCCCTGAAATGAAGACATTGTCGAAGTAAGGGACAACCCCTGGAATGCTATGTAGAATTCGTTCCATGAGGCTTTGGAACAGCCATGGGGCCACGCTGACTCCAAACTGCAGGCGGTTGCATTTAAACGCTCCCCTGTGAGTCACTATAGTTTGAGACTCTGCTGTCACCTCGTCCACAGGCAATTGTTGGTATGCCTGGGCCAGGTCGAGTTTGGCAAATATTTTTCCTTGTTCCCGGGAGTGCAGAGGTTGTTGCACAACCAGTACCGGGTATGCATTATGTTGCAGGGCTTTATTAATTGTCACCCTATAATCGGCGCAGATTCTTATGGATCCATCTGGCTTCATAGGGGTCACAATAGGGGTCTCCCAGGTCGCGTGGTCAAATGGCTCAAGCACTCCTTGAGCAATTAATTTGTCCAATTGTTCATCAACCTTGGTCCTGAGGGGTATGGGCACCCTGCGGGGTTTGAGCCTAATAGGAGTTATATTGGGGTCTAGGTTGAATGATATGGGTTTACCCATATATTTACCTAGTCCTCTGGCGAAAACGGTCTGGAATTCGGTGGCCAAGGTGTCTGGTTGGTCTTTGGCTAGGTGATTTAGCCCATTGAGCGTGATATTCATGGGTCTCAGCCACTCGATGCCCAAAAGAGTTGGTCTTGGTCCCTCGACAACTGTTAATGGGAGGGTTCCGTTGAATTCTTTAAACTGTATGTGAATGTCTGCTCTGCCGAGCACTCTGATTTGGTTCCCTTGGAAATCCCTCAATCTGGTGCTGTTTGATTTGAGCTATTGTTTAGTTATCTGAGGCATGCATCTCTTTACTCCATGCCATGATTGTGAAGTCCGACCCTGTGTCTACTTCCATATTGCAGGGTATGCCATTTATTTTCACTATAATGTAGAACTTCCCCGGCCAGTCTGCTTCTGAGTGGCCCACTGTATGGAAACTTTCCCTTGGGTTTTGGAAGTTTCCCTCATCCCTGAGCCTGCCCCTCTGCTCCCCCCTGTCAGTTTTGGCTTTGCCTTCCGGGTCCCAAGAATGGTCTGGGTGCGAATTGGGCGGCTTGGTAGGTGGATGGTTGTGTGGCTCTGCACACTTCAGCGATGTGGCCCGGCTTTTGGCACTGGTGGCACACAGCATCTCTGAAGTTGCAGGTAGCCCTGGCATGGTTTCCCAGGCATCTGGAACAATGGGTTTGCCTTTGATCGAAAGGTCTTTGGCTTACCCTGCTTTCCTGGAGGAGACGGTGGATATTGCCATCCTCCTCGTATCTTCTTCTGCCTCTGGGACTTCGGTCATCCAGTCGGGCTGGTGCTGGGTGTGGTGGATTACGGAGCTCAGCTTCCTGATGTTGGCTGCAGATGTGTCAGAGGCTTCTGCTGCCCTCGCTGCTTCCATGACGTCTTTGAACATGGCTCCCCTCTTAATCAGTAACTTCTTTTGGAGGTTCATGTCTCGCATACCCAGGATGATGCGGTCTTTCATCATCTCTTCTGTGTTGATAAATTCACACTTGGCTGTGATCTGTCTGAGATTTGCCACGAAATCGTTAATTGTTTCCCCTTTGCATTGGCGTCGATGGTAAAACTTGTTCCTGCTGACCATTGGGGGGGCTGAGTGTTCGTAGTGCTCTGCAAGTTTTGTTTGGAGGGTTGACCAGGAGATTGCTTCGATATCTGCCAGTGCTACTAGTGTCTGGGCCATCTTGTAGATCTGTGGACTGCAGTGGGTGAGAAAGAGAGCCCTCTTCCTGTTGTCAGCCAGATCCTGAAAGTTGTTCACCTCCAGGAACATGCAGAATCTGGACATATATGTGTGCCATTCCTCATTCTTGGGGTCGAAGATTCCTGGAGCTGGAGATGTCTGGGTGGTCATCCTTCAAGGTTGGCCGGGCAGGTTGAATTCAGAGTAAGGTTGAATTCGGAGCAAGATTGCCGTGGACGCCACGAGGTGCCTTTGTTCTGTGGTTCTTTTCCAATACCTTCATCGCCAGTGTTAAATTCGTGTGCTAGAGAAGGACGAAAGGCTCAAGAATGTTTCAGCACCTTTATTCTCTACTCACTAGAACCAATAGGGACTGCCAGCTGGCTAAAGGGAAGCCACTTTTAAAGACTTCCCTGAACCCGGCTGGCCACTGACAGGCGTTTAAAGTTCCCGCCGCTGTGCTAACCAATCAGCGGCGGTTATGCAAATATGTACTACGTACGCCCGTACGTAACAAAAATGATGGTGCATGTGGTTGTATAGGGAAAGATTTAAAATATTGACACACATGTATAAGTTTTTTTCAGGCTGCATTTTATTTCAAGTATTGCTAAAATTGTCAAATTCATTTTGAAATGTCATTCATCTATATCACTAATCAGCCCACTCTTCAGTTCCTACCCATCCTCATCTAATGATAAAGATTTAAAAAAGCATGAAAGACTCAGCAAGACTCTCATTAAATGAACATACTACTTGAATTTTCTATTGAGTCATTTTGTGCCAGAAAATTGGGAGTTTACTGTTTTCTATAGCTCTCTATTCAATTGAAGAGGGGAGAAAACCAATCTTGTGTTACCTGATATTAAATGACATTCCTATTTATGCCTGAAAATGGTTCTTTCCTAAAACTTGCAATCAGCTGATTAGAGGCTAGGTCAAGCTTCATTCATTGGGGAATAAATCTCTAAAACACAATCTTGTTTATTGATTATTTTATTTTAAGAATTTGTGTCACACACTTGAATCAGAAAGGATTCCATAGTACCTTAGATCAATAAACAGAAATGAGTGCTGCCTTCAGGTTTACAATATAAAAAGACACAACAAAAGGAGTTGAATAAAAACAAAAACAAAAAAGTATTAATATTTAATGTAATGGATCATATTATAATCAGATGTAAACTAGACATTATGACTATGCTGGAAATATTTTTCTCATAGCTATCCAGAATTGAAATACTTCAGACAAAAATATTCCTTGCTGAGTCAAAAGGAGAGTATTTGTAGATTAGGGTTTAAATGAGGGGTCCTTGTTCTGAGAACATGCAACATTTCATTGATCAATTGCATGAAAACAAGGGGGGGGAGGCTTGCAACCCAAACAGAAACACTCAGAACTGGAACAACCCAAAGGACAGTTAGACAATTTTCCATTAATCTTTCTCCTTGATGCAAACTCCATAGTAAGTTTTGGAGTCCCAAGTTCTCATTCATACCATAGAGTGGAATGTTTTCACAGGTTTCTTTCTGTCATACTCCTGATATACACAGATATGCCACTGACTAAAATGGGGGCAAAAATGCAATGAGCATTTTACCACCAGTCTTGTGAAAGGCCTCTGTGAGGATAATACTGTGTCATGAGGACATCTTTCTTGTAAAAACATTAAAAATGCTGCATTAATCTTTTCATATTTTATCTCTTGTTCCCCCAAAGTCAACTGTTAGTCATCTGTCACCTTGATTGTAAATTTTAGGTTGAGTATCACTAGATGGTATGCATTAAATGCAGTACCATTGCATGGAAATAAGCAAAATAGTAAGGGATCCAGTCAGAAGTGTAATACTGGCTATGCTGCTTCCATAAAAAAGCCATCAGAAGTTGTACTCTCAATTTTTCAATCTTTAAATTATGTATGTATTGGTTTACTTATATATATAGCACTGCTTTACAAAGCTTTGAGATATAAAAGATGGTTAATGGATCAATAGTGTCTTACTCAGAAAGATGCACCTCTCTGAAATCCAATAGGATATAAGCATTAAATATGCCCACAATTCTACTTAATAAAAGAGGTTGTCTCAGCATGTTGGAAAATACTATTCTGGATCCACGCTGATTCTATACCACACACATGCCTAAGTTCATCTTGAAAGAAAAATAGAAACCATGGTTGTAGCTGTCATAAATAATTGTTTTCATAACGTTGGCTTAACTGTCTATATATTTAACTTTTGTGATCCACAATGTTTGTGAATTTTGAGGTTCCTTCTTCTATTTCCTAAACCAATTTAAATCCAGAAGTGCTTTATAACTACTTTTGGGAATAAACCAAAGCAGTATGATTCTATATTTTCAAAACCTCAGCTGAATGGAAATTTTGCAATAAGCAACCATTTGTTGTCAGTTTATTTTAGTCTCTATCTCTGCTCTTTTATGCTCTATTGGCCTATAAGAATAACTGAAAAATGCTGTCATCCAGGGCAATTCAATTGTTTACTTAGTCTTGAATTTCATTGTGTTCCCTCTTCCATTTTCCCCCTCCAACACTGTAGTTGTATTTAAGTTCCAGAGGAAAATTATTTTCCTACAAATAACGGCCTTTGCTGTCCCTTCCTTTCTTCAAACTAATTTTGTGGAATCTCTAATGATGATTTTTGTATAAAGGTTACCATCAGTTTCATTGGGAAAAATAATAACAATGTTATAGTTCTAATTTTGATAAGGCATTTTCAATTATATTGAATATATTAAGACTTATTTCTAAGTAAATATTCCTAGGATTACATTGTACAGCTTTGGCTAATCTGCCAGTTAAACCTATTATCAGTTAAACCTATTATCAGTAAAAATGCACTCTTTCATGCACAAACCCAGGCTATTAAAAATCTTTTAACTTTCCTGCATATTTAAATTAGACAACATATTTTTAGCACCAACACTCTTCCTATTTATGGAAACAGAGACTAACTGTGCTGTATCTAAGATACAGACAGGTGTCTGAAAACCATGGATAAATGGTGACATTTTAATGGCAGTTACTATAATTGTTCTGTAGTCAATCAAAAATTTCCCCCTCACCCAGCTTAGTAAATGGTTTATTAAAAATGCATCTATTTTCATATGAGAGTAATGATAGAATACCTGCAGAATGTCTATAGAGATTCTCAGTCATCCAGATCATGGTTATCCCAAAGGTATTCTTTCAAAAGGCAGCTGGAGTTCCTGTGTTTTGTGAGTGTGAGAATGTTTTTCCCTTAAAGACATTTCACTTCTCATTCAAGAAGCATCATCAGTTCTGACTGGTGCGTTAGAGTTTCCACTATTCAGTCAGAACTGAAGGTGGTTTTTGGATGAGAAGTGAAACATATTTGAGGGAAACAAACACACACACACACACACACACACACACACACACACACACACACCAGTTGCTTTTTGAAAAAGCACCTTTGGCAAATACCTGCAGTAGCTTGAAATTAAATGAGCCTCTGTGAAACAGCGCAGGGATGTTGCTGGTCAGGTCAGGATTCCACATTGACAAGGTAGTTTTGATATACAAAGAAGAAGATGCATGCAAAGTACAGTAGGATTTCAGTACTTATGAACAAAAGTATATTTGTATGGATAATGTTACGTATTGTAATTAGTTATTGAAACCAAGAGCTGAAGTCCACTGAGTCCACTCAGGCCCACTGTTTAAGCGGAGGTCCCTATAAAAGGAGCTCTGTCAGCCAGGCTGTTGCTGGTTGTTTCACTGTACTGAATAAAGAGCTTAACTGAAGATCACTCTGCGTCTCTTCCATTCAAACCCAAAATCTAACACTGGCGACGAATGTGGGATCAAATGGGAATTAAGACGAGAAAGAGCTGATCACTGTCCCCGCAAAGAGCTGAACGTCGGAGACGATCTACCATTCGCTGCAGCACCATTTATCGACCATCAACACACCAGCTTCAAATTGCCTGGATCGCATCGGTCTTCTAGAAATGGCTGCTCTCACACCGTTCTCCCCGTTCAACCCAGCCTTGGAGACGTGGGACTATTATATAGTGTGCTTCAAGTGTTTCCTCAAAGCCAACGATTTCACCGGCATTTCTGACAATCAGAAGAGGGCATTGTTCCTCAGCTACTGTGGCCCAGACATTTTTGAGATGGTCAGAGCTCTCCTTGCTCCAGCGGCCATTCAAACAGTACCGTGTGACACACTGCAGAATAAGCTGAGAATGCACTACATGCCCAGACCATCAGGAATTGCCCGCCAACACGCATTTCACCATTGAAACTCAGTAGACGGCAAATCAATCAACCAATATGTTGTTGCCCTTCGGAAAGCCACATTATACTGTGAATTTAGAGTTTTGGATGATGTTCTATTAGACAGAATAGTTTGTGGAGTAAGGGATGTCAAATTACAATGGTTTCTACTTGCTAAGCCAAATCTAAACCTACAGATGGCGCTTGACGAGACCCAAGCCACAGAGATGTCGAGCCAATCAACGGTGGAAATACAAAAATCAAATAGCCCACCATCCTCACGAAAAGCAATTACCATCCACCATTATGATCTAGATCAGGAAGAGTCCACTGATGATGATGACTAAAATCATCAAGAAAACAAGGCACAGCCAATGAAAGGAGACAGATAGCATGCATGGGTTGTGGCAGCAACCACCCATGGCATGCAAGTTTTAAAATGCTATCTGTCAATGGTGCGACAGAAAAGGACATTTAGCTAAAGTCTGTCATGCCAGCCATCCTGCCAGCCATCCTGCTAGCCAAACCTACAACCAAAGGGCACAACAGAAACCATAGAAACAGGGGGAAGAATGTTACACTATCTCCAAAGGCACCTGTCGGGCAGAGACTTTCATCAGGCAAGCCAATCTCACCTATTCAAAAAATAATAATGTAACCATCCTGAAGTAGATACCAGGTCATCCATGGCCATCATCTTGTGGAGCAAGCTGTAAGAAGCTGGTGCCAAGACTCTCCAAAAGCCAACCAAGACATTAGTGCCTTCATCTCCAAGACTATCAAGGCAACAGCATTCCCATCATCGGAAGCGGAAACTTCCAAGTCTCGTTTAGAAACTTTGTAGGCCCCCTGCGGCTGATTGTTATATCTATTTACTGATCTATACTTGATAACCAGCTCAGAATTTTCCTATAGTGATGTTTTTTTTATTTTTATCCAAATCTTATATAATGAGTCCCTAATCATATGTCTTTGAAAATATGAGTGTGTCTTGTTTTTTCCATCCCAGAGAAATCTGTGCCAGCCTGTTTGTAAATCATATCCCTCGAGCGTCAATGTTCTTTTATTTTTAAGTTGAATCCAGTCTTTTATCCATGTTAAAGCAGATGCTTGATAATAGCGTTTCCATTCTGGAAGTCCAAATCCCCTTTTATTTCTGTTATCTTGTAGATGTTTCAATTTAATTCTTGGTTTTTTCCCCACCCATATAAATTTGGATGTTTTAAATGCTCAAAATATTTCTTGCCTAGTTTGATTGGTGCTGTTTGAAATAGATATAGCAGTTTAGGTGATACATTCATTTTGATGGTCGAGATCCTTCCAATTAATGAAATTTGTAATTTGTTCCATTTTTCTAAATCTCTTTCTATTTGTTTTACCAATTCCTTATAATTGTCTTCCTTAATCGTACTACATTTTGCTGTTAATGTAATTCCTAAATACTTAATTTTCTTTACGATTTGAATTTCCAATTTCTTTTCTAGTTCTTGATTTTGTATGTTCATTTCCTAGGCTACCTCATCGACGCCTCTGGGTTGCACCCCACAAAGGCAAAAGTCCAAGCCATCCAGGAAGCCCCTACACCAAAGAATAAGACAGAGCTCCAGGCATTCTTGGGACTTTTTAACTTTTATAGTGTCTTCCTGCTGCACAAGGCATCAGTAGCTGAACCCCTGCACTGGCTATTGGATAAGCAGACACCGTGGTCCTGGGGCCGGAAGGAAGCTGCTATGTTCATCGCTGTAAAGAACCTGCTATCATCAAAAAGCATACTCATGAGCGCTGTTAGCCAGGCTGTTGCTGGTTGTTTCACTGTACTGAATAAAGAACTTAACTGAAGATCACTCTGTGTCTCTTCCATTCAAACCCAAAATCTAACAGATAACACAGAATCTGATGTTGCAAGACATCAATCTAGATACAAAAAAGTCAAGATGGTCAACAGAGAAGGTGAAAGATTTAGGAAGGGAGCAGGCATTGTCCAGAAAGATAGAATGCATTTTTCCTTCTAATCTATTATCTTCTCTGGCTAGAATCAAACACAAAATAAAGTTTGGATCTATGCATAATTCTGACATAAGAGGTTACCTGATTCACAGAAACAACAGTGCAAGAAATATTGTTATCTCATAATTGCCCAACTTTGGAAACTATTGGATTAATATTAATTTGCCAAACAGCAGGAGATTATAACATTTAATCTCTTTCTTATTTCTTTTCACTTGCCATTAAGAAACAAGTATATTCTATCACTGCATCTTTTTTTTTTTTTTTTGGTCTCTATTTCCTTGCCAAAGTAAAGTGTGGCATAGTGTGAGAAATAAGAAATGTTGAGCACTGGAATTTAATGCATATATAGTTGCATTAGAAAATTTCTCCATATACCAAATAAGATTATACAACAAATGCTCCTTATTTGTTAAGGACAGTTTACAGGCTGATGCGGTCACTAAGCCATTGTTAAATGAACCAGAATTTTTTTAACTTAATGGTTTGGATTTGTACAACAGACTGCCTAACTTCTACTTCGTTTCATACTAGTCAATCATGCTTAGTATATATTGTGCAAATCTAGCCATATTCAGATCACAGACTTCTAAGTATTAATTTGGCATATAGATACATAAGGTATCTATACCTTAGGAAGTAAAAGACCAGTTAATTTTAATATGTTATTATTATATTTTAAATTTCAAGATGAACTAAATTGGAACAGAAAACTGTCAATATTTGAAATTTTAATGATGGTTATTGTACTGCACCATAATTCATTTGATTTGCAAGTCATGCTCTATGCACCTTAAGAATTTCCCTTGCTTTCTATTCATCATGCACAATACCCATATATTTTAAATATCCTATTGTTTCTTCTGGGTCTCAGGGAGTCAATAATTTCAGTCAAACTTTACTCAGTCTAAGTGAGCCAATAGCTGAATTCAGAAAATAGAAATCCCCCTAAGAACAATAGTCAGTCAGTACTTACTCTCCTTGCTACAACTGGTAAAAATTTATAGTCTGATCCAATGGTGAAATCTACTTACCTTCCCTACCGGTTTGGAAGCGTGCGCTTTGCGCATGTGTGCTTTGCATTTTGTGTGCATGTTTTGCACGCGCTTTGCATTTTGTCTGCACGCTTTGCACGCGCTTTGCATTTTGCGCATGCTTTGTGTTTCACGTGCGCATTTTGAGTTTAGCACATGCGCTTTGCACATGCTTTGCTTTTTGCCATGTGTTTTGCGCATGCACTTTGCATGCACTTTGCATTTCACGCATGCTTTGCATGTGCTTTGCGTTTTGTGCGTGCTTTCCACGTGCTTTGTGTTTCATGCATGCTTTGCGTTTTGCACACACACTTTGCCCATGCCACCATCATACACGTTTTTTCACCTTCTGCACATATGCAGAAGGCTTTGCGCATGCGCAGAGGGTTAAAAAAGAAAATGGTGACAGCCGGGCAGGTGGACAGAGCCTCGTGCAGCCGCCGCTACCGGTTCTCCGAACCACCGGCGGCGGCTGCTACCGGTATGCCCAAACCGGCCGAACCGGTAGCATTTCACCCCTGGCTGATCCCCAAGTTCCAGGACTGTTTTACAAGTATATAAGACAAGAACAAAAAGAAATTCTATTTCTAGAATCATCTCCTCTCTCACACGCAGTCTGTCCACCAGATATCATTTATTTGCTTGCAAAACATTCATGATATATAATCTGTTATATGGGGAAATGCAAAGAGTGGAATGCTTTTTGGAATGCTTAAAAATTCTGAGATGACAAAACAAGGCATGTTTTCATGGCCCCATTCAGCATTCAGCATTGCCAGTGAAGTATACTCCATCAACAAATCCTGAGAGGGTTACATGATTGCTGACCTACTTCCCAACTTAATAGCATTTGAGACTTCTTCGTAGGCTTGACTAGAAGATATGTGAGCTATCTGATGTGAAAGCAAACAAAAATAAACACTGCAACAAGTATTATTTCACAAGTAGTTGAAATGGCATGAAACATGTATATATTTAATGGGGAGGGGTATTTTGTTGTTGTTTTTTCAGTGTAATAGAAACAAAATATTCTTGATACAATAAGCAAATGTCAGTATATAAAAGACATTATTTTTAATACAAAACAGTGAGAAAACAGTCCTAGATTATCAGCTTTTCAATATAAGATCATAATATGTAAATGTTTGCACATTTACTGCACATCCCCAAAAGCTGGTCTGATATGTGGTTTAAAAATATTAGATGTTTCCTTTAATAGTGGATCTAATGCTATTTTTATTGCATTCTACCAAGAGCTTTCCAAAGAGTCTTTTGAAATAATTACATATCTGATTTAATCAGTGATTCTATGCAAAACATTAAAGGCACTATATCAAGCATGAAATGAGAGAACATATATTTTCTATAAATATTATTGAATATTTAATTTTTTATGAGGTATACATTTTAGAAAATATCAATCTTTTAATATTGGCAGCTTTTATGTTTTCCATCTTTTATGTTTTAATCTATTATTGCTCTTGTGCAGGTACTGCATTGTTAATAAATATTAAATAAAGAAATATTTTGTGGAAATAAGAACACAAAACCTCAATGTGTTTTTGAAAAGTTTTGCATTTGAATACTATGAATATATACTCTGTATATTATGCATGTGCTTTCATCCTGGTTTGATAAATGATCCTTGGGAGAGAGAGAAAACACAAATAAACTATGCATGAAGTTGTCTTTGTCCCATCCCCACCCCTTTTGAGATGTAATTCTTTTGAAGAAATCAAGTGAAACAGTAGCTTTTATCCTATCAGCAAAGGGGCATTTTTAACTCTTCCTAAAGATTAAAGCTGAATTGTTCCCATATCCTTTGAATGGGGGCAAAACAGTGGCGGCATGAGGACAATGTATATTGATACAAATAATGTATCAGAATACAGTCCTGATAATCAAATAATGATATTTTGTGTTGGACAGTAACCAACATGGAGAATTTGCATTACGTCCATAACAAGGAGTGTGGCAACAGAGGCTGAAAGCAAGCAGCTGACAGAAATTCAGAACAGGATATTCAATCTGAATGTGTTTGGTCAGTCTTTAATTCATAGTCAATTCCTAGAAAATATGTCTTATGAAAATAGTTGGGTTCTGGTTACAATTGGCTAATAGAAATTGTGTACAATTCTAGTTGAATTTGGTATTTATTTATTCATTTGTCTGTATAATGCCCTCAGGTCTTCTAGAACTTATCAGCAGTATTTTACAAGAACATCGTTACACAAATATAGACTGCAATCCTGATCTTGTCTGAACTACTTGGATACTTTTGGAAAACTTATAGTTGCTGACCATATCATTTATATAAAAAAGCTTATTCTGTAAAGTAAAAGGCTTACTGCAAATGTACTGTGCATTGAGGGTGAACAGAAGTGCTAAATTTTTCACAAGGTATATAAATAATTAGTGCCATGTGTGTGCATTAGTGTGTCTTTCTGTCTTTTTCTCTCCTACACATCAAACTACAACAATTATTTTATTATTTTATGTCTGTAATCTGTATGCATTTCTGTCACATACACATGAAATTACAGAGAAAGTGTAGCCAAGAGATTTATTACTGCTTATCATTCACAGAAAGAAAGGTAAGATTCCACAAAGAACTGGGGACAACAGTAAACCCATCCCATGCAACTGAAATCTAATGTGTTAGTTCAAAGACTTACCGGTAGTCATATCAATCACTTGTTTTTACAAGTAGAACTGACTCCATGTCATCTCTAAGAAATTCCTTTCTCTCAGCCTCATTCTACTAAGTACCGTTTCCCCAAAAATATGACCTACCCCAAAAGTAAGCTTAGCTTGATATAAGACCTACCCCAAAAAAATAAGCCCTAGTTAAGACCCCACCCATTCCGGGGTTCATGGGGTGAGGTGAGGTGGACAGATAAAAATTAGCTAGGGTGGGGATGGGGAGGGTGGAGCTGCCCTACTTACCAGGCCTTGCACACCCCGATACCTGCCTTGATTTGCTGGCCCACTTCTTCTGTGGCTGCTTGTTGCTGCTTGCACGCATTACTCCCAGCCTCCATTTCGCTGACCAGAGGCTTCAGGAGAGGCCTCTGTAGCTGAGAAATAGGCTTCAGATTGATGCGTGCAGTGCCCCCCAGCCTTCGTTTCATCATCAGAGGCCCTTCAGGAAAGGCCTCTGCAGCTGAAAACAAAGCTCCAGATTGATCCAGAGTCGAAGAAGCTTAAAAGTTAACACTGGGACAACATCTCATAGTAAAAGTCCCACACAAGGTTTAGGAGATTATTCACTCTTGCCCTAGGTCAGGGGTAGGCAAAGTTGGCTCTTCTATGACTCGTGGACTTCAACTCCCAGAATTCCTGAGCTAGCAGGATTGGCTCAGAAAGTCTGGGAGTTGAAGTCCACGAGTCATAGAAGAGCCAACTTTGCCTACCCCTGCCCTAGGTGCATACTGAATTGCATCATTATTGTGTACAGGTGGTGGTCTATGTCAGTAGACCTGATCTTAGTGATCAGCCTATCCCAAATGCTAATGGTTTAGCTTTATAGTAGAAGGCCAGAGAAATTCAGGATATGCAGTGATCACATCATGAGAAGTTGTAGAAGCCAACTCATTACCATAAACATTTCAGCCCAACTAGCTGAACTGGTAACTTTAACTATAACCTTTCAGCTAGCTGAGGGACAAGCAGTAACAGCAGATATGCCTTTGGAGTCTTGCACACCCATGTAGCCTTATGGAAGGAAAGAGGATTATTAAATGCAAAAGGATCAACTATTAAGTATGGCTCACAAATTTTAAAATTATTGGTAACCAAAATTATTGTTTGGCAGCCAAAACAAGTAGTAATCATACATGTCAAGGGCATTTAGGACACCCTTTATACAAAAGGGAATTGGGCTGCAGATAGGGCTGCTAAGGAAGCCACCCTACGACACTCAGAATTAACACCCTCCCTAATTCCAATTTCTCCACACCCAATCTCCACCCTCTTATGCACTCAAAGACAGGACAAGGGCCATATCAATTGGAGGCAGGGAGGGGATTGGGCACCTAAGGATTCTTTTATCACAAATACATACTAGCACACATTGGGGGGGGGGGGCAAAAGCCCTGGTAAACTTTATAACATGCTATGGTATGCTGCTGCCTACAAGCTGTTGCAGCTTGCCTGATCTATGCTAGAAATAATCCAAAATTGGCCAGGTGCTCACCTGTAGGAGTCCAACTTAAAGTAAGGTGACCAGATTTTAACATTGGTAAAGAGGGACACCATTGACCGGGGGTGGGGGGGGGGGTTCCTGATTAAAAATTTGGTCTATTTGGAGCAACAGTGGGTTCCTGATTACAAATTTGGTCTATATGGAGCAACAAAAATTTTCATAGAACGCAAAAATAGTATTGTAATATATATTTTTTAATTTCAACATAAGTACAATTTACAAATATAATACATTAAAAATATGTATAGTATTATTTTATTCTTTGGCATATTTCTCATTTGAGTGATTTTTTTTTTAGTAGATTGCTGTCGTTTAAAATTTAAAATTCAAGAAAATTTATGTATTTATGAAATAAATAAATAAATAAATAGAATAGAATAGAATAGAATAGAATAGAATAGAATAGAATAGAATAGAATAGAATAGAATAGAATTCTTTATTGGCAAAGTCAGTGTGATTGGACACAAGGAAAGAATCACCCTGTGACATTCTTGGTTTTGAGCCTGACAAGACTTTTGATAACTAGAGTCAGGGGTGTCCAACCTTGGCAACTTTTAAGACCTGTGGACATCAACTCCAGAGGTGAATTTCAGAGAAGGAAGGCAGTTGCTTCTTCACAGTTGACTCCCTCCCCTTTCTGCACCAGCTTAGAGCTTCGGATGGTTTCCACCAGGGATCTTATAAAAAGCACAGTGGCAGCTTTCCACTAATGGGGACAAGGGGGATCATGAACATAAACATTTCCAGGAAAGACTGCAGTGACAACAAGGCGAGTGGCGGTGGTGCTCAGGCTCTTGGCCTGCTTCTCCCCACTTCTCTCTGTCTCTTTCTTGGAGGAAGGACACCAAAATTTAAAGGATGGTCCTTTTAAAGCAGGGGTCCCCAAGCTTGGCAACTTTAAGACTTGTGGACTCCAACTCTCAGAATTCTCCAGCCAGCTATGCTATGCTGGCTGGAGAATTCTGGGAGTTGAAGTCCACAAGTCTTAAAGGTGCCAAGTTTGAATACCTCTGTTTTAAAGGGACCATCCGGGCTTCCAGGAGCATCTCGTCTCCCAGGCAACATAAGGGCGACTGGGCCGCAACTGTGGCCTTTCGGGAGGGGGGGGAGGTGACCAAAGCAGCAGCAGCAGCAGCGAGCAGCCTCCTTGCCAGGAGTAGACGGGGGGGAGGTTTGCGGCTTTCAGGGACAGCCATCCTCCCGGCACCCCCAAGGATTCATTGGTGGGCCCTTCCGCCTTCCTGCCCCCAAACAGGCCTCCTTCCCCACTCAGCGACCCCTCAATGGAAACGGAAAATCAGGGTGGTGGTGGGGGCACGGGGACGCCTCCAATCCCTGCAGGGGGCCTGAAGGCGGCGGCACGGAAAGGGGCCCTAACCAAAGGAGGGCAGGGCAGGGCAGGGCAGGGGGACTATCGGAGCCCCGCACAGAGCAGGCGGAGAGACCAGCCAGGCGGCCCTTCCAGCCTTGCGGGCACACACAGTTTTTCGCCTCGGAAACGATCAGAGGTTAGGCGGGGAGTGTTTAAAACTGAGTTAGCTGAGTTTTTGCACAGAGGAGCGAAGGGAGTCCCTGGCTGGAGCCGGCGAGGCCCAAAGCCCTCGTGAGGGGAAGGCCAGGCCTGGGAAGGAAGGGAAGGGAAGCCCCACACCTACCTTCCCCTCGCGAGGGCTTCGGGCCTTGCCGGCTCCAACCAGGGACTCCCTTCGCTCCTCTGCGCAAAAACTCAGCTAATGGTGGCAGTTTTAAACGCTCCCCACCTAACCTCCGATCGTTTCCGAGGCGAAAAACAGTCCTTCGAAGCCGGCACTGATTGGTCAGAGCAGAGGCAGTCATAGAGTAGACTGTACTCTATGACTGCCTCTGCTCTGACCAATCAGCACCGGCTCCGAAGGACTGTTTTTCGCCTCGGAAACGATCGGATGCCGATTTTTGGAAGGAATGCCCTAGCTTGTCGGGCATTCTTTCCAAAAAGTGGGACTTTTTAAAACCGCCGCGGGACGTGGGACACATGCTTGAAAAGCGGGACTGTCCCGCCAAAAGCAGGACGTCTGGTCACCTTAACTTAAAGGGAACTATCCAGGGGCCATTTGGGAAATAGACTTCACTGAATTAAGTATATTTTGGTACTAATATGTACCTTCAAAGGATGGCCAAGGTTCAAAATGATATATTAAAATTGGAAAAAGAAGCGATGATCTCTCAATTTCAAGAGATGAAATTTGCTATAAGAGTCAGGGGCTTGAAAGAAAAATAATTTGAAAATCTGAAAGAAAGAATGACAGAGGCACTGGAGCAGGTGTCTGGATTGTCTAAAGATGAATTGGCTACAAAAATCGATAAAGTATACAGAATCAATTCTTGGTATGCAAAACAAAACCACTTGCCAAGGGATATTGTAATATACTTCACTACCAGAGCTTTGCGAAACAGAATTATACAGGCGACTTATAATAAAAATCTTCAGGCAAATGGTCAAGAAATAAAGATATGGAAAGAAATCCCTGCCAAGATGCTTAAAGATAGAAGAGAATATTCGTTTTTGGTTCAGGAATTAAAAATACAAAATTTACAATATAAATGGAATGTACCAACAGGAGTAACTGTAAAATTCTTGGGAAAAAGATATGGACTAAATACAATAAAGAAAGCTACAGAATTCTACATCAATGTTTTAAAGGCTGATATTTCTAAAATTCCAGTGGAAAAAGGCATGGAAATAAGGGAGGAGGAGAAGGGAAATCCGGATATATGTGATCAAGAGGAAATAATTTCGATGATACCAAAAGAGTGGCAGAGCCAGACAGATGTTTATGACGTGGATAAGGAGACGGAGGAATGGGATCAGATGACAGCTGAAGCGACAGATTGGAAATGGCCAAAGGACAGATGGTGTTGAAACTTATAGGATGGTTGGAAAGATGAACAAGATTGTAATCATTTTATATATATATATATATATATATATATATATATATATATATATATATATATATATATATATATATATATATATGTGTGTGTGTGTGTGTGTGTGTGTGTGTGTGTGTGTGTGTGTGTGTGTGTGTGTGTGTGTGTGTGTGTGTGTGTGTGTGTGTGTGTGTGTTGTATTAATATTGTCTATTATTGGTATTATATTTTATTTCTAGATTGTTTTTTAGATATATATTATATATTTTGGAGTTATAAATATTTCGTTATCAATAATTTGGGGACCTGAAATATTAATATTGCTTATTGATGGTATTTTCATATCAAATATTTTGAAGTTATAAATTGGATATAGTGTAATATTTTGGTATCATTATTTTGAGGATATAGGGATTAAGTTTAAAAATTTAGAGGTATAAATAGTTGGTTTTTATTCTTTTTATTATTATTATTATATATTTTGGTTACTATTTTTAGTATAGTAGATAATATATACTCTGAGGCGATACCTTAAGGTATAGGAATATTGTTATGAAGGTGTATTTTACGGTTTGAGGTTCAGAGGAAATGTTATATATATAATATTATGTTATTAATAAGTGGGTGGATTTTAACTAAGTTTAAGGGTGTTGAAATATAAGGGGTTAGCCAATTATTATTGATATATATATATATATTAAATATTGGGAAGTTAATACTTTGGTATATTGTAAAATTATGCTATTAATAATGTTTGAGCTATGACTAAGTTTAGTGTATGAGGTTCATCTTTGTTTCTTTTTTATTTGTTATTTTGCTTATTTTTGTTCTTCACTTGTTTACTCTCTCTTTAATTTTTAATATTTTGAATAGTTTTAATCTGGAGTTAAAGATGCCGATAAAATGAGGGATCTAAGAAGTTATTTTAATTTAATTTAAATTTATGTTATTGAATACTATGCCCTGTACTTTTTCTGGGAAGTCCGGGGGGGAGGGGAGGGAGTGGGTTGTGGGTAGGGGGGATGGGGGGAGAAAATTGGTAAAAATGCTTGTACTTTGTACTAATAAAACTTTTTGAATAAAAAAAAAAGGATGGCCTGAGGCTTTTGCTTGCATCATTAATAAAGCCCATGAAGTAGTAAAAATCCCATTGAAAGAAATTATTCCTAGGTTTGAGCTGCCAAATAGTACATTGTCTGATTGTGCCCCATATTTCACAGCTAAGGCTGTGCAACAATTGCGTGATTTGAAAGCAAACAGGCCTGAGCCCCTTTAAGGTCCTTTTTGGGTGACCATATCCCTTTCTAAAGGCAGAGAAGAGGTCCATCCTACAGGAGGGTGAACTGACTTTGTACCAATATGTAAGAAAAGTCACTGGGTTTATGAATTCTCTTTCCCATTATCTGCAGGAAAACCAGTACCCTGGATTAGATCATCCAGTGCATCCATTTCAGCCTGGAGACTGGGTGCTCATAAAGACGTGGAGACCAACAATCTCCTTGGATGAGAAGTGGAAGGGACTGTTTCAAGTGCTTCTGACTACCCATAAGTCATTAAAAGTAGAAGGCCTGGCATCTTGGATACATCACTCCAGAATAAAGAAATGCCCATGATCAGTAGTGGGATTCAGATAGTTCTGCTTGGGCTCAGCAGCGAGAGAAGTGGCAGTGAGGCCAGGAGAGCAGATGGCCAGAAGGCCAGGTGAGCTGCTGGCTCTCAGATCAGCAGCTTGGGCTCAGCAGCCAGAGAAGCGGCAGCAAGACCAGGCGAGCGGGTGGCTGGAAGACCTTCTCTGGCTGCTGAGTCTGAGCAGCTGATCTGAGAGCTGGTGGCTCACTTGGCCTTCCGGCCACCTGCTCACCTGGCCTCGCCTGGTCTTGCCACCACTTCTTTGCCTGCCAAGCCTGAGCAGATAATCTGAAGAGCACTGGATTTCAAAAGCCAATGAGCTCAGTTCTACAAGGAGAAGAAGTGTCGGGAAACCATAGACAAGTATCACAGGGCACTGCTGGAGCTGAAGGGGCTGTTGCTGTCCCAGGAAAACTCCAAGGATGCCATTTCGACCATCTCCTCCACAGGGGCTACTGGCCTGGGCAAACTCTTGGATGACCAGAGGCAGCTACTGGACAGCATTGAAATCGACAAGTTTCAACAGCCTGGCAGGTCAGGCGGTCACTATTGGGGGGTTTGGCCCTGAGGTGGGTGGGAAGGTGGGGGGGAATGGTGAGTGGAGGGCTGGGAAGGAAAGGGAGGCAAAAGACAGGTGCTTCACTCCTCTCTCTCTCTGGCCTGGAGTGCTCTGACTGAGCTTTGCAACTAAAGTTCATCTTGGAGGCTGAGGGCAAAGGCAAGGGCTTTGGGGGTGGAGAGTGTCCGGAGATACTTCTTCTTGCCACAGTTGTTTGTAAGTTTGATAGCCAGTTCGATTCACAAAATAGGGATGAGAACAATGACAGGTCATTTCCTCTCCTTCCCTCACCCCTGCCCCTCACCCCAACTTCCGCCTTTCTCCAATGGGCTTTGAAAAAAGTGTTTTTCTGAAATTGGGCACAGGGATTTGCTGCCTGCTGCCATTGAGTCTGGAGAAAGAAAGCATCCCAGATGTGTTTCGAAATATTCGCTCCAGCTAGAGAAGCAAATAAAGGCCATATTTATTTAGTATGAATTGGCATTCTCTGAGGCATACTTTGTAGGTTGATTCTGTCGTTGCTCTGGGGTGTGTGTATGTGTGTGTTTTAAAGGTAGCACTGATCACTGATTATAGCAACACAAGAACAGGCACTAAGCACCAGATCCATAGAAGCAGGGATTTACCACACTAGATAGAATCCAAGGGTTAGATCAGTGTCTCTCAGATGAAAGATGTGTGGGCTTTAACTCCCAGAATTCCCCAGCCAACAAGGAATTTCCACAGAAGGTTGTGGAGAATAATAGAGCTAAGAATATGTGGGAGTTCCAGATCCAGATGGACAGATAGGCATTAGATAATCAACCAGACACTGTAGTAGTAGACAATTTAATAGACAAAGTTCAGAAGAGCTCGGGAGGCCAGGCAAACATGAGTGACATCGAGTTGGCCATACCCACCCAGCCACATACCCACTCAGCCATGCCCATCCAGCTGGGCACTAGGGCAGAGAACCAGTTGTCAATTATTTGAATCCCACCAGTGTCCACAATTGCCACTCCTGATTCTTGGACTGAGTAGCCTGTGAGTTCCTCTGAAGAAGAACTGAGACTTAAGTTATTGTTCCGGAAACAAAAAACCTCTGGAACCATAGTTGCATGGGAGGAGAAATAACACTTCCCATAGTTCGGGTGTCGGCAATCCATGGCCCCAGAACCACATGCTGTTCTTTGACCCCTCTCCTGCAGCTCCTTGCCAACCCGGTCGTGCAACCTGCTCTCCATCCCAAGAAGGCACAAGCCTCTCTGCAGAGCCACGCAGCTGAAGCGCCCCTAGCATTTTCTCCGCACTGCTCGTGACCGGCTGCTTTTTGTGATTCCACATCCTTTGTGGGCAGCTCAGCACCAGCCGTGGTCCCCTTCGTGTCAGCTCAGGAAGGAGGGGAATGGGGAGGACGAGCAGCCACCACTGGATGCAGGGAGGGAAGAGCTCCAGTTCTCCTGCGCAGCGCGGCTTTCCTGTGCTGTGTAATGCAGCTGGCTATTCACCTCATTTGCGGTGGCAGCAGCAGCAGCAGGAGTTGCCATCGTCACCATGATCCCAGCTTGTGAGCACGTGAGAGAGAGAAAGAAATGAGAGAAAGGGGAAGAAAAAGAGAGAAATGAGAAAATGATGGAGGGAGAGAATAAGAGATAGGAAAGAGAGAAACAAATGAGAGAGAGAGAGAGAGAGAGAGAGAGAAGGGGAGAAGGAGAGGGAGAGAGAAATGAGAGAGAGCTGGAGGGAGAGAATGAGAGAGAGGGAAAAGAGAGGGAAACAAATGAGAGAGAGAAGGGGAGAGAAAGGAAGAGGAAGGAAGGAAGGAAGGAAGGAAGGAAGGAAGGAAGGAAGGAAGGAAGGAAGGAAGGAAGGAAGGAAGGGAGAGGGACAGGAAAAAGAGAAAAACAGAAATGAGAGGGAGGGAGGGAGGTAGAGAGAGAGAGGGAGAGAAAAAGAGAGAGAGAGAAACACCCATTTCCCACAGAAAACACCGAGAGCCATGAAACCTATTAGGCATGGCTGGGGGCGGTCATGTGATTGCGTGGGAGTGATGTTGAGTTGGCCATGCCCACCCAGGTTTTTCAGCTCCCAGTGTTTTCTTTTCTGTGGGAAACAGGTCCAAATTGCTCTTTGAGTGTTTAAGGTTGCAGACCCTAGTTGTTTTCTCAATTAGAAACTTTCCTCAAAAGATATTAGTAGCTACCCACACTAGAATTAGGAGAGTTACCCAATTATTATCTCTAGCAGATTGGGAGGTGAAGGCTAAGTTATTAAGAGAAATAGATTTAGCAACTGACAGGATTAGATTATATGACTTGTTATGTAGTTGTGCTCCTCCCACCCAACTATATTACACCCACTTTACCGGAAGGAAAGATTAGAAATCATAGGGCCCTTGAACAATCCAGAAAGTACCTGAAGGACTACCAACCCTTTACCTGGTATGGTGGGCTTTGGTCACTCAATAATGCCATGTACCATATAGAGGCAGTGGTGGAAATCCTAGCTAATGAGACTGGGGAGCTTTTTATTGCTGCAGAAAAAAAACAAGAAGCCATATGACAAATAACAGTTTCGAATAGAATGGCTCTAAATATCCAAAGGAAGTGTGTGTGTGTTAATTGAACAACAATGCTGCAGGTATATTCCAGACAAATAAGAATAATTCCAAAATTGAGCTGAACACATAGCAAAGATAGCTGCAACTCTCCCCCACCAATGAAAGAATGGGAGGGCTGGTGGCATCGGCTGACAGGATAGTTACCTGATTTCAGCTGGTTAAGAACCCTAATAATGACCCTGGGAGGTATAGTCATTGTTCTCTTAATCACCCGATGTGGATTACAATGCCTTCCATTTTGCCTTTCTGCCTGTAAGTAAGCTATGGGGTCTCTCTGTACATGGATATTGATGTTGGATTACCGTATTTTTCGGAGTATAAGACACACCGAAGTATAAGACGCACCTTAGTTTTGGGGGAGGAAAACAAGGAAAAAAGGCCTCTGCCTCCCAGCAATTTGCCAAACAGCAAACAGCAAACAGCACAGATGATATACACTGTTTGCTGTGTATTTCTGTGCATGTGTGCTTGACCCATAGAAATAGCAAAGAATTGGAGAAATGTACATTATGGCAGTATATTAATCCCAGAAAGTTTTCTTAAATGTAATCACACTAACTCCTCCCAATTATTTAAATAGATCTACTCCAAACATGACTAAGTCAGGGTTTAATTCAGCTGCTTTATTTTAATACTAATACTTAATACTAAAACAGGACATTTCAGATTATACTTTTACAGATCTTTAAAATTGATGTGGCTTTCTGGAAGGCTTTCTGCTATTTAAAAGAAGATACAATAGCACTGGGCCTCTTCAGAGCAAGAATTTATTTTAAAAAGCTTCTTCATTTTGTTAAGTTGTCTAGAACAATAATAAAGCAGTCTATAAAAAATAAGTCTTATAATTTGAACACTCTACAAACATTTAACTAAATAACATATTAACAGAATCTGCCTCTACCTAGGATAGAACTCACAACCTCCTGACTGTGAGGCAAGAGCTCTACCTCTAGGCTACAGCAGCTATAGCTTACCTCCTTGCAATTTCAGCAGTGTAACATTGCCAGCAGTTTATCTCCCAACAATTTGTCTCATTACAGCCACCTATTTATTTTCATTTTACCACGTGGCTTGCAAGCCTCAGTCAGCTGTAGGTCGGGAGGCAAGTAATCTCTTGGTGTGCTAATCAGGTTTTGCCCTGTTTGCTGCAAAGAGGTAAATTGCTAGCAGGCAGAGGCCAAAGGGTGGGGGTGGCTGGGTGGGGCTACATTCAGTGTATAAGATGCACCCAAATTTTCACCCTCTTTTTGAGGGTAAAAAGGTGCGTCATATACTCCGAAAAATACGGTAATCTTGGAAAATTAAATCATTTTCAGATTCAAAGGTTGGGAATGATGGCTGTCTGCTAAACAAAGCAAGGGTATGACATACACTTGAAAGGAGACCAAGAAGCCTGTAATTGTGGTGTCTGTCTGTCTGGCAAGAGCAAAGAATGCTTATTCACAGGGAATATGCACATGTAAAGCTTGTAACAATTCTGGGTGATTAGAAAGCTGATAAAAATAACAAAAAGTTAGGCATCTTGCAGACCTCAGCTAAAAGTTAGAAATAGAGATGGCCTGGAGCAAACAGAATGTGTATTAGATAACTCCTGAAGCATTCATTAGCCAAGGCTTAGGAATAGGAGGGGGGGCTAGAGACCAATAGAATAATTGTTAGATCATTGCTAAAATGTTTATTACATTATATTTATTATATATCCCATCTCATCCTGCCTTCTGCTTTAGTGAAAATGTATAAAGTTTTCTTAATTCTGTTGTTCAAGGTTCCTTGGCATTTTGGCCAGGACCCCTTTTCTTGGAGCGCTTCAATAAAAGGAAACAAAACCTGCACCTTGTGTCTCGTGTTCTTCATTGGCCTCGGCACCAGGCTCAGACTCGAATTGTGGACAACACTGCAAAGATAGGCAGACAAATCATCTCTGTAATTTTAATTTTTGTGCTGGTTACAAAAACTGTTGTTAAAAGCACAAGAAGATTCCTAGTAGGACAGCTGGCAGTGTCATGAGACTCTAAGAAAAATGCAGCAGCTTAGCAAATAAAATGTCTTTCAGAATATCATTCCATGACAAGCACCTGATAAAAATGGATCTAGAAAGAAGTATATTAAGCATTTTAAATTTTAACTCTTATTTTTAAACTTTGTTATATTTCTCATTGTGAATCTTTCATCTTTCAACAGAAGTATTTGAAATATGGCAAAGGCATAAACCATTATGTATGGTTTATGCCTTGGGAAGATATTTCCATTTTATTAATTTAATTTAAACCAATAAAACTAGTTATTTATTTCCAATGGCCTCCTAGTTCTCCTTATATGGCCTCCTAATTCTCACACAAAATAACTCTGAGCAGCATACAATAAAAATACCAATTAAAACATTTTATAAAGCCATTTAAAAACAATGAACATTGACTTTAGGGCAGTGGCGGGTTGCTTCCTTACTGGTGCCGGTGTGCTGCGCAAGCATCTCCATGTTTCGGTCGCAGAAGCAAAATCTGCATGCGCAGAAGCAAAATCTCACCAAAATCTCTCTCTCGCGCGCGTCCCCTCACGAGATTTCAGCGCGATTTTGCTTCCGCGCATGCACAGAAGCAAAATCACCCAAAAATTCACAGAAAAAATGGCGACATCACGACGGACCAGCAGAGAGAGCTCCGGAGTGGTCACGCACAAATTGCGCAATTGGCCGCTCCCTACCGGAGCTGTGTAGCAGACAGCTCTGGCAGGAACCCACCTCTGCTTTAGGGCAGTTACTCTCTCACACACACACAGTTATGGAGAAAATAGGAGGCAAAAGTATAGATATCATCACCACTTTGAGCTGACCAAAATTTTAAAAAGTGGGATAAAATAATGATAATATGCATGTATTCATAATCTGTATGGATTTATCAATTCCTTTATAAAGAAAATACTTCATTCAAATTGTGATAACCTGGTCCCCTTTTTAAGATTTACCTGGAATATCTATATAAATATTTCTTCTTAGAAAAGGATATCACAATCTGAATGAAGTAAGTCTTTTATAACAGAATTGATGGATACATGCAGACTTTTGCCTCCTATTTTCTCCATAACAATAATCCTGTGAAATGTGTTAGACTGAGAAAGATTGACTAGCCTAAAGTCACCCTGCCATATTTTATATCTAAGAAAGACCTTAAACACATAGTATCCTAGTTTCTAGACTAGCACATTAACTCCTACACAAAACTGACTTCAATGAATAAAAGTGTAAGTTTAATAATGAATGAAAAGCTGAAATGTATGTCAGAAGTTATGAATTGGTGTCATCTGATTGGTATGGAATTTAAAAAAAGGAATTAATAGATTGGAGATGTTATGTACCAGTGAACGGTAATAACAAAAGAACCAGATCTGAGATTTTGTTTTTTAAAAAATAGAACATTCTGAATGCATATTATCTAAGGGGAGCAGTTATTTTTCTATATAATATGAATGAGTGATAAAAATAGCATGTTATGATTTGCATATTATCTATGTATATGTCACACACACATAATATATACATAAAACCCCACATGTATTTGTTAGGTAAATTCTTTTGGGCTAAGAATTTTAATTTTTAATTTTTAGCTACAGCTGTTAGGTCTATGCGTGTAAAGGTGCAAGAGAGGCCAGTATGTGAAATCCAGAATGATTGGAGCATGGGTCAATTAAACATGACAACCTCAGCACAAATACAATCACTGGTGGGTAAAATAACTTAGATGCCATTAGAAGTTAAAATTTCTAGAGGAATGCATCCAAGCATGAAGGGTTTGAAGTGGAAGGGAAATTGATTCATCATAGCAGTGCTACCTAAGTTTAGGTTCAGTTTGTCATTTGGATGATAGCTTACTTACTGCAGACTATATACCATGATGTTCATAGACCAAACACAAAAATTAAAAGAGTACATGTCACATGATGTTCATTAAAAGCAATTCATATTCATATTGTTGTTGTTGTTGTTGTTGTTGTTGTTATTGTTAGTTTTAGTTTTAGTTTTAGCAAAAGGTAAAATACAAAACATAAAAATAAAATAAAACAAAAGGCATACATTCAGCACCAGCAACAACAAAAAACAAAAAATGGTGTACAAAAAAAGAGAAAAAAGGATCCAAATACCAAATAAATGTAACATATAGAATCCGAATCCACCCCAGCTGGGTGCTGAAAAAAGAAAAAGAAAAAGCAGTAAATTCTCCTCCCCTTTTACATATATACATATTCTTATGCAAATACATAAGAAAAAAGAAGAAAATGCAGTGAACAAGTTAAGCTAAACATTACACTAATCTTCAAATCCCTCTGTTCACCGTCTGTTGTATTTAACGCGTAGAAAGTCCACAAATAGTTTCCAGTTTCTCATAAAGCTGTCTAGTCCATTATCTCTAATCAAAACAGTTAATTTTGTCATCTCTGCTAATTCAGTCAATTGCAAAATCAATTCTTTAACAGTTGGCATCTCTTTTTCTTTCCATTGTTTGGCAAGTACAATCCTCGCAGCCATCACCATGTGAAGGAATAGCACCCCAAATTGTTTTCCAATTTATTTGTCCATCATACCTGAAAGAAAAGCTTCAGGTTTCATTAGTATTTGTATCATAAATATTAACAGCATTTGAATGAAGTCTATTCATTCTTAAGTAAACATGCCTGATAAAGCAATCAGATCCAAACAAAAATTGTTGATACTTCTAGAAACTTCCTAATCCTGGTTGTTTAGTCAAAGTCAGCCCAACTGACATTATCAGGCCAGAAAATCAACTTTACCAGAAGGCTAAAATTAATTTAAATGAGCTATAATAATAGAACCATGCAAATGTGATTGAGCTGTTCTCTCAGCGGTGGGTTGCTCCTGGTTCGGCCTGGTTCTGTGAACCGGTGGCGGCAGCTGCAGGAGGCTCCGCCCACCCACCCAGGATGCTTCTGCGCATGTGCAGAAGCGTTGCATGCGCGAACCGGTAGCAAAGGACTTTAGAACCCATTACTGTGTTCTCCCCCTCCTTCTTATACTTCAGTGAATTAAGGAATGTATTCCTGAGAAGTTTCAAAAATACTACATCCTAGTTGTGAACTTTGAAATGCTTTAGCCTCTTTTGTCTAGGTTTGGTTCCTGCATATCTCTGTTAAGGTCACCTTCCTTACTCTCTACATCAAATACCACCAAGTACCACACAGTTCTCATATGAAGTGATCTAGATCATTTGTAATTAGCTACTCTCCAAGACCTGTAGACAACAAGAGTTCAGAAATATATTCACTAGTGTGAATATATATAAATATTCTGAATAAGTATACCATTAAATCTTCAGTAAATCAAGATCTAAACTATCTGCTTGAACTCACTTCATACTTCATCCAAGTCTAGCATAGATACAGACTGGAGGGTGAGTTCACAATGGGCTAGATTCACCAGTATTTGCTTCTTCCATCAAACCAGAATCTATCTGAAAAAATTAGCTGGAATAGAAATTCCACTCCCCCTCCCATGATTTAATGATATTTTAGATAAGAATTATGTATACAAGCCAAGTTCACATGATAACAAAAGGTTATCTAATAAATTATTTGATTTCAGTATACCTACCTTCATTTTTATTTTTATTTTCTTATGAGATATTTTACTTTTTATCTAATGAACTATAGAATAAATTATTTTTAAATGTTATTTTAATGTCCAGAACTGCATGATAGTGGGAGTGACAATGATTTGAAGAAAGATGCTGGCAATTTTTAGATCTCTAAATATTTATAACCTCATTAAAGATTCATTTTTCTTGCTATGTTTTGTAACTGAAAAAGCACTTCCTACAGAAAGTAGGACTGAAGGAATTTCAGTAAAAAAAATTAATAAATATTAGAAGTGCAATGTGATATAGGATGAAACTGTATATTATAGCTTTCAGTGATTCAAGAGACTTTTTGTTCTTCAAATGTTTAGAGCTCTCTTTGAGCTCACCTACATATTACACAAAATGAAGTTATAAATTTAGGTAGGAGAATTTCTTAGTCTATTAATTCTGTCAACAGATAAGGGTTACTTTTTAAAATTTACAATTATATAAATCGCTCCTGGCAGGGAACTCAGTGTATGTTTGTGTGTATGTATGTGTGCATGTGTGCATACATGTGCATGTGCATGTGCATTTGTCTCAACATGTAGTTGAAAGAGCTCAGGTTTATCTTAAATATTTATTTCATACAAAAGTGCAATAATTCAGAGAAAGAAATGTATACTAGGAAAACTGTACATATGAAAACAAATTCCAACTTCCGTGCTTATTTAAATTTACAGAATGATAATGAACTTTGACAGAAGTAACTAAAAATGTATACAGGCAATACTGAGATATTCCAGATGTAGACAGATTGTCATGACTCTAATAACTACAGGACATTCATAAATATGTATGCATCCATCACATTATTCCCCTTTGGAATAAGCAACATTAGTTAAAGTACAGCATAAAAAGTAGTTAGTAAAAGAATTTGAGGAGGCAGAGGTATCCACAAGGGGATTTAGGGAGATAAATGATAAAAACAGTGCTAACATGATGCAAGCTCAGCCCTTTGAATGGATTTGTATATTTGTGATGGCACACAAATATACAAAAGGAGCAACCAGTATGATGCGGTCTTCATACATTTGAAGAAAACGGGTTGCTTCTTAATAAACTGCTGCTTAATAAAGCCCTTAATAAAGGGTTGCTTCTTAATAAACAGAAGAGAAAAATCATTAAATTGCAGCAGTTCAATTCACTTTACTACTTCATAACTTCTCATTTTTATCAACATACACTACTCTCTTTATTAAATGAAATGCCATAAGTATACAATTACTTAAATACAGGAAGTCTAAGATAGTTGCTTTTAAACAGGGATCTTTTTTAAAAAAATGCAACACCTCCTTTGTTACTTGAAACACTATACTCCAGAATTCTACACCATGGTCTAAAAGCACATTATTTAACATATTCTTTAGATCTTAAAACTAAACAGACCCTGCTAACATTAGTTGTATGAGAGAATTAAATGGAAAGCCAAAGAGTATAAGATTCAGTCTCCACTCCAAGCTGTTGTTCTAATTGTATTAGGTTGTCACCCAGGGAGAATGAGTATCACCAGACAAGTACTTCTCATTATCTTTTCAGTAATAGCACTTGACATTCATTCATTCAGGACACAGCTGTTTCACTGGACCTGCTTTACAGTAGCTTTCTAGAATGATGTTAAAACAATTTTTCACTGTACATTAGGCAAACTAGAATGTGGCAATCATGCTTGGCATTGTCAGTTTTTGAATTTTGAAACAATTACACTGGATTCCTAGTGGGGAAAAAAGAAAATAAATTATAGAATTAATAAATCAGATTCAGAGCCTGGCAGAAGTAAATTTAGTGGATTCCACTTACTGATGACATGGCTGAACTTAACTTTTTAGCCACACAGATTAGCATCTGTAATGTGGTTCTCTGTGCTGAAGGAAGGAAGAACTACTGACCCAGATCACAAAAAGCAATGTAGCACAGGAAGTAGGAATGGAGGTCAGACGATTTGTCATAGGTAATTGTGCAAATTATCCTGTTCTCTTTCATGCTAATCACACAAATTTGCTGATTCTTTCACTTACCAGACCTATGATGCAGACCATCTTGGGTAATAAGTTGGCAAGTAGGCACAGTGTAGAAGCACAACCAAGAGTAGAAAATGGAAGGGAGATTCAGTTGTT
Source organism: Diadophis punctatus similis (assembly GCA_023053685.1). Taxonomy (NCBI): domain Eukaryota; kingdom Metazoa; phylum Chordata; class Lepidosauria; order Squamata; family Dipsadidae; genus Diadophis; species Diadophis punctatus. Next base: position 7,955,414 of record JALIGW010000008.1, read on the forward strand.
TGCCTTGTGCTATGCTCCTATTCTGGATTCAATAGTCCTGCATTTGTTATTTGCACTTGTAGGAAGTTATCATCTACCCCCCTCCTAGAGGAATAAAATATTTTAGGAAATATTAAAAAGGCAGAATATTATATAGAATATCCCTGGCTGAGAAATGGAGAAACATGCTTTTGGGAACAGACTCACCCCTAGTAGCCCCCACCTTTGTTAATAGCCTGGACCAGTCTATTCTACAAAACAAAGATCTACACCCTTCAGGCAGACTCATCTAGCAAACAGAAACTCACCACATGGCACCTGGGAAGATTGCATCAGCCAGCAAGGCTCAAGCAAACTTGGACTCAGGACAGCCTACAGAGTTGCCCCTGCATGGCCCCATGGGAGTCTGACAGCCAATCAGAGTGCATTTCTTGCACAGGAGCAGGAGGCCCCGGGGTGGGGCCCAAGAGAGGGCATCAAACCAAGGGTCTCTCAGCATCTCGCCCCTTCTCTTCTTCAACATCTTTGAGGCATGTGATCCCACTTTCCCCATGACCTCAGACCATGTGGTCCTCCTGTCCTCCATTAAGCCATCTTTCCAAGCAGTCCCATGCTTCCAGTGTCTTTTTCCCCACTTGGAACCAAACCCAGAAGGATATTCCTTACAACACACTGAAAGTAGCATTCTTCATATTAGTGTGAAGGGAAAAAAATCTTCTACAAAAAAAAAGAAAAGAAAAGAAAAAGATTGACCGGCTCTTGCATTTCTTCAAACAGGAGACTATTTCAAGAGTTTATCTAAAATTTATTTGCCACAGCTTCCCGTATTATTGCATTTCATGATGCAAATTTGGCATATATATCAAGAAAATATACGTTATCTAGAAACAATCATATACAGTATAGCAAGAAAATACACGTTACCTGGAAACTTTCCTTTTATACTAGAAAGGAAAGGAGAAAAAAGTGTAGAGCTCAATGCTATGTATCACACTTAACAATCAACTGAAATTTGGAATTCCAACCATAGCCATTGTAAAGTAGCTTAAACTAAAAAAGCAACTTCTTTCCAAGACTAGAATTTATATTATTTTAAAAATTGGACACTTTTAGTGAATGAACATTATATAATATATTATAATTCTTCTTCAACCATTGTGTACATGCATGTGTATATTAGTTCTCCAAATCTGAACACATAAGAATCAGTTAGATCAACAAAGTGCTTTTCTTTGCCTTATTGACGAATGACTGGTTAAAAAGTTGACAGAACGTCTTCAAAACCAGTCCCAGTTTATAATTTTCTAACAACAGAATGCTTGAGAGATAGAAGCTGACTCTGATGGCAGGAAAACAAATTGGTAAATAACATCTAGATCTAGAATATATTTTCCTTTAGGAAAATAAATCCTTAATTTCTTATTTATGTTTTTATTTTTACAAAACTCTATTTTATAACAAGAACCATTTTGTCTCTTTGCTCATTTATTTTTGATTGGATAACACTTGGCTAGAAGTGACCAAATGTTAGTGATTTTAATCATCAAATTTTAAAATGAATTTTGATGTGCAGGTATATTATGGCTTCACTTTATTATTCTTTGGGGTAAACAATGTTATTGTATTATATAATCTAAATACAATGCTTATAAGACACTCTGAAGATGATTTCTTCTTGTTTTGTTTGTGAAGTTGTGTCTATATGACAGGAGTAAATGAAAAATCTTCAAAATTAAAATTGTAAGAGGAATTAATTGTAGGATGAATCAGCTGTAAGAGAAAGTAGCTGCAAGAGGAAATAGCTAGTTTAGACGTAAAACAAAATAAATTGGAAAAACTAGGGAAACTAAAACTAACTGGAAAAAAACCAGGAAAACTAAAACTAATTGAATATCAGGAAAGAACCTATTGTTCTAAGAATCCATAAAATAAGAACTTGAAAACAAGTTAAAAGAGCATGCTAATATGCTATGGAATGTTATCTGACACACCTTGCATATATTGTCTGCTCATTTAAATGCACATGCAATGTATGATTTAGTATGCTTGGAGAGGATAGCAAGAAATATATAGAAGATGGCCAGAGAGAATGTAACCTCATAGTAACTCAGCCAATGGAGAATTGGCTGAGTCCTGAGGGAGTAGGGCAGCATAGAAAAGCTACCAAATAAATAAATAAATAAATAAATAAATAAATAAATAAATACATACATACATACATACATACATACATACATACATACATACATACATACATACGAATGAGGAGGGATGGGTGACCAGAGTAGGGAATGTATAAAGATGTTGATTTGAGATGATGAACTTTGGAGAGAACCAAGCTTTGATATCTTCTCCCCATTTATTGCAATAAATGAAACAAAAGGTCTTCACTGTATCTTGGCTGGTTATTGGTCAGGCAAGTTTACCACGGGCTGTGAAGGAAAGAAGCCAGGAGCACATAATATATATTTTTCACTTTTTACTCTAACCAAGAGCTATTAGAAATACTGTAATGTTAAGTTTCACTCTTAATTCATTCTTTCCCCATTTTTTTTACATTTCTCTGTGTTCTTATTATTGCCTCCAAAGTAATTATTCAGATAGTATTGCTAAAGCTACTCCAGTAGAAGCTATTTCTATGCTTATTTTACTGGAAAAAGAAAAAAAGGAGTAATGTAAAGTACGAACCTTACCTATGCATTTTTCTTTTTTCTGTGTTTAGAATTGGGAGATGGTAGAAAAGGCCTACAAGCAGGTTTTCTTGTCTATCACACACCCATCATCAATATCTTCCATGTACTGAGCTGTGAAAATTTGCAGAAGAGCTGTATATAGTACAGGCCAATTATGAAGACACAGTGCAATATGCAGGTCTATCTAGCATTTCCTTAATACATTTCTAATCATCTGAATTATAATAGGACTGTTGCATTATGATATACAAATAGTGCAATTTCTATATATATATATATATATATATATATATATATATATATATATATATATATATATATATATATATATATATATATATATATATATATATATATATATATATATATATATATATATATATATATATATATATATATTATGAGATCTCAAGTGAGGTACAGATTGATTTTGTCATATCAATTCATTTATTCAAATGTTTTGTTTGAAATTAAGTATATGTTGGACCAACTTTTAAACTTCATTTATTAGACTTTAATGAAGACAAATTGTACTCATTGTGCATTTTTAAAGCATTGTATATTTTAGAATAACCTATCCTTTAGAGTCCTGTAAAATTATGTAGGTTTTCTTTATCAAACTGAACACAAAGCTATAAAAAGCTGATCAAAAAGGTTTTCTCTTGTGTATGTAATATTAATTACAACAGGTTGCAAAACCAATGTATCAACAATCAGAAATACTTCAATGTAACTTTGATCATTATATGTGTGTATACTAAGGTGACCAGATTTTAACATTGGTAAAGAGGGACACCATTGACCGGGTGTGGGTGGGTTCCTGATTAAAAATTTGGTCTATATGGAGCAACAAAAATTTTCATAGAACGCAAAAATAGTATTGTAATATATTTCATATATATATATATATATATATATATATATATATATATATATATATATATATATATATATATATATATATATATATATATATATATATATATATATATATGTATGCGAAATACCACTCACGCATCATCACGAAAGCTGCTGTAAACACATACTGGTTAATTCTTCTGTCCACCAAAATTCAAGCTAACAGAAGAAGCACAAAAAAAGGAATTTCTCCTTCAATTTTAGCACTTTCATTGGTTAGGAACCAACTGCCTTTTGCAACAACTGCAAATTCCTGAAACCTTTCAAGAGTAGTCCCAGATGTCAGGACATGGATTAAAGGTAGTCACAATCGTCATGTATGTATACCTTTAAAATAAAATCTAATTGCTACAGTTGATAAATGTGGTTTTGGATATCATAAATATGACTTTCAAAGGTTTTTAGAAGGATCTTTTCTAATATAACCCAGGGATGCACAACTCCAGGTTACTGTAACTTAAATCAGTCTATATGAAGTTCCATAATAATCTTATCGTCGCCAATTTAACCTTTGCAAACAATTAACATTTCCTCTATTTTAATCACACTGGATCTAATCCATCTGTATGGGCCATTTTCATTCAAAGCAAAGCTTTGATAGCCCACCCAAAACGTGAAAGGCACCAAAATGAATGAGTAAATCGGTTTGCCACACCGTAAAATATATTTTGTTTTTAAAAAAACTATTTGCGGTCCATTTTTAAAATAATCAATCCGTAGAAAATTCCAAGATATAAAATTGACAAGTAAAAATTGTTTAGATCGGTTCCCCCCTGCCAAGTACTAATTCCGGTTTGTTTGTTTTTTAATATAAAACCACCTAATCCTTGACATACAATAGCTCATTTAGTGACCGTTCAAAGTTACAATGGCACTGAAAAAATGACTTGTGGCCATTTTTCATACGTATGATTGTTGCAGTATCTCCATGATCACAGGATTAAAATTCAGACGCTTGGCAACTGACTCATATTTATAACAGTTGCAGTATTCCTGGGTCATGTGATCACCTTTTGTGACCTTCTACAAGCAAAGTCAATGAGGAAGCCAGATTCACTTAACGTGTGACTACCGTATTTTTCGGAGTATAGGACGCACCGGAATATAGGACGCACCTAGATTTTAGAGGAGGAAAACAAGGAAAAAAGTATTCTGAACCAAATGGTGTAGTAATATATTATTTAATAAAATACCAGTGTAGCAGAATACTTTTTACAACCATGTAAACTTTTTACAACCATGTACACTTTTTACAAACTTCAAACTTGACAGCTTTAAGCCTTGTGGACTTCAACTCCCAGAATTCCTCCTCCAGTCATGCTAGCTCAGGAATGGGAGTTGAAGTCCACAAGACTTAAAGCTGTCAAGTTTGAAGTTTGTAAAAAGTGTACATGGTTGTAAAAAGTCTTGCCAAGTTTGAAGACCCTTGCACCCCTAACCCCTAACCCAGGGGTCTTCAAACTTGACAGCTTTAAGACTTGTGGACTTAAACTCCAATTCCTGAGCTAGTATGACTGGAGGAGGAATTCTGGGAGTTGAAGTCCACAAGTTTGAAGACCCTTGCACCCCCTTGGCAAGTTTAAGACTTGTGGACTTCAACTCCCAGAATTCCTCCTCCAGTCATACTAGCTCAGGAATGGGAGTTGAAGTCCACAAGTCTTAAAGTTGCCAAGGGGGTGCAAGGGTCTTCAAACTTGTGGACTTCAACTCCCAGAATTCCTCCTCCACTTGGCAACCTTAAAAAAGCCCCTTAAAAAAACCCTTTTAAAAAGTTCTAACCTGTCGGCTTTCTTCGGACGGCAGCAGTGGCTCCTCAGGTGCCTCGGGAGCAGGCTAAAAGCGGTGGTGGGGGTTTTGGGCTGAAGCGGAGGTGGCGGCTCACTTCGGGTCGTGGCGGGGACACCGGCTGGGGCAGCGGGGACAGCGGGGACAGCGGAAACGGCAGCGGTGGGACAGCGGGGACAGCAGAAACGGCGGCGGTGGGACAGCGGGGACAGCAGAAACAGCGGCGGTGGGACAGCGGAGACAGCAGAAATGGCGGCGGTGGGACAGCGGAGACAGCAGAAACGGCGGCGATGGGACAGCGGGGACAGGAGAAACGGCAGCAGTGGGACAGCGGAGACAGCGGAAACGGCAGCAGTGGGACAGCGGGGACAGCGGAAGTGGCAGCGTGACAGCGGGGACAGCAGAAACGGCGGCGGTGGGACAGCAGGGACAGCAGAAACGGCGGCGGTGGGACAGCGGAGACAGCAGAAACGGCGGCGGTGGGACAGCGGAGACAGCAGAAACGGCGGCAGTGGGACAGCGGGGACAGGAGAAACGGCGGCGGTGGGACAGCGGAGACAGCAGAAACGGCGGCGGTGGGACAGCGGGGACAGCGGAAGCGGCGGTGTGACAGCGGGGACAGCAGAAACGGCAGCGGTGGGACAGCGGGGACAGCAGAAACGGTGGCGGCGGGTGGCGGGGGCAAGCAGTGGTGGTGGCGGCGGCAGCGGCAGCAAGCAACAGCGGGGATGGGGGGGCAAGCAGCAGGGGGAAAGCGGCGGTGGCGGCAGTGGCAGCGGCGGGGACCACGGAGGCCGAAAACCTCCGAAGGGTGGGGGCTGGTGGGTGGGTAGGGCTACATTCGATGTATAAGACGCACCCAAATTTTCACCCTCTTTTTGGGGGTAAAAAGGTGTGTCCTATACTCCGAAAAATACGGTAACTTAGCAACTGCAGTGCTTCACTTAACAACTGTGGCATCAAAAGTCGTAACATGGTGCAAAACTCACTTAACAACTATCTCACTTAGCAAAAGAAATTTTGGGTTCAATAGTGGTTGTAAGTTAAGGACTACCTGTATATGTTAACCTGACAGTAGGTGATTATAAAAATTTCCATTAACAATGGTATGAAATAGTATGCTCAAATTTGTATGTAACTGTCCAATTGCAGGTTGGATGTGTTATTTTTGTTCACTTTTTTAGAACTCTGTGCAAAACATAAACTTGCATTAAAAAATTGAACAAATGCACTTATGAAAACAACCCCCCCATCGAACTATAATACTTTCATTGATTAAACAATGTTTCAGTTACACCACATTATGGATGGCTTTCTCACACTGTGATAACTTTCATTTACAAACCACAGGAGCACAACATGCTAACCACATGGCACTTCACATTTTGATTGCTATAATGTTCTTGTGTTATGGAGCTGCCCTTGCATTTAGTCTGGAGGCCAAAGCTGGTGCAGAATGGCGCACCTGGCAGTGCTCATGTGAAGCATCAGCAGCACCAATGGATAATTAGCTGTTGAACTAAATACAAGGTTTCCTTGGCAATTCATGGCTTAAACTGGACTTCCCAGTGTACAAGTATTACCTTTCTTGTTATAGGCTGGGTCAGTGCTGGGAAAGAACCTTGTCGCTGGACCAAGAACCACATTGTACATTCTTGTGGCTTGTCATAGAATTTCTCAATGGTGCACTCTTTCCTGAAATTCCTGAGCTGATTATAATTACATCTTTAAAGGCACCTTTCTTCTCTCATTTTCCTTGTGAAAATGCTGTTTTAAATTGTTCAAATAATTTTTTTGTTTTATGTTTAATTTCCTCTCTTTTTAAAATTGAAATTAACAATTATTTTAATCTGTTTATTATACTATTTGCATTTTGCATTTCTTGTTTTCTTTTTATGTTACATTGTTCTAATTATTCATTATAGTTTCAATACAATTATATTTATATAGTATTAATTAAAGCTATGAACAGTCTATTGTGTAGATAATTTGGTAATCAGTTATAGAGAAAAAAGAAAAGATACACCCTATATTAATTACAATTTACAATATCACAAGCATAAATTTTGTTTTTCAGATATAACTAAGACATATTTTTCAGACATAATATTAAAGGAAAAAACTGCAGCAATGGAAAAAGAGTACATGTTCACAAAAGAAGTCTGACAAAATTTGAATAAAAATTCTTATACACACAATATATCACACAATACAGCAAATAAAATCACTTATAGCATGGCTTCTCCCTAACAGTTAGGCAGCAAATTTTACAGTCTTTCCAAGTTTCCATATTATATGTAGCAAGAATTTTGCCTGCCTGGGTGTTTGTTTTCAATGTATTCTCCTGGATTTTTAAAAAAAATTAATAACCCGTTCTATTTAATAATAATAATTTACTACATACACTCAATAAGATCACCCAGACATTGCAAAATACAGCCGATACTCCAATTCCAGCAGTCACTTCCTGGTTCCTTTGTACACGTGTCTCTCTTCAGCCAATGGCAAAGCAGCCTGGAATAGAAGGGCTAGATTCTGCGGTTCACATCTATTGATTTCTGTAAAAAGTGAAGCGAGCGGCTCAAAAAGAGCTGATTTTTGGAAAGAATGCCCTAGCTTGTCTGCATTCTTTCAAAAAATCGGGACTTTTTAGAGGACGGGCGGGACGCGGGACAGAGCATTAAAAAGCGGGTCTGTCCCGCCAAAATTGGGACATCTGGTCACCTTAGTGTATACACACACACATACATATACATACTGCAACCTCAAAATATAGTTTCAGTGTTTAGATTAATCTTTATTATATTTAAGTTCTCTATTTTAAGTGTTATAATTCTCAAGCCAACATGATCAACAGGCACTAAATTAGAGAAACTATATTCTTTTTATATTTTGGACTATGGACTACACTTAGCTCCACTCCATGCTACCCTAAAGGCAGCCACCCTCAGTCCCCCCCAAAAATAGCCCATATATTACCAGGAAAGTTCACAAGGCAAAGTCCAGGCATAAAATAAATGTCAGTCCTCAGGGCAAAGACAAGGTACATGGCAAAGGCAGTTCTGAAGGTAACGCAAAACAAAGGGCAAAAGCAGTCTACAAGGCAAGGGCAAGACCAATCACAGTCCTTAAAGAAAAGGCAAAAAGCAATCCTCGAAGCAAGACAAAATGCATAAGTGAAAGCCAGGGGAATGTAATCCAAAACAAACAATTGCTCCTAGCAAAGACTAACTCCCTACTGCTTCTCCTTACATCAGTCCACTCCAGGTGTTCCTTGTGAAGAAGGGTGGGGTGACCTTCTCCCAAGTAGCCTTGCAGCTTTTCTCTGAACTTGCCTATGCTCCACTCTCCATGCCCTTGGACAAATGGGAAAAGAATCTGTTCCTCATTAGAGGTGATCTGCTGCCTGTCAGCACCACTGCCTGTCAGCAGCTCAACCTCTCCTATGTCTGTGAAGGCAGGCAGCTCCAGTCGACCACCTCCCTCAATGCCTAAGGGCCTGGAATAGCATTGTCCTCAGCCCCTGACCTCTCCACACATGCCAAGGGAGATGTGTCATCTCTGTCAGATGGTCCCAGTTCCAATTCCTCTTCCTCTGACTGGGCTCTGAAGGGGCCATGACAATAGAAGAAGGGGTCAACCTATTTTCCAAAGCAGGAGTCTCCAATTCCAGGGTGGCCAACTCCAGGAACTGGCCTACAGAGTTGAAAGTGAGTGGTGGGTGAGTGAGCAAAACTGAAACTATTTCACACCTGCCCCCCAGTCTATAGAAAAATTGCTGCTCCAAAGCAGTTGAACACAAGACAAGAAGCAATGAGTGGAAACTAATCAAGGAGAGAACTAACCTAAAACTAAGGAGAAATTTATTGACAGTGAGAACAATTAATCAGTAGAACAACTTGCCTCCAAAGGTTGTGAGTGTTCCACTATTAGAGATTTTTAAGGACAGCCAATTAGAGCAGAATTGCTCTATTCAATTTCATTGAGGGCCACATCAACATTGTGGTTGCCCTCAGGGAGCTGGGTGGGCGTGGTCAGCTTGACATTGCTTGTGTTGGGGGTCACCTGGAGGGGAACAGGCAGGCCTGGGGGGATACAGGTGTTTCCGGTGGAGGGAGGCAGGACCAGGGTTAGTGCTGGGGCCTGATCCACCGGAGGAGCAAAGTCACAGTAAGGTCTCAGCAAGGCAGCACAGCTGGTCACTGTCACTGTCACTGCCATGCTGTGGTCCCTGCACACTCGGCCCCCGCTATACAAACTTGCCCTCCAGAGAGCCTGCTCCCCACCCTTCCCATTTGCTGGGGATGTTGGGAGGTGGGTGAGTGGGTGGATGGGTGGCAAGTTCATTGGAGGATGAGGTTGGATGGGAGGGGCTGAACATGCATGGGACACAGCATGGCAGTGACAATGACTGGCTGGGCTGCTTTGCCATGACCCCACCATCTGTCTTTGCTTGCCCATGGCTGATACAGCTGGGATAAGGCAGGTGGCCATCCCATGCAACCGCCTGGTGCATCTGGCATGCCTCTGTCTCCACCTGCTGCTTGGTGGATCAGCCTGGTGCTCAGGCACATCTGCGCTGCGTGGGATGCGGAGTCCCGGGTGCCTCTTGGGGATGGTGGCTCCCACACTTCCCGTTCACCAGGGCCATCATGGGTGGGGTGGCAGGCGGAAGGCTCATCCTGCGTGTGTGGCAGATTGGCTGGCAAGGGGCAAGCACACAGGGATCACAGTATGGTGCCACCCCCACCACACCACCTGCCTTGCACCAGCAGCAAGCAGAGGTAGAGGCATGGGTGAGAGCCAGAAAATCTAGCCCACTGGACCCCTGTTCCATCCCAGCCATAGTGGCCATGGGTAAGCAAAGGCAGATGGTGGGATGGAGCAGGCGGGTAGGCAGGCGATTGCCCGGTGTGTCCAGTGGGCCAGATCATGTGCCTCCCCCACACCTCTGCCTCCATCTGCTACTTGGAAGATCGGTCCAGTGGACATAGCACCCTGATCCCACCTATGCTGCACAGCCTGAGGAGCCTGAGGAGCCCCAGAGTTCGCCAGCCCAGGGGCTTGCAGGCTGCTGTTGCTGCCAGACACCATCAGCCCCTGTGCATTCACTGCCTCCTGTGTGTGTGCCGGGGGACTGTCCATCTGGGGTGGGCTGTGGTTGAAGTGGCAGGGGCCGGTCCCTCCCCGTCTCCGGGATGGTCCTGCAAACCAAATCTGAGTCCATTGTGGACCGGATCCAGTCTGCAGGCCTATTTGACATGTCTGGTTTAGAGTCTCCTGCTTTGGCCGGAGGTTTGCATTAGAAGACCTCCAAAGTTTCTTCCAACTCTGTCATTCTGTAAATTCAGAGCAAAGCAAGCAAAAATGCTACTCACTCTAGTTAGCAAAACTGTGTCTTGATTTTTATTTATTCAACATGAACAAGCGTGAAAAATAGTTAACTGACAAAACAGTTTGGAAAGCATTATAGATGAACAACAAGCAACCCCCAAACACCAAGGTATAGATAGTAAGATTAATGTCAGTCAAGATTAAGAAACCAATGTAGGTCGGAGCAAGTTTTATTGTCAACATCTATAATAACAGAATATTGCAAATCTGAATGTACTTTCTCCTACCTTCCTTTCATCTTTGGGGGAGGGGCTTCTCTGAGACATTTTCTCAAGTTATTTTATTGGCCTGGGATCAAGCCCTAATAATAATAATAATAATAATAATAATAATAATAATAATAATAATAATAATAATAATAATAATAATAATAATAATAATAATAATAATAATAATAACCACAACAACAACAACAACAACAACAACAACAACAACAACAACAACAACAGAGTTGGAAGGGACCTTGGAGATCTTCTAGTCCAACCCCCTGCTTACGCAGGAAACCCTACACTACTTCAGACAGATGGTTATCCAACATCTTCTTAAAAATGTCCAGTGGGTTTGAACTTCCTGAGTTGGAGCATTCACAACATCTGGAGGCAAGCTGTTCCACTGATTAATTGTTCTAACTGTCAGGAAATTTCTCCTTAGTTCCAAGTTGCTTCTCTCCTTGTTTAGTTTCCACCCATTGCTTCTTGTTCTACCCCCAGGTCCCTCTTCTTTGTGGCGACCCCTGAGATATTGAAACACTGCTATCATGTCACCCCTTGTCCTTCTTTTCATTAAACTAGACATACCCAGTTCCTGCAACCGTTCTTCATTTGATCATTGCCTTGGTAACTTTTTCTACTGACCTTCAAGATTCTACATATATGGTTTTGTTTTATTTCTATTGCTGGATGTACATAGTTCTTTTTTCTTTACTGTTTTTTCTTTTACTGTTTAAAGTATAAGCTGCCCAGTGTCATCTGCTTTTGGCAGCCACCAAATTTAATAAAAATAAATAAATGAGAATTAATAGAAGGCTCACACTTTCTTTATACTGCCAGCATACTGAAAATGAGGTCATTTTAAGAATACTAGCTTATTTTTTTATTATCACTATCAGATTTTTGCTTCCAAATATGAATTAGAAGAGTTTTCCCAGGAGCCTTAAGCATTATTCTTCTTAAGAATTCTGAACTGGGGCAAGAAACCTCTCAGGACTGCATTCCTTCAGAAATAGTTTTGTTTGAATACTGGGTTTCCCTGAACTATTGGCATAATATGAGAAGATCTGGGGCAAGCTGGAAGCAGTAATTCTGTGGTTTGTCCCTGACAGCATTACCCCTTTCAGATAACATAATCCACTGCAGCACAGCCTTTTTTCATTTAGCTTGGAAAATATTGTGTTATTTCAGGATGAAACCACATCGTTGAGGTTATGACGCATACACATACTGCCTGAGGTTATCCAAAATAATACTAATACTAATACTAATACTAATACTAATACTAATACTAATACTAATACTAATACTAATACTAATACTAATACTAATACTAACAACAACAACAACAACAACAACAACAACAACCTAGGATGCTGGCAGCAACCTGTATCAACCATTAGCACCAGTCAATGGTATTTGTGATACATTTTTGAATGTTCAGCTGATTGAGTTTCATGTTTAATGAATAAAGTTAATAATAATAATAATAATAATAATAATAATAATAATAATAATAATAATAATAATAATAATAATAATAATAATAATAATAATAATAATAATAATAATGAGCAAGAAGTATAATAAGGATATATAATAATGCTACAGCCATAATATTTTCTGAGTAAATACACATAGATATTAGAAAGCACTGTGAGAATCAGGTGTTCAGCAGAGCAATGGCCTGAAGGGGGAAAAAACTGGCCCTGTGTGTAGTTGTTTTGGCATGCAATGCCCTTTAGTGGCATCCTAAGGGAAAGAGTTGAAAAAGTTTATTTTCAGGATGTGAAGGGTCTGCTGATATCTTCTCAGCCCTCTTTCTGACCTGCACAATATATAACTCTTTTATGGAAGGCAGGCTAGTTGCAATTATTCTTTCTGTTGGAGTCTATACCTGTCCTGTTTGATTGCTGAACCAAACCAGACAGTTAGAGAAGTACATATGACAAATTCCTTTGTAAAACTATATCAACAGTTCCTGGTTTGAACTTCCTGAGTTGACATAGGAAGAACATTTTTGTTGTGCACACTTTTGATGAATAATAATAATAATAATAATGATGATGATGATGATGATGATGATGATGATGATGATGATGATGATAATGATGATAATGATGATAATGATGATAATAATAGTAGTAGTAGTAGTAGTAGTAGTAGTAGTAGTAGTAGTAGTAGTAGTAGAAGTAGAAGTAGTAGTATTAACATTATACTTTCTCCTAAAAATGATAATTTATCAGTATTATCAGTAATAAACTGATTTAAAAATAATTTTTCTTCTTAACTTTGCTGGACTACTTTTTTCCAAATGAAATTGATCTCTGTTTATATGCAATCACTGTCTTCACTAAAGTCTTTTTTTTTAAAGAAAACTTTAATTTTAATTATAGTGGAGGGTTTTCTTATGAATGAGAAAGTGGATGTGTGGAGACATTTCTATATCATGAAAATAACTTGGATTTTTTAATACGACCTCTGGGTAGAATCAGGGCAACTGAATAGAGCTGAGAATTAACTGGCCAGGTGCCCTTCCTGATGCCTATGTGGAGTTTGCAGCAGATAGTTTTTATTCACACTCTAGGAGAGAAACATCTGCTGCTCCTAAGAATGAACTCTCAACTTTCTGGGTAGGAGGCGAGTGGCTTCATCACTAGCCCACCACAATGCTCCACGGAAAGAGTTCTTTTTAGTAAGCATAAATGGTACCATTTTGTTCATGCTCTTGTTTTCTAAATGTTCTATTCAATTTTATGTCAGGGTTCCAAGTAACACCCCCAACGCAATAAGACTCCAAGGCTTGAGATTCCTCAAAGTTCCATTTTATTAGAGATGTCATATTAGCACATCTGGGAAAACCCGAATCTGAGAGCTTCTGGGTTTTCTCCACCCAAACGAAAGTTCAAAGTCCCTTCCCAGCACCCACATGTCCATCACACAATCCAATCAGGCACCGTCCAAAACTGAAGATGCCTCCCAGTTACTTCATCACAGCTGCAGGGCACAGCGACCTTGACTTTCTGGAAAGAATGTTATTTAGACTACTACATATCACCTACTCCATATAATTCCCCCTCCCATTTTCCCACAGTAGAAAATGTGGCAGGCCTGAATACAAAAAGGTAAAAGATGGCTTCCAGTCCTGACATTTTACTTTATATAGAATAAAAAGTTGATATTTTAGGAACATAAAATGTGATATACATGAATCCAATAGAAATCATATCATGAATTTCATGATTTCATTACATAAATGGTACAAAATTATGTACCATGTACATAAACATGCAATATATGGTTTGTTACTTATACCTTTCATATGATGAAATATACTATTTCATACCATGCAAAATAAAATAAAGTTATTAAGTATTATATAACAACCTGTAGTTACCCTAATCCTGAGTCATCATTAGAGCATTATAAAGTTTATATAGCAAATTAAGAAATATTTTAATATTGATATATTGGTATTTTTAAATACCAACATTATAAAAAATGAATTTTATAATAAAACCCTTTCAATATAAGATAGTATTAAGCTCCTTCCAATTTCAAATTATACTTCAAGAAAGCCAGCAAATTACAAATTTAACACTTAATAACTGTGCAACATAAACTGTGCTTCATATGGTATTAAGGATTTAGAAATGACACTTGTTAGATTTCTGCATAAAACATTATTTATTTGAATTTCATGCCTTCCTGTATATTATTAGCAATATGGAGTTTGGAGATGCTAAAATAGTATATTTGCACAGATTCTTGATTAAACATGTCTAATTGTCAGTAATTAAGAATCTCTGTGACTCAGGGGAAGTATTTCAAGTACCTTAACCTTTTGTTAAAATGCATTTCTGCATTTTGTGTTCAAAATGTTCATAGTTCTGAGTTTTTTCTTAGCTAGTTCATTAAATTTACATTTACAATTGTTTTCTTTTGTTCTTTTTCAATATTTGGATACTAGAAAGGTCATATAGGAATTTTAAGGTATGTCAATTACACTGCCAATAACCCTTGAATATTATGGTATAGGATTTATAATCTTGCTGCTATGACCTTCAAAAATAGGGTGCAATTGTACATTGAACTTCTGCAACATATAATAGCTAAGCAATGAATCAATTACACTTTGCCTATAGAATGTCACAATGGATGGTATTTTGGTTTCATATGCACAATTTGAGCAGTACTCATGAACAAATCCCTCCGCATTCCCATTTTGGCTCAAATCATAATTAAAAGTCAATATAATTGACTCCTCCTAAGATGGTTGCTGAACAGTAAGAAACTTTTTTTCTCTTGTCAACAATCTGCTGATTTCACTGCCAATGCTGGTTCTCTGGCAGCTCTGCTCCCTGGATTTGAATGAAACAACTTAGGAATGACCAAAAATGGCTTTTGGATGGCTGTGGATCAATGTGGGAAGACGAGTCTTGAAGATTCCAGCTTTCTTTGGGAGTGGTCAGAAAGTTACTGGCCATTTATCTTCCTGCCAGCAGTTCATTTTCTTAAGCATACCTTGGATTTAATTCCACTTTTTGAATTTTCATTCTGCTTTCTATCTTTAAAAGTTGACTGGCTGTCTTATTGCTGATTATTTAACCTCTTACTGGACTTTAGCTGAACTCCCCCCACTCTTTTTCCTATCATTCATATTATTGTTTTGAATAATTTTCATTTTCCTATAAGGAAACATGTCATTGGATAACATTATTTTTCATTTTATTTACATTTTATTTATATTGTACTCTCACCACAAGGGAGAGGGGTTGCATTTTTTAAATTTGCAAAATATTTGATGTTCATTTTTTAAAAAAAATTATTTTAATCTCAGATCAAAATATCCTGAAAATATCTTTTCTGGGTTTTTTTGTTTTGTTTTGTTTTTACTTACTTACTTACTTACTTACTTACTTACTTACTTATTTATTTATTTATTTATTTATTTATTTATTTATTTATTTATTTATTTATTTATTTATTTATTTATTTATTTATTTATTTATTTATTTATTTATTTATTTATTCATTTATTTATTTATTTATTTATTTATTTATTTATTTATTTATTTGGCAGTTTTTCTATGCCGCCCTACTCCCTCAGGACTCAGCATTCATTGTTTCCTGGCTACATAGAACAAAGTATCAGATTACAAACAAGCAAAGGTGGCTGATATACAGAAAACAAAATATTTTGGTAACATTCAAATTTTAGTTGAATGCCTTTTTTAAAAGTTTGATGAAATGATAATGGCTCTTGAAAATATTCAGATGCATGTAGCTCTGGATAAATTAAATTCACAAAAACAATATGATTTGAAAGCTGCAGATCCATTGGAAAGTCTGGAAAGACATGGATTGTACAGAGAACCAACTGAGCCAATTGTATACCACTCTCTGAAGTTTAAGCCTGCATTCTTTTACAACAGCAGAAGCCTGTCTGAATGGAGAAATCATAAATTATGATTTAAATTATACATGACAGATGGAGATATTAATTCTAAATCCATAATAGTACACAAGGCTCAGGAAAGTTTTTACCACTACATGGATTGATCAGTTTATATCCCAGTTTCTATATCTGGGATTCCTTTGAAAAGAAAATGAAATGCATGAAAAATGTTGTACAAAGAAAGTTTTTGATATACAATGGATTTATATGTCTAATATCAAGATATCCATTATTTTAAATTACTTATAAAACAAGAAATTTGTGACTTACAATTACACAATTTTTTTTACAGAGAAATAACAACCAGATTATGTTACACATTAATGTTACTACTTTCCCATGATAATTATTTCCCCATTTACTAGTAATAATAAGTTTTCTGCAGCCCTAAACTTCAGTGCTTGTATATTTCAAAGTGTCTCATAAAAAAGCTCTTCTCACCAATTCATATGACTCTTTCTCAAAGCATATAAAATGTCATAGCTATTTTGAAGGAAATAAAGAATTAATGGTATTCTAGATCTTCCAAATACACCTGATTCTTCAGTAGTTTATATTTTTACCCCATGATATCCTATTTTTCAGAGGTTGCCACATAGAAGGAATGAAAGCCATCAAGATGATGGCCAAAACTGAATGATTAAAATGCCACTCATTTTTGCATAGGTTAAATACATAAACAAAAAGGCAGGGCTTTGATCATACAGTTGTAGACACCATTCTGATTCCCCTCACTCCCTTTAAATGTTCTTGCTATTTATAACAGGAGGAAGAGATATTGTCTACAATAGATTTCTGTCTGCCATATAAAATCCCTCTGAAACACAATTAGCCATATTGGCAGTCTTCTAGTTTCAGAATAGAATAGAAGATGTGCCATGTAACATAATATGGCTTTAATGGGCAGGAAAAATAATCATCTTTGAAATGCTTCTTTGAGTTTCAACAGATCAATTAAGGGCTACAATTTGCAGAAGTCAGGATAAAACAGGTCAGTTGTTTTCACAAAAATAATAACCATGTACAGTATATGTCCATCCACAAGCTGGAGAAATAAAAGTTCATGTTTCAATTGTCCACTTTTTTTAACTTTGCATCTTTGAAAATCTTTAATGGGTCAGCTTGAAATATACCACAGTGCAGACCTTAATAATTAGATAGTATTATATCAAGTTTCAAACTATTAGAAAACATCAGTTTTATGAACAATATATTTAGAAGGCTAGTGTATTTTCATTTGTTTAATTATGAATGCACTGTTATATAGTTTATATTCTATAATTGTTATTAATGCACAGTTATTATATGGAAGTGGCCCTGGCTATTTTAAGGATCATCTTTTTCCCCTAGTGTCTGTCTATCCTCTGACAGTGTGGATGTATACCCATCTCATTTGGAAATTCTGGGAGAGAATTGGAGAGGAGATAGTGGCATGGACCTAATTACAAAGTGTAGGAATAATGTGTGTGTGAGGGGGGGGGGGTAGATGTATCAGGTGTATAAATAAATATGAAGTACACTTCAGAGATTATGTTCCTTATAAATCCTTATAAATATCCAGCACATGGTTGGAGAAAAAAACACCTATGTAAACAGATTTGCACCTAATTCATTTTGCAATTATATTTTTGAAAGTATGCACAGTTAATGGTAAAAAGAACTATGCAGTTAATATTGATAAATTAAAAAGAGTACAGTTTATATAGAGAAAAGAAGAAATAATAAATGCCGAATTGCTGTGATTTGTCTCCTCTTTCTTCAGCATAACAAAAGGGAAAGGCTCCTCTCTTTCCAACAGAGTGCTGACAGCCACGCTACTCAGCTGAACTCACCAGACTAAAACTTTGCATCTAAGTAAAACTTTGTTTTCCACAAGTCTTCTCTTCTCTCCAAATCCATTTTTTAGATAATTCCTAACTGACATGTTAGATTGTGAAGAATTTGCTGCATGTGAAGGCAGCTGGGTGCACATTCCAAAAGCAGATACAGTATATGACTCTGATGTCACTATTCATTATTATTTTAATAAGTTTAATTAATTGTTTAGTTAATATGTCACTATTAAATGTATTTGCAATTATTTGTGTTACTATATTGTGGTGCACAAATTTGTACTTGATTTGGAAAACCTCACAATTATTTTTTTCTCACAAGGGACATCAAAAATTAGAGGGAACATTTCAGGGAGTTGGCAGAGCAGTGCGGTGGCCTAGTGGCAAAGACATTTGCCTCCCACTCAGAAGGTTGAGAGTTCAATTCTAGTAGTGGCAGATATTTCTCTCCTAGGGCACAAAGAAAAAATATCTGCTGTGAACTCAATGTGGCATCAGGAAGGGCATCTGGCCCTGACCTTTTGTTTATACAGATATCCTTGTGGGACATGACAATGTGATCTTTTTAAAATAATATTTCTTTTTATTGAATATTCAATTAAGAACCATACTCCAAAAGCAACAGAACAGAAATAGTCTTGAACAGCCAATATTGCCTTGCTGATTGAGCAAAGTCTAGCAAACAGCTCATCTTTCTTTTACAATTTAAGTTAGAGATGTGGTGGCTGAAAAGAACAATTGCTTTGGAAAGACAACAAACATGCCAAAATAATGGATCTCATATCAAGGAATGGAGGAGGCCAAATCAATATTCATATGGAATTTCGTGGTCACAGTAGTTCCAGTTGATCCATTTGTTGCTCCAGAACCAAAAACTTACAGTATTTCTTTTGATACATCTCTACCAAATAATTGTTGCTGCTGCTTCAGACAGTATCTGGCTTGGTTTTAACTGGGTTTGTCTCTCCTACCATAGTCCTGAAAATTTTCATAATGTTATAACTTTCCCATGGTAATAATGGAGCCGAAAGTCAGGTATTCAAGCACTGATAAAACATAATACCTTATGCTTCAGCCAGGAACCCCTCAGTGACCTGGAGTAACTTGAAGTTGCAATTTCTAAAAGCATTTGATGACATCAGTCACCACTTTCCTCTTGACCCCTTCTGATTTCACTACAATGTTTCCACTCCTGCAGTCTAATTGTGATCATGCAGGCTAATTGTGATCATGCAGGCTAATTGTGCAGTCTAATTGTGCTACCTATCTTAAAGATGTTGGCAGGCTGTAGCCTCTGGTATTAGGAGCCTCATCAGACAATCCTTGTGTCACAATCCTGCAGCTGGACAGTCTGCACCTGATGGAAATTAAAGGATCACTACAACAAGATCCATATCTCCATAATCTCCATCCCAGACACACCAACAACAGTCAAACCTCCTATAACTGACCCCATCCCATTGGGTTCATAACCCCTGGTGATCACAGAAAAGGAAGTGCAAGATCTATTTCACAGACAGAAGCCGGGAAAAGCACCAGGTCCAGACAAGATAACTCCTTCTTGCTTAAAAGTCTGTGCTGACCAATTGGCACTCATCTTCACTTAAATCTTCAACAAATCACTAGAGACATGCCATGTTCCTTCTTGCTTCAAACGCTCCACTATCATCCCAGTGCCGAAGAAGCCCTCCATCAAGGAACTGAATGACTACAGACCAGTTACTCTAACATCTGTAGTTATGAAAATCTTTGAAAGGCTAGTGATTTCCCACTTGAAAACCATCACTGATCCACTGTTAGACCCCCTGCAATTTGCGTACTGAGCAAATAGATGACAAATGATGCTATTAATATGGCTCTGCACTACATCCTACAACATCTTGAATCTCCAAAAACCTACGCAAGGGTCTCTTTGTAGACTTTAGTTCAGCATTCAATACCATCATTCCAGACATTCTTCTAACTAAACTAAATCAGCTAGTGATACCTTGTAAGTGGATCACAAGCTTCCTAACAGACAGGAAGCAGCAGGTGAAGCTAGGCAAAAATCACATCAGATACCTGTACAATTAGCACAGCCCCCTCCAAGGTTGTGTGCTCTCACTACTTCTCTTCTCTCTATATACCAATGACTGCATCTCAAATGATCCATCTGTTAAACTACTGAAGTTTGCAGATGATACAACAGTGATTGGTCTCATTCGAAACAACGATGAAACCGCATACAGACAGGAAGTTGAACAACAAGCCTTGTGGTGTGACTGGAACAATCTGGAACTGAACACACTCAAAACCGTAGAAATGGTGGTAGACTTTAGGAGATACCCTCCCATTCTACCACCTCTTACAATACTAGACAACACAGTATCAACAGTAGAGACCTTCAAATTTCTAGGTTCTATCGTATCTCAAGACCTAAAATGGTCATCTAACATAAAAAATGTCATCAAAAAAGCACAACAAAGAATGTTCTTTCTGCGCCAACTCAGGAAGCTCAAACTGCCCAAGGAGCTGCTGATACAGTTCTACAGAGGAATTATTGAGTCTGTCATCTACATCTCTATAACTGTCTGGTTTAGTTCTGCAACCCATCAAGACAGACACAGACTTCTGAGGATAATCAGAAATGCAGAAAAAACAATTACTGCCAACCTGCCTTCCATTGAGGACCTGTATACTGCACGAGTCAAAAAGAGGGCCGTGAAAATATTTACTGAACCCTCGCATCCTGGACATAAATTGTTTCAACTCCTACCCTCAAAACAACACTATAGAGCACTGCAAACCAAGACAACTAGACACAAGAACAGTTTTTTCCCGAATGCCATCAGTCTGCTAAACAAATAATTTCCTCACCACTGTCAAACTATTCACTAAGGCTGCATTACTATTACTATTAGTCTTCTCATCGTTCCTATCACCCATCTCCTCCCACTTATGACTGTATGACTGTAACTTGTTGTTTGTATCCTTATGATTTATATTAATATTGATTGTTTCCTGATTGCTTATTTGTACCCTATGACAATCATTAAGTGTTGAACCTCATGATTCTTGACAAATGTATCTTTTCTTTTATGTACACTGAGAGCATATGCACCAAAGACAAATTCCTTGTGTGTCCAATCACACTTGGCCAATAAAGAATTCTATTCTATTCTATACCAGATGTTTGGGAACAGAACAAGCTGATGATAAGTGAGTCACAGGAACAAACTATACATAGACAAGACAAGAGAACCTTGATTTGATGGAATGCTACTGCAACAGCAGACCTTATGAGAGTGGATATATGAATATGAATATGAATATGAAATATATGAAACATATGAGGAACAATGGATGGATAGAAGACCTACAGCCACAATAACTGAGAAATAATTAGTTACCCAACACTTCAACTTCACAGCATGTGATAGACATTACAGAAGCAAGGAAGAACAAATGGATGTGCAATCAATACCTGAAGTGGCATTGCCATGCCCTTCATTATAGAGCACAGTAGCTGATATGAAGCATAAAATTATGGATAAATTAGCTACAGTCAATCGCTGAGCTGATTATCATAATATTGAAAAGTACCATTCAATAGTATGCTAGGAGATTTCAATAGAGCCCTTATAACAATCCCTACTACTACCATAATTCAAACCAATGAACTGGTATGGATTACAGCTTGGGTACATCATCAAGAAGACAGCAATATATAACTATTACCTACCAACACCCCCAGAAAATGAAGTTGGTGGTTAAGATCAAGGCAATTCAGAGAGAGGTTAGTTAATTGATAGTACAAAAGGATGTAAAATTAATGATAAGACACACCTATGGAATATATATATATATATATATATATATATATATATATATATATATATATATATATATATATATATATATATATATATATATATATATATATATATATATATATATATATATATATATATATATATATATATATATATATATATATATATACTGTATATATAGCCATACCTGACCCATCACAAGAATCTCACTTGACACAACCCACACCTGACCTATCATAAGACCCATCACAAAACCCTGACCTGATGTGACCTCACCATCACAAGACCTACTGACCATATTAAGCCCTTATAAGTGGTAGAGCATCGACATTGACACACCCTAAATTCCACTGAAGATATTACCTTGCCTGGTAATGAAACCTTTGGAAACCAACCCACAAGCTTGGAGAATGAACCTCCAACCTCAAAAATAATGATCTTTGTTAAGAGGAAGCACAATATATTATCTAAATCAATTTAACAAGATAAAACATAATTCTACTTCAGCAGGAACATGCATGATGCAATCAAGAAACTTGTGCAGTTATAGGCTATTAGTTCATTAAAAATTGAGAAGACTGGGTAGAAGTCTTCTACTCACAGTCCAGTGAGTATAAGTATCAACATTTATGTGGATAGAGTTCAATCAATTGTTTTAAGTGACTCCATCACAGTATGCAATTAAAATGTTTATCTAGCCATGCCATGACTTTTTAGGGACTACAGCTAAATATGAGCCTAAGAGCCTTGTCAAGTCAGGTCAACTGTCTGGGAAATATTATGGAGTTGTTGTCAATGAACCTGGCAGCTGATCTCTCTCTCTCTCTCTCTCTCTCCCTCTCCCTCTCCCTCTCCCTCTCCCTCTCCCTCTCCCTCTCCCTCTCTCTCTCTCTCTCTCTCTCACTCTCACTCTCACTCTCACTCTCTCACTCCCTCACTCCCTCACTCCCCCCTCACTCCCTCACTCCTTCTCCTTCTGAATGCATATGATTGTAAAAAATGGACCTAAATAGGCATATACATATATAATTTCATGCAATGTAATCAGTTTTCTGTTATGTAACTTTTTCTTCCAAAAGCATATTATAACTTGTACTATGCATTTCTATACATATGTGTATGTTTGGAACTACTCAAGTATTTATTTGAATTTTCTTATATTGCTATTACAAAATTTTGCCAGTATTTTCCCAAGAAGCAATGGATGGAAACTAATCAAGGAGAGACGCAACCTAGACCTAAGGATAAATTTCCTGACAGAATAATTAATCAGTGGAGCAGCTTGTCTCCAGACCTTGTGAGTGCACCAAAAGAAGGTTTTTAAGAAGACCATCCACTTAGTTTTGGAAAATATGTAATTTTCTACAAGAAGTGCTTCCTTGGCTATAAAGGCCAGCTGGGTGACTTTGGGCCAGGCATGCCCTCTCAGCCCAACTCACCACACAAGGGTGTTTTTTAATAAGTTTTTTATTTTTTAAACAACACATATAAATCTTTTATGGACAAAGTGTTGTCCGGATCTTTTCTCTTACATCATTTCTTATATATAGTCAATAATACATCTTATTTCCAATTTCAGCCATATTATTCTTTTTCAATAGTTCTTTATCCTTATTTAAAAAAATTCTTAAAAATGCTTCTTATCACATTTCATTATACGCCCTTAATTTCTCATTTTTTTATTAAACTGAATTATTTACCATAATTTCCATTTCTCCAAACATCTTTTAAGTTCCCCCTCTAATTCTTTAACCATCCAAATTTACATCTTAAATTAATTTTATAGTGAAACACAAATCTTAATTTCAGTTCCAATTTCATCTACTGAAGTACATACATGAAGAACCATTTTTCCACAATGTTTAGTACTAGTACAATTCATTTTCTTCTCAAACATAATCAAAATCAGTATATCATTATATACCTTTAATTTCTTGTCTCATTTAACAACCCATTATTTACTCTATTTTCCATTTCTCAGTAATAGCTTACTTCCCTTTACAGTCAATATTAATCCCATTTCTTATTTCCAATTTTTTCTTTAAAATATTTTACTGTTTATAACATAAATCATCTTATATCTATATTCAGTTTAACATACATTAAAAAAAGAACTTTTCCAATCATTAACAATTAAAGATTTAAAGTACTAGTACAATTCTATTAAATTCCACTAAATCTGCCAATACAAAACCTATTTTTCTTCCTCCCTTCTTAATCTTCCCTTTTTTAACCATTATCTCTTGGTCTCTCTAACATTCCATTTTGTATTAATTTTCTGATCGTCTTTTTGTTCCTTTCTCTTAACTTTTTTCCCTTTTTTTAAATTTTATATACATTGTATCTTTTCTTCTGAATCTTTCCTATCACCTTTCAATAAATTGTTTTTACCCTCATCAAAATTTTACTTCTTTGCTTCTTGTTGTTTCCCTCTTCACCTTTTAACTGTTTCTTTTTTGGGAAGCATTTCCCCTTTTTCCTCTCTACTCTTTCCATGACACTGTAAATCTCAGTGAAATTGTCTAACTGATTTTCATTTCTATCTCTTTTTTTGCTCATTATTCACTTCTTGATTCTCATTTGTGTTCTCTTTTACAAATTCCTCTTCTATCTCCTGTTCTATGTGCTTCATTGGTTTTTCTGGCTCTATAATATCTTTTAATATTACATGCGCACTTTTTAACATCCCAAGTAATTCTTTATACATCCAACACTCCATTTTCAATTTATCAATTTTTCCTTTATATTCAGTTTTAATTTCCAGTCCCAGTTTTAGTCCAAACAAATTCCAAAGTCTTATATCTTCCACAGCCAAAGAAAAACAAATCCAAACAATAAAACGGAACCAGGCACTCCTTAAAATTTCTCACAATAGTCAACTTATCTTTCAAGGTCAGCCTTTGTCTGTATTCTGTTTCTTATATCTTCCACTGAAAGTTGTACTCACTTTCCTCCAGTAGATGGCTCTCTCAGATCTCCATACTGTCTATTCGTTTTCTTTTCAAAAATACCAAAAAGCTTTAAATCCATTCAAAGAGAGGGAGAAAAAAATATTCTTTTTCTTCTTCAAATCTTTTCTCTTTTATTCTTTTAAAACTTCTCTGATTCCATTTCTAATTGACAAAAATTTTTCCTCGGCTTTCACTATTTCACTCCCACTTTTCTTTTCTTTTCTGTATTCCAAATCTCAAACAGCCTCTAATTTAATCTTTAAAAATTGTTTAGAATCCAGATTTTAAATTTCTTTTACTCATAAAACTGGCCAATCTCTCTGGTTCCAACACTTCATCCAAACACTGCTCCTGCTCAAAGTCTTAGTCCAGTTTCCCCACCTCCAGAGCAGTCATTAAAAGATGGCTGCCACCCCCATATTTAAAGACCTTGTTTCTGACCTGCCAAGGAGCTTGCCTTGCTCCCCGCAGTCTCCGAAATGCCTCTTCTTGTTCACTGTCCCTTCAGGACGGCTCTGGTCCAAAGACCCCCCCAACAGCAGTTCGTCTGGCTGGGTTTTCACGAAGCTCATCGGAGCTCCGCTATTTTCCCAGCCGGTCTCGCTGCGACGCTTCCGGTTCCCTCCTCACACAGGATTGTTGAGGTGATTATCTAGGTTCACTGCCTTTAGTTATTCATAAAAATAGTAAAGATGGGATATAAATATATAAAATAAAATAAACATTGTTCCTGATATGATATTTCAAGAACCATAGTCCCATTCTTCTGGCTTCTTATTTTAATCATTATCTGTAAAAATGATACACTTAACTTTTCTCCTCTGTACTTCTGCATTATTTACAGTTAACGTATGGCCCAGATTATTGCACTAATGCACACATATTACAAGAATTAGCCCTGGTAGGATCTTAATTTAATTCATGAAATATCTGCTCCCTTATTGAGGTGCCATTTTCCAGGATTGCTTTAATTCTCCCATTCCATTCACATTCATTTTGATCCTTGTTCAATACCTAGCAGCATATGAGATTTCATATCAGAGCAATCACAGAATATTTTATAAACATCCACAACTCTTTCTATGATATATTTTCAAAAGTTGAATATTAATTTTAAAAAACTGGATTAAAAACCGGATAAGAGCCGAGGTGGCACAGCGGTTAGAGGCAGTACTGCAGGCCACTTCAGCTGACTGTGATCCGCAGGTCAGTGGTTCAAATGTCACCGGCTCAAGGTTGACTCAGCCTTCCATCCTTCCGAGGTAGGTAAAATGAGGACCCAGATTGTTGGGGGCAATATAAATATACATTGCTTAATGGTGTAAACCGCTTAGAGAGTGCTTGCACTGTGAGGTGGTATATAAATTTCACAAATAAATAAATAAATAAATAATCTTTTTTAAAAATTAGATTACCTAGTAAGTTGGTCAGATGGAGAGGTATACATATAGATATACTAGGATTACCTGGTAACTTGGTCAGACGGAGAGGTATAGATATAAGGGAGTATTGGAATTAAATATTGAACATCCCCTGCTCAAATCACAATGATCCTTATGATTGATATCTCCCATTGCAGCCTTTGAACCAGCAGTAAGATGAGATGCTAAGATCTGCTCTGCTTGTTGAAGGGAAGGAGGGGGGAGGGGGGAGGGGGGAGGGAGGAGAGAGAGAGAGAGAGAGAGAGAGAGAGAGAGAGAGAGAGAGAGAGAGAGAGAGAGAGAGAGAGAGAGAGAGAGAGAGAGAGAGAGAGAGAGAGAAACATATTATGTGTTATATAATCATGCTTTATAGTTGCCAGATGCTTTTTGAGTGATTAAAAAAGCGATGGCACTTTTTTCCAAGTAACCATGTTGATTAATTATCTTTTTCCAATGCATCATCTTTACTTCCATCCTTGATTGATTCATTCTTACATTCTCCCCCTTTCTCTAGATCTTCACCTTCCCTTTCTACCATCATTTCACAATACATTTCAATTCTCTTTTTGGTCTCTAATTTGATATCTCAATAGTTTAATTCCTTCTCCCTTATTCAATCATTCATTATATTGATCATGCAAATAACAATGTAGCTTATACTTTGTCTCATATTTTTGGTTTATTAGTGCTTGTTTTTATGTTAATAACAATTTCTTTTTACATTCCTAGTCTGTCTTACTAGTGGTATTTCAAGAATTGGAAAAAAAGTCTGGGTAAGTTTTTTCCAGACAGACATAGGAAAGTCAGTCCGGTTTCTAGGTTTAATGCATCCTTGAAGCAGATTAAGTGATCCTTGCATAATTCTTCTCAAAAGCTTTGCATTCATTTCTATTGAATTTCACCGTCTATTTCCCATACTAAATAATATGAGGACAGAACATCATGACCTACAGTAAGTTAGATGGAATTACAGGAAGTGCTGAATGAGTCATTTACAGAATTCTCGTTCAAACTCTTAAGCTAACTCTAGTACTTTCTAGACCTTAATGTTGATGTTATTCCTTCAAGTTTGATTTTTTAATAGTATTTCTTTGATCTGTAACATTTGCATATCAGAGGAATACTGATAAAGTATTCAGCTTTGGTGTGATCATCAATTATAAAACATTGAGTGGAAATAACTCTCTTTTTAACTGAAACTAAGAATGACACTGATGATAACTGTCCTATCCTATTAATATTTACTATATTATGCAAAGCTTTGAAGTGATGATTGATTTGATTAAATCACTTCTTTCAATCAAATCAAGGTCTTATAACATCTTTATTAAATTTCAAAATAAAACAGTAAAATACAAACTGCCACAAAACAATTTAAGTGACAAAAATACAACAAATTTATTAAAAAAATGACCTCCAACTTTCTTTCAGTACAGAGAAAATAATTTAACAATCTCTTTCTAAACAACTAAAAAAAAATCTACAATATCCAAGTTCATAAAATATTCTTGTCTTCATTTTACTCCAATAAATAATAAATTATCGAATGTGAATAATCTTATATTTTAAAAGCTACAATATTTTTCTAATCTGGTCCAAATCCCAAAGTCAAAAGTTGATCTTTTTTTCCTTGTCCTTTTAAGAAATTTAATGTCTGCAGGTTGGAAGAAACCAACCTGGAAGTCAAATTATTGTCTCTAAGTAAAGCTGTCAATTTTGCCATCTCAGCCAGCTCATTAGTTTCAAAATCCATTCTTCTGTTGTAGATACATCCTTCTTTTTCTATCTTTGGGCATATAAGCAACCTTGTGGCTGATATCACATATAAAAACAAAGCCCTATATTTTCTTTTCAACTGCTTATCTACCATCCTTAAAAGAAAAGCTCCAGGTTTCAAATTTTGCATTCATTGTCAAAATTTTCTGAATTTTGAATAAGGTACTTTTAAATTATTTCAGAGATTTGAAGGCAATTCACAGACATATTTACAGCACAACTTTTGTTGTGTAGGGCTGTTATGGCAAACGTATGGCAAACGTATGGCATGCGTGCCACAGGTGGTATACAGAGGCCTCTCTGAGGGCACGCTAGCCGTTGCCCCAGCCCAGCTCCACCGCGCATACACGTGCACCTCCCACCGGCCAGCTGGTTTTCGGGTCTCTGCCACGCATGCGCAGGGCGCATGCAGGGGATACACGTGAATAATGGGGGTGGGTACATGTGTGGGGGGACACTCGCCTCTGTGCCCCGTATTGGCTTCCAAGTTGGTGCAGGAAGCTTTCCAGCACAGCCTCACGCAGCCTCCTGCACCAACCTGCCATGGGTGCCCCCTGTGCCCTGTTTTGGGCCTGGAAGGCCTCCTACACCAACCTGGCAGCCAAAAATTGGTAAGGGGGTGGGCGCACATGTGCAGGGGGGATCACGCGCACATGCACAGCGGGGTGGGAGAAGCTCAGGGGTCTCATTTGCATGCGTGGGGGGCACGCTCGCAGGGCACGTGGGGGTGCGCACACATTACATTATGGGTGCAGGCGCACAGGTGTGCTGTCACATGCTTTTGGCCCACAATGAAAAAAAGATAAGCCATCAATGGTATAGGGCATAAACTGAGAGATTTTGTGTGATGTGGTGAGTTCTGGTTTGCCCATTAAAAGTTTTAAAGAGTTTCACTTTGCAAATGATTACCATTGGATCATTTGGAGGTATGTTTTTGTTGGGTCACAAGTCATTTTTTTCTCTTTCCCATTAACAGAAAATAAAAATACTTTTTTCTTTCTGTTACTTCCTTATCTGTTTTGCACTTTATTGAATGACTCTTCACTACATAAGTGGATCAGATACTATGTGCTTGCTACTAAACAACTGTAACTTAACTACATATTACACTTCTTAGGTTTTTAAAATTTAAGAAAAAACTGCACAAGCACCATGCAATACACAATTCCCAGAAAAATCTAATCTTGTCATTGAACCCAAGCAAGGCTGCTGGCTCAGAAAAGTAGGTGGTCAGTGGTGCAGTTTTCCCCATCTTACTTTCATTTTTAATAAGAGCTCAGTTTTCAAACTTTTTTAAAACTTTCCTTTTTAAGTTGGCATGTTATATTGTATGCCCTGGTTCAACACAACTTTTTAAGTTCTTTGGGTGACAATTTGGAAAATATTTTAAAAGTTTCAAATTCAAATCTAATCTTGTCATTTTTCAATTTCTAATTGGAGTTTATTAGTTAGCTGGCATACTCTGATTCTTTATGAAATATGATACATAGGAAAATGAAATTTCCTTCCAAGTATAAATTTGAGCATCACTCACAAATAAATAGACCTGATAGTTTTTTGAGTTCAGACTGCAAGGATTAATGATTGTTGAGGCATGTGATAATCTGCTTCCATCTTTAACTATTTATCTAGTCTGAAATAATAGCTGAAAATTATTCTACTTCTACTATATCTATTCTACTATATCTACTATATCAGAATAAATTCATACTCAGTTTTGCCCTTGCAGGAACCTATACAGTATATGTAGAAATTTTAATCACAACTGTAGACTAATGCTGTAAGCACTTTGAGTGCCATTTTGGCAAAATAACATTTGACTATGCAGGCATTCTATTTATTTTATCTATTCAATGAACCAACTATAGAATCCCAATCCCCTTTTTTTCTTAGATATAAGAATATATCTGTACTAAATGACTACACACTAAATATAATAAAAATGTCTGCACAAGGGGGATAATTGGCACAAAACTAGCTCTGCAAATACTGTTATTTTCTAACAGCATGCGCAGAAGCAAAATCACCCAAAAATCACCGAAAATCACAGGGAAAAATGGCGACGCATCGGGTGGACCGGCAGAGAGGGCTCCGGAGCGGTTGTGAAATCTGCCACTCCCTACCGGAGTTGCGTACTGGGCAGCTCCAGCAGGAACCCACCTCTGATATATATATATATATATATATATATATATATATATATATATATATATATATATATATATATATATATATATATATATATACATACATACATACATACATACATACATACATACATACATACATACATACATACATACATACATACATACATACATACCATGGCTTCTTTGTATTGTCACTGTGCAGCAGTTGCAGCATATAAGACATCTGTACCTGGTCACAAAATAGCATAAAATATAAAACATAAAATACAGTCTCTGTCCACCAATGTCTCTATAAATTATGAGCAAGGGCTTATGACTACCAGAAAATAACATCCAAAACTTTATCTTCAAATGGACATAAATTGCAAAAACCTGTAAGCATAAGATATGTATTAGATAATAGAATTTTCAAAAGGTCTATTATTCAATACATATCTCATGCTTACAGGTTTCTTTCAAGACTTCTTCAAAACTCTTTCAAAAGAGTACTGGAAAAAGTACATCCAGTATTAGAGGCTATAGAAAAAGAAATAATTTGGATGGCTGTGCAAAAGGCAGAGAAATAATATGTAGTAAATTAGGTATGTGCAGAATGTTTCAAATTCAAAACAGTTATTTGAAATTGAAAACAGAATGTTCCAACTCAGAGAGTTCCAAGTTTGAAACATTTTTCCCCCACAGGGTACTTATGGAGTGGATGGAACAACCTATTTAAAGCTCAAAATGAATTCAAAACTTTTGCACAGCCCTACTATAAATTCCACCCATTTAAGACTATTCTGTCTATGTGTATGTGTGAATGTGTTTTAGGTTCTTAAGAAAACTTCTAAGGATACAGCGAGAATCAACATATCAGGTGTTCAAAAAAGACAAACATATGTGTTTTTCATTATATGATTACTGTCTGATATATATAACAATTAAAACAGAATTGTTAGTTATCTCAATATGAATTAGTATAATGATGCAGAGCAGTGAACATGATGAAAGAAGTGATAGTCTATAAATGTGAATTCAAGAATTCAAGAATAGGTAAACATAAATAAGTGAAGCAAAATTCAAGGTACTATCTTTTGAAAATGACAACCAAATGACAAATGTAGATTAAATTAATAAAGTAATAGATATTAGAGTTGAATGCTCTGTTTGAATGACAGAATGACAAATAAGCATGTATTTAGAAGTTGGATATTTATCAAATTGGAAAAAATAGTAAAACTTTATTGCAAAAGTACACATTCATCCAAAACTGACAAAATCAAACTGCTGTCTAAAAATATCTCTGCAAAAATACATTAATGGCTAAACACTCAGCTAAATATTTAAGGAACAATTAAGGAACATTTCTTAGAATGCATCTAAAAATGAAATCACGGATTCCTAAAGAAAATTGACATAGAATTTAAAGACATTATCAGAGTACAACATATACATATACATATACATATACATATACATATACATATACATATACATATACATATACATATACATATACAAATACAAATTTTAAAAGCTTCATGAAATCATGTACACAAAACCTTATGATGGTAATGAAAAACTTGTAGTACTTCCCAGATCTGAGAAAGATCCATTGTATGCATTTTAGATAGTTTTATCATATATTTTTTGTATGGCTCGTTTATTTTATTCCTGCATTAGTTTTTAAATTTATATCCTTTTCTAATTGTGAAAAGTCATTTTGATTTAATAATATATCTAATAAACTCATCTCCCAATTTAAATGGAAATCTTATTGCTTAAATACTTATCAGATTTACAATTTTGAAGTCAAAACTCTCTCCAGTAAGTTATAATATAACAATATAGAAATGGTAGGTTGTTTCTGTTTTATTTGTCCTCTTACCCATAGGGCACCTCTGGTGGCTAATTTGTTTCAAAACATAAAAAACAAGAAAATGCTAAAGGAACCAATTGTCCTAAAGTCCACTGATGGAAGAAAATGGCAAGGAAGTAACAGACATTTATTTATTTATTTATTGTTTGTTTGTTTGTTTGTTTTGTCAATCTCGTATTAGATAATACATATAAGTATATACATAATTTGAATACATGAAATGAATAAAAGTAAAAGGGAACATTAGGACAGGAACAGTAGGCATGCAGGTGCACTTATGCACACCCCTTACAGACCTCTTAGGAATGGGGTGAGGTCAACAGTAGACAGTATAAGGTTAAAATTTTGGGGGGTTGGGGATGAAACCACAGAGTCAGGTAGTGTATTCCAGGCATTGACCACTCTGTTGCTGAAGTCCTATTTTTTGCAATCGAGTTAGGAGTGGTTCACTTTAAGTTTGTATCTATTGTGTGCTCGTGTATTGTTGTGGTTGAAGCTGAAGTAGTCATTGACAGGTAGGACATTGTAGTGGATAATTTTATGAATTATGCTTAGGTCATACTGAAGGCGGCGTAGTTCTAAGTTGTCTAAGCCCAGAATTTCAAGTCTGGTGGTATAAGGTATTCTGTTGCGAGCAGAGGAGTGTAGGACTCTTCTCGTGAAATATCTCTGGACACATTCAATTGTATTAATGTCCGATATGCAGTGTGGGTTCCAGACAGATGAGTTGTATTCGAGAATTGTTCTAGCAAATGTTTTGTATGCTCTGGTTAGTAGTGTAATATTACTGGAGAAGAAGCTACACAAGATTAGGTTTACAACTCTTAATGCCTTTTTGGCAATGTTGTTACAGTGGGCTTTGGCTCTTAGATCATTAGATATGAGTACTCCAAGGTCCTTGACAGAGTGAGGGTTGTCTACAAGGTAGTGTCCACTCAGTTTGTATTTT
Organism: Diadophis punctatus similis; assembly: GCA_023053685.1. Lineage (NCBI taxonomy): Eukaryota > Metazoa > Chordata > Lepidosauria > Squamata > Dipsadidae > Diadophis > Diadophis punctatus. The sequence continues at coordinate 7,988,599 of JALIGW010000008.1, forward strand.
GTGTTCTGGTTATTTTTGCCAATGTGTAATACAGAGCATTTGTTGGTTGAGATTTGAAGTTGCCAGTTATTTGACCATTCTGACAGAAAGTCAAGGTCTTTTTGAAAGGTAGCAGTATTGTCGGTGGTGTTAAATAGTTTTACGTCATTGGCAAAGAGGACTCAGTTGCTTATAATATGATCACAAAGGTCATTTATATAGATTATAAAGAGTGTTGGTCCTAGAATGCTGCCTTTGGGGACACCGCTGTTAACAGGTACAGTATTTGATAGGGTGCTCCCTATTTTGACCACTTGTTGTCTGTTTGACAGGTTGTCTGTTGTCTGTTTGTTGTCTGTTTGACAGAAAGAAAGCAGAACTGCTTAATTTATTCTTTGCATCTGTCTTCACGCAAAAATCAAACACAACTCAACTTTAAAGAGCTGTAAAAGACAGGCTAGGAATGCAAATTAAACTAAGCAACAAAAAGGTAAGAGAACACCTGTCTGTTCTAGATGGATTCAAATGGGTCTTGATAGATTACATCCCAGAGTTCTGAAGGAACTTGCAGATGTAATCTTGGAACCATTGTACAATATATTTTCAAGTTCTTGGAGTACCGGGGAACTATCAGAGGCCTGGAAAAGAGCTGATGTGTTTTCCATTTTCAAAAAAGGGGGGGAAAACATACCCCAGAAACTACAGACCAATCAGCCTGACATCAATACCTAGATAGATCCTGGAAAAGATAATCAAGCAACAGATTTGCAAGAACCTAGAAACAAAAAGTTATAAAAGCCAACATGGATTGTCAAAAAACAGATCATGCCAAACAAATATTATTTCATTCTTTGCCAAAGTGACTAAACTAGTGGACCAGCAAAATTCTGTGAACATAATGCACTTGGATTTCAATAAGGCATTTGACAAAGTATACTTCAACCTATTTCTTGGTAAACTAGAAAAATTTGGGATATACAGAATCACCACCAAATGGATTCATAACTGGCTGACAAACCACACTCAATATGTAGTCCTTAAGTGAATGACATCCATGTGGAGGGAAGTAAGCAGTGAGGTACCCCAAGGTTTTGTTTTAGGCCCAGTATTCTTCAATACCTTCATCAATAACCTTGATGAGCGAAAAGAAGGGGAACTCATCGAATTTGCAGATGACACTAAACTGGCAGGAATAGCCAACATTCCACAAGTAGGCTCAACTCACCATAGGTTCACAGTAATTTTATAGAGCAAAGGGGCATCATGAGTGGCCAGATCTGTTTTTAGAGAAGCTGAAGGAAGCCAGAATAAGAAGAAGGTTTCAGACTGAAGGGTTATCAAGGTCATGGAAAAATAATCAGCAGACATTTCTAGATATTCAGCACAAGTCTCTTAGGCTCAAACTCAGCTTCAAATTTTCAGACAGTAGACCTGATTAGATAATAATCTAAAAATTGAGGTAATTAAAGTTGATTACATGCTGTTTTCATGAAGATGCAGTCCCTGTATCTAAACTGCTGCTTAGATTCTATGCCACTTCCCATAGATCGTTCCCTTATGCTTTTTGGTATTTAGCTGGGCAATAATCAATACCTCTGCTCTGAAAAACTCCAACTATCAATTCTTACAATAACATTCCAATAGCATTTACTATTCCAAACTAACCACAACCCTTCCTGACACTATTAGCACATAGTATGATTTCACTGTAATTAATCTTAGAGCAAAGGATCAAACCAGATATCCATGTTGCTCATATTTCTAAGAGTGTGTATTTGTGTGTATGAATTAAAGGTGGTGAGTATATCTAATACTTCTGCCTCCTCTTTTCGCCACATAAACAACTCTAGGTGGGTTGGGCTGAGAGAGAGTAACTGGAGACCTAGAACTCAGTCTCCTGTTTTCTCGGCTAGCACCTTATCAACATTACAACAAACATGACTACATGATTTGGAGAATCTGGTAGATAATCAGTCTTATGACCCACTAATTATTGGATCTCTACAAACACCTGGCTTCACTTATCCTGCAACATATGTTGAACCCAGCCACCACCTTCCCTGTCAGAGGGTACATTCAATGCCAATTATCATTATGATTACCCTTTGCTACGCATTAAATCCTGAAGGATCCTGACTATCTTTAGAGACTGCTGTCCTGCCAGTATCTTTTCCCATATTAACTATATTCCTTAGCTTTTTAAGTGTTTCATTGCTGAACTATTTTAGTTTTCCTGGGAAGAGTATTTGCTTAGGAGCTTTTAGCTTGAATCCCATATTTCTCCTTCATCTAACACAATATAACATTAGGATATATAATTAAAACTAAAATCTTGAGGGCTTTTTCTTAATGACAAAAATATTGGGAGAATAAGATGGAAAATTAAGAACTAGTAGGGCTATATATAGAGATGTCAACACAGAGACATCTGCTTCTTAAAATGGGTTGATATGGAGAAGGAATAGAGCAATGTCTTGAAAAAGAACTCTTAGCTGACTTGTTTTATTTAAAAAACAATTAATAAAAACAGCATAGTTTTTGTATTTGCTAATAACGCTACTGGAATTACTTCTCACAGCATCTTTAAAATAATAGATGAACCCATTTAGAATACAAAATAGATGAACCTATTTAAAATACAAAAATATTTCTGGTAGTTGAATTCTAGCAGTGATACATTTGAAGTTTGTGAATCCTGTCTTACAAAACTCTGCTACTTTTTGTCAGCATTTCATAGATCAAGAATCTTTAAAAAATCTTGACCTCTCAAGGCAACCATGACAGAAACAGAAGAAGAATAATGATCTTTCTTAAATACAATGGAGGTCATGGTTGAAATTAAAGGAGGAAGATTAACTTTAGAGTGTTAATATTTTATATTGGTATTATATTAATCTGTATGCTCATGATCAGCTCCTTATTTAACAAATTTTTATTACATGAATTTAAAATGTACTCCATTGAAATATCCACTCTTAATGAATCAAAAATGACTATATCTTATCTTTTTATAGTTCATATGTGTTTTGATATTGGTGATGGCATACCATAACAGACTTAAAACAAACAGATTCTTCCTACTTCCATAAATATGGATTCCTTTATTTCAGGATTAATATAGCTGGAAAGAGAAAGGTCTTGATATAATTTTTAATCAAATTAGAACTTGGCTCAAGCAAATGGATTCAGATTCAGCAGTCTCTACGAAGGTGCCAGTGGCTGTATGGAGAATTGTGAGGAAATCTTTCTCAAATAGAATGGAATACTTTATTTGGCCAAGTGTAATTAACACACAAAGAATGTGTGTCCGGTGAAGAAGCTCCCAGTGTACATGCAGAGCAAAATAATAATAATAATAATAATAATAATAATAATAATAATAATAATAATAATAATAATAATAATAATAATAATAATAATAATAATAATAATAATAATAATAATAATAGAGAGCAAGAAGTATAATAAGGATATATAATAATGCTACAGCCATAATATTTCCTGAGTAAATACATATAGATATTAGAAAGCACTGTGAGAATCAGGTGTTCAGCAGAGCAATGCCCTGAAGGGGGAAAAAACTGCCCCTGTGTGTAGTTGTTTTGGCATGCAATGCCCTTTAGTGGCATCCTAAGGGAAAGAGTTGAAAAAGTTTATTTTCAGGATGTGAAGGGTCTGCAGATATCTTCTCAGCCCTCTTTCTGACCTGCACAATATATAACTCTTTTATGGAAGGCAGGCTAGTTGCAAGTATTCTTTCTGTTGGAGTCTATACCTGTCCTGTTTGATTGCTGAACCAAACCAGACAGTTATAGAAATACATATGACAAATTCCTTTGTAAAACTATATCAACAGTTCCTGGTTTGAACTTCCTGAGTTGACATAGGAAGAACATTTTTGTTGTGCATACTTTTGATGACCACAGCTTCCGAGAGACATCTTTACAGAAAACCTTGTTTTATATTTATTCCAAACTCTTTGGATGGCATGTCTAACAAAATGGTTATTAAAATCAACATTTATTTTAATCTTGTCATATCATAAATAACTGTGCTATCCCAATCTTAATTCATGACCCTCTAAATCAAGTAGCCTCTGATTTTGGAAGTTCACCCACTCTTTTAGCCAATCCAAAGAGGAAACATCGAAATACTATTTCAAATCTGGTAAACCCAAACCTTCTCTTTTCTTAGCATCTTGCAAAAGTTTATATTTAATTCTTGTGTTTTTCCCTTGCCATATAAACTTACAAATATCTATCTGCCATTGTTTAAATGGAATATCAGTTGCAAGTATTGGTAACTTCTGAAACAAAAAAAGCATCTTTGGTAAGACATTCATCTTAATTACATACATTCTATCCGATAGTGATAAATGCAGTTTATCCCATCTTAATAAGTCATTTTTAATATCATTCCAGGGAGACACATATTTATTTTTAAATAGTTTTGTGTTTGTCAATATGACCCCAAATATTTCACCTTTTTCTCAACCCTAAAACCAGACTTTTTAGTCAATATAACACAATCTTCTGAGGTCATATTCTTAATAAGCATTGTTGTTTGCTATTTGTTTATTTTAAAGCCCCGCTAAAACCCCAAACTTATTTAATTTCCTCATATATATTCTATATTATTTTTTGGGTCTTTCAAGAATATAACCAAATCATCAGTAAATGCCCTCAATTTACAAACTTCCTTCTTGGTACTTGTTCCTGTTATTTTCTCATCTTGCCTGATATCTCTGTTCAAAGCTTCTGACACCAAAAATAAACAACGAATTTTATCCTTGTCTCGTACCCTTTTGAATTTCACATGAAATGGTTAAATCACATTATCCCTTAACTGTCTTTTTGGCAAAAAGCCAGATTGATCTTCATGGATATATGCCTGTGAAACCTTCTTTAATCTTTCTGCCAAAATTGTAGCAACAAGTTTAGAGTCATATAATTCTTTATCCTCATGATGTCTTGGCTTTCCTTTTGTAATAATGCAACATTAATTTCTTCCCAAATTTGAGGTAGCTTTCTCCCTTGAAATATATCATTCGTTATATCTTTTAATGGCTGAAGTTCATATTCAAAGCATTTATAGCCTCACCTGTTGCTTCGTAGCTGCCAAAAAAAAACCCTGATTATCTACCTTAAGTATGAGCAGGTACAGTAAACTGGATCAATTGAGAGTAGAAAATTTCTGGAATGATGGTATTGAATCTTGAGCTGAAGTCTATAAAAAGGGCCTAGGTCTCTGGAGATTCAAAATGTTGAATGTAGTGTAATGACATATTTGCAGCATTGTCTGATGACATATTTGCTTAGTAGGCAAACAGCAATGAGTCTATCAGCAGATATATGATAACTTTCATGTGGGCCAACACTAATCTCTCAAAGGTCTTCATGACCATGGATATCAGAGCAACCAGCTTGTAGTCATTCAGCTCCCTGATGAAAGATTTCTTAAGAACTGAGATGATGGTAGATTGTTTAAAGCAAGAAACACATCACCAGTAACTTATTAAAAATCTGAATGAATATGGGAGCTAGTTTCTCAGCACAGGCTATCAAGCAAGAAGGAGTCACTATGTCAGGGCTTGCAGCTTTTCCAATCTTTTACCTATGAAATAGATCTTGAACATCTTTTTTTAGGATTACCAAAGATGGGGGGGCTGGAGGGATTGAGATAGGTACAGGAGAATTACGTTGGTGTATCTGAGGTGGGGTTGGTAGTGATAGATGATGGCGATCTCTCAAATCTGCAGTAGAACATATTCAAGTCATCTGCCAATTTACAGTTCTCTTCAGTAAGGGAGGGAGATCTGCTGTTCACAACATAGTTGCAGGTTCATTAGCTGAGAACTGTTTTCTCAGCTTTTCATAGTAGCTTCTCTTTGCTACCCTGAGCTTCCTTATTAATACATTCCTAGCCTAATTGTAGATAGGATTCCTATAGGCCTACTCTTTGGCATGACAAAATTGCTTGAGCTTGGCTGTAAACCAAGGCGTATTGCTTATGTTGTAATATAAACACAAACTCTTGGTAGGTACACACATCCTCACAAAAGCTAATATATGATATCACAGTATCAGTAAATCCATCTATGTCTGCTGAAGCAGATTCAAAAACATTCAAATCTGTGCAATTGAAGCAAGCCTACGTTTGCCTTTTCAGTCCAACACTTCACCATTCTGCTTTGCAGTTTTATGTTTCTGCCTGTAGATTATTTGTTTGTTTGTTTGTTTGTTTGTTTGTTTATTTATTTATTTATTGCTCTTATATGCTGCCCTACTCCCTGAGGACTCAGATGGGAATAGGTGGATCATGCAATGATCAGAGATATCTATGGCTGCATGAGGTAAAAAAACAATAAGTACCTTTTAACATGACAGCTAGTGAGACAGCTACATGCTGAGTATATGTGGACAACTCATGAGGGAGATTAATTCTATTAAATTCCCCTAAAACAATGAGTAGAAAGTCTTGATATTTCTGTTCTATGCAGAGTATTTGGTCTGCTAGGGCAGCAGTCACCAACCTTTGTTACTTGGCAACCCAGCGGGAGGGAGGGGAACTGGGCCACATGAGTGTCTGGTTGTGAATAGGCCATGGCCTGGTAGTGGGCGGCAGCCTGGGGTTGGGACTCTCTGCTAGAGTCTGCATTGTGCTGTTTGTGCAAGCCTGAGGTGGTATATAAATTCCAATCAAAATAAATGAGGAAAACTCTCACGGAGCATAAAAGGGTTTACAACTTGATGAATAGTGACTCAAGTCCATATTGCAAAATTTCTTTAGTACTGTGACATCCTTGTACCAGCAGATATTAACATAGAAGCAAATTCCACTTTCCCTTTTTTCCATGGTTAACCCAATATGCCCTTTGAATCTGAAACCAAGGGAATTCTACTATACTATCATGGACTCTCACTGACCAAAGTTTCTGTAAAGCAGAGAACTGCTGAGTTAGAAAAATCAGGGTTATTCTGATTTAGAAGGAATAGTTCATCCATTTTATTGAAGGTAGATTTGTTAGCTGAATTAATGGGAGTGAATTCCCAACCCCCCCCCCGTCTTCCTCCATCTCAATAGCACTCCTGCAACATTGTCCTATCCTTCATTCCTTTGTTTCCAACTGCTATAAAGATCTGCTACTCCTCTGATCAGAATATTTACATAACGTCTTTCCATGCTTGCAAAGACAGAATAAACTGGAGGAGAAATAATTTTAGAAAGTTAATCAATCAGAATAGAGCTTGAAGGGACCTTGAACATCTTCTGGTCCAACCTACTATTTCAAACAGGTAGCTGTCCACTCTTTTCTTTAAAATCCCCAGTGATGAAGCATCCACAACTTCTGAAGGCAAGCTGTTCCATTGGTTAATTGTTCTCACTGTTAGGAAGTTTCTCCTTAATTCCAGATTGCTTCTCTCCTTGGTTAGCTTCCATCCATTGTTTCTTATCTTTCCTTCTAGAGCTTTGTGCCCCTATTCTTTGTGGCAGCTCCTCAAATTCTGGAACACTGCTATCATGTCACCCCTAGTCCTTCTTTTTTACTAGACTAGACTACCCAATTCCTGCAACCATTCTTCATATGTTTTACCTTCCAGCCCCTTAATCATCTTTGTTGCTCTTTTCTGCGCTCTTTCCAGAGTCTCAACATCTTTTTTATAATATGGTGACGAAAACTGAATGCATTATTCCATGTGGGAATATACCAAGCCACTATAAAGCAGTAGTATCACTTCTTGCAGTCTTGATTCTATTCATCTGTTAATGTAGCCTAGAATTGCATTGGCTTTTTTGGTATTGTGGTGGACTGGGTTTTATAATCATATTCTTTAGAGTTTCCCAAACTTCTTGCATTGTTTTTTCCTTTAAGATTCTCATTCATGGTGTCCTTCCCAAGTTATCTCTAAGTTTGTTAAAATCAGTTCTTTTAAAGTCTAGGGCTCTGGTTTGATTATGCTCTATTGCTTGTGTCTGCATTATACTGAATTCTAATAGGACATGATCACTTTCCTCCAAGGTTCCTGCAAGTTTAACCCCCTCTATCATTCCCTCTCTGTTAGTAAGAATTAGGTCCAGTATCACAATCCCTCTAGTTTAGGGGTGTCAAACATGTGGCCCACAGGCTGGATGCATCACGCACTGGCCACACCCACATCCAGTTTAGCAAAGGGGGGAAAAGTCACGATACATCATGTGATGCCGCCATGACGATGCGAGTTTGACACCTAGTTTTCTCTACCTTTTGGATAACAAAGTTGTCAGCTAGATTGGTCAGGAACCTGTTCAATCCCACTAACAACATTAACAAACTAACTGCACTTTATTATTTGTTTGTTTGTTTCTATTAATTATTATTAATTAACTAACATTAGTTCCCAGCTCTTGCAAACAGGCTGTCCCAAAAATTTTAAACTACTAAATCTATTTGCAAATTATTGACCGGTTTTCCATATGTTGTATTTGTTAGAGTTTGCAGCAATCCAACCAGCACAGAAGTAAAGAATTCAGCAGGGTTCATTTATAAAAGAAACATCTTTATATACAGTAATATAAAGCATGATGCATGAATACAATACCCATGCAGCAGAAGCCAGAACCAGAAAGCACAGAAGCACAGAATCAATAGAAGCAATAATAATCCTTATATATATACAGACCAGTGAACCTAAGCCAGCCCAGGCTCTGAGCTGTCTGACATGGCTCTCAGTCACCAAACAGTTCCCATTGGCTGACTTGTTGTTATGGCTGACAGTATTACACTGACAGTATTAGTGGCAAAATAGTTAACAGGAAAAATAATAATATTAAAACAAAACAAAATTAAAGTTTCAAAACTCTCTATTAACAAACAGTTATTGTAATCCACTTGTAGAAAGTTTACCAGACCATCTTATCTATTCCAAGTCATCCCCAAAATTATAAATAGTTCATCCTGGATCAAATATCCACGTTTGCTTCTTGATGCCATCTCTTATCAATTGTTTTTAATTAAATATAATAAAATAAAAATAAGTCTGTCTTCTGATCAAAGTCCAAGTAGAGGTGGTTATCAATTAACTGTAATAAATCCATCCAGTCTCTCTCAGTCTTTGTAGAAGAAAGGAATTTGTCACTTCCCTTTTCGGTCAGAATCCTGATGTTGTAGAAAGATGCAGACTTAAAATTTACAACAAAAAAATGGAATCCACTTCATTATTCTCTAGCTGTAAAAATATCTCTTTGGTCTGGAACTGGATCAAAATCCTTTTGTGTATTTTTATCCAAAGTTTCATGCCCTAACATATTTTGCAGAATCATTATCATTTCATCAAGCTTTTGAAAGAGACATTCAGCTAGGAGTTGCATATTTCTTCACCCTCCTTTCTTAATTTTCAGCCACTGTTCAGCCATTTTAAACTGTGAAACTTGATCAGGGAACAAAAAACGTAAAATATATATTTTCCTCTTTATTTCAATCCAAGGTTATAAGAAAAAATCGATAGAAATAAATTCCAGATATTTTGCAAATCCAACAACTACAGAAATCCAGTGGTGAGACTCGAAAAGCTCTTCACAACCTGCCATGCTTTCATACATAGGAGACAGAGCTTATCCATAACAGCATATATGAAAAAAAGAAAAGAAAGAAAAATAGAGACCAGCAAGGGGTTGAAATAAATCAGCATTCAACCACTAATCAATTTTTAAAGGAAAAAGCAAAATGAGGCAATAAATTCAGAAAATGAAAGTTAATACTTATGCATATTTAAGAAAAATGAAATTGCTGACAAAAAGATGTATATACCCAGTGTCTTTGATTGCTTCCAGAGGGAATTGAAATCTTCAAGACCCTCCCCCTTCTCAACTGGCTCCACAATTGTCCAAAGTCATCTTGGGTCATTTCTAAGTGTTTCCATTCAAAACCAGGGAGAAGAATTGCCAAATGACCAGCTTTGGTAGTAAAATCAGCAGATTGTTGGTAAAAGAAAAGGGAAGCTGTTACCATGCAGCAGCCATCTTGAGAGGAAATTTTGAGTTTTCCAAGCTTCTTGAGTTGTTTTCCCTTTAAGATTTTTATCCATGGAATGCTTCCCAAACTCTAAGTTTGTTAAAATCAGCTCTTTTAAAGTCTTAAGATCAGGAGTGAAATCTACACATGCGCAGTAAATCAGCACATCACAAGACACTTAGAGATAAACCTTTCCACAGCCCCCCCCCTTCTTGAGAAGCTGTAAATCAGAGCAGGAACCACAAACATGGCTGGCACTAGACACAGCTTCAGAGGATGCTTTGAAACAGCACAGCAAAGGCTGGAAGAGACCTCAGATGTTATCTAGTCCAACCCCCTGCTCCCTGGCAAAATGGACTGCTAAATTGGCCGCACCCACCCAGTCACATGACAACCTGGCCACGCCCACCCAGTCACATGACCACATGACCACATCCAATTCAAGCCACACCCACCTGACCTCCAAGCCACACCCACAAAATAAGCCACGCCCACAGAACTGTAGGGGGAAATTTCACATTTCACCCCTGCTTAAGACACTGGTTTGATTAAGTTCTATTGTTTCTGTTTGTATTATATTGAATTCTATTATGACGCGGTCACTTTTCCCAAAGCTCTAGCAATTTTAATCCCCTCTATCATTTCTTCTAGGTCCAGTATAGCTGTCCCTCTAGTTTTCTTCATATCTTCTGAATGACAAAGCTGTTGGCTAGGTTGATCAGAACCTGTTGTTCTGATTCAGCTAGGTTGTTCAATTCCCCACTTGATGCAGAGTTTATCTCTCAGTTGATGTCAGGGTAGTTAAAGTTCCCCATTACTACTATGATGTATTTCCTATGTGCATTTGTTAATTGGTTAGCAAAAGATGATATATTTATTCTGCTTGGTTGGGTGGACTATACACCTATGACAATGTCATTCTTTTTTCATTTTATATTGACCCATATGCATTCTAGGAGGCTTTCATTCTTAGTTTTGTGCATTTCTGTAGAGATGTAGTGATCTCTAACATATAATGCAATACTGCCTCTTCTTTGTTAGATCTGTTTCTTTTGAATAGACCTAAGAAATTAATTAATTAATTAATTAATTATTAATTCTGTGATACTTGAATTTTAATTTAGCCGAGAGAAAAAACAAATTACTTTTTGCTTAGTTAAATTATTAAAAGCATATATATTAAAAAGAATTGACATACATAAATGAAAGCGGGCCCTTTTTCATGTCTCAGGGAAAGTTATAAGCTTAAAAATACCTCAGATTTTGGGCACATGCAGTAGTTAGAGAAGTATGATATATACCAATACTCCTAAAAAGTCACCATGTTTTTACATATTTTTAAAAAATTACACAGAAAATAATAATTTAATAAAATGAATCTGCTATCTCCAGATAACAATATACAGTTTGTATATTTGGCCAGAAGCTCTACTCTTGGGAAATTTTAGAAGAAACAGGTTGTAAAATCAAACAAATTCTTTAGGGCATCTCCTTCTTTGAGAAAGCAATAACACAGAGAAAAATACATTTTGAAAAACAGATTGCAAGGGTATAAATGTAATCTTCCTTTCTGGCACTTATCTTCCCTACGGCATGCTACTGTTGTATTATAATGATCTGAGACAACTGATGAGAGATGAGGCTCAAAATGTTAAGATTGATCTAGATAACAATTCAAGAGCATCAGATGCTTGATGTAAGTGTTTAAAATGCGTCTGAACCTGAGGTCTAAAGAAAGTATGTAAGTACTTTCTGTATTCCATCCAATATGTAATGGATCACAACCCTTCCATATGCCCCAGTAAAATGAGAAAATAAACCATCTGGTTTCCCTTCACATGAAAATCTTGCTCATCTATATTTATGGGCACTTTCATATTCATTTACACTCTTTCCTTGCTTGCATTTTACATCATCAGCAGAATGATCTAGAAACATCAATGTTTTCTCCTGATTACTGATACAGGCATTAATTTGATCCCTACCCACATTTAAATAGTATTATGTTAATTCTTTCAGAATTAACTTGTTCAGAAAATAACTAGTTTTTTTCTTTTTCTTTTTTTAATATCTAGCATCTTTTTATCTCATCCCATCCCACCCCATTTCGGGAAGATGTTCATATGACTAACTCAGTCTTGATCAATGATGAGTAAAATCCTGGGTTCCTGTATGAGGATGGGGAAAAGAAATTATTGGTAATCTAATGGTCAATCAACATCTTCAACACATTCTTTTTCCAATGAGTGGAAAGTTTGGAAGTTAAAAAGGAGAATCAAGTGGACGTCTAGCCTACAGTTCAAATTGTCAGCCATTTGTGAGTGATTGGTCTGACTCAGACAAAATTGATCATTGATCCCTATAATAAGGACTCAGAGGTGGTTTTTGGGAGAATGCCAAACTCTAAATCATGTTGCCAGCTAAAAAGAAATGAACATGGAGGTTAGCACATCTATTCAAGAGGAAGGGACTTAATTTCCCTCATTTAAACATATTCAGGTACTCTAGTATAAAAGACCATTTTCCAGACTACCTTCTTTTGTTGGAAACAATTCTCCTACTTCTGACCTGGACTCCCATGATATTTTGCTCCAGGTTTTTCCTTCTCTTGAAAAACCTTTGGTTTGACTTTTGGATTAACCTCAGAAGATTTCATTGGCATCCAACTGTTTTGCAGTCCATTCATCCCTCCTGCTTCAAAATTCTCCAATCTTGCAACTGCAGCACTGCTACAAGAGACAAACATTTTTTGAACTGCCAAAACTTGAGCTAAAATACTAGTCCTTTGCTCTGTCACTGCTATTAATGGAAGATTTACATCATATCAATAAAATCTCTGGAATGGTGTAAACTATAACAAATTTGCAAGAATGAAATAGAGAAGGACAGAGGGGAGATGCATAGTTATCAGGAAGGAGAAGAAAATTGAATTTAATTTAATAAAAATTCTCACACTTATAATTGTCTTGGTTTCTGTGTGCAATATTCTAAGACTTGCATAGAACATTTTGACAGGCAACCAACCAGTCAATTAAATGGAATAAAACAGCATATTGTTATCTTGGCAAGATGTGACATACTATACCAAGAGCTGAGTTATGATAAATATATCAAATGATGAAAAAAATATTGGAAAGATAGAAAATCCTCAAATAGATTAAAAAAAAGAGTTGGCTATTTTTCTTATGAATAAAGAAAAGAAATCAGGGGCTTAGCAATCTAAAAATTGCAGGCCACATGTGGCTCCCAGGTTTTCTCATCATCGCACCATCATAGGTTTCTCACTGTTATAATAGACAGTTGTAGAATTAGGGAAAATATTAAGGGTATGAAGCAAGAGAAAGAAAAGGAAAAATGCTATTAGAATTAATGTATCACTTGAGTATTGAGAGTTATTTTTAAATGGCCATGTGAAGGTGTGGTTTAGAACTGTACCAAATGCAGGTCTAAAATTAATTCTTTGAAAATTTGAAAATCAATTCATTTTTATGAATATTTAGTTGTCTACACTATTGAAATGAGAATTTGATAACTACAGAAATGAAATTATTTATTGGGAAAGCCATATTGAATATCTAATTAATTCTGATAATGTAACTGACTTTTTTTGCCCTAGAGATATCAGCAAATCAATTGGAATAATATTATGATGTATTCTATTAATTGGTAAAAATAAATTATTTCAGTCCATAAGATGACAAGGGTTATATATATTTTTAACTGTAATTATTTTCCTATAAAAGACAAATCAAAAAGAAAGAAAGAAAGAAATTGCAAAAATTAAGAAGACACTAAAATTAAAAAATTTATAGAGCTTTTTAAATCTCTCTCTCTCTCTCTCATCAAACAGGTCAATTTTGGCATTTCTGTAAATTCTGATTTCAAATTTTCACAATCCATTCTTTCACTGTTGATTGTAGGTTACATGTTGAACCTACAACTCTGGTCTGGTGTTTAAGACACCAGGCTAGAAACCAGGAGACTGAGTTCTACTCTTGCCTTAGCCATGAAAATCACCTGGGTGTCTTTAGATCATTAATTCTCTCCCAGCTCTCCCAACTCACTTCACAGGGTTGTTGATGTGGGGAAAATAGGAGGAGGAAGGTGTGGTAGATGTATTCACTGCCTTGAGTTATTCATAAAAATAATAAAGGCACAATATTGTAAATATTGTAAATAATATTCAAATATCACATATTTTAAAATGTTTGTGGCAGGAACAAAGTATAACTTGATTCCACTTCTAAATTTGGTGCTCACTCCCAAAGGAGTCGCTGCTGACTGGGTCCTTCTGTCACTCTTCTCAGATGATTAGTTATCCTGACCTAACATACTAACACACCTTGTGGGGCTGGCGGGATTTTAATTAAAGTAATAACCCTTAGGATTAAAATAAGATTAAAGGCTAAATCTCTAAATAACAGCAACCAATGCCAGTGCAGTGAGCATGCAAAGAGTGAATATAAATAACACAGCAATGTAAAAAACTGCCGTTTGTGGTGAGAAATGTCACTTAGGCTAAATTGTCCCAATATCTCTAATGCCAAGGGTCTAAATAAGGCATATCCTTCCCTATCCATTGGCCGGTGGTTAAATAGCGTAGATTTGGTCCAGATTTTCATTGAAGCTCTCGGTAGAAGACACAAATAAGCTTCTGAAACTGTTCTGCAGCCACTCTGTAGGCCTAGCAAAAGGTCTATGGGGCTCACCTTTCCAGCCAGGGATGATGTTTCAAGAAACTGCAGCTCATCCAGGGTTCACAGTGACTTCTGCCCTCAACTAAAATTGTCACCTGTCTTATGCAGCAGGAATGCAGTCCACTGCCCAGAATGCAGCAGCAATTCTCCCTCCAAAAGTATCTCTCTCTCTCTCCTCCCTCCCTCCCTCCCTCCCTCTCCCCTCCCTCTCTCTCTCTCTCACACACATCAAGAAATCCAGAGCCTTAACATCACAACATCACAATCCCCCAATTCCCTGGTCTCTCCTATCTCCCTCTCTTATGGCCCAGGATGCAGCTTCAATTCTCACTTCAGGAGCAGCGGTTTCTCCCTGAATTTTTCTAATTTCCTTCTCCCCAAGCTGCCTCTCCTTTTCTTCTCCCTGGACTGCTGGGATCTATAGTTTTTCTCTTAGGGACTTTGCTTCTTTATTTTGGAGACTATATCTGCCAGAAATCTACTCAGCGGTGCGTTGCTCCCGGTTTGGCCCAGTTCTGCAAACCGGTAGCGGTGGTGGTGGGAGGCTCTGCCCACCTGCCCGGGATGCTTCTGCACATGTGCAGAACAGTCGTGTGTGAGCGCGCACGCGCACGCGAACCAGTAGCAATGAGATTTAGAACCCACTACTGAATCTACACCCTGTTCAGAGTTGAAAGGAGAGGTTCCAGGCAGCCAGGCATTGGAGAGCACTAGTTAACTGGCCTATTGTAGCTCAGCTGTTTGCAGACAGTCCCAGAAGTTTGTACTTATTTGGAAATACTGAGCAGTAGGGAGAGAAACAAACAGAAACTGTATGTCTTTATATAAATCATGATATGGGGGGGGGGGAAACTCCTGATACAACAGGGCTCCATAAGAATGCATCCCTAAATGTATTAAGCTGCAGAATAAAATTGTTAAAATTACCTGTTGTTTTGGTCTGAGATTAATGCAAAATATTCATAAATATTGTGTTTTATTTCCCTTACTATTTCTTGGAGAAAGCAGTTGTGCTATCAGAGATCCAGAATTAATTGCATTATCATAAAATATTAAAATAGTACTAAAGCCACAAGTTGTGATGTAGTTGCATCAGGGCTGTGCTATGATAACCCTAGATTGAATGCATGCAGTAAAGCACAGAGGTGAATCTGCTTTTGTACTGCATTATCAGATGGACAGTTGTGGTGGCTGCTAGAGGGATGCTTTTCCATTACAATGCGTAGGCAATTGAAAAGCTTCCCCAAAGAGCTTTTCCATGTCATTAAAATTGTGCAAAGCTTTGAAAGGTGTTTCAATATGATGACAAAGCTCCTTATTAAATCTGCTTCATGAAAACAATATTGACCTCTCACTTCTAACAGTGAAGTGATGCAACAATGTTACTTGGCCTCATTTGCTTTGAGATACGCTGTGCTTTCTCTTGCAGATTCTGTGCTTGAGAAGAAGATGCAGTGAGTGCTGGAGAGAAGGATGAGAGAAGATGTTTTCCGCAATGCTGTCTAAAATGATATTGGAAGAGTGACTAAGGCAAGTGTTATGGGACTACCCGCAGCAGGCACGGAAGACCTCCCAGCATACACCAATTCAGATCTGGAGCTCCACCACATCGAGCCTGAGTTCAGCAACCTGTGTACAATGGATGATATTTCAACGGGTACAGATATGAGACTGCAGTGCCAGGCATTAAAGATAAGGTTGCTACACCTGTTCCTGCCTATCATCAATAGGATAATTCAGTTCATTAAAAACAAAAATAAGTTTTTACTTGTTATCATTGTTTGTATAATTTTTGTTCAAAGGGCATATCTAGCAGGTAAGGCAAGATTCAAATCTGATTACACCAATACAAAACAGAAAATATATCTAAGGCGGTAATTGATCATGACATTGTGTATTTGTTTATTGTATCTTTAAATCACCCATCAGTAATAACTGTCTGGATTGTTTCATATCTATAAAATTACAATATGAATGCATTAAAAACATGTATCTTAAAGCATGATATTAAAATAAAATACATCATAAAAACAAATAATAAACCAGCAGCATTGCATAATGCAATGAGTTTTACTTATAATAGCTAAGATAAAATTGTGAATGAGAGCTCAAAAAACAAACAAAAAATCAACAACAACAACAACAAAAGAACAATCTAGCCATTCCTAAAGTACCTCTGAAAATTGAAACGTGTCTGCCCGTCCTTCAAATGGGCCATGATGCAGGCATCCAGTTATCTTCTCTGAGATAGTCTTTTGCAAATGGATTACCACTTCTAAAGAAGCTTCTTTCCTGATTTTGCAGGAATTCATGTGGGATTGTCCTGGGCACATTGGGTATGTATCAGGGGTGGGTTGCTCACTTACGGATACTGGTGTGCTGCTCGCGCATCTCCACGTTTCATGCGCGTGCTCGCTCACTATGTGCGCATGCCCCCTCGCCCGATTTTGCTTCTGCGCATGCACGGAAGCAAAATCTCACTGAAATCTCGTGAGGGGACGCATGCGCGTGCGAGATTTTGGTGGGATTTTGCTTCCATACATGCACAGAAGCAAAATCTCGCCAAAATCTCGCATGCACGCGCGTCCCCTCACAAGATTTTGGCGAGATTTTGCTTCCCAGAAGCAAAAAAAAGCCCAAAAATTCTTTTAAAAAGATGGCGATGCGCACGATGGACCGCCGAAGACGGCACCGGAGCTGTCATGTGCAAATTGCATAATCGGCGGGTCCCTACCAGAGCTGCACACTGGACCGCACCGGTAGGAATCCACCCATGGTATGTATGTAATAATGATGAGATGTGGCTAGAGTTAATGTCTCTGTAATTTAGACCAGGGGTGGGTTCTAACTTACTTCGCCACCAGTTCGCTTCCTCCTGGGCAGCTTAGCTGCGTGCACATTGCACACTGTGTGGCCGTGCCGTGCCACACTTTGCGCATGCGCACATGTGCAGTGCCAAAAACTCGGCTTCTGCACATGCACAAAAGCAAAAACCAGTAAAAAAAAGCAAAAAAAGATGGCGGTGGCCATGGACCAGCACTAACAGAACCAGCTCTGTGATGTCACCACCAGTTTACTACTGGTTCTTTAGAACCAGTTAGAACCAGTAGGAACCGAGCTCTGATGATAGACACTGGTGAAACACAAGCTTGCTTCTATTGTTTCTGTGTGTCCAGAGTCACAGGATCCCCAGATAGGGAATTTCTCTATACTGGCCTTTGAGGATAACTGAGGGGATGGCAATAAAGCTCTTCAGTGGTTAGGCATTTCTATTTAAAGGAAAGCTGAGGAAGTCTAATATGGAAGAAAAGATAGATAGAAGTTTATTGGATTGACTGAGCAAGTAAAAAAAGTGTTCCAGTATTTTTAACCATTTCAAATTTCTTTTGAAGTCATGCACTGGATTGCACATATATGCTATGTACCTATTCTTAAGAATTTGCATTACATGCAGCTGCAAAACAACTGTGATGGCTTCAGGAATATTTTTCTCTCTTTTCTTTTGATTTCCTGTCTTGGCATGGACATAAATTGTTACTGGAGAACAAAGTGGCTTCAATAGGTCAGTGTGCCTTGTATCATCTCAGACTGAAATAACAGCAGTACCCTAGCTGGACACAGATACCATAAAATGTTGCCAAGTTGTGTACAGCAAAAATCTATCAGATGATGACCTGTGCCATAAAACTAGTCTTAATGGCCATCTAGTCTGTCATACTAGAGTGAATGTGATAGATTTAGTCTGCCACATACCAACTGTTATGCTCCCTTACACCCATATAATGCTCCTATTTCTCCTTCTAGATTCCCTTTCAATGTTGTTTTTTTAATATATTCTTGTTTTCGAAAATATTTTTATGCTTTTTAATTGTCTGTGTCCCACCCCCCCTATGCTAGTCTTTGACCATAACCAAGATTTTATTTGACTTATGTAATTTCCAGCAAGCAGAAATGTTTCAATTTTAAATAGTTCAAAAATAACATTTAAGAAATGAAAATTAAAAGTAAGATAGACAAGTGCACCTTTAAGTTAACATTTTAGTATTGAACTGCCATCTTCTCATGGTTACATTTTTAACTATACAATTCTTGTACCACAGTTCCACTGTCTTTTCAAACTGTTGAAGGAGCTGCTTCATTTGCAAGACTTATAAGGTTGTATTGGAAACTGCTTCTGGCTATATCCATGCACAGCCTACTCCCCAGTGGTAGGATTCAATTTTTTTAGCAACAGGTTCTGCGGGCGTGGCTTGGTGGCCGTGGCTTGGATTGGCGGTCATGTGACTGGGTGGATGTGGGTGGGTAGTCATGTGGGTGGTCATGTGACTGAGTGTGCATGGCTAACTCAACATCACTAACGTCGAGGGGCGCCTCACCCGGCCCCTCCCCTCCCAGCCACTCCTTGTCACATCCGGCCTATAGTTCTGTAAACATGTTGTTCACCTTTTTTCAACTTTATTATCTATATACTATAGAGGTACTTTAATGGACCACTGAAAGGAGGAAATGGCTCACATGCTTTGCCCAAGAGTGTGATAGGCAGGTCACAAAACAGGCTTTTGAGGGGCTGCCACAAAGAGGAGGGGGCAATATATTTTCCAAAGAGGCAGAAGGCAAAACAAGAAGCAATAGATGGAAACTGAACAAAGAGAGAAGCAACCTAAAACTAAGGAGAAACTTCCTGACAGTGAGAACAATTAACCAGTGGATTGTCTCCAGACATTCTGGGTGCTCGATCACTGGAAGTTTTTAAGAAAAGACTGGACAGCCATCTCTCTGAAATGGTGTAGCCCCCCCCCCCAAAGTCCCTTCTAAGTGTTATTCTGATATTCTGACACCTTTCCCAGGCCCTCCACTCAGATTTTGGCATCTTCAGTTTTCCTGCCTGAGCAGGGGGTTGGACTAGATGACCTCCAAAGTCCCTTTCAATTCTGTTATTCCATTATTCCTGAGAAACACACACACACACACACACAATTTAAGCAAATTCCTTTGTTTTTGAGACATTAGAATCAGAAGGTACCTTGGAGGTCTTATAGTTCAACCTTCTGCTCAAGGCAGAAGACCTCATAAATACACAAGTTTGCAGACATCCTGGCTTTGGCTGCAAGAACTGCAGGCAGCCTTCCCCACCACACACTTCCTCCTCCCGCCACCCCATGCAAGGTGGGAGGCCCGAGAGAAACCGCCTGGTCTGGGCACACAGCCCTCCATGACGGAGCCCTTCCCAGGAAGCAAAGCAAGAACTTACTGATCCATCCTGAAGGTGAACTCCAGAGTGGCAGCAGTGGCAGCAGTGGCAGCAGAAGGAGAGGTTCAGAGTGGCGGCGGCAGCGCTCCAGGCAGCTGTCCCTCGAGGTGGAATTTTTTCTCAGGCCTCCCACCCATCACCCATTCTTGCATCCCTTGTTGGTGCTGGGCATCCCTTGGGCACTCAGGGAGATGCTTCATGTATGCTCTGGGTATGCAGCTGTTTCTCTCTACCTCTGATCTTGCTTGGAGAGCATCTTGTGCAACACAGCAAAATTTAGCAGCTGTGAGCCACCATTTTCCTCTAAGTCCCATCCAGAAAGCGCTGCAGCAGAGAGAAGCAGCCAGGTTGAATGCTGTTTCTCTCTGCCGCAGCACTTTCTGGATGGGACTTACAGGACCCAAAGTGGCAACTCATGGCTGCTAAATTTCACTGTGCTGCACAAGACATTTTCCCAGCAAGAGCAGTGGTGGAGAGAAAACAGTTGCTGATTCAGAGAACGTGTGGAGCGGCTCCATGTGCTCTCTGGGTCAGCGGCTGCTTCTCTCCACTGCTGCTCTTGCTGGGAGAGTGTCTTTCGCAGCACAATGAGCCTCGGGCACTCGGGGAGAAACTCCTCGTGTTCTCCTGAGACAATGGCCCGACTCAGCTGCTTCTGTCTGCCACAGTGCTTTACGGATGGGACAGTAAGGTAAGAACCTTACCCAAACAACTTCAGTCCACCTGCACCCATGCAGCCCCTGCCCCTCTGCTTCCCCCCTGCCTGTGCTTCCCCCGCCCACAGCCCTTTGGCTGAGTGTGGCAGGCCGCAGCAGGGTAAATTGCTTTGGCCCTGGGGGAGGGTGTAGTTTGATACCAGGGCAGGGTTCTCGACGTGAACATGGGCAGTGAGCATAGATTTCCCAGGGGAAATGCATTCAACAGCCCTGGGGGTGAGATGTAAGCAAAACAGAAACTTATCTAACTAGGGACTTCCAGTTGTCGTCGCAGCGATTTCAGACACAGAGGAACAGGTCTATGCATTCCCTGTGCTGAGTTCTTCCTGTTTGTGGGCTCCAGAGAGAGCCTAAGCCGCCCTGAAGGGGTGGTGAAGCAAAGTGGGGCACCCTGTGAAGTAGGGGAGAGTCGCAACTCTCCTGTCTGGCCTGGGGTTTTTTCCCCTCTTGGCCGTGGCAAGAAGAAGAAGCAGCCTAAAGATGGCTGCTACAAAGCTGGGACAACCGATGAATAACAGCTAAGACTAGTGCAGGAGAGAAGAAGGTGAGCTGTGATGGAACAGGTGGGAGAGGATTTTTCTTTGTTTTAAATTACCTCAAGAAACAATTCAGAACTATTTGCCCAGAACTATGTGTTTAAGCAGCACCCAAGCCTTTTGGGGCATGTTGAAGAAATACCTAACTGGAAATTAAAGCTGCTGGAGAATAAATAATAGATTTTGAAATAAACAGAAAAGGGACTCTTAAATTGGGAAGAAGCGGTACTGGGAAGGCATTTTTTTTAAATATTGGAATTATCTATAGACAAAACTTACTCTGCTTATATATTCGAATAATCCAAGCGACAATGGACTAGTGAACTGAAATCTAAGTGGAGAGTGCCACCTGCTGACAAAAAGGGAAACTACAAGGAAGTGATTGGGTTTTTTTTATAACCCCTGGGTATATTCAAATAGAACTCAATGTTACCCTATGAAATACAAAGAATTGGGACCAATTTACTCCTTGAAGGAGAGCTTAAAGACTAAATAAATAGTTCTTGGACTGTTGGATGAAAATTAACTTTCTTTAAAAAATAAAATAAGACATTTAAAAAGGACAATTGAGTGGAATTGTCCAGGAGATGGATCTACTCTTTCAAAATTCAAAAGACATCATGGACAAAGGATTTAAGGACATTATGGAAAAAAATGGAAAATATTATACAAGGGATGATGGTGACAGACCAAGACATCCAGGAAAGGGAGGAGCCAAAAGAAGAAATGAAGAAGGAAGGGGACAGAGAGATTACAATGAAAATAATAGTGATTGATGAATTAAACCAGGAGGAAAACATACAAAGAGAGTTGGAAGATATGCTTGAAGTGGAGGCAAGGACCTCAGTAGATATTTTAGAAAATAGACAGTGGATGAGGGTAGAAGTGGGAGCAACACTTAGATTGGACTTCCAAGAAATAAATATAGATGGAGACTTAAGAGACGAATGGGGACGGCAAGTAAAAAAAAAGAGTAGCAATTGAAGTATCGCAGCGGACAAGAGACAATGGATTGATGATTATTGTTTTCTTTCTTTATTGCTCTTTTGACTTCCTTTTCTGCTTTCCTCTCCTTTTTTTTAAAGCATAGCTATTAAAGTATAAAACAGGCAAAAGATAATGGGTGGATGATTCCATTTTTTTATTGGTGTTTTGAGTTGTTTTCTTCTCACTCTCTACTTTTTTTCTTTTCTCTTTTTTTTAGGCAGGTGACTTGATTAGAAGTAAGACAGGAAAGAAAGAACAAGACTTTTAATATAGGGTGACATGATTAATAGCTAGAGTAAGTGATAGAAATAAAAGGAATATTAATGTATACATTTTTATTTGATAAAATAAAAATAACAATGACAAATAGGTGCAATATTTGAATAAGAATAGATTGTAACCTAATATGGATGTGTATTGTTATTAGAAATACATAAGTTAACAGGGGCGCAAAGGGTGAGGGCTCCCCAGGTAGCCTGTCTCCTGCTCCAGGACTTCGGATGCCTCCGCTTATGCGGAGCAAGATGCCGCGACCACCGCTGCTTTTACAATGGGATTTACAATAATTTGAAGCATTAAAGAAAGCAGACAGAGAAAGGCAGGAGACCAGAAGGGCAAGTATCCTAATCTTTAACTCCACTACGGAATTTCACTTCGGGAAGTTACAAAGTAGCGCTAATAAGCAATAAAATGGCGATCGGAGATCAAGGGCGTGGAAGTGAAAGTGATTAAGTTTCGTTTTGCCAGCAGCTCCTTTTATGGAAACTTCTGATCCTGAGAATTGGCTTTTTTCTTCTTGTTTCCTGATTTTGGACTAAAATAACAACTTATATTTTAAAAAAAACTAACTGGTTTTGTATTTGGAAAGAACTTTGTCAATTAGAGATTTGGCTTTCTCTTTGTATTCTTCCGGAAATGTTGGATTTTGATGAGCTTTTCTATTTTTTTTAATCTAATACTTCAAATGGCTTCTAAACCTGGAAAGACTGTTTCAAATAAAAGAACTGAATATTCCTCTGTTTATACTTCAAGAATGCAACTCACTTCTGACTTAACACCCCCACAGACTCTAACACCTGAAAATTTATTTAATACTTTAAAAGTTATGAAAAATGAACTGGTTATGGAATTTAACTTAAAAATCAATGAAATTGATTTTTCATTCATCAGAGCTGAAGTGGTGCAGTGGTTAAATGCAGCCATTGCAGGCTGACTGCTAGTTCAACAGTTCAGCTGTTCAAATCTCACTAGGCTCAAGGTTGACTCAGCCTTTCATCCTTCCGAGGTCGGTAAAATGAGGACCCAGATTGTTGGGGGCAATATGCTGAACTCTGTAAACCGCTTAGAGAGTGCTGTAAAGCACTATGAAGCGGTATATAAGAAAAGTGCTATTGCTATTGCTATAAATTAATTTTAAAAATGCAGGCTGCTTTAGAGGAGATGGATCAACAAGTGAGGAAGGATGCGCTAGATGTTTTTAAAGGATTAGCAGTAAATATGGAAATTCTGGAGAATGATGTGGAAATAACTAAACAATCCTTGATAACCTCGGGGGAAAATATAGACAAAACTCAAAATGACATTGCAAATCTTGAAACAGAGGTGTTAATGACTCAATTCAGAAGTATGGAATTTGCTATAAGGGTGAGGGGCCTGAAAGAGGAAAAATATGAAGATTTGAAAGGAAGGATGGTGGAGGCTTTGGAGCAGGTGTCTGAAATGTTTAAAGAGGAACTGGCTACGCAAATTGATAAGCTATACTGTGTCAATTCTTGGTTTGCCAAACAAAAACACCTGCCAAGGGACATTGTAATATATTTTACCACAAGGGTGGTACGGAATAAAATCCTACAGGTGACTTTTAAGAACAAGCTTCAGGTAAATGGCCAGGAAGTAATGACATTGAAAGAAATTCCTCCTAAAATGCTTAAAGCCAGAAAAGATTATACCTTTTTGGTAGAAGAGCTTAAAAGACAGAACCTACAGTACAAATGGGATGCCCCAACAGGGATAGTGGTGAGATATTTGGAAAAAAGATACCGGCTTAATACGGTAATGAAAGCTACTGATTTTTATGTCAAAGTTCTAAATGCTGACATATCCAAAATTCCAGAAGCATGAAAGCAACAGAAGAGGAGAAGGGAAAGTCATCTATATTTGTTCAAAAGGAAAGAGCTTTGAAGATTCAAGGTGATTTACAGAGCCAGACAGATGTTTATAATGTGGAAAAGGAGACAAAGGATCAGAGTCAGATGAGAGTTGAGCTGACAAACCCAAAACCGCCAAGCTACAAAAGGCTGCAAGAACCAGATTCAAAATTTAATCGAGAGGAAGGAATGGTCAGAGTTTGGTGTTAGTGTGGGAATTTACAGGACAGATGGAGAGATTAATGTGAACTGATATTTTGCAGCAAGAAAATTATTGAGGAAATTACTTTGATAGTTTTGTGTGTTTTTTTCTTCTTGTTCTGTTCTGGTTTCCTCTCTTTCCCTTTTTTTTCTTTTTTTTATCAATATATTTTAAAATAATTAATGATTCAGAATTTTTGTGAAATTAATAATTTTATATATTGTAATATTAGGTTACTAATATTGTGTTTGACTTTATGATTAAGTTTAAGGTTTTTGAGTTACAAGGGGTTAAAGAAATCTTAAAATATTGGAATTAATAATTTGATAGAATATTTTAAATACTTAGGTATTTTGAATAGGTATAAATACTTAATATTTACTTAATATTTATGTAATATTTACTCAAGTTTTATTTAATATTGAGGAAATGATGTGATATTGCAACTGAATGAAATGGGGAGGAAAGACTCTCTTTTTTTTCCTTTTTTTCCTTTCTCTTTTCTCTTTTTTATTATTAGATCATATAGATTATATAAAGGAAAGATATTTAATGGGGTAAATTATCAGCCTGAGATACTGAATGGTGTTTGATTAACAATATGCTTGATTTTCTGATTATATTTAAAAAGTTTTGAATAATTAGGAGTTAAAGACTCAAAGAAATGTGGAAATTAAGAATTTTTTAAATTTAATTTAAATTTATTTTATTGAATATTATGCCCTGTACTTTCTCTGGGAAGTCCGTGGGGTGGGGGGTGAGGGGGTGAGGGGAAGGGGGGTAGGTAGGGGTTTGGGGAGAAGGGTGGGAGAAAAGAGAAAAATGTTTGTACTTTGTACTAATAAAACTTTTTTTGAATAAAAAAAAGAAATACATAAGTTGATGGAATGTAATAGTAATGTTTAATATGATTAGTTTTATTTGTATTGGAATGCATGGCGTCCAGGTGCCACACTGTTCACGCATTGATTTGACATTTTTATTTAAAAATATATTAAAAAAGAAAGAAATTTACCTAACTAGGGAGTGGCGAAGGCTTAGGTTGGGAGTGAGGAAGCCGGAGAGCAGCTGGGCCGCAGGGGCCACGTGGTTGAGGCAAGGGAGCCAAAGAGCAGCTGTAGCTATGCCGCGGTGTGACTCTAGGCACCAGCCAAGCCATGCGAAGCTAATAAGTAGTGGCTGGGCAGGGCCAGCCAGCAATTTAATAACAGGTTCAGCCGAAGTGGTGCAAACCAGTTGAATCCCACCACTGCTACTCCCCCTCCTTTTTTTGGAAGATGCTTCAGAAAGTGTGCTAAGTGCCTCCCCAAATCTATCGCTCAAATCACCATGGCATCCCTGAGCACACATGTGGATGCACAGAAAGTAATGCTATTTTGAGGAAAATAAAAACAATTTGACACAAGAACCTAGATTAGTGTGCTTTGATAAAGACACCGATATCATATCTGTGTTTTCTACTGGCCTAATTTCCAAGCTGTTATCTTTGCTAGCTTTATAATATTTCATGCATCGACATTCTGCTGATATAAGGAAATAAGAATATAGTATTGGATGCAGCTGCTTTCCTCTCCCACCTGACCTACTTAAACCCTATCAATTTGAATAAGGAGGCAGATATATGTGCATGGAAAAACTTAAAAAATAAACTACTCTGCTACTATTATAGTTTTATTTTTCAGAAATGATGCTTTGACAGATCTTTTTTTTAACTTGAAAGGGATGAGAAATGCAGCACTCCAGAGTTACTTTCAAGCTGAAGGGTGCCTTTTTAGTCTCCGTTCATAATCCTTAGTGAAATACACTATTCTCTCATACATGACATTGTTCTGCTTTTATCTCATGGTCAAACCTAAGATAGCCAGCACAGGCACAGAGTCAAGAGAGTGTCGAATAATATTCCATATTATTATGGGTCTCCATAAATTGCTGCCATTATTGTGCTTGCACTCTGCTTTCAGCTGCTGTTGCAGCATTTTCTTTTCTACCAACCATGGAAATCTGTCACTTTTCTGATATCAGAAATATTACCCCTGCTTTCAGAGGAATGGGCTTTGTTTGAAGCAAACTGTTGTATTGACTGTGCTGCTAGTTTGCCATAATGGCAATTTAAAGGTAAGATTAAATATAAAACAGAAGCGAGCATAAACCATGTTCTTTTGTTTCTCTTGTAGGGAGCCTAAGGTGACCAGACGTCCCGCTTTTGGCGGGACAGACCCGATTTTAAGCCAATTGTCCCGCGTCCCGCATCGTTTCAAAAAAGTCCCGCTTTTTTGAAACGACGCCTTCTGACCGGATGTCTCCCACACAGAAATCTGCGGCCGGTGTAAAAAAAAAATCAGAGCCGGGATGTTTCTTCACATCAGTGCCGCTTCCAGCGAAAGGAAAGGAAGCGCCTCATCCACAATCCCGCCCGCACCTTTTTTTTCTCTCTTCCTCTCCCCAGGGTGATTCCCAGCAACGTCCAGGGACTCTTTCAGCAGCCGAGCCAGGCCCCGCCCAGCTTCCTCCCCGCCTCCCGCATGTTATTCACTCTTTGAATCTCGGGCCCTCCCCCCCCCGCAGAGAGCAGAGACAGGTTGGCCTGGCTCCGGCTCCTTTCCTCCCCAGGAATCCTTTCCTGGGTCTGCCACACGGGGGGAAGGAGCGGAGGCGTGGGGCACCCGCCGGACGCCGCCCAGGAGAGAAGACCAGGCCCGGCTGGCAAGGGCCAGGAAGGATTTTTCCCGCGCCGTCAGCCAGCTTTTCCTCCAGGCCAGACGCAGCAGAGGCTGCAGCTTTGTGCACCACCACCACCCCTTCATCGCAGCCTTTACCAATGCCATGGCCGGGGCCGCGGCTCGTCTCTGCTGCGTCTGGGCCGGGTCTTCTCTCCGGGGCGGCGTCCGGTGGGTGCCCCACGCCTCCGCTCCTTCCCCCCGTGTGGCAGACCTGGGAAAGGATTCCTGGGGAGGAAAGGTGCCGGAGCCAGGCCAGCCTGTCTCTGCTCTTTGCGGGGGGGAGGAGCCGCTTCTTGGGAGCGATCTTGCCAAGCTACTGCCGGCTCCCGAAGGGGAGGCGGGAGGCGAGGAAAAGCCTCCCGCCTCCCCCCCACCCACCTGGACGCTGACATTAGCATCTTTTGCCTTCTGCGCATGCGCAGAGGGCAAAACTCAAATGACGGCATCCAGGCGGCCCCGGCCCCCCGCGCCAATGTCCCGCTTAAAAAAAAATCTGGTCACTTTAAGGGAGCCCCCTCCCCAGAAAATCAGTTGAGAAGGAAAAACACCCCAAGAAATAGAAAAGACTTTCCACAATGAGAAAATCAAACCACACTCCCTTACTGACTAGGGAAACCACCTGGAGTGGTTTTTCCAACAAGTTAAGTATCCATGAATGAGATACTTTTGTTCTCATTCACAAAAGTAAAGTGCTTATTGAAAACAGATACCAAGCATCTGGAACAACTCCATTCAGAGGGAGAAAGTGTTGCAGGCTATAGCCTATTCATAAATAGAATGATTGCCAGCTACAGGTTTTGCAAGAAGCCAAAGGTTAAATGGATTAAAATGCAAACAATAACATTTAATCTACATTCCCCCACTTGACCTAGAGGGCAAGATGTGACTCCTCAACCTCAATAGGAGCTAGCCTACCACAATTAAAATATTAAAAAGCACACATGCCATGTTCCCCTGAAAATAAGCCCTAGCCTAATTTTTTTAAAAAAATTATTGAACATTTTCAACATTAAAAAACACAAAACACAAAAACACATAAAACAAACAGTTTTCCTCATTACAGCGACTTCGTACCAGTATCACTAGTATCCATAAATTATCTAAATTCTAATTTTTAATACATTCTACTCTATTATTACATTACTACTTACACACATATACATTTTAATACATTCTCTTACACACATACACAGAGGTATTCATATATTATTATCTATTTCTTATTTCATACTCTTCTTTCTATTTTATAGTCAAGTATACCACCTACTCCAGACCTGATAATACTCAGATTCATTTTTCTCGTTCAGTTCCATTGTCATCTTGTCCATCTTGGCACATTCCAGTATTTTACTAATGATTATGGCATCTGGCAGGCAATCAGCCTGTTTCCAATTTTGCACTATTGTAATTCTAGCAGCTGTCAGTATATGCAGTATTATATATTGGGTTTTCCTGTCCATTTTCACCTCCAAGATACCAAGAAGGAATAGTTCCAGTTTGATTTCTATTTTTTGTCCTGTAATTTGTTCCATCCAATTCCTTATTTTACACCAATACTTCTTTAACTTTGGACAGGTCCACCACATGTGATAAAAGGTTACCCTGTTTATACCCACATCTTCAACATTGTGCTGAACAATTTGGATACATTTTGGCGAATCTCGCTGGTGGTAGATGCCAACAGTAAAACATTTTGTAAAGATTCTCCTTGTACGCTGCCGATTTTGTTAATTTATAATTCTTTTCCCATAATTTCTCCCAAAGGTCGAATTCAATGATATACCCGAAATTTCTGGCCCAACTAATAATTGTTTCCTTCACAGTTTCTTCTTCCATTTTAAATCTTAAAAATAAATTGTACACTTTTGTAATCATTTCCCCCCCTGTTCCTAACAATATTTTATCTAATTCCATTTGTTTTCTGTAAATACCAAATTGTTCTACATCTTTTTTATATCTTGTTTTGATTTGAAGGTAAGGCTACCAGTCAATCTTTATTCGTTGATTTTTTAATGTCTGCTCTGATTTTAATACTCCTTGTTCATCTAATAATTCTGAATATCTCACCATCTAACTTAGGTCTAAAGCGTTTGGATATATCATGGCCTCCAATGTTGACACCCAAACTGGAATTTTCCTATAATGGTTCTTCTTTATTTTCTCCCAGACTGTTATCAGAGCATCCCTCACTAAATGCCTCTGAAAATATGCATGAGTTTTGTTCTTCCCTTCCCAGAGGAATGCATGCCAGCCGATTCGTGGATTGTGACCTTCTAATGTCAATATCCTTTTACATTTGAGTTGAACCCAGTCCTTGATCCACGTCACGGCTGCCGCATGATAGTAAAGCTCCCAGTCTGGGAGACCAAAACTCCTTTACTTCTCAAATCCTGCATTAACTTACGTTTGATCCTGGCTTTTCTCCCCAACCAAATAAATTTTGATATCATCTTGTTTAATTGTGCAAAGAAAATTTTCTTTAACTTTATTAGTATCGTTTGGAAAAGATATAAAAATTTAGGTAGTATATTCATTTTTATTGTAGAGATTCTGCCAATTAGAGATATCTGCAATTTTGCCCATTTATCCAAATCCTTTTGTGTTTGTTGTAATAATTTGTCATAATTATCCTCTTTTATCGAGGAACATTTTGCAGTTACCCATATTCCCAAATACTTCACCTTCTTAGTAATTTGAATCCCTAATTTCTCTTCCACTTTCTTATTCTGCTTATTGGTCAAATTCTTGGTTAAAAGTTTAGTTTTCTCTTTGTTTATTTTAAGCCCTGCCACTTTGCCAAATTCTTGTATTTTCCCTAATAATTTGATTTCCGTCTCTATTTTATCCTCTATAATAAAAACCAAATCATCGGCAAAAGCTTGCAATTTATACTCTTCCTTTTTTATTTTAAGTCCTTTTATTTCCATCTTTTGCCTAATTTGTATTAATAATACTTCCAAAGGTAGTATGAATAAGAGGGGGGACAGAGGACATCCCCGTCTCACCCCCTTAGTTATACTAATGTTTCCCCATTTATTATTATTTTTGGTTGGTGTAAATCGCCCTGATCAATCCCGTAAATTTCCCCCCAAAATTCATAATGCTTAATTGATTAATAAGAAAATTCCAATTCAGGTTGTGAAACGCTTTTTGGGCATCAACAAATATTAGTGCTACTTGTTTTTCGGAGTGGGCCTCATAATATTCCAGAATGTTCATTATAATCCGGGTGTTATGTCTTATATGTCTGTTAGGTAGAAACCCATTTTGATCGGAATGTATGATTTCATTAAGTATTTTTTAAGTCTTTTAGCCATTATTGTTACAAATATTTTGTAGTCAGCATTCAAGAGCCGAGATGGTGCAGTGGTTAAATGCAGCACTGCAGGCTACTGCTAGTTCAGCAGTTCAGCTGTTCAAATCTCACCGGCTCAAGGTTGACTCAGCCTTCCATCCTTCTGAGGTCGGTAAAATGAGGACCCAGATTGTTGGGGGCAATATGCTGAACTCTGTAAACCGCTTAGAGAGGGCTGTAAAGCACTGTGAAGCGGTATATAAGTCTAAGTGCTATTGCTATTGCTAACAGCGAGATTGGCCTATAATTTTTAATTTGTTGTTTATCTGTGTCTTCTTTGGGTATAAGGGTTATTAGTGCCTCTGTCCGTGACTTGGGTAGTTTTGCCTGTTCCAATGCTTCATTATATACCTCTAGTAGTAGTGACTCCACTGCCTGTTGTATTTCTTTCTAAAATTGCAGGAATTCCATCCGGCCCCGGGGTTTTATTGTTTTTTGTTTTTGAATTGCCGTTTTCATCTCCATCATCGTAATTTTATCATTTATCATTTCTTTAGTTACATCTGATACTAAGGGGAGACTTCTCTCATTTAAATAATTCTTAGTATCTTCTTCCACTATTATTTCCTGATTATACGTTTTAAAGAATTTTGGTACAATGCCCTTCTTCTCTTCCATCTGATGACATATATTTCCCTCTTCATCTTATATTGTTGAATTGATTTTTTTCCATTTCCTTTTTTAATGTGTAGGCCAAACATCTCCCCGGTTTGTTTGTCTGTTCAAAATAGTTTTGTCTCATCAATCTGATTTTCTGAGCTATTTCTTCCTGTGTAATTAAATTAATTTTATGCTTAATCATTTCTTTTTCTCTCTTAGTTTTATCATCTTGGCAGTGTTGCATCCTACCTTCTAATTCTTCCAATTTCTTCTGCAACTCCAATTGTTGTTCTTTTTTTTTCCTTATTCTTTTTTGCCATATAAGCTATTGTTAATCCTCTGACATATTAAAGAACAACATTATTTGAAAATACCTGTCTGGCTCTCCACAATGGAGGCACTGCTTTATCCAAATGTTATTGATATAGAGAAGGTTACCAGATATAAAGATATTTTAAATGAAAAGGGGGAACATAAAACTAAACAGGAACTGAATGATTAATGGATTGAGATAACATGGTGGTCATATGTGCAGATACAATCTAGATATGAGAAGGATGTTAAAATGTATGGTTTAAATAAAGAATTTACAGAATTAGATCAGATATTAATTGATATTAATGCAATGAGTATTGTTGTAAACACTTTGATTATTATTTCCTAAAATGATTTGTACCCAGACAACACAGGGGTGGATTCTAACTTACCTCGCTGCCAGTTCACTTCCTCCCGCACCGCGTGGCCACGCCGCGTGGGTGTGCGCATGCAAAGCGAGTATGCGCATGCACAGTGGCAAAAAAAATCTGCCCCCCCCAAAAAAAGCCAAAAACAAGATGGTGGCTGCATGCACAGTGCTGGAAACTCGGCTTCTGCGCATGCTCAGAAGAATTTAAAAAAAAAAAATAAAAAAAATTTAAAAATTTTTAAAAAAAATTTTTTTTAAAGATGACGGCGCCCACAGACTGGCACTGACCGAATCAGTTCCGTGACATCAACAGCAGATCACTACCATTTCAGGCGAACCGGTGCGAGCCGGGAGGAACCCACCTCTGAGACAACACACTGTTCAATTGAAATTGGAATTTTTGTATGCTATAAAAATAAAATAAAAACTTATTACAAAAAAAACAAAATATATTGATCTTTGTAAAGATATCAGATATCCATGTAAAGAAGCCAGATCTCCTTTTTTGTTGATGATGCTCTTACAAGCCTCAGTTCATTCTGAACATTAAACTTTCACAGAAGTTCCTACAGTTTTTATAGATTACCTTACATTCTTCTTCACTTGTAGTATATGTTTCTCCTACTATTTTCTACTATGTCTTCCCCTCCCCCCAACATTTTAAAGAACTTTGTTATATCCATGCTTCCTTGTATAAATTTATTTTTGTGACTGTACTCTTAATCTCTCTTTTTGTAGGATTTCCCAATCTCACAGGACAATTTTCTCCTTTAGCATTTCATCTATCTATTAGTCTCTTATTTATTCTCCCTTGGAGTTAATCAAAATCATAAATTTAAATTTCATAAATTTAAGGATAAAATTATCACTATCCCTAAGGAACCAATTACCTTCACTTCTTCAATTAACTCATGACTGTTAGTTGGATAAACTCCAGGAGAGCAGACCCTCTTTTATTCCTTCCACCTTCTGATAATTGGAATTATCAGCAGAAGAGGACAAGAATTTATTGGACTTTTGTTTCTTGATAGAGTTAAATTCCTAACAGATGTCAAGATACATGAAATCTCTCATTTTTATATGAATGTGAGATATCAGGTTCAGAACATGTAAAGTATTGTTACTGTGCAGGGAGAACTAGCAATCCTAATTTTCTAATCTAATGCACATTTGGATGGTGATATCTCATATCCATGCAATGATCAATATTTTTAATTGCTATTTTATATTGGCAGATGTAAGACTCCTTTTCAGTTTCCTATTTTCCTGCTATCAACTTTAATAAAATATTTTTCCATTGGTGTCTATTATTTGAGCACTTTACTGAAATCTAGCTTGTGGCTTCTAATATAAAATCAAAATATAAATTATCAAACTCTATTAGTATATTGAAACTTAATTTTTTGGGCATACAGTAGATATTCAGTATTTTCTCAGGCTTTTGAGATTTCAAAGAACAAAATACAACTCATTGATATTATGGTTCCAGTTTTCAAACAGTTAATTCACAAATCAATAATTTTGTGGTTTTTGTTTCTATTTATTTACCAAAAATGCCTATCCATCATAAATCACACTGGATTTTTTTGTCTATAATAAGTGAAAACTCTTATTATATCACAGTGAGAAGTCAAATAAGAACAATCAGTCCTGAGATGCAAAGCAATCCTTGGAATAAAATGTAGCCAATTGAGGAAAACTCCAATACTCAATTCAGTTGGGCATCTTCCAAACTTGCAGCACTATGTTGGAAACTAAGGCACAGATAGCTGAGATAACCACCTATTTTTCATCAAGTAGCATTTGTATCATTATTTAAAGTATCACAGGCAAAACAATGAAGCCAAATAGATTAGTTTAAATTGTTTTGCATGAAGAATGCCTCATTGGAAAATTAGTCTCATTGGAACATAACATCCCATTTTCTCCTCAGCTATATTATTTTCAATTAAAATTACTGGCCAGAATCCAGAGCCAGCACACCTCATTTGCCATGCCTAAGGGAACTTTGGGTTTGCATCTATCAGCAGTTCTCCCCCCCACTGGAAACTAAAAGGAATGTAAAAGTTTTCTTGAGAACTGCAGTGTCTTAACTGCTCAGCAAAAAATACAAAAATCCCAACAGCTTTTCCCAAACTACTTTGGTATATGTAAATCAAAAGGAGTGTCTGTGTATGTCCTAAATAAGTACATCTGTTAGTACATAAACAAATAGTTGCTGTTGTTTGAAGAGAATCTTCGGATCATATGAATTCTCTAAGAATGAAATTTGTTTGTTATTTTATTTATTTCATTTGCATTTTATGGCTACCCATCTCACCTCTGCATTCAAACCATGCTAAAATTTATTTATTTGGGTTTTTATCATACCTTTATTATTGTTTATAAGGGGCCAGGGTGGCTCATATGGTTGAGATGCTGAGTCAGAAACCATTGAGGTCAACAGCTTATCAGTTCTAATCCAAGAATACAAGTTATGTGATGGAATGAGCTTCCATCAATTTGTCTCAGCTCCTGCCAACTTAGCAGTTTGAAAGCAGTGCAAATGTGGTAAATAGGTACCACTACAGTATAAATACTGGGGACATGAAAGGAGTCCCCTCAGATATCCCCTGGGCAAGGGAGATGTTACCAGCTGATCCTTTCAAGTTCAACCCAGAAGCACCTTGGTAGGTGCTTCCAAAAGCAATGTTGTAGTAGTAATAGTAGTAGCAGTAGTATGGTTTATAAATAACTCACAGCAGCAAACATACCTAATACTTTTTTCCCCCTTCTATTTTCCTCACAACAACCCTGTGAAGTAGGTTGGGCTGAGAACAAGTAACTGGTCCAAAGTCACCCAACTAGATTTCATGGCTAAGGTGAGATTTGAACTCAAAATCTCCTACTTTCTAGGCTGGTGCCTTAGACCAAACAAAATAATCAATCTATATGTGATATCTATCACTGTAAAAGAATAATGAATTTTATAGTATGTTTGGTTTTAATTTAATTAGTGGTAAAAGGTGTGGCCTAGAAAACAGGGACTGAATTCTAGGCCTGCCTTAGGCATAAAGGCCAGCAATATGATTTAGGGTCAGTGAGTCTCAAGAATAAGCCTATTCTGCATGTAGACACAGTGCTCACCTCTCTTGCATATCTTTCTTCTATTCCCCTACCTAATAGGCTACTTGAGTGAGCCGATCTGTCTAGCTATGTTTATAATATTTTAGTTTTCACTGCAAGACAATCAACTCTTACAGAACCTGTACAAACACAATAGGCTCTCTGTTGCTTTCCTTCAACTTCTGTTCATGCTCATTTTATGTTTTTCACAACTTCTCTATGATGAGATAGGAGGACAGCAAGAGGCTTTTGTTCAAGTTCACTTGAAATACAAGAAAAACATTTTTCATCATCAGGATCAAAACAAAAGAGGATCCATTTACCTGCTTAAAGTTAACAACTTATAAAGTTCTATTCTTGTTCTTATATGGTTTGGTTCCTCTTTCTCTTCCCCACACAAAGATACACAATACATATCCAATTTTGAAACAGAAAATAAGGTTCTGGTTTTTTGATACACAATACTCTCTTCCAAATAAATTGAAAAGGAGAGCTGTCTTTTATTTAATTTGGCAACTTCCAGGTCATTAATCTGCCCAAGGGAGAGGAAGGAAAATTATTTTCCCGCCTCCACTTTTTCCACATCCAAAATCCATTTGGATTAATCATTGGATTTACTTTTCTTTATTTTGGATAGGATCAAAAATAAAAGGTTCAGTAATAGCATTTTTACAGTGCATGTAAGGGCAGCAGGAAGGTCTAACACTTCAACTCATTCCATTTTTTTTCTTCTGTTCCTGCAACTTGTGCTGCCTGAAGCAAAAATAGTCCAATATGACTATTTACATTCTATGGATTGAGCACCATAAAACAACGAATAGAGAAGAACAATTTTAAAAAGACAGCATTCAGTGTTAAGACAATTTTTGTTAATATGCTGTACTAAAGGAAATACCTGTAATTGTGTTGTTGCTGTATATATTATTTTAAATATATAAAGAAAACCATCTTGTATTTGATACTGGTTTTGTTTTGTTTTTAAAAAAAATGTTTGATTTTTCACTTCCAAAACATATAGCAATATTCTGTACCGTAGAAAATTCTCTAGAAAATGAAACTGGGTTGTGTCAGTCAAGCTTATTTCTATTGGCTGGAATTAATGCAGGATAGCAGGTTAAAGAGCTTAAAAGAACCAAAAATAGAAAGGACTTTAGAGTTTGAAAAAACAGTCCTCTCAATTTGCAGCTTACACTATAGAAGATTTTAGCACAAGGAGAAAGCACTGTTGCTATAAAGGCTCATAGTTTAGTTGTACTTTGTTGGAAGAAAATAGTATATTGATAATGGATAATACAACTTCCAAAATCTCTCATAATGACATGACATTTTAATTTTAACATTATGAGAACAACATCCAGAAGCTAAGCTACCTAATATTGCATCAGGTTATCTACTCCAATTTATCTGTCCACAGGGAATGTCCAT
Source organism: Diadophis punctatus similis (assembly GCA_023053685.1). Lineage (NCBI taxonomy): Eukaryota > Metazoa > Chordata > Lepidosauria > Squamata > Dipsadidae > Diadophis > Diadophis punctatus. Next base: position 8,024,995 of record JALIGW010000008.1, read on the forward strand.
TTTGAGGAACTTTATTTGATAAAGTGGTCCTTTTACTTTGTCTAAAAGACTTTCATACTCTGTAAATTTGAGGTTTTCAAAAAAAAGTTATTAACGAGTCTGAGAGTATTGCTTGGAGGCAGAAAAACAGTTTGGTAGATTGTACATTAATTGTATAGTTTCTTTGTTTACTGTATTTCTTTCAAATGTCTTTCTCATTGTTTTATATATTAATATAAACTTATATTAATAAGCAGTGGTGCAGTGGTTAGAGTGCAGTACTGCAAGCTACTTCTGCTGATCACCGGCTGCCAGCAGTTTGGCAGATCGAATCTCACCAGGTTCAAGGTTGACTCAGCCTTCCATCCTTCCGAGGTGGGTAAAATGAGGACCCAGATTGTTGGCGGCAATATACTGACTCTGTAAAACCGCTTAGAGAGGACTGTGAAGCACTGTGAAGCGGTATATAAGTCTAAGTGCTATTGCTATTGCTATATTAATATAATTATATTAATAATTTTTAAAATTAAAATTGTATTAATTTTTTCCCCACCAAGAGACAGAGAGAGCAGACATGTAGAAGCAGGGCTCTCCTGAATAATCTAATTAAAAGCCTTTAAAAAAAACCCAAACATGCACAGAATTGCCACCATAGGAATGGAAAAGTGAATATAGGAAAAAAGTGGACTTGGAGAGAAGAGAACTCTTGGAAATCAAACATTTACCGTATTTTTCAAAGTATAAGATGCACCGGAGTATAAGACGCACCTAGATTTTAGAGGAGGAAAACAAGGAAAAAAGTATTCTGAACCAAATGGTGTAGTAATATACTGTATTATTTAATAAAATACCAGTATAGCAGAATACTTTTTACAACCATGTATACTTTTTACAACCATGTATACTTTTTATAACCATGTACACTTTTTACAACCATGTACACTTTTTACACTTTTTGGTTTGACATTTTTCTGCAAGAAAGAACAATAATGTTTCCTCTATAATAATGCAGAGCACTTTAGCTGAAACCATGTTCATACATTCATACGCACACACACCCGTCCTAAACTTCAAACTTGGCAGCTTTAAGACTTGTGGACTTCAACTCCCAGAATTCCTCCTCCAGTCATGCTAGCTCAGGAATGGGAGTTGAAGTCCACAAGTCTTAAACTTCCAAGTTTGAAGACCTTGCACCCCTAACCCATGGGTCTTCAAACTTGACAGCTTTAAGACTAGTGGATTTCAACTCCCAGAATTCCTCCTCCAGTCATGCTAGATGGGGTAATTAGAAGGTAAAAACACCCAATTTTTGCAAAAAATGGCCCGTTTTTCACCCGTTTTTTGCAAAAATGGGGTGCACAGAGGGTTCGGGAGACCTGCAGAGTGCTCCTAGGGTCTGGGGGAAGGCAAAAATGCCCCCATTTTTGCAGAAAATGGCCCATTTTTCACCCATTTTTGGGGGTGAGCAGAGGGTTTGGGAAGCCTGCATAGTGCTCCTAGGGGTTGGGGAAGACAAAAATGTCCCCGTTTTTGCAAAAAACGGTGGTTTTGCCTTCCCCCAGACCCCAGGAGCATTCTGCAGGCATCCCAAACCCTCTGTGCACCCCATTTTTGCAAAAAATGAGCCCATTTTTCGCAAAAATGGGACACGGGGTGAGGCTTCAGGAGCCCAAAAATGGATGTATTTGGTGTATAAGATGCACCCAAATTTTCAGCCTCTTAGGGGGGAAAAAGGTGCGTCTTATACTCCAAAAAATACGGTATTTGGATGCAAAGTTTATTCTGGTGAATTCTGCTTTGTAGCATAATCAAACTGTAGTTCCTTTGTTCTCCTGATGACATTGAGAAAATACCACCATTGACAAAAAATTTCAGCATTGAGAAAATTTTCTGTATATAGACTGAACTTTTTTTCTTCAATATTGACTGCATATCAACAGAGCATACTTACACAGAGATAATTGCATGAGTGTTCTTTTTCCCTCTCTCTTTCTCTAATGAATAAAGTGCAAATCTGTTTGCAAGGGTATTTTTTTCTTTTCTTTCTCTCTCTCTCTCTCTCTGCATATTTATAAGGATTTATAAGGAGTCTTTACTAACTAAATAACAATGAATTGAATACAATTTTTAAATACATTGACTGATCCTGAGAAAACTGAGTGAACATTTTAAAAAGTTGTTTACAACTATTGTAAAGTTTTATGGCCGGATCATAGTTTTTTATTGCCTAGATGGTAAACTTTAATTGCCCTGAACTGCTTTTATTTTCCTGAACTGCAATTATCATTCTACCTTCTTTTGTGGATTACAAATAGTCAAAGATTGCAATATTTTTTTACAATATTTTTAAACTTTTAAATACTTTTAAATATTTTGTGCATTTTTGTGGACTACCTTGTATTATCTTTTTATACTATATATACATTTGTATAATATTTTTTACACTAACAACAAGCTGACATTTCTTTTTTTTTAACTCTCAGCTGAGATATTATTGGAGGTCTTCTAGTCCAGCCCCCCCGCTCAAGCAGGAGAACCTATATTATTTCAGACAAGTGACTGTCTAATCTCTTCTTAAAAACCTCCAGTAATTGTGAGCCCACGATTTCTGAAGTCAAGCTGTTCCACTGGTTAATGTCATCACTGTTAGGAAGTTTCTTCTTAATTCCAGATTGCTTCTGTCTTTGATTAGTTTCCAATCATTGTTTCTTGTCCTGCCCACTGGTGCTTTGGAGAATAATTTGACCCCTTCTTCTTTGTGGCAGCCCCTCAAATTCTGGAATACTGCTATCATGTCACCCCTAATTCTTCTTTTCTTTAGACTAGCCAAACCCAAAACCTGCAGCCATTCTTCATATGGTTTAGTCTCCAGGCCTTTGATCATCTTAGTTACTCTTCTTTGAACTTTTTCCGAAGTCACAACAGTAGTAGTATGGTGACCAAAATTGGTTGCAGTATTCTAGGTGTGGTCTTACTAGGGTTTTATAAAGCGGCACTAATATTTCACATGATCTTGATTCTATGTCTCTGTTATACAACCCAGGATTGTATTAGCTTTTTGGGCTGCTGGTGCACACTGCTGGCTCATATTCAAGTGATCATCCACTAGGACTCCAAGGTCCATCTCACAGTTATTGTTTTTGAGCCAGATCTCACCTAATCTGTCCTTATACCAAGGGCGGGTTGCTCGCTTACCTTGCTGCCAAAGCTATGCACGCGCATCTCCGCACTTCGGGGGGGGCGCTCGCTATGCGCGCGCCCACCTCGCACAGTTTTGCTTCTGCGCATGCGTGGAAGCAAAATTGCGCCAAAATCTCGTGAGAGGACGCGAGAGAGAGAGCGGTTTTGGCGTGATTTTGCTTCCGCGCATGCATGAAAAAAAATGGCGACGTGCCGGTTGGACCGGCAGAGAGGGCTCCAGAGCGGTTGCGAAATCCGCCGCTCCCTACTGGAGCTGCGTACCGGGGAGCTCTGGTAGGAACCCACCTCTGCCTTATACCTTTGATTTTTCCTACCTAAATGTAAAACTTTGCTTCTCGCCACATTAAAATTCATTTTGATATTGTATATAAGGAGAAAAATGGTATTTGCTACTGATTCTTCATGTTATTAGTTCTGACTAACTAAGGTACTACTATATACATCTAGTCCTACATATTAATAGGAACTTTAGTTTGATCATAAAATCAAGCCTAAGATTATTGGTTAAAATGAAGATTTGCTAAAAAAAATTAAATGCAAATATTCTAGTCTCCGTGTAACATGATACTACTACAACTACCAGAATTCCTTGCCATTGGACATGCTGGCTGGAACTAATAGAAGTTCATCTAAACCCTCGGGGAGGGGCATCATTTCATCTATCTGGGAAAGTATTATTTTCACTATTTTTGATTGTTCTGACATAGCAGAAACTATATTGGAAACAATTTATGGAAATGTTATGATCTTGTACATATGTATGTCTACATGTACAATTCTCCTTTCTCCATTTGCTATCCCCCTATCAGTATATCAATAATTATATTACAATCATAAATATAGAATCATTAGTTGTTAGCATTTGTGCAGTATTTCATGTCACCATTAGACACCCACTGTGATATTTGTAATATGTATTACAATGTGGTACTTAAATGCAAAGATCCAATCATGACTTATCTTTGCATCTCCTTTATCTTCAGACCTACTCTGTGAGTTATTTCTAAGACATTCAGAAGCTAAACAAATAGACTAAAGTGCCAACCAGCAAGAGGTGATAAAAAAAGATTGGTACTTAGCAACCAGGATCAAAGATAATAATGAAAAATGATCCAGATTTAGGATACTTGGCAGAATGCTTAATGAAGTAATGACTCTCTCAAAACAGATCTGATAAGTAGGTGCAGAAGCAAAATTCCAATTCTATTTTTGTCAGGTTTTAATATCACAGCTGAATCTTCAAGGCATATGATGATAATTGTGGTGGCCAAAACTAAACAGAAACCTACGGTATTTAATTTATGGAAGTCAATCTGGTTTTAGATCACAGCTTATTGAAATCATTTAGTGTAGAATCATAGGACTGGAAGGGACTTTGGAGTCTTCTACTCCAAATCCCTGCTCAAGGCAGGAGTCCTTACACCATGTCAGACAAATGGTTGCCCAAGCAATGGAACATCCACAACTCCAAGAGACAAGCTTCATATGAGTTAGCTTCCAGATCCTTTATCATTTTGTTGCTCTTCTCTGCACTCTTTCTTTCTTAGCTTTTTTTTAATCATGGTGACCAGAACTTGATGCAGTATTCCATCAAGTGTGGTCCCACCAGTACAGTATAAAGCAGTACTATTACCTCCTGTGAACTTGGTGTTTTCCCTGTGTTGAAGCAGTCTAGAACTTGGCTTTTTTGGTAGTTGCAACACACACTGCTGACTCATTTAAGCAGTGATCCATCAGGACATCTAGGTGCTCTCCCAGTTACTACTGTTGAGCCAGGTACCTCCTATTCTATAGATATGCATTTGGTTTTTCCTGTCTAAATGTTGGACCTTACTTTTCTCACCACTGAGTTTGATAGGGCCCAATGCTCAAGTCTGTCAAGATCCTTTTGAATCCTGAGTCTATCTTCCAAAGTTTTGACAATTCCTCTCAGCTTGGTGTCATCCCCAGATTTGATGAGTTCCCTTTATATACCCTCATTTAAATCATTAATGAAGATGTTAGGACACCTGACCCAAGACTGAACCTTGAGGTACCCCACTGCATGCTGTAGTTATAGCTCCATATAGCTCCATATGGAAGCTGCAAATCTATCTAGTACTGGCTATCTATACTGGCTATAGGTTGGGCTATTTTTTCCTTTTGGGTAAAGAGACATGCAAAGAAGGAATTAAGCAGTTCTGTTTTCTCCCTGCTGTCCATCACCTACTTGTCATCTTTTCGCATTAGTGGACTGACAATTTCCTTGACTCTCTTCTTGCTCCCTAAATATTGCAAAAATAATGTTATTTTTGGCAATTGTTTCCACTCATTAGCCTTAGCATTCTTTGCAGATTCAGGCTATTTGCTGGTATTCTGCTCTAGTTATATGCATCTCTTTCCATTTATTTATACCTGCCCTCTTTTGTTCCTGTTTGTCAATTTGCTTGTTTGCTTTCTGGTCTCATCTGGAGTCTCTTATTTTTCTTTCTTTATGGTATTGTTTTTAGTTGATCTTTTATTAACTTGTGCTGGAGCCCATCCTCAGGGAACTTTTTTCTCTTCAAAAGGCATGGAGAGAAAGAAATTCTCTGAGGATGGGCTCCAGGATGTGTTCCAAATCTTGGAAATCTAAAAATCTGATCCTGGTGACCAACTCAGATTAGATCCTTCAAAAAAAAAAAGCAGCTTCTTTCAACATGAAAAAAAATCAAGGAAACAATTAGTTCACTGATGAAATAAGATGGCAAGGAAGTAACGGACAGCAGAGAGAAAGCAAAGCTGCTTTATTCATTATTTTCATCTGTCTTCATGCAAAAGAAAAAAAAATAGCTCAACCCAGCAAAAACAGAGCTGTAAGAAAAGCAAGAAAATTGTAAGAGAACATCTGTCCACTCTAGGCGAATTCAAATCACCAGGGCTAGATGAATTACATCCCACAGTTCTGAAGGAAGTGACAGATGTGATCTCAGAACCAGTCAGATCCACCATCTTCAGCTTGGTGTCTCACTGGCATCCTGCCATCAAAGGACTAGGAGGGAGGGACAGGGGGACAAATGGGCAATAAACCAGTATGTGTCTATTGTGATAATTAGGAATAGGGGTGACAGCTGAGTAAGAGTAGATCAACATGGAACCAGTTTGTGCCAGGCATCTTCAAGATCGTGTACTCTGAGTGTGGAAAATTACCAACCCAAACAGCATTCAGCATTCCCAAAACATCTGATGGTTACAAATTTTGGAGACAGGGATGATGTAATTCACAGGGGCTTCCTTGAATCTGACATTGCAATCAATTCAAAACACAACACTAAAACACTAAAAAAACTGAAACAATGTTTTAGCAAAGCTCAAAAACATAAATAAATTTTGCTGTACCATGATGCTAAACACCCAAGATACATCTCGTCATCTTATGCCATCCATCAAACAGTTCAGAATTGGCATCAAGCTATTTTCATATTTTCCAAAAATTGAAGGAATTCCTTCATGTCTAAAAAGATGTTACTGAAGAAATGACAGATGTAGAATAAATGTTATCTGACAAGACAGAGGTGGTATCAAAATTGGATTTGCAACTGACAAGCCAAGAGAATAACTTAAAAAAATGTTTCACTGGATCCAAAAAGAAATTGGTTGAGATTTTAAAATGTAAAAGGGTAATATATATATTTTTCCTATTTAATTTTAAAATGAGGCATGTTAAAGCCTGGAAGAACTCTGTGTGATGGAGTAAAGAAGAAATCAAAGAATTCAAATCCTTTGAAAATATTTGAATGATAAAGATTAAAATTTTAAAAGTAAAAGGAAGAAATATAAATTTGGTTTATTTGATCAAGATTAAAAAAAAGACAAAAACCCAGTTTGGCCATTATAATTATATTGACTTTGTCAAGCTAACTTTAGTTATGCAAAATTTGTGGTAGATTTTATTGTATTTTTTGATCGACTGTTAGCCTTAAGAGAATAGGTTATTCTCAAATACAATCAAACATAAAATACAAATAAAATATAAAATATACCAGCAGAAATAAAGAAAAGAACATATAATTAAACCAACATCAAAGCAGCAGAAAACAATAAAATAAAAATAATATAATTTGCAAAAACAAAACAAAATTGGGGGACTTCCAAGGAAGTAATAATGGACTGAAGATGACTTGAAGGAGAGTGCAATCAATGTTACAGCAGAATGAGGTGGTTAACAGACTGATTTCACTCAATAATGTTTCATACCAAAATAATTCCCCTCCCCCAATAAAGAAACAGTAAATAGCAGTCCCGAGTAAATTTTGCAGTTCTTAGAACCAGGGAAAAAGTTACAGTTCAGCACTCTCAAACAGAGGAAAGGAAAAAGAAAAGAAGAAGCAATTTTCCCCTTCATCCCAACAGATAAAAATTATTTTAATAGCTAATCATCATCTCTAAATAAAACATACCATATTCTTCGGACTATAAGACACGTTTCCCCCCCCCCAAAGTGGGTGAAAATGTCTGTGTGTCTTATAGAGTGAATATTGGGGCAGGGGAAGGGTTTGGTGCAGCACCGATCAGCTGTTCACTGCCACTGCCTATCACTGCCTATCGTTGCTGCTGCCACTCACGGCGATCGGTGATGAACGGGCAGTGGCAAATGGGCAATGGCGGCAAATGGGCCATGGCAGCAAATGGGCCGCAGAGGCAAAGGAGCCGCAGAGGCAAATGGGCTGCAGCGGCAAACAGGCTGTGATGGCGGTGAACTAGCAGCAGCGGCAGCCTAGAACAGCTGATCAGCAGTATTCCGGAAGGCAAATCCAATCGTCAATCAGCTGCTTGGCAGCGAAGCCTCAAGCATTTCTCGATGACAGCAGCTGCTCAGCTCAGTTGACCAGTGGTGGGCACAATTGAGCGGAGCCCTGACGAGCCATGTGCTGGGGATGCAATAACGTGCTGAAACTGACCAGGCTGGTTTCTGTTTTCTGCAAAGACGCTAGCCAGATGAATATTGGATGGATGCTGGGAGGCAGAGGCAGATTTTTTTCTTGTTTCCCTTCTCTAAAGCTAATGTGCGTCTTATAGTACAGAGTGTCTTATAGTCCGAAAAATACGGTAATTTCTCTTCTCCCTATAGCTCATTTTTTAGATAAGGAAAACAATAACTAAATGCTTTGTCAAACAATCTTTGTTTTTTAAAAAAGTCCAAAACTAAATATAACCATTTTCTTCATTTAACCCCAGTCAAACAAACAAATCTTTGTAAAATGTTCCTGATTTTTAAAAAAATATTCTTTAACACCTTCAAAAAAACATCAGATGTAGTTTACTTGCTCATATGTGTTTCAAAGTGAAAATCCTTCAGAACTTTAACAGATTTCTTTTGTATTAAGTGAAATTTATCTTTTTATCATGTCTAAAAAAACCTTCCAAATTTTAGTAGTCTTCTGTCTACTCAGAAGAAAAAAATTATCTAGCTCAGTTTCATAATTTGATATGTGTTCATCTCCAAAATTTGACTGAAGATATTCAAAAGTTTGCACCAAGGATTTCTGGTCCATTTTCTTTATCCCATGACTCTAGTGTCCAGTCTTCAAGATACCCTTGTCATAAAAGAGCCAAATCCAATTTTTATTTTCCCATGAGAAAATGTCTTCTAAATAATTTAAAACTCTTAATCTATTGTTAATTTTCCAAAATGCATCTACTAAGCACTCTTTTGCTGCATAGTCCAAAAAATTATATATTTTTAAAACTTATAAATGTAATCTAATTTAATTTAATTTAATTTATTGTTCTTATAGGCTGCCCAATCCCGTAGGACTCAGGGCGGTGTACAACAGAAAGAAGAACAATTAGAAGATACAATAAAAAAAAGTTTAAAAAATTACAAAAGTTAAAACCAGTCATCCATGGGGGAATTAAGATCTATTTCACCCCACCTGCAGGAAGACCCATGTCTTACGGCTTTGCGGAAGGCCATCAGGGTGGGGATAATCCAGATCTCTGGTGGGAGTTGGTTCCAGAGAGACGGAGCTCCCACAGAGAAGGCTCTCCCCCATCGCCCCACCAACCGGCATTGCTTGGTTGATGGGACCTGGAGGAGACCAACTCTGTGGGATCTAACCGGTCGTAGGGAGGTATGTGGTAGGATGCGGTCCCGGAGGTAACTTGGCCCTGAGCCATGTAGGACTTTAAAGGTTAAACCAACACTTTAAATTGCGTGCATAGACTAATGGGCAGCCAATACAGCTGGCGGAGAATAGGTGTTACGTGGGTGTATCTAGGGTGTTACGTGGGTGTATCTAGGAACACCCACCACAGCTTGCGCAGCTGCATGTTGCACCAATTGCAGTCTCCGAATACTCTTTGAGGGTAGCCCCATGTAGAGCACATTACAGTAGTCCAGCCATGAGGTGATGAGGGCATGAGTGACTGTGAGTAAGGCCTCCCTCTCCAAGTGGGGTCGCAATTGGTGCACCAGGTGAACCTGTGCAAAGGTCCCCCTAGCCACAGCTGACAGATGTTGCTCCAATTTTAGCTGTGGATCTAGGAGAACACCCAAATTGCGAACCTCTTCTGAGGGAGTTAATTTCTCTCCCCCAAGAACCAAGGAGGGGCAGTCGACATAATCCCTAGGGGGTAATATCCACAGCCACTCGGTCTTGTCAGGATTGAGCTTGAGCCTATTCATTCCCATCCAGACCCTAACATCGTCCAGGCAATGGCACATTACATCCACTGCTTTCCTGAACTGAGACAGGGTGGAGATGTACAACTGGGTATCGTCAGCATATTGCCCCGTGTCGTCGGATGATCTCATCCAGCGGTTTCATGTAAATGTTAAACAGGATAGGTGAGAAGACCGAGCCCTGAGGCACCCTGCAAATCAGGGGCCTAGGGGCCGACCTCTGACCTCCTGTCAACACTGACTGCATCCTATCGGAGAGGTAGGAGAACCACCGTAAAACTGTGCCTCCCACTCCCAACTCGCCGAGTCGGCACAGAAGGATACCATGGTCAATGGTATCGAAAGCTGCTGAGAAGTCAAGTAGCACCAGGATGGAGGAATGACCTCCATCCTGGGCTCATCAGAGATCATCCATCAGGGTGACCAAAGCAGTTTCGGTGCTGTAGCCGGGCCTGAAACCCGATTGAAAGGGATCTAGATAATCAGTGTCATCCAATAACTGTAGGAGTTGGAGCACCACCACTTTCTCTACAACCTTACCCACAAAGGGTAGGTTGGAGACTGGACGGAAGTTCTTTAAATCCGCCGGGTCCAGGGAAGGCTCTTGAGGAGGGGCCTCACCACCGCAGCTTTTAAGGGCTGTGGGATGGATCCCTCTCTCAGAGAAGCGTTCACAACTGCCTGGAGCCAGCCACGTGACACCTCCCTGCTGGCCGAAACCAGCCAGGAGGGGCACGGGTCCAACAAACAAGTGGAGAAACTCATCGCTCCTATGGCCTTGTCAACATCATCAGGAGTGAAGGGCTCAAATTCATCCCACATAACAGGACTAAGACCAGACCCTGTCTTCTCGGCCAGCCCTGTCCAATCGGAGTCCAGGTCTGTCCGAATCTGATTTTATTCACCAGAAACTAAGCAAATTCCTCAGCTCTGCCCTGTAAGGGTTCCTCAACTCCCCCCTTAGCAAGGAGGGAGCAAGTCACTCTAAACAGGGCGGCTGGGCGTGAATCGGCAGATGCAATAAGAGCGGAAAAATGCGAACATTTTGCCACCCGTATCGCCACTAAATAAGACTTAATAAAAGTTCTTAGTAGTGTTCAATCAGATTCAGCTTTACTGGCTCTCCACCGTCGCTCTAGACATCTCTTGTGGCGTTTCATCTCCCGGAGTTCCTCAGTAAACCAAGAAGCCCTCCTGAATCCACTACCACGGAGAGGTCGCAAAGGGCAATCCGATCTAACGCCCCTGATGCTGCCCTGTTCCAGGCAGCTACTAGAGACTCAGATGAATTGTGTACCAAGGATTCAGGTATCTCCCCAAGTTCCCTCTGGAATCCTTCTGATTCCATTAGGCACCTGGGGCGGAACCACTTAATGGGTCCCACCTTCCTGCGATGGAGGAGTGATGCCATGAAATCTAACCTCAGAAGGAAATGATCTGACCACGACAAGGGTGAAATGACTAAACCCCTCAACCTTGGATCATCTCTCCACTGTCCCGAGAGAAACACTAGGTCAAGCATGTGAACTACTTGAGTCAGGTCCATGGTTGTCATGGAAGCCATGAACTCCTGGACTACATCTGAGGTTTCGCCAGGTGAAGGCAGGTTGAAGTCCCCCAGCACCATAAGCCTGTGGAACTCAATCGCCAGCCCCGCTATTGCCTCGAGCAGCACAGGCAGGGCCTTTGTAACACAGCTAGGAGGCAGGTATGTTAGCAAAAGGCCCACCTGAATCCCTAAGTCCAACTTCAGAAGGAGCATCTCACACCCAACAATCTCCGGGGCTCCTACGAGGACAAAGATTCCGGTGAGCTATAATAGCCACTCCTCTACCCCTTCCCTGGGGTCGCGGCTGATGCAGAACTAAGAACTCGTCCGGGCACATCTCAGAGAGGGGAACCCCCCTCCTGGCCCAGCCGTTACGCATGCCAGGTCCGCCTCCTCTTCCAAGATTAAATGCCATACGAGGGGGGCTTTGTTAGTAATCGACCTGGTATCCAAGAGCAGCAGAGTCCTGATATCCCTGGTACTCGGGCTGAGCTGGGTGGAACCAAACCAGAGGGGCCAGAACAAGAAATTGCTTGGAGACAGCGAGTTCTAGTTCCCTGAGAGCAGCCTACCCCTCGGCTCCCGCCATACCTATCTCTCCCCATTATGACCACAATGTTCCATCTCTCTTCTCATCCAGAGATCCCCTCCCCCTCCCCACTGGTCCTCCTTCCTTCCCGCAGGCCATACATTCCATTCAAACCAGGGACCAGAGTCGAAACCCCCCACCCGCTTCTGTTTTCACACTCAGCAGAGGGGGTCCGAGCCCCAGTCCCCGACTCATTCATTCTATCCAATGCACTCTCTTCCATCTACACAGGCATTCCTCCAGTCATATCTAATATTTCAACACCCATACACTCTTCCAGGGTAGAATTTAAAATCAGAAAAGTCATAACAGATCATACAAACATATACTCAGATACACTCCCCACCCCTGAGGTAGAGAAGGGATGTAAAACAACAAAGTGATAATAAAGGGTCAAGCAAAATAACATATGCAAGCAGTCTCCAAAGACTAGAAGACATTAGTCCATTTTTTCTTTAGCCTGTTCAACCCCCCAATGATCTCTCTAAATGGGGATTGTCCTTTGTTATTATCAGGCCATCCACAAATCTACCATTTCTTGTCCTTGAGGAAATAATAAGATAATAGTTCCCCTTAGCGCAGTAATAGTCCTCTGGGGACACAATAGTCTCCTCCCCGAGGTAAAACCGCTGGTCTCTTTGCGAGGTCTCAACCATACACAATGAAGCTAGCCGAACAATATTCACCTCCGTGTCTTCTCCTTCTGTGCCAACCGCAATAGCAATGCCCTTGTTGTAAACGCTGATAGTTAATAGTGACAATAGAGCTGTGTTAGAAAGCGGGGCCCTATCACACACAGCAGGCCTCGCAGCTGCTGTGTGTGGGGCTCAACACGGCGGCAATATCCTTCACCATGGCAGTAACGCTGACCGTGCCAACAACAGGGGCTCTCGGTTCCAGATCTATAAAAGTGCTCCCAAGCATGGTTGGGCTCAAGGCAACATAGCCCGTTTGAAGGTAAAAGCGGGCAAAGTGAATGGCAGGCTGCAGAGAGAACTGCACAGGGCGTTGGGAATGGTGCTCAGAAAGATGATCCTGCGCAACACGCTGTTTGGCGGGCGACATACCGACCAATCTAATTTACACTGTCATCTTTTAAGGAGACAGAAATTCACTAATGAATACAATAATACTTTGTGCAAAGGATTATAATCTCTCCAATATGCAGTAAATAAAAAATAAAGGCTGCTTTGTATTTGTGAGCTTGATGGTAATTCCAACTCTTAGCTGCTCCACTCATAAACCAATTGTAAAAACTGCAGTTTCTATGGCCTAGTCATGGAGAACGGCTTTTCAGAGACATATGAATAATCTCAGCTATCTCTCCTTTGTTCTGGAGAGATTATGTTGGCTCAGATCCAACATCCTGTTGGAATCCCCCTCGCAAAAGCCATCTTGCTCACTAGCAAAAGCCAGCAAGGGATCAGCTCAATATGGCGTTCACAGGAAGTCAGTCTTTGTTAATGGCTTTTTGGATGTTAATAACCTTCAGAAGAGCAAATTTCATTATCCTTTTTTATATAAAAAGTTTCATGGAAGTTTAAGAACGTTAGAATGGCTAAAATTTTCATTTTGGAAAGTTATAAACTGACTTGAAAAAATATTTTCTGCGGGTTGTTTAAAATTTTACAAAAATATATATGAAAATTTAAAACTAGCTCTAAGTAATCCTCTCATGAATAAATGAGGTTGATTAGAGAAAAAAACATAATAAAAGGGGACTTTAAAGATTAATTACAGAGAACCATAGAAAATTAAAGATTACAATTAAAAGAGAAGACTTATTAATGCAATGAAGACTATTATTTGATGGTGGAATAATTCAAGGATATTTGGGAACAATGAACTAAGAAATTACTCTTAAGATTGTCTGCTACTATAACACTGGATTTAAAAGAGGCTACAGAAGTAGAACTGGACAAAAAAGAGACTGAGGCTGATCTGAATGTGGATAAGAAATTGGATTTAAAAATGCCAGACTACAAAAATATGGAAAATATTGCTACACTGCTAATAAAGCTATAAATTATTTTAAATGTCTTAATAAAGGGCAATACAAATAATAAATCGAAAGAGTGACCTGGATAGTTCTTATTTTGGATTTTCAAAAAAAACACATGTTAAACTAGTGAAGGAGTTTCTGAAAGGACACAAAGAGAAAATATTAAGAAATCAATGGAACATTATTTGATGGGATTAAAGATAAATCATTTAAAAATTAAACAGAAGGAAACTAGTGAATTTATTGGATCAAGGTTAAAATATATACTGTATCTGTTAATATTTAATGGACTTATTTTTTACTAGAACCACACGATGAGTCTATATATATATAGTATAGTATATATATATATATATATATATATATATATATATATACTATAGATAACTGGTAATAGATGAGATGAAATTTGGTTTGCTGTATTTTTAGAGAAAGAGATGTTACTATGTTAAAAGGAAAGAAATATAAAATTAATGTATTTGATTAAGGTTAATATATACATTATTTTTATCTCTTCATAAACTTTTGTCGATTAGAACTGAATGATTAAATTTTATAATTTTGTTTATTGATAAGAGATGAGATATGTGAAGAAGAGATGTCCTGAAATATCAGATAAATGCTTTTTAATTTTTATTTCTCTCTCTTTCTCCTCTTTCTCTCTCATCTCTCTTTCTCTCATATCTCTCTCTCATCTCTCTCTCTCTTTCCCCCCCCCCCTCTCTCTCTCTCTCTCTCTCTCTCTCTCGTGTGTGTGTGTGTGTGTGTGTGTGTGTGTGTGTGTGTGTGTGTGTGTGTGTTCCCTCTTGAACCCTTTCGAAAAACAGGCGAGCATTGGTGTGGGGTTTTTTTGCTGATGTTGTTCTTTCTTCTTCTTTGGGTGCTTTTTACCATATGATTTAAATCAAGAGTCATTTCAGGTTCCCAGATAAATGAAGCTCTTTAATCCCCCTGCTGTGGCTCCCTATTGACTGAACCCACCACTGGCTGGCCCCGCTCCTCGCTTTCCCCTCCCACTCAGCCCTTGCCTGGTCTGAGAAGGTAAGGGCGATGGTGGGAGATGGCACCTTGTTGGTGCTGTGCACACCACGGTCGTTTAGGGAGATGCATGACTTGCTCTCCGTCCCAAGAAACTTGCCCAGTCCAGCTGCGGCCGATACTCCATGTCGGACTGGGCTCCAGGAGGAGGAGGAGGGGATGCCATCTCCCCCATTGTGAAGCATGCTAAATTTAACTGTGCTGCATAAGGCAGACAATGGAGGCAGCAAGAGCAGCAGTGTCAGCCGCAGCCATGCCGGGCCAGTGTCTTGGGGTGGAGAGCAAGTCGTGCGTCTCCCCAAGTGACCGAGGTGCACGCAGCACCAAGGGCTTGAAGAAGTGTCCGTGAGACCAGCAAGTACAGGGGCACTTCACTCCCGGTCTGGAATATGGAGCAAAACTCCATCCTCCGCCATCACCCTTATCTTCTCAGGTCAGATGAGGAGTGACTGGGAGGGGAGGGTGAAGGGCAAGGCCAGCCAGTGGTAGGTTCAGCCAACAGGGAGCCACAGCAGTGGGACAAAAGAGCCACATGCAGCTCCGGAGCCATGGGTTGCCAACACCCACTCTATACCATTCCATACAAATGGCTGTCCCATCTCTTCTTAAAAATGTCTACTGATGGAACACAGATGGAACTCTTGGAGACAAGTCGCTCCACTTATTAATTGTTCTCACTGTCAGGAAATTTCTTCTTAGTTCTCTTTTTGATAAATTTCCATCCATTAACTTTTGTCTTGCCTTCAAATGGTATGCCCTCCTTTCTGTAGCAGTCTCTCAAATATTTGAAGACTGCTTGGTTATCATGGGACAATTCAATCTCATAGCATTACTTTGTATAGGAAAAGAAAGAATTTAAAAAATTGTAATCACTGCAATGCAGTGTTCATATATCCTAGCTGTCTTATACTGTTCTTATAGTTAAAAGAATCCCAAAAGGACAAATATAATTATATTGTTTCATTAAAATTACTATGATTTACCAGCATACAATATAAGAAACTACTGGCTACATTAATCAAAAACAACACAATTCCTTTTCAGATGATTTAATTTTTTTTGTGGGATGAAAATTATTTTGGAAACAGCCTAGATTTTAGATAATGACATAATTTTTAAACTTTTAAGATTCAGGTTTATTTTAGATTGCTCATCACTGAATCAGGTGTTGAATTGATTTTAATTTTATGTTCATGCTATTGAAGTCTTTAGTCTTAAATACCATATTTTTCCCACTATAAGACACACTGTCCCCCCCAAAAAGTGAGTGGAAATGTCTGTGTGTCTTATAGAGTGAATGTTGTCGAAGCCCCACCCACCCACCAGCTCCCACCCTTTGGCCGTTTTTGGCCTCCGCATGCTCCATTTTCGGCCTCCGTGCATCCCGTTTTTGGCCTCCGCATGCCCCATTTTTGGCCCATTTCACTAAACGGCGGTAAATGGCAGTGGTGAATGATGGCAGTGAATGACTGTGGTGAATGGCAGCAGTGAATGGCAGTGGTGAATGGTGGCGGTGAATGGTGGCCAAAAATGGGGCACGCAGAGGCCAAAAACAGGATGCGCGGAGCAGGGGTGAAATTCAGCAGGTCTTGACAGGTTCTATAGAACCGATGGCGGTGATTATGCGCAGTTCGTAGAAGCAGTAAATCGCACCACTGACTGGCCCCGCCCTGCCCATCCCACTCACTCCTTCTCTCCTCCTCCTTGGGCTCATACACACAGAGCAAACATGAGAAGGAGGCGAGAAGCAGCCAGGTTGAATGCTAGAAGATTTGGTTGAACTTTTCTGTCGGTTCTGTGGGCGTGGCTTGGTGGACATGGTTTGGTGGGGTGGTGCCGTCCCACCTTGCCATGAGTGACATCAAGTTGGCCATGCCCACTCTGTCACATGGACCCCCCACCAAGCCATGCCCACCAAGCCACACCCACCAAGTCATGCCCACATAACTGGTAGGGGAAAAATTTGGCGCGGAGGCCAAAAATGAGGTGTGCAGAGGCCAAAATGGGGCGATCAGTGATCGGCAGTGGCGATCAGCAGTGGTGATCAGCGGTGGTGATTGGCGGCAGTGATCAACGATGGCAAGCGGCGGCAAGCGGCAGCAAGCAGCGGCAAGCAGCAGCAAGCAGCGGCGACAAGTGGCGGTAATGGTGGCAATGGCTAGTGGCGATCCCCACAGTCTGGAACAGCTGATCAGCGGTATTCTGGGAGGCCAATCCAACTTCTAATCAGCTGCTCGTGCTGAATTAGGCTGTGCTGAAGCTAACCAGGCTGTTTGCTGTTTGCTGCAAGGAGGCAAATTGCTGGGAGGCAATTACCTACTCCAAGGTAAGTCCGGATTTAACTCTAATACTAAACAGAACACTGTTACATTTCAGACTATACTTGTACAGAGCTGTTAAAATTAATTAAAATTTCTGGAAGTATACATTATTCTCTATTATTTAAAAGAAGATACAATAGCACTGGACCTCTTCAGAGCAAGCATTTATTTTAAAAAGCTTCTTTATTTTGTTAAGTTGTCTAGAGGTCTCCCAGAACAAAGCTGGCTGTGGAATTCTGGGAGTTGAAGTCCACAAGTCTTAAAATTGCCAAGGTTGGAGACACCTGGCTAGAACAATAATAAAGCAGTCTTTAAAAAAATAAGTCTAACAATTTGAACATTCTCCAGACATTTATAGTTATTCACTTACCCCCTTGCATCCAACAGAAAATAAAAATCTGCGTGTCTCTCCCAGCTATTTGCCTCTTTGCAGCTAGTTTCACTTTCATTTTCCCACGTGGCAAACCTAATCAGCTGTAGGTCGGGAAACTGCTACTGACTTGCTTGGCTTTACAGGCTCTTCCCTGTTTGCTGCAAACAGGTAAATTGTTGGAAGACAGAGGCCAAAGGGTGGGGGTGGCTGGGTGGGTGGGGTTGCATTCGGTGTATAAGACGCACCCAAGTTTTCACCCTATTTTGGGAGGTAAAAAGGTGCCTCTTATACTCCGAAAAATATGGTAGTTAGTTAGTTAGCTTGTCAAACATGTACAAGATGACAGGTATAAGTATAAACCTGGACATGAACACAGGAAATGAATACAAATAAATGGGGACAGTAGGACAGGGACGGTAGGCACCCTGGTGCGCTTATGCACGCCCCCTTTACGGACCTCTTAGGAATGGGGTGAGGTCCACGGTAGACAGTTTAAGGTTGAAGTTGTGGGGGTTTGATGATATAATAACAGAGTCAGGTAGAGCATTCCAGGAGTTGATCACTGTTGTATATTGTAACTATGTCTGCCTGCTGGCCTGCTGCCTGCTGGCCTGCTGGCCTGCCATCCTGCCTAAAAGTTATTTTGTTTCTTTTGTCTTGTCCTTTTTTAAAATTTGGTGGCTACCAAATAATAGACCTTCCTCTTTCTTAGTTCCCCTTCTAATGCCAGATTCAATTACCTTTAGATGCCTGGTTAAATACAAATGGTTCCTTTTACAATGTCAACACTAGAACCTCAAATATGCCCAAGGTTGTGACAGTATATTGGAAAGAAAAAGAAGCAACATTCTTCCTTCCTTCTTCGTCTGGTTCTTTGGATCAATTTCATTTCTGTTAGAAGCTTCAAAAAAAGTATATATTTTTCCCCTGCAGCATTGAGAATGGGGTTAAGGAACAGATTATTGCAACCTCACTCCTTCCGCAAACAATTCATGCCATTCAGTTGATCATTCCCCCTTTCTTCTTTTCTCAGTATTGCAGAGGAAAGGATGCATATGTTTACTTGGCAGCCAGAAGTAGGATCAGATATCCAATTCCCCATCCAAAACCACAGTCTTATTAAAATATGCAATTTAAAATTAAAATTTTGCTGTCCTTTATGCAGCCATGCCAAGGTAAATATTGAAATCAGTGTCTATTTGAGACAAGAGAATATGGCGTTTTATGCTGATCAAAGGTGAAGTAACAGTTACCTTTAAGAGAAAACTCATGGAGTGTGCACAAGTACAAATTATGTATTTCTTAAGCAATAGGCAAATCAAATAGAAATCATTAAAATGTAAACACACTCTTCCTAGTCATCACTTGACCAAGGTGTTTTATCAAACGGCGAACATACATCTGCAAACAATTCTCTAACTGAAGCATCCATTAAGTTCTGATTGCCAGGTCTTCACTTTGTGACTAAACCAATCCAAATTCCAGCTTCAGTTCCATGACAAAAGCAATAAAACTCCACAGCTAAGCAAAAGCATTAATAGTAACAAAGTTGATTGTGTCCGTATCCTTTTTGGGAAGATTAGAAGCAACAAAAATATTCAAAGACACAAACAAAAAAATGCTTTTTTATGTCTGTTTTTAGTTCTGAAATCTGCTCCTTACCAAAGCGGAAGCCTTTGGCACTCAGGGCAATTATCTCCTCAACATTCAATGCTCCTTGATTGTGATAGCAGCGCAATGATGGCATTGCATTCATGGAGCTGGTCTCAGTGAGGATGACAGATGGCATCTCCATTTCAGTGTGTTGTCCCAAAAGGGATTTCAAAATCAAATGACTTGCTTTCAAAGGAGATATTAATGTCAAAGAATGGGATGTGTTGATTACTCATATAATTTAGATGATATAAAGTCACAACCAATAAGCAAATGCATATTCACTAAAACGTAATTCCATTGCATGAAATTTGGCCAGATTAGTTCCATCACTGCAGTAGAAATAAAATGTGTGTATTAACAGCTATTATTATCACAATTTCAGATAAAATCATGTCATAGCTTTACGTTCAGTGCTCGATAAACAAGGCCTCTATTGTTAATACAGTATACTTTAGAAAATCTGCATGTTACTGAAAATCTTGTTGTCATGATCATCATCTTGTCAAAATAATGCATCATAGGAAATACCTTGGTTCAAACAATTTTTGAACCAAGGTATTTCAAATGAGCTAAATTTCAGAATGTGTCCAAAATACAGGACTTGTGGCTCCAGAGGAAATGAAATTTGGTACATTTTTGGCCGCTTCAGTGCTATTGGCTACTGCTGCACTGCTGGGATGCTGCTGCAGTCACATGACTTTCATTTGGAACCCTCTGGGGTTCCATCATATAATCATAGACCTAGAAGGGACCTCAGAGGTCTTCTAGTTCAACACTCTGCTCAGGGCAGGAAACATTAAACCATCCTGGTCAAATGGTTGTCCAGTCTAGTACAGAAAATCTCCAGCAATGGAACACCCACAAGTCCAGGAGGCAAACTGTTCCATTTATTAAGTCTTCTTCCTGTTAGGAAATTTTTCTTTAGTTCCAGGTTGGATCGAACTTTAATGAGCTTCCACCCATTACTTCTTATCCTGCTGTCAGGTGCTTTGGAGAATAAGTCAAACCCTCTTCTCTGTGACTTTTCCTGAAATACTGGAAAACTATTATGTCACCCCTAATCCTTCTCTTTGATAGGCTAGATATGCATAGTTCATCATACAGTTTAGTCTCCAGATCCCTTATCATCTTTGTTGCTCTGCACTCTTTATAGGGTCTCAGCATCTTTTTTTGTATCATGGTGACCACAGCTGAATGCAATATTCCATGTATCCTCACTAATGCAGCACAGGGCAATACTATCTCTTCTTTGATCTAGAATCGTGAAGCCTTGCTCACATCAAAAAGATTCATTTATGGCATCACTAATTTTATGAAATAAATTTGGCATATTCCTTTATCTCCAGCTCCCCAGAAAGATGTTTCATTTTATAGCCAAAATGCATTACAAGCTTTCCCTCAGCCAATGTCATCTTGGCCTGCCGGTAGGCTGAAATGCCAAGGGAGTTTTCTGCCACAATTTTAAAACCATTTTGGTGCAATAAAAAGTCACCCACAAACTCAAACACACACATACATGTATGCAAAAAAAAATCTTAGTTTTCTGCATGCTGTATGAAAAAGCTCCTTTTGGGAAAGGAATTAAATGCAGGCATTAGCTGCTAATGACAGTGCCACAGGTTGAATGTCTCTCACTCAACACAATCTTCTCCCACTCTCTCTTTCACACAAATGCATAATTTAAAACTGAACTGTAGTGCTTGAAGTTCAAGAATCACAGTATTCATATGAACCAAACAAGGGGCACCTGGAAATCAAACTTGGTATCAATTCCCTGTCTCTGCCCACAAATCCAAATTAAATCGATGGTTTGGCCAAGATACACTGAAGAGGGGGATCAACCTATTCTCCACAGCACCTGAAGGCAGGAAAAGATGTAACTGATGGAAACTTATCAAGGATAATTAATTAAGAAATAAGAAGAAATAAAGAAGAAATTTGCTGACAGTGAGCACAATCAATCAGTGGACTCTTCTACAAGGGTGAGTCAAAACGTAATGCCATTTTCTTTAGGACAGGTATAATTACCAACACAGGAACATGTAGCATACATCAAAATGAAGCTGGTCCTCTGTGGATCACATCCATACTTCTCAACATAGTCACCGTTTCTCTCAATAGCAATGTTCCACCTTCGAATGAGAGCATGTATCCCTGCCTCGTAAAATTTTGTTGACCTTTCTTTGAGCCACTTCTTCACTGCAGTTTTCACTTCCTCATCACTGGAATAATGTTTGCCTCTCAAACCCTCTTTCATGGGGCTGAAGAGATGATAGTCTGAAGGCGCTAAATCTGGTGAGTATGGAGGACTATTATTCCAGTGACAAGGAAGTGAAAACTGCAGTGAAGAAGTGGCTCAAAGAACAATCAACAAAATTTTACAAGGCAGGGATACATGCTCTCATTCGAGGGTGGAACATTGCTATTGAGAGAAACGGTGACTATGTTGAGAAGTAGGGATGTGATCCACAGAGGATCAGCTTCATTCTGATGTATGCTACATGTTCCTGTGTTGGTAATTATACCTGTCCTAAAGAAAATGGCATTACTTGTTGACTCACCCTCATATCACAAGAAGTTGTGGGTGCTCTGACACTGGAATATTTTTTTAAAAAAGAGATTGAATAACCATTTGTTTGATATGGTATAGGGTCCCCAGGTTGAGCAAATGCCTCCAAAGTCCCTTCCAATTGTTACTCTTTTATTCTGAATTGCCTCCAGAGGTTGTGGATCCTCCATCACTGGAGATTTTGAGGAAGAGATTGGAGAGCCATTTGTCTGGAATGGTATAGAGTCCCCAGCTTGAGCAAATGATGTACTAGGAGACTTTCAAGTTCCCTTCCAACTCTGTTATTCTGTTATGAGTGTCTTCCCATAAGCCTGAAGTAAGCACTCATCAATGTACCTTAAAGAATGTGCATTATTGTATTTTTTGTACCGGTACCAAAAACCTTCCAATTAAAATATTTATATATAATATTTTTCTCCCTGCCATATACCAAATGGGATATATTCCATTTCATAAGAAATATTAAAAGTCTGCCAAGAAAACTTCTATTTCTTAGACTGTATTCTACTGAATGAGAATAAGCAGGCCAAATAAAATGGTTGGACAAAATCTCCTTCTCTGGTTTGCATTGCTCTCCAAGACCTGTTTTAATTTAAAGGTCCATTTGCAGGAATCTAATGGGCATTCAGAGAATTTGGGAGTACACAAACATTGGAGGTTAGAATAAAAATCATTTTTCTTCAGTAATAATGTTCCGTTTGATAGTTTCCTTCCTGGAGGATATGACACAATAGCATAATTCTGATGGAGGTTTTGGAGTAAAAAATTTAAAGTGTCATGTATTTGCAACATTGTACACAATTTCTAGCATTTATTTCTGTACATAAACATCTCTGTGCTCAACTGCTTTATCTAGCACTTTAAATCTGCCCTTAGAGATGCTGAGCGCTTTTTTGTCATTACATGAAAACGTTCATGAATCTCAAGCCAATTTTTTTTCAGTTTTATATACCTAAAGGGGATTAACATTTCTATGCATAACAGTTCAACTAATCTATCTGCTGGATGTGCTCTGACTGCAAAGTAATCCCAGAATGAATTAAATTCTCTCCTACTATATTGAGTCTCTCTGTGGAGGTTTAAGAAGTCCCTTGAGAAATTTCACAAGTTTTAAAGAAGTATTTTTCTTCTCCTTATATCAGTTGGATATTTCACTTGAGCATGAACTTCAACAATTACCTTTAAATGGTTTCATTCAGTTTAATTCCATTTGAATTCTGCTTTTCAGTTTGGATAGTGATCCAGCAGCTGCCTTTGGTCTTTTCCTCCCAGCATAGGAGCCATGGAGGTGCAGTGGAAGAACCGTGCTGGTGAAGTGGTTAGAATTGCAATATTGTAGGCTGACTCTGCCCACTGCCAGAAATTCGATCCTGACTGGATCAAAGTTGACTCACCCTTCCATCTTTCCGAGGTCAGTAAAATAAGGACCCAGATTGTTGGAGACAATATGCTGACACTGTAAACTGCTTAGAGAGGGCTGTAAATCAGGGGTCCCCAATTTCTGAGCTGCAGCACACTACAGGGCCTTGGGTAGAAAAGTGGGCCAAAGAAGCGGTGGGCCAGCATGCACACGTAGCTCCATTTGTGCAAATGGCAGGTGAGCTGCACGTGTGTGCTAACTCACCATTCACGCAGAACCATCCCCTTTCCCCCCCAGCTGGTGTGCAAAGCTAGAAAGTTTGGAGACCACTGCTGTAAATCACTATGAATCTGTACATAAGTCTAGCTATTGTTATTACTATATGATCAGCTTTACAAAAAGCATATAAGCTTTCTCAGAAAAAAAATGAATTTGTTTCTAATAAGTCCCCTTTTTAAAATGATTTTATCTATCATTTCTGCAAGAAGAATTAAACCACTTTGCCCAGAAGCAGGATGCAGGTCCAGGGCCCAAAAACACCTGGTAGAAAACTCCGTGGAAAACTCCCCTTTCTTTTAAATGTCTCTGGCAGAACAAGCATTATTTCTGGTAGCTGAGTTCACAACCAGCAGAACCATAAAATGACAATGACAAGAATACTGACACATTTATATTAACTTTGCTCTTAATATTTGCCATTAAAAAGGAAATGATATTTGATGGCATAATTAATAATTATGCTTTCTTATGATGGATAGATCTATCCTAGAAGAAGAGACATAGCAGGGAGACCATATTATTTCAACAATACAAATTCTGGTTATAAGATGCAGTCAAAACAACTTTTAAAAATGTGGACGTATGTATGCTTGGGGATGGGAGAAAATATTTAGGAATCTGCATGACCCATGAATTCTTATTTCTCTAATGTTGAAAGGTACTATTTACAGAGTATAGCAATCAAACAAAATAGAGCTGGAAGGGACCTTGTAGGTCTGCTAGACCAACCTCAAGAGGAGACCATATGCCATTTCAGATAAGTGGTTGTCCAGTCTCTTCTTAAAAACCACAAGTGATGAAACACCTACAACTTCTGAAGGCAAGTTGTTCCACTTGTTAATTGTCCTCACTGTTAGGAAGTTTCTCCTTAATTCCAGGTTGCTTCTCTCCTTGATTAGTTTCCATTCATTGTTTCTTGTTCCTGCCCTCTGGTGCTTTGGAAAATAAATAGACCCCCTCCTCTTTATGGCAGCCACTCAAATACTGGAATACTGCTATCATGTCCCCACTAGTCCTTCTTTTCTCTAGACTAGACAAACCCAAATCCCACAACCATCCTTCATATGTTTCAGTCTCCAGACCTTTAATCATCTTAGTTGCTCTTCTTTGCACTTTTTCCAAAGTTTCAACATCTTTTTTGTAAAACTGGATGCAGTATTCTAGGTGTGGTCTTACTAAGGCTTTATAAAGCAGTACTAATATTTCACATGATTTTTATTCCTTGCCTCTGTTTGTACAACCAAGGATTTATTAGCTTTTTGGGCTCTGCCACATACTGCCCGCTCATGTTTAAGTGATTGTCCACTAGGACTCCAAGGTCCTGTCACAGTTACTGGTTTTGAGCTACGGTAGTTTTCACCTAATCTGTATCTGTACCTTTGATTTTTCCTGCCTAGGTGTAAAACCTTGCGTTTCTTCACATTAAATTTCATGTTGTTGGATAGGGCCCATTGTTCAAGCCTGTCAAGATCTTTTTGGATCCTGAACTTGTCTTCTGGAGTTTTGGATATTCCTGCCAGTTTAGTGTCATCTGCAAATTTGATCAGTTCCCCTTCTATTCCCTCATGTAAGTCATTTATGAAGATATTGAAGAATACTGGGCCTAAGACAGAATCTTGTGGTACCCCACTGCTTACTTTCCTCCATGTAGATGTAGTCCAATTAAGGACTACTTGTTGAATAGTTTGTCAACCAGTTACAAATCATTCTGGTGGTGATGCTGTTTTTCTAGCTTACCAAGAAGTAGATTGTGGTCTACTTTGTCAAATGCCTTGCTGAAGTCTAAATATGCTATATCCACATCATTTTGCTGGTCTACTATTTTAGTCACTTTGTCAAAGAATTAAATAAGATTAGTTTGGCATGATCTGTTTTTAACAAACCTATGTTGATTGATTACTATTTATTACTTTATTTGTTTCTAGATGTTCACATATCTGTTTTTTTGCTTTTTTATATGAGTTAAGCAGTTCTGCTTTCTTTCTACTGCCTCTTACTTCCTTGCCATCTTTTCTCTTTGCTGGACTGACTATTTCCTTGACTTTTGTCTTCTTATTTATATGTTGAAAGAAACTTTTTTTAAAATTATCTTTGACTTTTGTTGCAAGACTTTTGTTCCCAGTCCCTCATTCATTCCACTCTTCCTAGCTTGCTCAGGGGTTTTCCCCAGCCCTGGACACTAGGGTGGGGGAGCTCAACCTCAGCCACTTTAGGGACTTTATTCCACCAATACTCATCTCTTTTCGTTTGGATCGCTGGGGTAGGTGTCTTGGCTTTGATGTCCAGAGAGGGCTGCAATTTGGTTCTGATTGGGCTGCTGCCTTCTGGAGTTCCATTGGTGGGGGCAAATTCTGCCCCGTTCTGGGTCACCTGGAGCAGGCTCTCTTTGGATAGTCCACCCTCTGCCACGGTAGGCTGAGTTTCTCTACACACACCCCAGGTGTCGGGGAGTGAATGGAGAACCCGGGACTCAGGAATCCAGGTCATTTTGATTAGTTTTGGGAGAATTGGTTTGCTGTCATTTAATTAATGCCCTAATTAAACCATGAACCTCAAGCGAAGTTTCAAAAGAAATCCAGTTATTTATTAGGAGCTTCATGTCAGCATGATCCAAGTGAAGCCAACTCTGACCTCACTTAATCCGCACCTTGGCTCTGATTCTGTTTTCCCCTCCCCCCAAGATGTGACATCAGTCACATTCCCCAAATGAAGCAATTTTGTGGGTTGTAGAAGTCACCCATCTGGCCACTGTGGGTCATCCTGCAGATGACCTTGATGTTGCCGCTGGAATGTGCTTTATTTTGACTGAAATGCAAGTTCCTTGATGCAGCTGCGAGGCTCGGTTTTCCCATCCCCTTGTCTATGGCAACTGGAGAGCAGATCAGGAATGCTTCATGAGTTGACATATATTTTGATTCACTCTCAAATTACTTGAAGAACTTAAATTACAGATAACTAATTGATTTGCTTAAAATAGGGTGTCAAACTCAAGGCCTGGAGGCCGGATCCGGCCCGCGGGGTGCTTAGATATGGTCCACGGGGTTGCCCTGCAAACAGAGAAGGACTGACCCATGGTGCCTCTGCCAGCAAAAACGGAACTTGGGAGGGCTACACACAGCCCTCCTGAGCTCCATTTTCACTGGCAGAGGGTTGTAGGAGGGCGTCACAGCCGAAAACAGAGCTTGGGAGCCCGTTTTCACTGGCAGAGCACTCGGGCCGCCAGAGGCGCCCCTGACATGAGTGACATCAAGTTGGCCACACCCACCCACCCGAGGTCAAACATAACTCTGATGTGGCCCTCAATGAAATTGAGTTTGACACCCCTGGCTTAAAACTTTGGAACATACTGAAATGGCACTACGTAACCTAAAACCATCTCTATCTATTGGCCCTGATGGATTATGTGCCTACTTTTTGAAAAAGCTTGCCACTGCCCTAGCTGAACCTCTTTGCACAATCTATGAGGTATCCTTCAGAACCAGCTCCTTGCCCAACCTATGGTCATTAGCCACGGTTATACCTATCTTTAAAAAGGGAGACCCTAGTCTAGTAAAAAATTACAGACCAATCTCACTGTGTTATGTCATCTGTAAAGTTATGGAATCAATTATAAACCAATCCATCAGCCTCCACTTAGAGACAAACAACCTGCCTTCTAATAAGCAGTTTGGTTTCAGGAAAAATTTGTTCTGTAATCTGCAACTCCTACACTGTAGAAACATTTGGACCACACATCTTGCCCAGGGTAAAGCAATAGATGCAATTTACATAGACTTTTGTAAAGCCTTTAACTCAGTGGTGCATGACAAACTACTGTTGAAACTAAGTTCTTACGACATAGGGGTGGGTTCTAGTTTCTTCCGCTGCTGGTTTTCTCAGGGTGCACCACTTAGGGGCATGTGCATGCTTTGTGCATGCACTCACATGCGCAGTACTTAAAAACAGTAGTACTTAAAAACATGATGGCGGCACCTATGCCATCGCCGGAGAACCGGCTTGGGGGCGTGGCAGGCCTGGGTCACTGCCCGTTCTAGCGACCCAGGCCACCAAGTTACTACCAGTTCTTTAGAACTGGTCTGAACCGGGAGGAACCCACCTCTGTTATGGCATCTCCGGATCCCTGCACAAGTTCCTGTCCATCAAGAATAAGTAGTCAAAATAGGGAGGGCCCAATCAAATCCGGCACCTGTTAACAGTGGTGTCCCCCAAGGCAGCATTTTAGGACCCACACTCTTTCTGCTGTACATCAATGACCTATGTGATCATATTAAAAGCAGCTGTGTCCTCTTCGCTGATGACGTAAAATTATTTAACACCACTGACAATACTGCTGTCCTACAAAGCGACATTGACTATGTGTCAGAATGGTCACGCATTTGGCAACTCCAAATCTCAACTAATAAATGCTCTGTCCTGCACATTGGCAAAAAAAAATCAGAACACCAAATACAAGTTGGGCAGAAATGATCTCGTAGATGACCCTCACTTTGTCAAGGACCTAGGAGTACTCATCTCAAATTATCTAAGCGCCAGAGCTCACTGTAACAGCATTGCCAAAAAGGCATTAAGAATTGTTAACTTAATCTTGCAAAATTTCTTCTCTGATAACATTGTATTGCTAATTATGGCATACAAAACCTTTGCCAGGCCAATTCTTGAATACAGCTCATCCGCCTGGAATCCACACTGTATATCGGACTTTAACACAATTGAGCGGGTCCAGAGGTATTTCATGAAAAGAGTACTCCACTCCTCTACTCACAATAGAATTCCCTATTTATTTATTTTATTTTATTTGGAGGTTCTTCTATGCCACCCTACTCCCTAAGGACTCAGGGCAGCATACAACATTTTAAAGAACAGCAACAATAAAATCATTTAAAAGACAGTTTTTAAAAAGTTAAAAAAGGGCATACAACAACATACATACATGGGGGAGACCTCGGATGTAAAATTGCCTCAGACCCCTGCCTGCAGGAAGAGCCATGTCTTAATGGCTTTTCGGAAGGCCAGCAGGGTGGGGATAATTCGGATCTCTGGGGGAAGTTGGTTCCAGAGAGCAGGGGCCACCAGGCTTGAAATTTTGGGCTTGGACAATCTGGAACTGTGCCGCCTGCGGTCCGATCTAAGCATAGTACATAAAATTGTCTGCAACAACATCTTGCCTGTCAAAGACTACTTCAGCTTCAACCACAATAATACATGGGCAAATAATCGATACAAACTCAAGGTAAACCGCTCCAAACTCGATTGCAGAAAATGCGACTTCAGCAACAGAGTAGTCAACACCTGGAATGCTCTACCCGACTCTGTTGTTACAGCCTCAAACCATCACAGCTTCAACCTCAAACTGTCTACCGTGGACCTCACCCCATTCCTAAGAGGTCCGTAAAGGGGGCGTGCATAAGCGCACCAGTGTGCCTACCATCCCTGTCTTACTGTCCCCATTTATCTGTACTTACTTCCTTTGTTTTATGTTTATGTTTATACCTATACCTGCTATCTTATACATGTTTGATAGATAGATAGATAGATAGATAGATAGATAGATAGATAGATAGATAGATAGATAGATAGATAGATAGATAGATAGATAGATAGATAGATAGATAGATAGATAGATAGACAGATAGATAAATAAATAAATAAATAAATAAATAAATAGTCAGAATCATGTGATGTAAGTGATTTATCTCTACTGATAGCTGTTTCTTGGCAAAGACCTACATTTAGGTCCACACCAGTGTAATGGTTTGCCTTCAGAAGTTGTGTGTACATCATCACTGGATGCTTTTAAAGAGACTGGACTGAACTGATTTCCTGCTTGAACAGGGAGATGGAGTAAAATACTTCCAAGGTCCTTCCGATTCTGTTATTCTGTTTGTTATCTGATATGGCTAATATTCACATTAATGAAGTTACTAGGAATCTTTCTCTGCTGTTTATCAAAAATTTAATCTGCAGAAAATTAGCAAATGAAGTTTCTTTGTGCTCTCTAATTCAAGTACTACTCACGGCCTGACACTGCATAACTTTTTGAAATCAGCAGTGCTCAGCTAGCTATTGCTTCTGACAAAAACATTCCAACTAGGTTGGACTTAATAGATGGATGTTTATTTATTTGGTTTTTGTTGTTGTTGTTTGCTTGCTTATGGCCATCCATCATGACTCTTCAGCTTTTCTATTCAATTTGCCATGTCCTTTGTAATGATAAATTTTTATCATTGCTGTCTGATCCAGTTGTATTCAATATTTTTTATCAGTCTAAAGTATCTAATGTTACTTACATATCAGACATCCCAAGGGCAAATATTCACTTCATAATATTGATATTCTGCAAAATGTATTCATTTAAATATGTGATGGTAAAAAAGGAATTATTCTAATGAATGACAGCCATGTTTATGTTGAATTAATGTTTATGTTGAATTAATGCCTAAAAAACATGAGTCTAGAAAAACTGGGATGAAATAGTATAGACTGTAATGGTATGTGGGAATGACTTTTGGCGATAGGAAGCAGAGCTGCAGGCATGGAAAACGGTGTCAGCCCTGATAATATGGGAAACATTTCAGAATGGATCCTCCCTATTTTTTTGGAGAGTAAAAACAAAGGAGAAGATCAATACAATGTGAATAGAGCTAATACAGGTAGTCCTCGACTTACAACAGTTCATTTAGTGACCATTTCAAAGTTACAACGGTACTGAAAAATATGACTTATAACCATTTTTCATAGTTACGATCTTTGCGGCTTTCCCATGACCATGTGATCAAAATTCAGATGCTAGGCAACTGGTTCATATTTATTATCATTGCTGTGTCCTAGGATCATGTGATCCCCTTTTGCAATCTTGTGACAAGCAAAATCAATGTGAAAACCAGATTCTTAACAACCAGGTTACTAGTTTACCAACTGCAGTGATTCACTTAACAACTGTGGCAAGAAAAGTCATAAAATGGTGCAAAACTCACTTAACAAATGTCTCAACAACTGAAATTTTGGGCTCAATTGTGGTCGTAGGTTGAGGACTATCTGTAATTCTGGTTGTTGTTTTTTCCAGATTACATCACAACACTAACAACACCAATCCAACACCATTTAGGAAAGAAGAATTTCTCATCTGTGGCACTGATTTGAATAAAAGCTACAAATACAACCCACAAGGTTTTATGAGCCTTCCCAAATTCTGGACTCTTTCCTCGCTGGCAATACAAATACACATTTAACAATTGTAATATGTTTTATTTTTTCCACTATCATTTTGATCTACATTTTTTGTATTTTACAATTTTAACAATAATAATAAAAATACTTCTCACTAGTCACACCACCAAAGCCATTCCAAGTGCTGTTTTCTCCATTATAATATAGTTTGTATCCTTTGCCTATCTCTCGAGTTTTTGTTCCTTTCCACTTTATCTCTTGGATACATGCAATGTCGATGTGGCAGGCCTTCAAAGCTTCAACCAGTTCTCGGCTTCTCCTGGTTATTGTTCCAATATTGATGGTCACAATACATAGATGGACTAGCTTCTTTAGTGTGCCCCATCCATTGCAAGATTGCTCTTGCAAATTTCCCACATCACTTGGGCAGAGGCGATGTGTGTTGCTTCTTGGGAACAACCTAGTATTGAGACCCAAATTTTGGCTAGGAATTGCCATTGATATGACTGAGGTACTCCAACTGATGCATCACTCCATCTGTCATTGAAGGCATTTTATACCTAATGTCAGGTATTAGTACTCCTATAACCCTGTATAGGGACCCTTAGAAGGTGCTACTAGCTGAGCCAGCTAGACCAAGGTTTTTTAAGGAGGTATTATTCCTCCATCACTCACCCTTTGTTCTGGTTTAAGACAGGCAGAACCTGGCTTTCCAAATGTTGGGTACGGGATGGTAGGTTTAATCAAAAATGACTTGCATTATTAAGCCACAAAGAGATTCAAGGTGAAGGAATAAAACAGATATTCCCTCCATGAATATAAGATTTATTTACCAAAAATAATTTACTTATTTGGGGTATTTTTACCATCTTCAGCTGGATAACTCCAAGTGACTTAAAAATATAAGAAAATCTAAACCACACAGCAAAAAACAAAATCATAAAATCATTCCAGTTAACTCCATACAATCATAATAAATAATAGTTCCATACATCTCGATGATACATGATTATCATACATCTGATTCTCCAATGCCTGCTTGAATAACCAGGTTTGAATGAAGACTCTCCCCATTTGTTGTAAACTGCATACCCATCTCTCAGAAGCAATAAGCTTTCTTTCGTTTTGCTTTCTATTTCTCTTACCAGTTTTATGTCTAATGGTTAGTTCAGAACCTAAGAGAGAGCACATTTTCTGATTAAGACAAGGGACATGGTATGTTCTTTGTTTGCACTAGAGTAGCTTCTGGTGAGCACTATATTCAGCATGCAACCCCTCCTATAGCCTGACCCCATCCATCTTCAGAATCTCAGGAGCTGAAATGAGATGGATCAGCCTTCAAAAATGATAGGAAAAAATAGACATAGGCCTTATGTAAGTAGCAGTGTCAGTGTGTTGAATTTCAGCCAGAACTTGTGTGGGACATGATTCTATTTTAAGCTCATGTTCTCACTTAAAAGAATTGATAAGTATTTTCTTAATCCTAAAAATTAAAAGTTGACATTCAATCAATCATAATTTGAAAAGAAGATTAGGTAGATGTAAGAAGTCAAGAACATATAGCTTCCTCCCGAATTGTTTTAGGGAAAATCTAAACTGACTTTGCTAATGGCACACACAGTCATACAACAACATTGCAACAACAACAAAATGAGTTAAAATGTATTAAAACACTATCAACTATTCTTTTTATTTAGAGGGGGGGGGAAAGTATCTGATACAGAAAATATTATAGAAGAGCCTACCTAGGAAAATAGCATATCATCAGTTTAAACAAAATATGCTCAACCTCTCTTTTACATACTTAGTCTGATTTGGCAGAGGGAAGAGGGCACTTTTTTTTTTTTTTTTGCATTCAGTAGAAAATCATTGCCCTCTTACCAATGACCTTGTCTGATTCCCCAGTCCTTCCTGAAGAGACCTGAAAAATAATTCTATTGACAAATTACCCCTGGATTTCAATGGTAAAATCCTGTGACCTTTATCAACCAATTTGTCCCAGAAGATCATCATAAAATGTTGCAAAATATCTTAATAAGAATAAAATTTTATTTATTTATTTGATCGTTTTTATATGCCGCCCCACTCCCATAAGAAAAAGGAAAACTCTTCTTCATGAACTTGATTGCAAATATTATCCTCCTGCCAAGTTTTTTATCCTACCTTTTGTGGCCATCTCAAGACTTAAGGGTATGTGATGTCTTCCTTTACCAAACTTGAATGAATTATGCACATCTACTGTTTATGCATTATACATGACCTGATTTGGCCCTAGCTCTATTCCTAAAAGTAAGTGGTTATAAATGATTAATTCTTAATTGCGTTATGGTTCCTTGGCATCTACTGGACCAAATCAACTACAAAAAAAGCATAGTAAGTTAGAGAAGTATGGTTTGGTTTTATTGTTACCAGACATAAACATATGGATTGTACTGCTATACTAGGGCAAAAACAATGAAATCTTGTTTACCTGATTAATTAGCACTCATTTACCAGCATGAATGAAAACTGTCTACCAACCATTAAATTTGAGTGCTCTATTCTGAACAGATCCATCAATGAGGAATCCAAAGCACTCATCCTGAGATGGACAGATTCCAATATCATTAATTTTGGGTTAGCACCAAATAGCGTTACAAAATGCTATGTTCTTTTCAGTAACTATCTAGCCTAATAGTGACCACTTCTACTTACTATGAAACTAATAAAGAATACCCAGGTTCACAGGCAGGATGCAGACCATATGACCAGTCCTTTTAGAGCAACCGTTCAAGAACCTAGTGGACTAAAGAGTCTGCTTTTTTTAAGCTCAGCCACTATAGTTTTATTCCCACTTAATATTTGCCCCAAGGAGTCCATCTTAAAACACCTGTAAATTACAGGTGTTTATCAATAAAATCTTGAAATGCCAACAGTTCACATAAGATCTAGCAAACCAAGTGTTCCCTTAAAGCCAAGGATAAGTATAAATGTGCTTTTCACCAGGTCCCATTTCCATTGCTCCAACAAGATCAAATCTGGCATGTGACAATGTCTTCAGTTGGCCAGTAATAATTTGGGATAGGCCCATGGCCGCCATGGGGGCTATGAACTCCTGGGATGCTTCTGAGGTCACATCCAGAGATGGGCGTCCCCCAGAACCTGGGAAACTCCACCACTAGCCCTGAGACAGCCTCCCACATCTCAGGCAGGGAGGTTGCTACACAACAGAGAGGCTGGTATACGATCTGATCCTGTGAGCCCAACTTCGGAAACAAGGTCTCACAATCAGAGACTTATAAGCAAGGCCCCTGAAAGCCAAAAAAGACTCTCTGAGACTGCCACCCCACCTCCCCTGCCTTTCCCTGGGTTTTTGATTGGTGCCAAACTTAAAACCCAGGTGGACCCATCTCCAAGAGGGGAACTCCCTCCTTCTGGAGTCAATCACGTCTCAGTAATTCATGCCAGGTCAACTGATTCCTTCTCAATAAGGTCTTGAACAAGAGGAGCTTTATTATTGATTGATCTGGCATTCAGCAGCAGCAGCCAAACCTCAGGGTTCTGGGGGTATGCTGCCAGGGACTGGGGATAAGCTGCTCAGCACCTGATGTCTTCATGGATAGGTTCACATACTTTTATTAGTACACTATTCAAATAATTCGGCATTCCTTTCTTGTTTTGTTTTGTTTCCATTCTAACCTATATTTCTGGATGACTTTTAATCAGGTATGACATTTCTCTCTCTTTCCTCTTTAGATCAGCACAGTCTGACTTTGTGGTTCTACTTTGTTGAGCTGATTCTGTGTAATTGAGTTCAAAAAATATCCCAGATAATCTAATTGCAGTGTCTGAAGCACCCAGTGAATCAGAGCACAACCCAACTGCTACATTTTGCAGAGGCTCAACAAATATCTTTGTACCTTTTATGGCCCCATTCACAATGATGGTTTTGTAGTTTTTGATGGTGCCAACAAAAGTTGCTCTTGTGGCCTAAAATGGGGTGTATGAGGCCAGCTAAGATGGATGGGAATTTCCTGAAAATGTCATTCCCCCCCACCCCCATCCCATCGTCACCATTTATTTCATAGTCATGGTATATCCTGGAGATTAACAAATCCTTGCAAGATCCTGGGTCGTTCATCAGGACCAGAGGTTTAATCTTCCAAGCTTTTGAACTCATTCTGGAGCCCATTCCTCAGGGATTAACAAATCCTTCTTCATACCATATGGAATCTATTGACATGGATGCTGTGTTTTATTCTCCCATTGAGGGAAGCTCTGCTAAGAATAAAATAACAAAATAAAAACAATCAATAAACCATAAAAACCCAAATAGCATAAACTAAACATATTATTTATATTTAATACACAATATTTAAAGGTATAGTTTCATTATCCACCGATGAACCCATCACCAATTGTAATATTTTACCTTGCTTTGTTTTTACTGTATTTTGTTTTTAATTCTGGTTAGTTACTGTAATACAAATACTGAAATATAAAATGGTAAACAAGTACAATAATTTACAAGGAATTTTTATGTACTGAGTGCAACCCAGTACAAAAATACTACCAGCAAGCTCCACTTATATTATGACTATTTTAGGGGCTTTTGTTTTTCTCCCTTATGCTGCCTTTCTATATCATGAATTATAGAAGAGCTTGAACAACTCAATGGATTTCTCTAAATTTCAAGGTGAACAACAGTATTTTGGAATGGCTGGTTTTTTTTTATGATTGGGGGGAAATGCCAACTTTGCTTAAAGTGGAATTTTAAATGTAGTAAAATATATGAAGAATTTCAAGGTAAAGTCCACTTAAAGAAAATTTGACTGCTTTGAAGAGTTTTGAAAGATCCAAGCCCCTTTTTTGCAAGTTTTTTGGGATTTTTTTAATCACTTAACTACTTCTGCTTATCTTCCTAATTTCTGCATTTTAAATAATTTTTCTAGGTTGTTGTTAAATATATATGTTTCCATAATAATATTTTCCTAAACATTGGAATGCTTTTCTATCTCATTTAATTACTGAGTGTATTTAATTACTGTCACAAATGTAAATGAGACATAGAAGGGTAGCAAAAATAAACTGAGGCATAAAATGAATTTTAAACGATGGAAGGCTAAGTAAGATTCAATGCCTTCAGCTTACAAATGTGAAAGATAAGAGGGAATTTTATTAAAGTATAAGGGGGAAATGAGAAACAGCCTAAGAAAATGCTTACTCTTTCATGTAAATGACATACATAGTGCTATATCGCAAACAGAAAATATGATAATTAAAATTTGTTTTTACATCAACACCATGCAATTAATTTTGAAAATTTCATATTTTCATTTTCATATTCATAATAAAATGCAGGATCCTCAGTGTATCTGTCTTAACACCTAATACTTTCCTAGAATACTGATGAAGGCAAAAGATAGGAAAATCTTGTAACATTTCTGCTACAAAATTACAGTTTCTTTATAGAAATATGTGCATTTTCTGTATCAAATAATTTGGTTAGGCAGACTCTACTATACTAATGCAAGTCTGATTACCTCTGTATTTTATACTAAATTGTTTGCAATAGTGTGGATTCATACCACCATCTTGTGGCACAATAAACTTTAATGAATTTTCTTAAATGAAAGAAGGAAAAAGACAGTACCTTAATTATGAGAATTAATAGCATCCACTTTAGAAATTTTGTTTATAATTCTTAAATAATTGCTAACATTCTTATTTTATTCTTATGGCTGTTATGTATTGTGTATTATTGTGTATTGTTTATCTATATTAATTCTTTACATTGGATTATTTTTGTTATCTCAAAATGATTTTTTTAAAGTGATATGTGGATTTAACAATGATGATAATGATTATAGTAACAATAATAATATGAGTAGGAGCCCCCCCCCCGAGAATGAAATATTTTGGGGAATATTAAAAGAGGCAGAATATTATATTTCCCTAAAAGAGAAATGGAGGAACATGTTCTTAAAGGCAGAAAGCAGCTCCAGTCTTCTTGCCATATGGTTAGGGTTAGGACAACAAGCAACAGAAGCTTGAAGAGGCTGGTCTTTAGGAATGAAGATTTTGTATCCATTCAGAAAGACTGGGCCAATCTATTCAAAAGCAAAGAGACTCAAATAAACAACAGGCAAGCTGACAAGATTATCTCAGACAAACACCCAGGATTTGCATTTTCTCTTTTGCCTAAGGTGACCAGACGTCCCGCTTTTGGCGGGACAGTCCCGCTTTTTAATAATTTGTCCCGCGTCCCGCAGCGTTTCAAAAAAGTCCCACTTTTTAAATTTGAATTTGCCCTGCTGCAGGGTGAAATCCTGCCGGTTCGGCTGGGCCAGTCGTTCGGCGTAGAGCCGATGGAACTGGCGGCGGTCACAGCGTGGGGCTTCTCCCGCCCGCTTCCCCCGCCCAGCTGGACACCGTCGGGTTATTTTGCCCTCTGTGAATGCGCAGTACGGCTACAAGACGCCCCTAACATAGGGTGACCCAGCCCTGTTTGGTCCTGGCAGCCTCTAGCTTATGAAATGAGCAGAGCATGCGCTGGAGGGCTCTGCCCCTCATTGCAACCGGGAATCTTTTAGGTAAGAGGTAGAGAGGTTTTTTTAAAAAAATTGCCTAGAGCTTCTCACCTCTCTAGGAAGGAGGGCTCGTTCGCCTTTCTTCTGAGCTTCTTGGAGTGGAGGCGGGCGTGGGAGTTTCTCCCAGGATCGGAGACATGAGAGTGTGAGTTGCAGCTGCTCCTTTCATGCGTGAAAGCATCGTGGAAAGCAAAAAACCCGAATGCATTGAAGCGCCTTTCTGGGAAAACTGGGAAGGAGCTTGAGGAATAGTGGGGGGGAAAGGGTTCCTTCTGCGCTCCAGCAGAATATAGGAATGGAGTGCGTGGGAAAGGGGTATGGGTCACCTGGAGGATGCCTCCCCTGCAGATCCCCGGACGAGGCTCAGTGCCTTCCACGATCCTAACCCTTGCTAGCTGCCCCTCTGACCTCCCTGCTCCCCACGTAGCCCATTTCCTGATCTCGTATGCTGCTGATAAAAAAATATCCCTGGAGGAACCCACCCCTGGCTGTGATGAAGGAGGGTGCTTGGGGGGTGCACAAAGCTGCAGAATAAGAGAGACGGACCCCTCCCGTCTTGCTCCCCTAGAAACCCCCCCTGTCAATGGTGTCCCACTTTACAAAAAATAAAATATGGTCACCTTACTTTTGCCTGAAAGAGCTAGCCATGATCCCTACATGACCCCATAGGAATCTGGCAACAGGCATTAAATATTAAAGGGCACATTCTTACACAGGCATCTCAATCACAAACCCCCCCAAAATGTATAAAAGCCCACCTATCCCAATCCCATTTTGTCAGCCACCCCAGAAACATGCTGCTGTCATTAAAGTTTCTGGAAAACCAAATAAACAGAGAGCTTTTTGAAGATACCTCTGCAGACCTGGATGAACTCACAGATACTGTCACATCATAGCTTCTGTGAAGACCTATGTGTACCGACCAGGAACTTGCGAATATACAGTAACAATAAACCTTGGTTCACAGCTAAACTTAAGCAGCTACATCATTCTAAAGAGGAAGCCTACAGAAAAGGTGATAGAATGCTGTACAATCAGGCCAGAAATGTATTAACAAGGGAGATCAGAGCAGCAAAAAGAAGCTACTCTGAAAAGCTAAGGAATCAGTTCTCAACAAATAAACCAGCAAACATGTGGAAAACTCTTAAAAACATCACCGGTTACGGCAAACCTCCTTCCCAAGCTGAAGGAAATCAGCAGCTGACAGATGACTTGAACATGTTTTACTGCAGGTTTGAAAGGAAACTACAGCCACCTATCTCCACAACCTCCATCCCAGAAACACCAACAACAGCCAAACCTCCTACAACTGACCCCATTCCCATTGGGTTCACAACCCCACAGAAAAGGAAGTGCAAGATCTATTTCACAGACAGAAGCCAGGAAAAGCACCAGGCCCAGACAAGATAACTCCTTCTTCCTTAAAAGTCTGTGCTGACCAATTGGCCCCATCATCACCCAAATCTTCAACAAATCACTAGAGATATGCTATGTTCCTTCTTGCTTCAAACGCTCCACTATCATCCCAGTGCCAAAGAAGCCCTCCATCAAGGAACTGAATGACTACAGACCAGTTGCTCTAACATCTGTAGTTATGAAAACCTTTGAAATGCTAGTTATGTCCCACTTGAAAACCATCACGGATCCACTGTTAGACCCCCTGCAATTTGCATACCGAGCAAATAGATCAATAAATGATGCTGTTAATATGGCTCTGCACTACATCCTACAACATCTTAAATCTCCAAAGACCTACACAAGGGTCCTCTTTGAAGACTTTAGTTCAGCATTCAATACCATCATACCAGACTTTCTTCTAACTAAACTAAATCAGTTAGTGGTACCTGTAACTGGATCACAAGCTTCCTAACAGACAGGAAGCAGCAGGTGAAGCTAGGCAAAATCACATCAGATACCTGTACAATTAGCACAAGGGATCCCCAAGGTTGTGTGCTCTCACCACTTCTCTTCTCTCTATATACCAATGACTGCATCTCAAACAATCCATCCATTAAACTACTGAAGTTCGCAGATGACACAACAGTGATTGGTCTCATTCGAGACATTGATGAAACCGCATACAGACGGAAGGTTGAACAACTAGCCTCGTGGTGCGACCGGAACAATCTGGAACTGAACACACTCAAAACTGTAGAAATGGTGGCATACTTTAGGAGAAACCTTCCCATTCTACCACTTTTTACAATACTAGACAACACAGTATCAACAGTAGAGAGCTTCAAATTTCTAGGTTCTATCATATCTCAAGACCTAAAATAGTCACCTAACATCAAAAACATCATCAAAAAAGCACAACAAAGAATGTTCTTTCTGTGCCTACTCAGGAAGCTCAAACTGCCCAAGGAGCTGCTGATACAGTTCTACAAAGGAATTATTGAGTCTGTCATCTGCACCTCTATAACTGTCTGGTTCGATTCTGCAACCCAACAAGACAGACACAGACTTCAGAGGATAATCAGAACTGCAGAAAAAACAATTACTGCCAACCTGCCTTCCATTGAGGACCTGTATACTGCACAAGTCAAAAAGAGGGCCGTGGAAATATTTACTGAACCCTGGACATAAGTTGTCAACTCCTACCCTCAAAATGATGCTATAGAGCACTGCACACCAGAACAACTAGACACAAGAACAGTTTTTTCCCAAACGCCATCACTCTGCTAAACAAATAATTCCCTCACCACTGTCAAACTATTCACTAAGGCTGCATTACTATTACTATTAGTCTTCTCATCGTTCTTATCACCCATCTCCTCCCATGTATGACTGTATGACTGTAACTTGTTGCTTGTATCCTTATGATTGATATTAATATTGATTGTTTCCTGGTTGCTTATTTGTACCCTATGACAATCATTAAGTGTTGTACCTCATGATTCTTGACGAATGTATCTTTTCTTTTATGTACACTGAGAGCATATGCACCAAAGACAAATTCCTTGTATGTCCAATCACACTTGGCCAATAAAGAATTCTATTCTATTCTATTCTACCTTCTTTCCATGAGTTGGGTTGGGGAGGTGCACGAAGGGAGATTCAGCCAATCTCATTGTACACATGTTGTACTCTGACAATAAAGGTTTGAATTGAATGAGGCCTGCCTCCATTTTATTTTCAGCATCTTTCTCCCGGATTGGAACCGAACCGGATTTTCCTTTCAACATACGCCACACTGATACATTGACATTCTAGGAAGCATATCTGAAGGATAGTGAAGATGCACTGAAACTAGTATATCAGGAAGGCTTACTGAGTACTGGAGAGACCAAACTGGCCTACAAGAAAAATCAATGAAGAACAGAAAGAAGGCATGGGAAGGCAAACCATTACATGGCCAGTACAATTTAAAAAATAGCAAGGAAAGCAGATAATAAAAAGATCTGGCAATATTTAAGAGCAAGTAAATTGAAGAAAGAGACAGAGGAGCT
The DNA here is from genome assembly GCA_023053685.1 of Diadophis punctatus similis. Taxonomy (NCBI): domain Eukaryota; kingdom Metazoa; phylum Chordata; class Lepidosauria; order Squamata; family Dipsadidae; genus Diadophis; species Diadophis punctatus. Next base: position 8,065,739 of record JALIGW010000008.1, read on the forward strand.
AATTCTGGCTGCATAAGACCACACCTTAAGAACAAATGCATACAGACTTCCGGTTCCGGTCTCGTCAGCGTCGCTGGTGCTCCTCGCAGGGCATCCTTTCAACTTGCCGTAAAAGCCGCCAGATCAGCTGTCTGGTGGCTTGAAAATCTCTCCCCGGGCGAAGGGGAGAGATGAGAGCGTGACAGGTGGGGTAGAGCCCCCCTAGTGCCCTAAAAGTCAACTTAGGGAGCGTAGGGTGAGGGCTCCCCAAGTAGCCTGTCTGCTGCTCCGGGAAGCTGGAAGCCTCTGCTAGAAAGCAGAGCAAGATGCCGCGGCCACTGCTGCTGTTTTAAAGAGGTACAACTATTTTAAAAATACAGAGAGCAGCCAGAGAAAGACAGGAGTCCTGGAGGTACTAGCTTGTCCTTTAACTCCATTCCTGGGTCTTCATGATGGAAGAAACAAAGTAACTTAATAAGGAGTTGCAACAAGATGGCGATTGGAAACGTTGGTGCAGAAGAGAAAGTTATTTTTGCTTTGTTACCAGCCCTTTCCTCTGGAAACCTTTGATTTGAAGAATGATTATTTTTTTCCTTTTTCATTTTTTTTCTGAATTCATCTATAGTTTTATAAAAGATAAAATTTAAATAGTTTTGGACTTGGAAAGGAATTATTTTTTAAAGTAAAGATCTGGGTTTCTCTTTCCTCCCTTCTTTGTCTTTTTTTTTTTTGAAAACATTGAAATGGCTTCTAAACTTGAAAAGACTGTAGTGAATAAAAGAACTGAGTACTCCTTTGATCATATTGTAAAGAAGCAATCTATGCCTGATTTAACATCATCAAAGTCTTTAACACCTGAGACTATTTTTAATACATTGAAAGCAATGAAAAATGAATTAATTTTAGAATTTAATTCAAAACTTTCTGAAATAGAAAAAAAAATGCAGGCTGCTATGGAGAAGATGAATTTACAATTGAGAGCGGATGTGGTGAAAGTTTGCAAAGGATTAGCAGCAAATATGGACATTTTAGAGAAGGATTTGGAAAAAAATAAGAAAAATTTAACAATTTCAGAGGAATACATAACCAAGGTTCAAAATGATATATTAAAATTGGAAAAAGAAGCGATGATGTCTCAATTTCAAGAGAGGAAATTTGCTATAAGAGTCAGGGGCTTGAAGGGAAAAAAATTTGAAAATTTGAAAGAAAGAATGACAGAGGCACTGGAGCAGGTGTCTGGATTGTCTAAAGATGAATTGGCTACACAAATTGATAAAATATACAGAGTTAATTCTTGGTATGCAAAACAAAACCACTTGCCAAGGGACATTGTAATATACTTCACTACCAGAGCTTTGCGGAACAGAATCATACAGGCGACTTTTAATAATAATCTTCAGGCAAATGGTCAAGAAATAAAGATATGGAAAGAAATTCCTGCCAAGATGCTTAAAGATAGAAGAGAATATTCTTTTCTGGTCCAGGAATTAAAAATACAAAATTTACAATACAAATGGAATGTACCAACAGGAGTAACCGTAAAATTCTTGGGAAAAAGATATGGACTAAATACAATAAAGAAAGCTACAGAATTCTACATCAATGTTTTAAAGGCTGATATTTCTAAAATTCCAGTAGAAAAAGGCATGGAAATAAGGGAGGAGGAGAAGGGAAACCCGGATATACGTGATCAAGAGGAAATAATTCCGAAGATTCCAAAAGAGTGGCAGAGCCAGACAGATGTTTATGACGTGGAAAAGGAGACGGAGGAATGGGATCAGATGACAGCTGAAGCGACAGATTTGAAATGGCCAAAGGACAGATGGTGTTGAAACTTATAGGATGGTTGGAAAGATGAACAAGATTGTAAACATTTTTTCTTTTTTTTTCTTTTCATATGTTGTATTAATATTGTCTATTAATGGTATTATATTTTATTTCTAGATTGTTTTTTAGATATATATTATATATTTTGGAGTTATAAATTTGATATAGTGCATTATTTCGTTATCATTAATTTGAGGATTTGAAATATTAATATTGTTTATCGATGGTATTTTCATATCAAATATTTTGAAGTTATAAACTGGATATAGTGTAATATTTTGGTATCATTATTTTGAGGATATAGGGATTAAGTTTAAAATTTTAGAGGTATAAAGAGTCGGTTTTTATTCTTTTTATTATTATTATTACATATTTTGGTTATTATTTTTAGTATAGTAGATAATATATATTTTGAAGTTGATACCTTAAGGTATAGGAATATTGTTATTAAGGTGTATTTTACGGTTTGAGGTTTAGAGGAAATGTTATACATATAATATTATGTTATTAATAAGTTGGTGGATTTTAAGTTTAAGTTTAAGGGTGTTGAAATACAAGGGGTTAGCTTTTAATTCTTAACTTCTAGTTTTTTGTTTTTTGTTTTTTAATCATTATTAATATATATATTAAATATTGGGAAGTTAATATTTTGGTATATTGTAAAATTATGTTATTAATATTGTTTGAGTTTATGACTAAGTTTAGTGTATGAGGTTCATCTTTGTTTCTTTTTTATTTTACTTATTTTTGTTTTTCACTTGTTTACTTTCTCTTTAATTTTTAACGTTTTGAATAGTTTTAATTTGGAGTTAAAGATGCCAAAAAAATGAGGGATCTAAGAAGTTATTTTAATCTAATTTAAATTTATGTTATTGAATACTATGCCCTGTACTTTTTCTGGGAAGTCCGGGGGGGGGAGGGTAGGGAAGGGAGTGGGTTGTGGGTAGGGGGGGATGGGGGGGAGAAAATTGATAAAAATGCTTGTACTTTGTACTAATAAAACTTTTTGAATTAAAAAAAAAGAACAAATGCATACAAAGCCAAAATTCAGAAGACAGCAACAGATAACAAGTGTCACCTATGCAAAGAAGCTGAAGAAATAGGAGACCACCTAGTTAGCTGCTGCAAGATGATTGCTCAGACTGATTACAAACAATAGCATGACGAAGTAGCAAAAAGGGTGCATTGGAAGATCTGCAAGAAATACCATTTGCCTACAAACAAGAACTGGTGGGACAATTGAGAGGCACATGACATGGATTTTGTAACTTGTTAATTAACATAGTTACTTTGTATTTTAATTTGATTTATTTTCTCTCTTTTGAAATTATGTTCAGGCTCAGACTGGATGTTACAGACTGGAATGTAGGAAAACTTCTTATCCTATTGCTGTGCATTCCAAAACTGGAAAGATAAGCTACAGAAGGATGGCTGGAGATTTATCTCCTGATATGAAAAGGTTTCTTCGTGTCAACTGTCATCTGGTTATCTAACTTCAAACAAGTTTGTAGCTGATTTACTGAGCAAAGGAGAGTTACTTTTATCCTGTGCAATCAACTTTCCTCTTGCATTTTAACATTTAATGTTTTTGGAAAAGAGCTGCAAACATTCAGATAAATTCAAATTACAAAATAAAGGAAACACAAAGAATATTTTTCCCTGACAGATCTCCTGAAACAAAATAATACTCCCTTTCTCTGGGATAAGCTGGAAGGGGTTATCTTTACCTTTAGAAATCAATGGTATAGACTAAACTCAGTCCTTAAAGCACAAGGCTTTTTTTTAAAAAAAAACCATGGATTGTAATTACACTATTTTTCAAAAGATAGTGGAAAGAATTATTAGCAATTTTGGAAAGAAAAGAATAAAAAGAGGTTGACGCTTATCAAGGAGAGGGAGTTGAGAGCCTCATCTGGAATCCCTGGAACTTCCTCTTCATAACAAATGGATTACAAGATTTTGACATGGAATGTTAATGGGGCAAATTCACCACAGAAGAGAAAAAGGTTATTTCATTATTTGAAAAAGTGAACTATGATATAATATGTATGCAAGAAACTCATATTAAAGAGACTGACAAAAAGGATTTAACAAATAACACCTTGGATTTGGAATTTATTTCTGCTAATTCAAAGAAAAAAATGAATGAGATAGTTTTATATATAAAACCCCAATTACATCCACATTTATTGTTTGCTGATGCTCGAGGCAGGCATGTAATTGTGCAAATTGAATTATAGGGAATAAAATCTATTTTGGTGGGATTATATAGAAATTATATGTAGATGTGGATTACAAAAAATCTACTTCACAAAGCAACTAAAGTTATTGTTCCAAAAGCTTTTTCTGACCATAATCCAGTGCCTTTACCAGTGGTGGGTTGCTCCCGAACCGGTAGCAGTTGCGGAAGGCTCTGCCCACCAGCCCGGGACGCTCCACCCACCTGCCTGGTATGCTCTGCGCATGCGCAGAAGCTTCTGCACATGTGCAGAAGGGTCACGTGCATGTGCAAGCGCGTGCACAAACTGGTAGAAATGGGTTTTAGAACCCACTACTGGTCTTTACATCTTAAATTTGGTCCTCAGTCTTTTAAATGGAAATTAAATGGATCTGTTTTGCAGAGACCACAGATTGTTAAAGAATGTAAACAGGCACTTCAAGGCTATTTTATCAATAATTTAGGTAAGGGCACCAATTTGATAACAGTTTGGGATGCTTGTAAGGCTGTGATATGAGGGCATATCACATTATAATACAATAAGCAAGTAAGAGGAACATGGATTTAAAAAATTCATAATTTACAACAAATTAAACTGAAGGAGAGGGAACTCCAGAATTCACCAGAAGATTCTAACATATTTAATCAACTAAAATTATTGCAACAACAAATTTCTTTGTTCTGTTTCAGATACAGTAGAACCTCTGGTCACGACCATAATTTGTTCCATAACTTTGGTCACAAACCAATTTGGTCATGACCCGAACCTAATTTTGGAAATTTTGCGCTTACAAAAAAAATGGCGTGGAAGGGGAAATCGGCCGTGGGGGAAAAATTGTGAATTTTTTGGTCGGAACCCAATTTGGCCGTTTGTGACCAGAGGTTCTACTATATTGAAAAGAAACTTAAATATATAAAACAACACTTTTTGAACATGCAAATAAACCAGGGAGATGGTTGGTACACAAATTAAATAAACAGGCAGAAAAGATGATGATGACCAAGCAAGAGGAGAATAAACTTACATGGTTATCAAAAACATTCAGATTTTTTTTTTTGAATTATTATATCAATTTATATATTTCTGTTATTATTTTATGTAATTTGGAATTTAAAAAAATGCTGATTTTTATTTGGTGCATATATCCCCACTAATAGTATTCGTTTTTGCCCAGTCACTACCTCTACAATTAAAATCCTACCTTCCTTGTCTATATATCAGCATCGAATTTAACCATTCTTTAATATAAATTGCAATACCTCTTTTTTTTGTTTGGGTAAGTGCCGAATATAATTTCCCTAATTTTGGATACTCTAGCAAATTAACAAATTTTTCTTTTATATGCACCTCCTGTAGGCAGACTATGTCAATTTCTTGTTTCTGTAGGTCCAACAATCCAACAAGTTTTATCTTGATGGGTGAATTTAAGCCATTGATATTGATTGACAATAAATTAATTTCTCCTTCCTCTGTTTTATTGTTTAGTATTTGTTTTTGAGCTTCCTTTCATTTGTACTTCTGTTTGTACCCTTGTTCTTGCTCCTTCTCTTTCATATTTTTCTGTATCTTTCCTATCTCTAGTCTCTCACTCAATTTGACTTTCAGACATTAGATCTTCCTGACTTTTGCTATCATTCTCATCTCTACTGCCCTGTTCCTCATTCCCTGTCAGAAAGTGCTCATAAAATTCTTGTGCCTTTTCTAATGTATCAACCCTAAAAAAATTCTCTCTCCACGTAATCAACATCCTTTCTAGGATAAGACATCTGAACATAATTTTATATTTTATCAGTTGGGTCGATAGAAAGTTATAACTTCTCCTTTTTTCCCCCTTATCCTACGGGAGATCTGTCTTAATATCAATATTTTTTTTCCCTTATATATCAAAGGCTCTCCTCTTATAAAACTAAAGATCTCATCCCTCATTGCTTTTGTCAGAAATCTAATATGTATTTCTCTTGGGAGTCTATGTTTTTGGGTGTAATTGGTGTGGATTCTGTACACCTCATAAAATTCCTTTAAGATTTCTTGCCTATTCTTGTCCACTATCTGTTCTAAGATATCTGCCATAAGCTCAGGTAAATTTTCTTTTTTAGTTTCAGGAATATTCTGAAATCTTATATAGAACATAGACTTCTCCATCTCCAAATGGGAAATTGCCTCTTCCAGATTTTTGTTCATTTCCACTAGTTTATTGTCAGTCACGTCTAATCTTTTTTCTGTCTGTTCGGCTCTGTCCGCAACTTCTTTTATTTGTTGCTCATTTTTTTGCTATGGCCACCTGAATCGTCCCTACCTTATCATCTATTTTATGCATATTATTTTTAACCTCACTCATCTCACTTTTCACATCATCCTAACCTTTTGTTATTACTTCCTGCATCTTCATTACGGTTTCTTGTAATAAGTTCAGTGATGTCTGTACCCCTTGCAGATTCGTATTTGAACCTGCCTTATCTTCTCCCAACATACTCTCCATTGACCTTTGCCCAGCTGGGGAGGTTATTGATGTTACTGCTTTTTTGCCACCTTTTGTTATTGTTGAGGTCATACTTGTCATTTTAAATATCTTAAAAAAATTATTCCACTCTATCATAAAATAAGTATATCTTAAAATTCTAGTTATATGTCTAATTGAATATTAAATATTAATAAGTCACCAATATTCTATATATAGTTAATAATATATGACCCTAATAAGTAAATTACAAAAGTTATAACATAGAATCTATATTCACAATAATTGATCCCTTAATCCACCCAACAATCAATATTCACCATCAAATCATAATCACTCTTATACAATCACAATCTTAATTTCATCTGCTATTAAAATATAAAGTTAGTCTTCCCTACAATAATAATAATAATAATGGAATAGTAGAAATCTTTAAATTCAATATCCAACCATCTCGTTCACAGATTTAATTTCTTCCTCAAGTTCTATTTTCTTCACAAGCTCCGAATGTATTTCCTTCCCAAGATGTCGTCCTTTTGTTTTGCAATGTCAGCCAACCTCCTTCTTTCAATCTCTACCTTTCTCCGTCTTTCTCTCTCACGTCCTTCTACTGTCTTTCTCCAAATCTCCTCTCCAAAGTCCCCACTCTTTCTCTTCTTCTTCCTTCTCCCTCTTTCGCCATCGAAACACTTTCTATGCCTCGCTGCTTTCTCACTCTTTGCTTCCTCTTTCACAAGCAGACTGTCATGTCTTCAGATCGGCCATTAGCAGGCCGATTTCTTCCGGGTCTGATCCGAGGGAACCTCTCGCTCTTCCAGGAGATCACCTTTCTCCCTGAGTGCTCTGAAGTCTTCCCTCTCCACTGGTGCTCTCTTCAAGATCTAACATTGCCAAAAAGGCCACAGAAACACGAAAAATTGTGCAAGCCGAACAGAGCCCCATTGGCTTGCTCGCACCGGCGTGATGTCACTGCTGGAAGTCCCGGTCCCATGGGATTCCTCCACTGAACAAATGAATGGAGGGATAAATTTTGAAGCTCCCTGTCACCAGAATAGAATAAGGATGGAGGCAAAGCATTCACATTCTTCATAAGCATACTATTTTTTTTCATTTGACACTTACAAAAAGTTCTAGTGATTCATCTACTTGTTCACTGTTTTAGAAACTGCTGTGATGAGAAAGCTTGCAAAGTAAGAAAAAAGTTCTTGCTGGATAGATAATCCCCCCCATTGTTTTATAATCAACAAAGATTGCCTGCACTACCATCATGTGCCCTCAGACCACAATGGTACCATTAACAGAGAGAAGGAAGATAATAGAGGGCAGTCATTTAAGTCTATACAATACATAGCTGTATTGTTGGGAGGAACTTCAATAGTTTAGTTTCCACCACTGAGCAAGACTAAAAATGAAAAATACTTTCTGTTGTAAAGTATTTTGTAGAGTGAAGGCAGCACACTTATCTATCCCAGTTAATATGACTAACCATCTCCTATTAAGATATTGTTATTTAAAACATCTGGAGAATATTAGATTATCTATATCAGAATTACAGCACTTACTTCTTAGAGCTTTCTTCTGGGTAGAAAACTCTTCTGGGTCGAAAATGCCCTTTTCAAAGAAATTATACTGTCTTGCTATAAATTAAAATATACCGTACTTTATTTAAAGTTTGGATAACACCAATGTTAATAAGGAAATAGGAGGAAAAGACATTCTATGTATTCATATCATGAGAGGGCAACAATAGGGTAAAGTTCAAGAAATTTTCCAGAACTTCAAAACCAGTGGGGACAACCTAACTTATTAGCAAGGTACTAGCAACCACAATTCACCCTTGTGAATTGATCGTGTAGGGTTCCCTAGCTAAGGGTCTCCAAACTTGGCAACTTTAAGATTTGTGAACTTCAACTCCCAGAAAGGACTGGCTAAGGAATTCTGGGAGTTGAAGTCCACAAGACTTAAAGTTGCCAAGTATGGACACCCCTACCCCAGCCCAACAATTTTATCTCAAAAATGGCAGTGTTAATAGAAAATCTAATATATGGATTTGCAATCTGATACTATGATACTAATTCTTTTTTGGGGGAAAGGCAAAGAAAGGGATATTTTATTTTATTTATTCAAATTCTATAGCCATCCATCTCAGTCAATGACTCTGGGCAACTTACAGTTCAGAAAAGAAACACACACCACGCACAAATATATACAGACATTTTATTAGATACAGTTTTCTTCACTCCTGCATTATCTGACATACATATGCCATCTTCTGTATGATTTTAGGATAGAGAGACTATAAACTATATTATCTTTGAAATTAATAAAGAGAAATGTAAAATAAAAGTAAAGACGGTATTTGTTGCAAATTGATAATTATGATGGCCCAGTTAACCAAAACAATAATTGCAAAGGTGGTAGGAGATATACTTTGATCATCCATACAATGTCTAAATATAAATTTATATTAAATTTATATTTATATAATTATAAATTTATATTTAGACTTTTTTTAAAACTGTATCTTGTTAATGTGTAGTATTAAATGTTTTTATACTTCATGTATATTGTTCCTGTATAGTGAACTAGGAAACTATTACTGTAGTTGACATTTATAACCACAAGATGGCAATCAAGCTTTTCAAAAGGCAAACAAGAAAATATTTAAAAGTACGGGGTAGCAGATTTGGATAACTAATCCGCAAATTCAGACTTCAGAGTGCTTTAGCAGATTCCATAAATTTTAGTGAAGATTTCTTGCATCATTGTGTTTAAATATGTATGTGGTGCACCTACAAGTAAAACTGAATTGAAATGTCATTACCTTTACACCAGAAATATTATCTAAATAAGGCAATAACTGACAATATGTTTTGTACAAGGTGCTGTATCTGTACAATCACATCTTGGTATGCGTGTGCATTCTTGCAAGAGCTGATAGCTCCTTCAATCCCCCTTCTTTATTGACCATAAACAACTTTAAGGTACTGTTTATAATTGCCTGATGCTCCGTTTACATAACATGCATTACTTCTGTACTAAGAAAAGACACCAATATATGTTCTTAATGCCCAATTACCTTTTTCTGCAGATTCCCATCACAGGTCTCAAACTGAGGTACTTGTCCAGCATATTTCTAGCAAAATATTTGGGGATGCTGTTAGTTCTGAGGGTTTTTATATTCTTTTGAGGCCATCATACTTGGATCTGTTCAGATTTTTGTGATTGTCCTGATTATCATATTCCTTTCTTAGATGAAGACAAACCCAATATATGTAGCAAGGAATATCTTGTATCAATTAAATGGTGATATATTGCAGCTTTTGTTGGCAGTCCTATTGAGTTTTATGCCTCTATCTGAAATGTATAACTGACTCAAATCCTAAGTATGATTATTCCGTTTTCCTCCTATCTAACATTTGGGGAGGGTAGCAGGAAATATATAGAAAGTGGTCGGAAAGAATGTAACTTCATAGTACCTCAGCCAATGGAGAATAAGGACAGATGGGCAACCTGTTGAGTTGTGGGAATAATGACAGGAGACAGACTTCAAAAGGAACTTCTTTACTTGGCAACTTCTCTGTACAATCAGCTACTTGCAGTCTGACCACTAGTCCTGTCAGATGTAACAACCAATAGGAATTGAGCATTCTCCCGCTCAAATGCTGGACCTGGTTGAAACCATGTATGCAGACAGTACATATGGCTCTGCACTACATCCTACAACATCTTGAATCTCAAAAGACCTACGCAAGGGTCCTCTTTGTAGACTTTAGTTCAGCATTCAACACCATCATACCGGACATTCTTCTAACCAAAGTAAATCAGCTAGCAGTACCTGAACACACTTGTAAGTGGATCACAAGCTTCCTAACAGACAGGAAGCAGCAGGTGAAGCTAGGCAAGTGTGATTGGACACGCAAGGAATTTGTCTTTGGTGCATATGCTCTCAGTGTACATAAAAGAAAAGATACATTTGTCAAGAATCATGAGGTACAACACTTAATGATTGTAATAGGGTCCCAATAAGCAATCAGGAAACAATCAATATTAATATAAATTGTAAGGATACAAGCAACAAGTTACAGTCATACAGTCATAAGTGGGAGGAGATGGGTGATAGGAAGAATGAGAAGACTAATAGTAATAGTAATGCAGCCTTAGTGAATATGAGGGTGAGTCAAAATGTAATGCCCTTTTCTTTAGGACAGGTATAATTACCAACACAGGAACATGTAGCATACATCAAAATGAAGCTGGTCCTCTGTGGATCACATCCCTACTTCTCAACATAGTCACCGTTTCTCTCAATAGCAATGTTCCACCTTCGAATGAGAGCATGTATCCCTGCCTCTTAAAATTTTGTTGACTGTTCTTTGAGCCACTTCTTCACTGCAGTTTTCACTTCCTCATCACTGGAATAATAGCACCTTCAGACTATCATCTCTTCGGCCCCATGAAAGAGGGTTTGAGAGGCAAACATTATTATAATTATACCTGTCCTAAAGAAAATGGCATTACGTTTTGACTCACCCTCGTAGTTTTACAGTGGTGAGGGAATTATTTGTTTAGCAGAGTGATGGCGTTTGGGGAAAAACTGTTCTTGTGTCCAGTTGTCTTGATGTGCAGTGCTCTATAGCGTCATTTTGAGGGTAGGAGTTGAAACAATTTATATCCAGGATGCGAGGGGTCAGTAAATATTTTCACAACCCTCTTTTTGACTGGTGCAGTATACAGGTTCTCAATGGAAGGCAGGTTGGCAGTAATTGTTTTTTTCTGCAGTACTGATTATCCTCTGAAGTCTGTGTCTGTCTTGTTGGGTTGCAGAACCGAACCAGACAGTTATAGAGGTGCAGATGACAGACTCAATGATTCCTCTGTAGAACTGTATCAGCAGCTCGTTGGGCAAAGTTCTTTACTTCACAACTCCTTAGTTGTAAAGCTCCTTACTTTAAAACTAAGGTCCTTCTAAAGGACCTTTACACCTCCTTTTATATTTTTCTAGCTTATCTCTAGCTCACAAAGGAAGTAATTAACTAAGAAGCGGCTTTACATCGAATACAGGAAAAAGGGAATTGGGGCTTCTTAGAAATAAAATAAAATCAAGACTCACCAATTTCTCTGACCCGGGAAGGATAGATGGCTGCTTTGTTCCCCCTCAGATCCCTACCATTCAATCATCTTCTCTTTCGTAAAAGCACCTTTGAGGCAATGTGTCCAGTCAAAGACAAAAGAAAGGCCCTGAAAAAAAATATTCCAGTGGTGCACTTGTCTATTCCTTACCCTTGACTGGGAATCATTGCTCCGAGGCAAAATTCTGCTGGCTGGCAATTCGCCAAAATTGATGACCAAATATGGCTTTTTCAGGCTCAGGCTACGGTGTGCATATTTTCCAATGAGACAAACTGAGACAGGAAGATCATTTTATTACAATTTATCAGAATATTTAGACAAAAGGGATTGAAAGAGGGAACTCCGATCTTTAGCTTACATCCCCTTTTATAGTTAACATAACAAAGAAATTTGAAAGAGGAAAGTTTATTGGACAGAATAATAGCATACACGTTTATTAAAATGAGGTCTGAAGGGGAATAAATTGTAAGGAGAAAGGTTGTTTAGGGTTCTCAAAAGAGATAAGCCAGACCCCAAACTTTTCTTATCAGGAGCTATTCTCCAGCTTGTTTATCAGTTTAGGAACATAAAAAGCTAATAAATCTTGAACATCACTTTAAAAGAAAGAATATAAATCAGATTAAAATACAAAGTAACTATGTTAGTTAACAAATAACAAAACCCATGTTATTCGCCCCTCAATTTCCACTCCATCCTTAGAAATGCAATACCCAAAGTAGTCTAGGCTGCTCTTGTGAAAGTCACATTTAGACAGCTTTGCGTACAACTGGGTTTTTTTGCAACTTCTCATGTATTGCCCTCACTAGCCTTACATGATCTTGGTCTTGGTATAAATTAGAATGCCATCTAAGTACACCAGCACCTTTTGTACAGGTGCTCATGCAAGACCTTGTTTATTAAGTGATGAATACTGCTGGCAGTCCTTGCAGCCCAAATGGCATCACCCAAAATTAGTAGCCACCCAGAGGGAAGTTAAATGCAGTTTTCCATTCCAGTTTATCCAGGTAAATATGTGGACTCTTTCTTTATACCAAGCCACACCTGAAACTGTTATTGTCAAGCTGCGAGCAAAGGTCAGAATGTAGATGAAAGTATAAATCAGTCTTGACATATTCATTGATTCTGTCCTCAGTTGTGATTATATGTTTCTATTATTTTATGATATTGCTTATTTTGTATTTTAATTCTATGCTAACCATCCAGTTTAAATCAGATTAATAATAAAAATAAAATATTTAAAATAAAAAATGTTCATATTTTAACATTTCTCCAGCTATATATTAATTTTTCTTTTAGGACTTGCAAATGATGGGCTTGTAATTGTTCAAATCAAGTGGATAAGATTTCCTTTTTCTGGCTTGTTACAATAAGTAAAATGCATCTTCTATGCATAATCATAAAACTAATGATCTAAATTCTCTAAGGATGAACAAATTGCAGCGAACATAGGCTGCAATGTGAATGTAAGTATAATTAAGGAGCACTTAATAGATTTGAATTTTCAATTGATTAGTGATTGAGGACACATCCTGATATCAGCATGTAGTCAACTCAGGATTAGATTATTCATTCAGTTACTGTGGACTATCTTCCTTTCTTGTTCAAACCAATTTAATGGGAAAAATGGACCTGCAGTCCATACAACTGCTCAAAGCAACTACAAAGTTAATAATCAAAGCAACAGAAATCACATTACTATCCATCTTAAATCATTATTAAAATAACATGTTAATTGTTTTAAAATGTTAAAATAGATTTAAACTTTAAAGGGGTTAATAAACAAATATAGTCTGAAGCCCTTGCTAATAAGATATGGGCTTGTTTGACCCAAATGATCTTAAAATATGAGGCCATTACAGAGTTACTGTTGTTTTTTTCTTTGCTAAAAGTGGTGATTGTGTTTAAAACATGTCTCTAATATGTAGAAAACCCTAAGAATGTTAGGGAATTTCTATCAATTTTAATGTTGTGGAAACTAACACACTCATGTAATATAGTCATGCAATATTGAAATAAATAGGATTTTATTTTGTCCAGCATTTGAAGTACAAAAGTTGGAAATATCACAAATGAAGAGATTTATTCAAAGGAAAAAATTGGAAATTGCTAAGTAATCTTGATATTTGCATAATGGGAAACATTTTCTGGGTTGACAAATATTTCTCACTGCATTTTGATTATATTTCAAATGTGCATATCAGTGGCATTTAAAAATCAGTGTCTATGTTTGGATGGTGATGGTTATCACCATGTAATAAAAAGTAATTATCTGCCCACTAGACTGAAACAATTTACTTAAATTGATGAATAAAATTGCATAGAAAGGAAAACAGACAGAAAAGGTCATATTTCAACACACAGTTGGGAAAATCACTCAGCATATAGCTCAAAGCATACATTTCATTCTTTAAATGCATTATCTAAATGAGGAGATACAAAATATATTTGAGGCTTATTATTCCAAAAGGTTTCTCATTTCATTTAAAAACAATGTGTTAGGTGTTGACAGGTTTATAGTGAAATAACATCACTGAGGATGCTCATGAAAACCTTGAGACTTGCTGAAATAAATCAAACTGTCAGGACTGAAATGTTCAGTAGCCATGTGACAGGAAGTATTATATATTGGTAGGAAAGGGAATTAATTGAATAGCTATTAGAGAAGGGGATGGAAGAAGGAATAGACTCTCTTAAAGTACTACATTACTAGTTGATTAGAAATATGATCTGTAATATTCCACAAAAAATGAAGACATGTAGCAACTGGGAGCAAACTTTGCACCAAGTGGAAGATCAGAGAGATCCCTGACAAACCTATCATGCAAAACATAGAGAAGGGAACTAGAGAGTCAGCCATACTAGACTTAATTCTTACTAATAGGGATGAAATGATAGGTGAAATGATAAATGGGGTTGAAGTTGTGGAAATCTTAGGGGAGAATGATCCTATCATACTGGAATTCGACATAGTACAGACAGAAGAACAGTAATTGAACAAAGTCAAACTAATGTCTTAGATTTAAAAATGGCTCACTTCAACACACTTAGAAAAAGCTTAAGAAGTATTCCATGAAGGAAATCCTAAAGATGAAAACAACTCAAGATGGGAAACTCTGAAAAATGTGATTTATAAAAGCCCACTCTAACACAATATCACTGAGAAAGAAAAACAAGACATTTCAGACAAAACCCAGGAAAAACCACCATGTCTGCATAAAGATAAACTGAGAGACAAAAAAGACAAGCATAAAAAAGGGAAAGAGGGAAGCATAATTAAAATAGAAAGCAGCAAATAGTCCAAATCTGAAAGGATGAAGTCAGGAAAGCTAAAGTTCAGAATGAATAAGACCTGCAACAGAAACCAAAAATGATTTTTAAAAATTCCTTTCAACATGTAAAAAACAAGGAAAAAAGTCAAGGAAATGATTGGTCCACTAATGGAAAGTAAATGGCAAGGAGGTAGGAGAAAGCAGAACTGCTTAATTCATTTTTTGCATTTGTCTTTCCACAAAAAGAAAAAATAGTCCAACCTACAAGAAGACACATTATGAAAACAAGAAAATGGGAAGAGAACCTCTATCCACTTTAGATGTTCAAATCACCAGGACCAAATGGATCACATCTTGGAATTCTGAAGGAAGTGACAATGATCTCAGAACCACTAAACAAAATATTTCAAAGCTCTAGAGCATCAGGGAACTACCAGAGAACTGGAAAAGAGCTGACATGATTCCCATCTTCAAAAAAGGGGGGAAATGGATTCAGGAAACTACAGACCAATCAGCCTGATATCAATGCCTGGGAAAATCGTGAAAAAGATAATTAAAAAATACATCTGTGAACACCTAGAAATGAGCAGAACTATTACTAGAAGACAACAGTTGTGAGGACTAGATATGTCTAATCTAACAAAGAAAAGTATAGATGATAGCAATCTTCCAATATTTGACTAGTTGTCACAGCGAAGCGGGGATTGAACCTAAGAGCAGGAAATGGAGTGACTGGTGGAAAATAATTAAAGAGAGATACAAACTAGAATTAAGGAGAAATTTTCTGACAGTGAGAACAATTAATCAGTGGAATGGCTTACCTTCTGAAGTAGTGAGTTCCCCATCATAGGATATTTCCAAGAAGAGATTGGACAACCATTTTCCAAAATAGTATAGAGTCTCCTCAAGCAGGGGTTGGACTAGAAGACCTCCAAGTTCTCTTCCAACTCTAGTATTCTGTGTTCTAATAATTTTCTTAACATTTCTTCTTGTTCCAGCTTTTCTCCTGAATCTGTAAAGAAAACAGTGGAAATTGGTTTTTTTAAAGGATTATTAAAACTTCAAATAATAGGGTCACTTAAAAATACAATATGGTTTGTTTTAATACAAACAAAAAAGATAATCCATCAAAATTCACTACCAGATTCAACAAAATATTATAGTGAGATCTAAAACAAAGATGTCATGCTAAAGAGGTAGGCTATAGGAATAGAGATAAGATATTGCACAATCTAACCAAGAATGTATTAACAAGGGAGATCACGCCAGCAAAGAGAAGCTTCTCTGAAAAACTAGGGAATCAGTTCTTAGCAAATGTGTGGAAAAGCCTGAAGAATATAATTGGCTACAGCAAATCTCCCTCCTTTACTGAAGAGAATAGGCAACTGGCAGATGACTGCATGTGTCCCACTGTAGATGTGAGAGGAGATCACTGTTAACTATCGCTACCCTCCCCATCTCAGATACACCAACAATAGCCAAATCTCCTACACCTATCTCTATGCCTTTGGGTCCCTCACCTCTGGTGATCCTAAAAAAAGACGTGTGAGGTCAATTTCATAGACAAAAGATCAAAAAAGCATCCAGACGCAGTAACTCCTTCTTGCTTGAAACTCTGTGCTGATCAACTGGTCCCCATCTTCACCCGCATCTTTAAGAAACCACTAGACACGTGTTATGTTCCTTCTTGCTCAGTTTCAGTTTTCCTTTTTTTTAACTTGTGAGAAATAGGTTCAAAAATATATTTAAGTAGAAAAACTCAGAAAACCTTCCCCAGATGCAGAATATAAAACACTCATTAAAACGTATTCATTTCTTTCATTGGGTTTGTTTGTTTTCATGTTAACAGGGGGGGGTAAACCTTTTTCCAAGAACAAATCTCACTGCAACATAGTCTCAGTGGAAGACATTTACATTTTTCTTGTCTTCCGACTCATAAAAAAGAGAAGTGATGCTACTGTTCCAATATTCTTGCAGTGGGAAAATTGATGGGAAAAGGAGTAGAAATACAATAAAATGTTACAAATTCCAAGTTCTGCATAAAAGCAGTAGAAAAACTGCAGTTTGGGAGGCCATGGTTGATTTTATCGAATGGGAAAGAAGATATATTCAAAACTAGATACATCTTAGTCTACAGATTGCCTGAGAGACAGACAAGAGAAGCTTATAGTATCACTGAAGTAAGTAAAACATTATAAATTTTTAAGATTTATAATCTTAAAAATGCAGGGTGGGCCTAAATTTATGGCTTTTATAGATTTATATTTGGGAAAGCTAATAGAAACAAGAAATGATTTAGCTGTTTTGGATTGCTCGTGTTTATTTTAGATTACTTTAAATGATTGTTTTCAATTGTTTTCAATTGCAATGGATTCTCTGAGACTGTCTGAACAAGTCTCTGCATTTTTTCATGGAAAGATTCTTCAGAAATGGTTTGCTATTGCTTCCTTCCTAAGGATGAAGGAAAATCAAGGTCACTCAGCTGGCTTTATACCTAAAATGGGATTAGAATGCAGGGTCTCCCCGTTTCTAGCCTGTTGCATTAACTGCTACACTGAATTATCTCTCAATCCCAGTAAGATTGGCTGACAATTACTTGCAGAGATTCACACAGAGGAAAGTAGACAGAATACAATATAAACTTAATTTAGCCCTATGATTTATTATATTTATGTATGGGTGTGCCAACTTAAGATTTATCTCATTGGGAAAATATTTATCAAAGTTTGAAATGTTGGTCTTTGTTTCATTTCACATGCCTCCTAAATATTTACTTTGGAATACTGATAACGAAGTTTGTTATCAGTTTTCCAAAGTAAATATTTAGGAGGCATGTGAAACAAAGACCAACATTTCAAACTTGTGAAACAAAGACCAACATTGCAAAGTTTGCAAAAAAAATTCAGGCATTTTCAACCAAGTCAAGAGTGTTGAATTCTCCTACTTAAGTGGACAAGAATTAATGTATCACATACTGTAAACTAATGTAGTGTTGCCTACTGTGAAAAGCTGGAGCAATGGTGATTGAGACTTCCAATATAAATGGCTGAAAGTAATCCTGAGTTGTACTCTAAGAAGGTTCAGAGAAGAATAATCATTTTTGCATAAATCCCCATGCTGTGGTCCAATACAAGGCATTTTAAAGATTAAAAAAATAAAGTTGAAGAAATACCTTACAGAGTTAAATGTAAGTACATGTGAGAATAATGTATGGACAAGAATTCAGGAAAATTTTTTTAGATGATGTCCATTTTAGTTTATTGGAATTTCTATGCCGCCCAACTCCCAGAGGGACTAATATTTACACAAATTAAACAAAAGCAGTACTAGAGTAGATTAAGCAGCATTCTGTTCTATTCACTCAAAACAGCAGAATCATTGCAAGGTGAATTCAGGAATTATCTTGCTTTTAAGTAATGATACCAATGATACTTTTATGATACCAATCTTCTTATGCATAGAATTTGAGGAGGGGAAAGAGGCATGTAGATCTTCTTTGTTTTTCTCTTACTTTTTCTTTTTTCTCCAAAAATGAAAGAGTTATGGATGAGCTATTAACAATATGTTCAATTGGTAATACTAGAAGCTATTCATCTATAAGCATCCAGAAATCTGCCATACCACCAGTTGTTACATTTGCAAATTATTCCCAACACATTTTAAAATCAACTTACATTCCTCAGTTACTTCCATCACCATGCTGATAAAGAAACATGCTCATCATATGTCTATAAGCTTGTAGGTGCACAACTTGCAAACAGTAGCCTCAGCTAATCATTGTTCAGTACAAATTACCGGTAGTAGTCAAGAGCTAGGTCTGGAATGCCAAACAATTCATGAAAGGTAGCAGGAGGAAGCAGGCAAAGCTAGCAGTCTATCGAATAAAAAGCAAAGACCAGAAACATGGGTGCATTTGCTAAAAAGCTTTAGTTTGTAAAATAAAACACACTTGGAATTGAGGTTTCCAAGACAAACACTGGCATTTGTTATAAAACAGTGTACTTTAAAGGGTTACCATCAGAAAATCATATCATTTAACTACAGTTTCATTGGCAAACACAATTAAAACATACTCAAAAGATGGATACTATTAGTCAAAAAATGAGCATTATTGTTGCTAAGGAAATATGAGCGAGTTGGTAGGTACCTTAGGAGGACAGGCCTTAAAATTTGTAAAACAATTTAGCTACCTTGCTAGCATCATGGATACAGATAGCGGAACAGAAGCAGAAATAAAATGCCAAAAAGGTAAAGCAATTGCTGTCTTCCAACAAATGTGCTCAGTATGGACGACATCTGCCATAAATAAACCAAGATCAGATTATTTAATGTCTTTGTTATACCGATTGCCAGCTATGCCAGTGAGACCTGGTAATCTACAAAAATTATTCATAAGATCAATGTCTTCCAACAAAGTTGTCTCAAAAGGATTCTTCATATCTTATATTGAGAGCATGTCACAAACAAGGAAATTCTACAAAGAAGTAATTCCTGAAGATTCTCTGAGGTAGTAGTGGAACAAAGAATGTGCTTTGCTGTATATGTACTCCACATAAGTGAGCAACGTCCAACAAAAAGTGCAATCAATTGGATACCACCAGATGAATGGAGAAAAAGAGGAAGACCAAAGAAAATCTGGAGCCAAACATTTCAGGAAGATCTGAAAAACAACAGCCTTAAATGGAAAGATTTATTTGTTTGTTTGTTTGTTTATATTTCTATGCCGCCCAACTCCCGAAGGACTCTGGGCAGCTCACAGCGGACATAAACAAATCAGTATAAAAATATCAGAAACACAAGTTTTAAAAAAAAAACATTTAAAATTTAAGACATTTCAACCATTCATAACATTCAAGGGGCAGCCTCTTTAGTTCATTCCATAAGGTCACTATCCCCAGATGCAGAGATTGTAGCTACCTGCTCAAAATTGTGGACTATGCTTGTAGCCCAATGTGCTTAGCACAGGACATGATAATGGTAGGTACCTTATCTTGTACTACAAGAATTGATTCCACAGCATTTTATTTCATTTAAAAAAAGTTTTACTGCTTGTAACTCTTACTGACAAAAACAGGAATTTGGATAGCAAAGTCTATAATTAATTATCTGCTCTGTTCTCTATCTGCTTTGTTCTCAGCAACCAGCGAGGGTCAGTTCTGCTGCCTTTTTCAAAATTAACCTTAAAATCACAATTCCATCAGTAGAGCCCATATTTTGCATCTGAAAAACCTGAGAGTAACACTGGACAGATCTCTAACCTTCTGGATAAAACAGCTGAAAAATTGAAAAGCCACAACAATTTACTGAACAGACTGGTTAGGACAGCCTGGGGTGCTGATGCTAAAACCCTACAAACCAGAGGTGGGTTCCTACCAGTTCTAATCGGTTCTTTAGAACCGTTAGTAAACCGGTGATGACTTCACGGAGCTGGTTCTGTCGGTGCCAGTCCATGGGTGCCGCCATCTTGTTTTTGGCACTGCGCATTTGCGCTCACCCATGCAGCGCAGCCATGAGATACGCAATGTGTGCACAGCCACACGGCGTGGGAGGAAGTGAACCGGCGGTGAGTTAAGTTAGAACCCACCCCTACAAACAACAGCTTTATTCCACAGCTGAATATTGTCCCAGCATGTGGCTTAACAGTGCCCACATCTAAATGTTCAACTCCGCCAGACAACGTGAATCATTGCATCCCACTCCTGTGCACTGGTTACCAGTACTTAGCAATATCTTACTGATTTTAATGTAGTATTATATTCCTCAAGAGAAAGTTTTGTATAATGTTATCTCACAGTTTCTACTGTATTATTATTATTATTATTATTATTATTATTATTATTATTATTATTATTATTATTATTATTATTATTATTATTATTATTATTATTATTATTATTATTATTATTATTATTATTATTATTATTATTATGTATTTTTCGGATTATAAAATGCTCCGGACTATAAGATGCACATTAGCTTTAGAGGAAAAAAACAAGAAAAAAATCTGTCTCCGCCGCAGCGGTCCATTTGCTCCTGCCCATTCGCTGCCGCCACAGCCCGTTCAACATTGCCACAGCCGGTTTGCCACCGCCGCAGCCCGTTTGCCGCAGCCCATTCGCAGTTGATCGCCATGAACGGGGGGCAGCAGCAATAGGTGGTGATAGGTGGTGGTGATCCCCACCACTTAGAATAGTTGATCGGTGCCGCACTAACCCCCTCCCCCTGCCGCAATATTCGCTCTATAAGACGCACAGATATTTCCACCCACTTTTGGGGAGGAGTGTGTCTTATAGTCTGAAAAATATGGTACTTGCTAGCAATGTTGTCTTCTTACAAATCTTGTTCTGCCTTATACGTTTATCCCCTTCTCTCAGGGATTTCTTCTGCTTTCTTCTTCTCTGATAATGGCCAAGATGTAGAATACTTCTACTTTTCCACATTCTGCTTGCTTTGCTGTGTCTCTATACTTCTTTTTCCTCTGCACTTTCCACTCCCTGAATACAATACTTTGTATTCAACTGTTTTCCTTCTTTGCAAGTGGATGTAAAGTTTCCAAAACATATTCTTCTCCATTCTTTTCCCACACCTGTTTGAAGTTTGCAGATTTATTGGCAAATCTGCTGCATTGATCTTGGGGGAACTCATGAATTGGAGGCAGGAAGCAGCACAGATGCCTTCACTTTTCTCAACAGCCATAGATATTTAGTCACAAAGACAACTAGGTAACCTCGGGACAGTTACACTCAGCTCTAGGAAAAGAGCAGTGGAAACAGAGGTGGGCTTCAGCCAGTTCGGACTGTTTGGGTGAACCGGTTGTTAAATTTTTGTGCAGTTCGGAGAACCGGCTAATCGCACCACCAGCTGGCCCCACCCTCCCATCCCACCCCTCCCAGTCACTCCTTATCTCACCTCGCCGGCCTTGGCCATGGCATAGCAGCTGCTGTTCTCTGGCTCCCTTGCTCGCTAGCTTGCTTGCCTCGACCACATGGCCCCTGTGGCCCAGCCCACTTGCCTGCCTTCACCCTAGCCTCCCATGTGTCCCAGCTACCTTCTGAGCCTTCCTTCGCCATTCTCCGCTGCCTCCCATGCTGTCCAGCTACCTTCCTGTCTGGTGAGCCTTCCTTCGCCTCTTTGCCGGCGTGAAAGGCCTGTTACAGAACAACGCCGTTCGGCTCCTGAACGGGAGGCGGGAGGTGGGGAAAGGAGGCAGCCGGCAGCGGCGGCAGAGCCGAAAAGTGAACCTGGGTAGCCGGCGCGAGGCAGGCAAGGGCGCGCGGGGGCTGCGCCCATGTGAAGCGCTTTCCCTGCGGCGTCTCGCCTCCGGTCCCCCCCACGCAGTGTTTGTGTGTGTGTTCGTGACCGCACGCGGCAGAGTGACTTGCTCACTCGCTTCTCTCTCTCTCTTTGCCTGGAGCTGCCGCTGGGGTTGTTGTGAGCCGCCGCCGCCGCCGCCTCCTGATCTCTTTTCCCCCCCCGTCACTCCAGCAGCCCAGCAGTGGTGGAGGGGGAGCAGGAGAGCCAAGAGACGCTGGGTTGGAGCTCCATCTCCGGGCTGCTCCCCTTCCCAAGCCAGCCCCACTCGCTCGCTTGCCAGCCAGCCAGCCCAAGCCACTGCCGGCTCCCGAAGGGGAGGTGGGAGGTGAGGAAAGGCCTCCTGCCTCCCACCCACCCACCTGGACGCCGACATTTGCGTTCTTTTGCCTCTGCACATGCGCACAGCGTTCTGCGCATGCGCAGAGGGCAAAACTCAAATGGCGGCGTCCAGGCGGGCCCGCCCCCCGTCAATGGTGTCCCGCTTAAAAAAAAATCTGGTCACCTTACCCCAGCCTCAAGACTGAGTAAAAGTCTTTTACTCAGAAGCTGGTGAAAATGTTTTCCTTAGATTTTACATTCTTACAGCTTCACCGTCATCTGAATAAAACCCTTTGGCTTCTCTGCCAATGGGTCAGCATCTTCTGGACCTCTGGAGGTCTTCAAAAAAGTAAGATCTTCAAGTAATAAAGTAAATGGCATGATTAACATTTCCATTCTTTTCAGTGGGAAGTAAAGGTAATTAAGTTAGCATGAATGTAACCTATTAAGGTTATGTTTAAAAATATAAAAGAACTATATGTTAAAAATGTCCCTGATTTGCAACTAAACCATCTTTGTCCATCCTTTGATTTTTGTAGCAAATTGTACATTTTTGTTTTGAGAAAAGAAAAATGAATATTAATTGGGAATCAATCTGTTTCTTCAGAGTAGTTCCTCTCTCACCATCCTCTAAAGCTCTACTCCTTAACTGATTTTTCTTAATAATTTGTCTATTTAGAACAACATAAAGAAAGTGCGGGGGGGGGGGTTGTAAAGGCAACAGAATTCCTAAGGGAGCAAAATCCCTACAGCTATGTAATGAATGATCTCTAAAGTGGTCTTATTACCACAGTAAACAGCTAGTACAATGACTTTAAAATACAGCTATTACTGTTTCCAAAATATATACCGGCACTTGCTAAAATTTTAGAAGGTACATATGTTAACATATAGCTGCTTCCATTAGCAGAAGAACAGCTTCCAATATAGGGGGGAATAATCACAAATCCAGCAAGTTTGAATTCAAGTATTTGCTTGAGAGTCTGTGAGAAACCTTTTGCTAATGTTAGAATGAGACTTCACTGAACAACTAATGTACTTTTGTCTTCTTGTAGTTCTTGAAATCCATGCCACAGAATTCAATCTTTCAAAGGTATTCATATAATTTTTGACATAAGATTGCCAGATTTAAACATTCTGAGTGTTTAAACATTTCATGCAAAAGTCTTTTTATAATGCTACTATCAAGCATTGTACATTAGGCTTGTCAAATTTCTTGTTTCTGATCAGATTGCATTTCACAATGCTTCAAGTGAATAATGGCTTATTTAGTTATATTAACAGAATAGATATCAGTAAAAATTATACCTTTATAGCAAAAAAAAAGTAAGTAATCCATGGAAAATGGAGTGGGGAGGAGTAAATGGAATCTGAGATGCTAGCAAAGCAGGCCCAGTCTGTGGAGACGCAGTGGGGCAGGATGTGGTGGGGGAAGCAATTGTGGGGAACGCAAGGGCACATGAGTATCTCAGTGGATTGGGGAGGTCTTCGATGGTCTGCTCCAGCACTAGGCCCCACATGCTGTTCCCCAGCCTGAGATACTTCATGTGCATTTAACAAATGCATTGGGGAAAGCAGGGAGTGATCACGTTCATTTAACGTGATTCAATCAAACGAATCCCCAGGTTACAAATGCAATTGGCAGGCTCTGTTGCATTTGTAACTGGAGGATTACCTGTATAATGAGAGTGAGGGAGGGTCTCAGGGAAGTCCTGCCTTAGCACCACACAAGTTCCGTGTCACGCCCACACTGAATCACACACTGAATCACATGACCATCCAGCCACACCTATCCAGCCATCATTAGGGCAAAGAACCAGTTGTTAAATTATTCGAATCCCACCATTGAGTGAGAATCTATAGTATTTCCAGAAATCTTGCCAAGAAAACTGCAGCACTCATGAGAATCAAGGCTGGCTTGAAGTTGCACAGAGTATCATGAAATCCATCATTATGTCAGGCAACGTGATAAAGCTCTTGAAATGGCTGCACTGATTCTTCAAGAGAATGTAATATTTTTTAATGTTTTAATTTTTTAATGTTAATGTTTTTAATGTTCCTCAAAGGAATGGGCCCTTCCAATAGCCTCATTTGTCCTTTCTTAGCAGCTTTAGGAAAGTCATGTTCACTTTAGTGAAACAACACAGTTGCCTGGCATTGAAGATCAATATAACATGCTACCCTAGTACTTTTTTTAAAGATGGAGAAAAAGCAAAGAAAGGCCAAAAAAATTCTTTCCATTAGAATTAAGAGGCAGCTATAAGTACTTCCAGCAAATAATACTTAAGGTATTCCACTAGGACAAGGGTGTCAAACTCAAGGTGCTTAAATCCGGCCTGCAGGGCCAGTCTGAAAATATCAAAAGACCAGCCCACGGTTCCTCTGCTGCATGTGACCTCCCCGCGGCCCTTTTTTCAGCCTTTCCGGCCTCCAGCAGCACTCTGCCAGCCAGAAACAGGCTGCGCAGAGGTGTATTTTTGGTCAGCAGAGTGCTGCTGGAGGCTATTCAGGCCAAAAACGGGGCAGAGGGGGCCGCACACGGCTCCACTGTGTCCCTTTTGGCCAGAGGGTGCTGCAGGAGGCGTCCATCCCGTCTCCCCCCACCCCAACCCCCGCCAGCCCGCAGAGAACTACAATGCTGATCCGGCCCTCAAAGAAATCCAGTTTGACACCCTTGCACTAGGACAAGTTCAGATTCAGTCTTAAGCAGGGAAACTGACTAGGCTTCTTAGCCCAACCCATCCTAAGAGTTATTATTGAGGAAAAAAGGAGCACCCATCTATTGTTTCTTTTACATCTACCGTTCCTCCAAAAACTCATGGTTTTCGAGGAACAGTAGATGTAAAAGAAACAATTACTTTTTTATTGTAAAGAATAATTTTCATCTGTATGGATTTGTCTATTCTACATAGTATCAGAAAACAAAGACAAGTTTGATTTCAAAATATCAATTTGATGGGGGTAGGTATTAAAAGATTCCCCAGGAATCTTTTTCAAATGTGAGACACTGCTGTCAAGTTTAGAATCTAAAGGATCTAACACTCTTGAAGAAGGAATGTAGAGGGAAAGAGGTATAATATGTAAAATACGCAGTATTGTTCACAGAGTTGAATAGTGGGAGATTAGGATAGAACTAATGAAAATACGTAGTTGTATTGTGTTCATGCATTGCTTTTGGGCTTTCTAGAGGCATTTGATTGTCCAATATAAAACAGAACTCTGGCCTAAATAATATAAAGCCTGCCCTCATTATTGTAATTATGGCATGACATTGGTTGGATGATTAGAGAGCATCCTTAAAGTCTTTATGAGGAAATGAATGATCTAGCCTTGTCTAAGAAACAACACTTTATAGAAGGTCTAATTACCAATATAAAAGTTCTTAGAAATTGTTGTAATCTTTCATGGAGTAAGACTGATTAAAAAAACATGGAGATCTAGAAAGTTTATGTCTTAGAGACTTAATCCTTCTGCTAAGTGGGAAATACATTAATCAGATTCCAAGATACAAGGGGGGGGGATACACAGCAAAAGAGAGAGAGAGAGAGAGAGAGAGAGAGAGAGAGAGAGAGAGAGAGAGAGAGAGAGAGAGAGAGAGAGAGAGAGAGAGAGAGAGAGAGAGAGAGAGAATAAAGAACTGCAAACAACAAAAGAGAGTTTAAAAAGTGTGGAATCTAGGACTGCATGATCAAAGCCCCTCCACTGAAGGCCTGTATTTTTAGCTTTATGTTTTATATAAGTAGTTAGTCCTTCCACAACCTGTGTTTTGAGACTACAGATGTAACAAGTATTCAGTCCATCTTGTAAAGAAATGCTATGAGGGGCCACAAGCTGACGCAAACAACATATGATCGTGTGACCATAGGGAGGCAATATGATCAGTATGACACTTGTTCTATGGCTGTTATAACTTCAAACAGTTGTAAAATGACCAGTTGTAAGTCAAAAATTACTTGTACTTTATCAGTTCACTCTATCAATGCTCTTTGCCAGACTTTGACAATGCCTTCTAGTTCATCTAGTAAAAGAAAGATATAGAAGTACATAGAAGTACATAGGATTGGAAGGGACCTTGGAAGTCTTCTGGTTCAGTTCCCTACTCAAGCAGGAAACCCTATACTATTCCAGACAAATGGTTGCCCAGTCTTTTCTTAAATAGCAAAGGCACTTATATACTACCCTACAATACTTTACAGCAGTCTCTGAGTAGTTTACAAATGTCAGCATATTGCCCCCAACAATCTGGACCCTCATTTTATCCTTTTATCCACCTCAGAAGAATGAAAGGCTGATTCAACCTTGAGCCCGTCAGGATCGAACTCCTGGCTGTGGGCAGTTTGCCTGCAATACTGCATTCTAACCACTGACTCACCACAGATCTCTAAATACCTCCTGTCAAGGAGCATTTAACTTCTGCAGGCAAGCTGTTCAACTGACTGTGCTGCATAGGCCATGTGTTAAAGTCTCTTTGTGGCAACATGCCAGCAGGGACAATAGGTGCAGAGGAAATATGAAACAGCTTTGCAGGGGTGCTTCATTCAAGGCACCATTGAAGAAAAACACTCTTTCAGAGATTATACAGACCTATTATTGAGAGTACTTCAGATGTTCCAAGCATTTCAGGTATACTGCATATTTTAGTGTATGTTATAGTTTTACCAGTTACACCAAGTTTTATTAAGTTCATATGGGGGCACACGAAAGGTCTATTAGCCAAAGAAAGTTGTGAGCCAAGATAAGGTTCATCCAAATATATGAGTAGAATAGAAAGGTTAATCTTACATATTGTATAATAAGGTGTCTAAAGTCTTAGGTATCAGCCCTTGTATACTTTTGGTAGAAATGTAGAAAATTATATTATATTATATAATTATATAATTCATTCTAAACTGAGTGAGTACAGTATTTTTCGGCGTATAAGATGCACCTTTTTACCCCCCAAAAGAGGGTGAAAACTTGGGTGCGTCTTATACACTGAATGTAACCCCACCCAGCCACCCCCACCCTTTGGCCTCTGCCTCCCAGCAATTTACCGCCTTGCAGCAAACAGTGCAGAGCCTGATTAGCACAAGCAACTGATTATCGACCTCCTGACCAGCAGCTGATAGAGCCTGCAGGCCGGCCCACATGCTAAAATGAAAGTGAAACTAAAACTGCAAGGAGGCAAATTGCTGAGAGGGAGAGATAGAGGCAGAATTTTATTCTCTTGTGCTAATCAGTTGCTGAAACTGGATGCAAGGAGGTAAGTCAATAACTATAAATGTCTATAGAATGTTCAAATTATTAGACTTTTTTTAAAAAGACTGCTTTATTATTGTTCTAGACAACTTAACAAAATGAAGAAGCTTTTTAAAATAAATGCTTGATCTGAAGAGGCCCAGTGCTATTGTATCTTCTTTTAAATAGCAGAGAATAATGTATACTTCAAGAAAGCCACATCAATTTTAACAGCATCTGTACAAGTATAATCTGAAATGTAACAGTGTCCTGTTTAGTATTTAAGATAAGGCAGCTGAGTTAAACCCTGACTTAGTCATGTTTGGAGTAGATCTATTTAAATAATTGGGAGGAGATAATGTGACTACATTTAAGAAAACTTTCTGGCATTAATATACTGCCATAATGTATATTTCTCCAATTCTTTGCTATTTCTATGAGTCAGGCACACATGCACAGAAATACACAGCAAACAGTGTATATCATCTGTACTGTTTGCTGTTTGCTGTGAAGCAAATTGCTGGGAGGCAGAGGCAGATTTTTTCCCCTTGTTTTCCTCCCCCAAAACTAAGGTGCGTCTTATACTCCGGTGCATCTTATACTCCAAAAAATATGGTATTTCCCACTCAGAAATACCAAAATATTTCATGTGACAAGGTAAGAAAATGAAATTCTTTTTGTAGATAGCCAATATAAATAAAGTGTTTATTGAAATAATCAGATAAGCAAATGAATCGTACAGGTTTGGCAACTGTCCCAATTTAAACATGCAAATCCAGTCTATAGGGGAAAAAGCTGTAATGGAAATAATCAAAAGGCAGGAGGAATAATGAACCCTGAGAATGAAGTTGGCATTTAGTATTCTTGATCAATCTCCTCAATAAATACTCAGCTTAGGATGACATTTAATTTTCAGCATATATTATTATGCACCTCTCCTGCATATATGAATGCAATAAATAATTTTGTTGGGGTTACTTAATGTCAAACACATTAGGCAGGTTTACCATGTGATTGCAGATGCAATTACATTTTAAATGTTTAGTCAAACAGTTGTAAGAAATAATGGAATTAGTGTATTGTTTTAGATTTATTTGTCCAGACGTTATTTCCATTTTTTAAAAATGATAATATTCATATTGGGAATTAGAGTTCATGAAAATTGGCATACCAATGTGAGAGAATAAATGCTAAACAGATGGATTTTTAGATAGATTTCATTTTATAGACAAGTAATTCCTGAAGCCCTTTTTAATCCCAGATAAAATGAGAACAAAGGTATAATATGTTAATGTAAAATAACTCCATCCATGTTCCATGTCTGAAGCTGTTGCGAGGATGAGAGTATTCTACTTCTGTTTATGCTTTTCTGCTTAGATACTCAATTTATGCTGATCATCATCATCATTATCCTCAGAATTGGAAGGTATCTTGGAGGTCTTTTCGTCCAATCCACTGCTTAAGCAGGAGACCCTATACTATTTCGGACAAATGGATGTCCAGTCTCTTCTTAAAAGCCTCCAATGATGGAGCACCCAAAACCCCTGAATGCAAGCCATTCCACTGGTTGATGGTTCTCACTGTCAGGAAATTAATTCTAGGTTCCTTCTCTCCTTGGTTAGTTTCCATCCATTGTCTCTTGTTTTGCCTTCTGGTGCATTGGAAAATAAGTTGACCCCTTCTCCTTTGTGGCAACCCTTCAAATATTGGAACACTGCTTTCATGTCACCCTCAGTTCTTCTTTTCAGTAGATACGATATACCCAGTTCCTGCAACCATTCTTCATATATTTTAACCTCCAGCCCCTTAATCATCTTAACTGCTCTTCTTTGAACCCTTTCCAGAGTCTCAAATATCTTTTTAATCTCATAATGACCAAAACCGGATGCAGTATTCCAAGTGTGGCCTTACCAAGAGTTATAAAGCAGTACTAACACCTTACATGATCTTGATTCTATTGATAAAGCCTAGGATTGCACTGGCTTTTTTGGTGGCTGCAGCACACTACTGGCTCATATTAAAGTGACTGCTAGAACTCCCCGATCCAACTCTCGGTTACTGCTATTCAGACATGTTTTACCAATCTGTACCTATACATTTGAGTTTTTCCCCCTAAGTGACAAATTTTGCTTTTCTCTACAATGATTTTCATTTTGTTAGATAGGGCCCATTGTTTAAGTCTGTCAAGATCCACCTGGATCTTGAGCCTATCTTTTGACATGTTGGCAGTTCCTGCCAGCTTGGTGTCATCTGTGAATTTGATAAGTTTCCCTTATATTCCCTCATCTAAATGATTGATGAAGATATTGAATAGCACTGGGCCTAAAACAGAATCTTGCTTATTTTGCTACATGTAGATGTAGATGTAGTTCCATTAAGGATTACACATTGAGTGTGTTTGTCAGCCAGTTACAAATCCATCTGGTAATGCTGTCTATCCCTCTTTTTTCTAGCTTACCAAGTAGTAAGTTGTAGTCTACTTTGTGAAATGCCTTACTGAAATCCAAGTATACTATGTCCACAGAATTTCGCTGGTCCACTAATTTAGTTACTTTGTCAAAGAATGAAATAAGATTTGTTTGGCATGATCTGTTTTTGAAAACCCATGTTGGCTTTTAGTTATAACTGTGCTTGCTTCTAGGTGTTTGCAGATCTATTGCTTGTTTATCTTTTCCAGGATCTTTTCAGGTATTGATGTCAGGCTGATTTTGCTGGATCTGTTGTTTTTTCCTGGATCTGTGTTTTTTCCTCTCTTTTTTTTTCCTTTTTTTTTTTTTTTGGAAGATGGGAACATCAGCTCTTTTCCAGTCTTCTGATAGTTCCCCAGTGTTCCAAGAACTTTGAAAGATATGGTTCAATTGTTCTGTGATCACATCAATCAGCATGGCTGTCTTAAGTTTCTGGCCCCCAAATTATTTATTTATTTATTTATTTATTTATTTATTTATTTATTTATTTATTTATTTATTTATTTATTTATTTATTTATTTATTTTATTTTATTTTATTTATTTTATTTATTTTATTTATTTTATTTATTTTATTTATTTTGTCAAACATGTACAGGATAGTAGTTGTTCGTATAAACATAACATAAGTAAAAAGTTCCGATAAAAGAGGACAATAGGACAGTAGGACAGGGATGGTAGGCACAGTGGTGCGTTTATGCACACCCCTTACAGACCTTTTAGAAATGGGGAGAGGTCTACTGTAGACAGTCTAAGGTTAAAGTGTTGGGGGTTTAGGGAAGAAACCACAGAGTCAGGTAGTGCATTCCAGGCATTGATATTATTATATTATATATTATATAAGATATTATAGCAAATATCTTTCTTTTTGCTTTCTTAAAGGAACCAACATATTCTTAGAGCTACTTTGTAGCATAAGAAGTGACTCTGTGAAAAACTGCAGACTTGTAAACTATCTGCCAACTTTCAACGAGGAGATTTTTAAAAGGTATGTTTTGTTTACTTAAGAAGAGAAGCATAAGTACCAGCTAGATTTTATAACAGTAATTCGAATACATACAACCTTTTCTCTCATATTTTATCTTAAGCCTATGATTAAATTAATATTCCATAGCTCCAGTATGAGCCATCACTACCGTCTTTTCCTACCATTATGTTTGATAAAGACTTCTGGAAATGGTGCACTACTTTGTTACCTTTGTTGTTAAAAATAAGTAATTGATGAAAAAGTTCCTGGTATAAATTACTTTTCTGAAGGAAATGTATCAAATCTGGTGGCATAGGCATAAATATAATTATGTAATTAGCAATTTAAAGCTAATTGAAGTTATACAACATTCCCATGAATCTGCTTCACTTGCTCCATAAAATATTCTGACATACATTTATTAGATTTCAAATTCATTTATTTTTTTCACTTTACAAAACTGTCTTTTACCGAAGTATGCTACATTTATGGCCAAAGAATATGTTGTGATCCCATAAACTGTCAAATAAGACTGATAGAGTTCCCTTAGAGAAAGCTGAAATAAAGATAGACTTAGCTATCATCTTGTTTAAACTCAACATAGCAATTAGGCATGGAATTACAAAACCTTCATTTTTGTGAATATAATTTTGTGATGCTTTTCACAAAGGTATTATTACTAGCAGAACTTGCCACCTATAGCTCAAACTGCTACATAGACCTGGCAATACTTAACGTTCAAAAGGACCAAGGTATATATAATATATTTGTGTACTTAATACAGTCTGATAGGAAACTTGAATAGAAAATAGTCCTCCATGAATATCTGTCTTTTATCAGAAATGCTGAAAGAAAGATTTTAGAATGGTATTATTGTGAGTGAACTTCCAAACAATATTTCCCTCCAAATAAGAATTTACATTTTTTAATCTATATAATGAAATTGGTACCTTGTCCATTAAAGGCACAATATTTCTAGTACAAAGCCTCAAAGAGATTATCTTTCAAATCAAATAGCAGAAATATAAAAGGAAGATTAGAAGACACTCTATCTAGATAGAGTTCCATTTTTGTTTCCCCCCCCCAATAACCCATAATCAAAGTGAATCCTGAAACAACTAAAATAAATATATTCAGGATTAGTTTGAAGAGTTTGTTTGACTCTGATAAATCACTGTCAAATGAAGTTTCTAAAAGTGATTTAATAACATATAACTTTCCATAGCAATGGCCCTCAATTCTGTAAAATTGCAATTCTATTTTCAAAGTCATAAATGGCAGGGAAATTGCTAGATTATATTTTGGAAATTGCTTACTTTACTACATGCCCTGAAATAGGAAGTTTTGTAAATATTTTACAAAAGACACTGTGATCCTATTTGTGTTATTAAACAGAATGCTTCAGACAGGGAAATCTGGAACCAAAAAATGCTACTATGCTGAAGATATCCAAATCTATTTCTCTGTAACATATGAAAGGCAAGAGTATGCTTCTGCTAAATGTTATTTTTAAATGGTTTAAATGAGATATAAGGAGCGCTACTGGTGCAGTGGTTAGGATGCCCACAGCCTGGAATTTGATCCTGATGGGGCATCCTTCCATCCTTCCAAAGTTGGTAAAATGAGAACCCAGATCGTTGTGGGCAATAGACTGATGTTGTAAACAACCAGAGAGCGCTACAAAGCACTATGGGGCACATATACAGTAAATCTAAGTGTTATTGCTATTGCTACATTGTGAGACACCACTGGGATGGTGGTTGATGTTTCAGTTCTTCATCTAGAAACCACAGATATACAATTTGAAGATGCATGTGGATCTGAATTCCTCTCTGATTTTCTAGACTGAAGCTATGTTTGGAAATGACAATTATATTGGACTCAGCAATCAATCTATTCTCTGAAATAACTAAATAACTAAAAATACAATGATTCCATAAATCATTTATGGAACAATGTACCACTACCACACTGTACTTGTGGATCTTGAGAGTTATTGCCATAAGCATAACAATTGGGGGCGGGGGGGGGAAATCACTTTGCAGAGATACAATAATATTGCCAGAGCTTGTTCTAATGTTGGGGGGGGGGGCAGAAATTGTACTAATAGGTAATGTGGCTATTTTTTCAAATCCATCAAAGATAGATACAGCATTATATTACTAGCATTAGAGGGAGGGAGATGATATAATTTAACTGGATTTATCATTAGAAGGAAGTTTCTAGATTTTAGTTCTAGAGCAGTGGTCACCAACTGGTGGTCCGTGAGAAAATTTTGGTGGTCTGCAGAAAAATTATTTGCATTTTTTATATTGCACTAAATACTATTTATCTTTTTAAAAAATTCATATTAATGGTCCACGGGATTTAAAATTATGAATTTAGTGGTCCCTGAGGTCTGAAAGGTTGGTGACCCCTGCTCCTGAGCAATACAATGATTCATCCCACAAAAGTTCTCCATTCATGAAAGGTTGTTCCAATTAAGCATGATTGTGAATGTATAGAGGTCCATCTAGGAAAATAGAGAAGAACATCTACTAATGTGAGCCAGAATTCCACAACAGCTTTACATCAGCTCAGTGGCAACCAAATTGGAAAGAACTATTTGCTGGACTTTTTTTTACTTGTGTTAGAAATTTTTCAATATATCTTAACTAAAGCCTGAAATGAT
Source organism: Diadophis punctatus similis (assembly GCA_023053685.1). Taxonomy (NCBI): domain Eukaryota; kingdom Metazoa; phylum Chordata; class Lepidosauria; order Squamata; family Dipsadidae; genus Diadophis; species Diadophis punctatus. The sequence continues at coordinate 8,099,578 of JALIGW010000008.1, forward strand.
CATCCAATTGTTGTTAATAAAAAGCCAAGATGTATGTCATTTTATTCTTAATTTAATTTTATTGATTTTTCAGCACAGTCTAAGGCTTTTATTAAAAAATAATAATACTAGGACACAAGGATAATATGGTTATATCACATCCAAGAAGAAGGAACAGAATAATAAAATAAAAGTAGAGGCTTGGGGGGGTGGGGGGGGAAATTAGCCTCTACCAAATAACATTAGCAATCCACATGTCAGGATAATTTCCAAAGGACAAAGTTACCATTCAAAGCTACCAAAGCTGTAGTTCTCTGTTTCTTTAGAGTAAGCATGAAAAAAATGTATCTTTTCCCCAGGCAACCTATGCAATATCCTTTATAATATTTGCCAATAGTGAGGATAGGTGAGATAAAATAATATCTTTTCTGCACTTTGATTCATTATGATTCTTTCACCATTGTGATATGGCAGTTATATTTACTCCCAGGCTGAAGATGAACTTTTTATTATATTTTTTTCTCTTTAACCTAGGTTGCTGTTAGCAAAATCTCCTATTAATCTGGGAATAAGGTAAATGTAAATGTAAATGTGCAGCAGCTGCCAAAAAAACCAACACAGTTCTAGGCTGCATTAACAGAGGGATAGAATCAAGATCATGTGAAGTATTAATACCACTTTATAATGCCTTGGTAAGGCCACACTTGGAATACTGCATTCAGTTTTGGTCACCACGATGCAAAAAGGATGTTGAGACTCTGGAAAGAGTGCAGAGAAGAGCAACAAAGATGATTAGGGGACTGGAGGCTAAAACATGAAGAACCATTGCAGGAACTGCGTATGTCTAGTTTAATGAAAAGAAGGACTAGGGGTGACATGATAGCAGTGTTTCAACTTCAACTTCCATTTTCTATATTTCTATTTTTGTTTATCATCTTGCTCAAATAATGTATTCTTGATATAGATATTAAAGACAATTTTATTATTTATTATTCGCTTATGTTTAATATGGCTATTTTCTTTGTAAATTATTTTATCATTTTAATAGTTTTACATATAAATAGTATTTACTATTTAATGCCAAAGTAGCAGAACTGTGCATGTCAATGTTTCAAAAAGTTGCTAAATAAGGAAGGTAATTTCACAAATATTTTTAAATGTAATTAATCCAAATTTATTAGTATTTTGTGAAAGCACACCATGTACCCATTTTGTCACATCCATTTATGAGAACCAACAATTGAAATCCAGCATAGAACAATTAACTCAAGAAATAAGAGTGAGTCATACAACCCAGTATAATCTTTCTGAATATACCACATTTTCTCTTATTTTTCCTTTTTATTTCTGTGCTTCTGAAAAGCCACTAACAGCAAAGATATGGTATCTCATGGCAGCACAAAGGCCAACATAACTGCTAGAAAAATTGAATGAGCATTTATGTGGAACATTTATGTGACTTGGTAATTAATGACACTTCCACATGAATATTACATGCTCAAGAAAAGGCAGGAAAAAAGAAAAATATTAATTAAAAATAGTTGTAATGTTCAAAATAAATTTGCTTATTTCTCCAACTTTGGGATCAAACAAGTGATCTTAGTCATTAACAGATTACGAAGACAGTAAGAGAAATCCCTGCTCTATAAAAATATAACAAACAAGCAGGAGAAAAAAATAAGAAATTGCATATAAATGCACATTTTAATAATTGCCCTTTTTGTTTGTTAATTATCTTTATGATCTCTGATGTTTCCTGCCTCTATATTTCTTTTCTCCCCCCCCCCCCCATATATTATATCCATGGGATGTATTGTAGTGTAATTTTTTACCAGTAGTGGCACACATTTCATTGAAATTCAGTCCAGGGAAGCTTGTCCTTTGTAAGAATGAAAATCCTTGTATTTCCCTGCATTTGTAACTGCATTTTACTGTGGATTCTGTACTGTTTTCTCTTCCTTTCTTTTCACACAAAATAATTAAAATATTGTTTTAAAATATCTAGAATGTATCCTTAAGTTTTCTTTTGATTTAGTTTCTGAAATGTTGGAAACCTATCTCTTTTGCATTTTCCAAAAGTCCTCAGGATTTTTTAATCTCCTTTTCCTGATTCATGAAGGTAACTGAACTTCACTATGATTTAAGTCATTATCTCTTCTTATTCTCCTACTAAGCTTGCTTTTATACATTCTGCTCTGGAACAGTACATAGTGGCCCAGAGCAAATTCTAACTTCATAAGAAAGATTTTCTTCAGGATACAAGAAAAGATTAACATTTCTTAAATTTGCCTGCTTTTATTATTAACTGTTCTAATCCAAATAATGCTAATTTAATAGCAAAGATAAATAACTATGACAAATCTTTAGCATATAAAGGTCTTGTTAGCACTTTCCACATGATTAAAGAACACTCTTTTTCTGAATCTTATTTATTACTAGCATTAATAATGAACTTTGTCTATAAACTATATATAACTATATAAACTATTAATAATGAGAACTATTTTTCCCAAAGTAATCCTATGTACTCCTCATGACTTTTTTCAGGTTTGCTTTTACCTTACTTACCTTACTTACGTGTTATTTTTTGATACAGACAAGTAAGTTCAAGATTGTTTTACCTGAACAAAGTAATACACATTTGAAGCTTTGACCCTTATGTAAAAGGATGTGTGAATTGCAAAACATTGGAAAGTACTTATTCTTTTAGAATAGAACCAATATTATTATGATTATTTTTCAAATAGCATAACAAATTATTTAGCAAACAAACCCTCTTTATTATGTTATGAAAATACTTGCTGTTCGGTGGTGGCACTTCATTTGTAAAAGATATACACATTATCACTTTATAAAATAATTTTTCAGGTTGTCAACAGTATATTTAAAGTTGATTTCCTTTTGAAATGTTGCCTTAGAAAATAATATAATGAGACGGCGCATCTATTTAGTGCAACACTCCAGGGCTGGTTATTATCTCTCCATTGTCTTGGGTTTGGTTCTGCTAAATGCTGAATGCAGATGATAACTACTGGTGCAGTAAGAAAAGTCAATTCCACCCATTTCTTATTTTCTGCCCAATATAAAGCTCAGTTTCATTAAGTTTCTGCACTGCAGAAATAGTGTTTTATTTATACAAATGCAGGAAGTCATCAGAATTTTGCAAAGCATTGGCCCCAGCTGAATTAAAAACCCCAAAGTTATGTGTTGATCATTTTACATTCTGTTGAATTTCCTTTTCCCATATAGAGTTTTTAAAAACATAAATAAAGTATCCTTCATTCTAACAAAAACATCTCAAAAGAACATTTTAACTGTTTTTCTTCATTTTAACAAAATTAAAATAAACAGCCTGATATATGCAAGATCATTTCTGAAACTAATGACCCAGAAATCATTGGCCTACTGAGTAAAATGAACAAAGAATTTTGTAATCCTGGTAAATTGAACAGAAATTTATGACTATTCTCTATTCTGTACTTGTTAAATAGCACGTCCGAATGCTCCTTTACCATTTTTACACTATTTATATTTATTAAAATACATTTTATACTAATTATATTTCAATTTCTTTTTCAAAAGTTTTAAAACTTGGCATAAAATGTAAATAACAACATAAAAGGTATTATGAGGATACTTTTATGTTGATTTTGGGAAGATAAAAACCAGCATATCATATGTGAATACCATATGGGTCTAAACAAGGACTAAACAATGCAAACATGTTTTTTTACAGCTGTACAAGGACCATTTGACCTACTCAGCTAGTACAGAATAGCTTTATTTTGTATTGATCCTAGAGTCATCATCATCATCACCATCGTCATCAACATCAACATCTTCCCAGCATATTTCCTGCATGATCACCGTCAGATTGATGAACACCATCTTGCTCAATCCAGTGCAGCATCCAGGTCATGACTGAATTTTGACAGAGATGCTGTAGATTCTTAAGTTGTGACAACAAAAGAAAACCTGACTGATTGGCTTGTCTCATGGGCCTGACTTTGGGTGTTGACCCTAGAGTAGCTTGTCCCAGTTCATTCCAATTCTTGAACATTATTTAAGAAGCTCAGATATTTGTTTTTCCATTCTCTACAGGTAAAGGTAAAGATTTTCTTGTCCAGTCATGTCTGACTCTAGAACAAGGTGCTCATCTCAGTTTCTTGGCCAAAGAAGCCAGCATTGTCCAAAGACATTTGTATGATCATCTAGCCAATCAAAGGCACACAGAATGCTATTACCTTCCCACTGAAGTGATACCTGTTTTTCTATTTGCATTCACATGCTTTTGAACTGCTTGGTGGACAGGCAGTTTCTAGCATGAGAGAAACTTAAATAAATTGGTAAAACATTTTTGCTGTGTTTCAGAACAGAACAGAATGAACTTTACAAGGAAGTTAAAACATTATACACAGACTTCAGTGAGACTTGAAAAAGCATTATCCCCAATGGCAAAATGTAGACTGGTTGAAATGCAAAATAAAGAGTGGTGGCAAAGAACAATCATCACCTTTGAGAAAGGATTAGTACAAGTGGTTAGTATATACTATTGTATAAAAGTAAAACGTTGATGGAAATTATATTCTACTGTATTGAAAAAAGTTGAAAGTCAACACCTTTTTGTCTTTTTCCCTTTCCACCTCACATTTTCCCTTTTTCCTTCCCCTAATTTTCAATTGCCTTTTATTTTCCTTTGTATCTTATATTTGTATCTGATAAAAATTAATAAAATTTGATGTAAAAAAGAAAGGATTAGTACAATCTATGGAAAGTTTTAAAAAGAAGAAAAGTGTTAGATGCAAGATGTAAGGATTCAAGCAATCAAAGGTCTGTTTGAAGAGCCATTTTGATGCAAACTTGTCAGTCAAGTGAATCCAATATATTTACCTTTTCCATCTGCTCCTCATTAAGCTAGTATGCTAGTATTAAACAGAAACTTCTCTCTCACACACCATATCCTTTTTGACACACAGTGCTATTCTTTTCAGCCTTTAAGGTGAATTCATAACAATCATAATAGAAGAAAAGCTTCAGGATGGATTTTGAATCTGGGTTAGGATGAAATATATACTTCCATCCATAAAACAAATAACATTTCAAATTGCCCATCCAGCACAGAGCTCAGAGCTTTGTCAAATCAAAGCACAGCCATGGTCTTTGATAAAAAAAATCCAAAGTAAAAATAGGAACAGGACACCAGATAAGCAATAAAAAATAGTTTATTAAAAAAAAACAATCCTTGGCCAAAGGACCAACCCCTCCCAGAGAATGCAACTCTGGAACAAAAGGAAGAGGAGGAGGTAAAACAGCCTCCCAGGTTACAGGTTTTTATACATCTCACAAACCCCACCTTTGTTCCTCCCCCCTTACATAACACATCACATCATTCTTTGGGTTTTTCCCATTTTGGAAGACCCCCAACCATTATCTACCATGCTGACATCTCCACATTTCCTTTCCCTGGGCTTTTAGGTACTTCCCAGAAAACATATCCTGTCAACATTTCCTGTTCTTGCATTCCCATCTTCCTTAGCATAATTTTGGTACAAACAACTATTAGGTCAGTGTACTTATAGCTGACATGCAGAAAAAGAATACATGTGGTTATACAATATAATTCTTCATTACAGATACATTCAAAATGGTTGAGCTATGGCCTGTCTTTCATATCTTTATTAACAAGAATAAATTCATTTTTCTCACAGTCTTAGTAAATAGGATAATCTACTAATATGATTTGCAGTTGTTTAAAAATATACAATTGCTTTATAACAACAACTCTAAAAATATTATCTGCTTAATCAAAATCTCAATTTGGAGGTTTATTTCGAACAATAATCCAAGTATAAGAATTTTTAATTATTTCTTATAATAAAGAGTTGACACATGGTTAATGAGTTGCACCTAAAGTTGGTCAATTCAACAATAATTTATAGAGTTCTATGGCTTCCGGTGGTGACGTCATTGTGTAGAGGAGCGAGGGAACAGGGCTCTGTTCCTGAAGCTTGTATTTCCTCATCGGTGGACCTGATACGCCATGTTCGGTCTCGGAGGGATCGAACAGAGAAGAGGGGGAAGATCTGGAGACCTCGAGGCAACTCGCAACTGCCTCGAAGGGATAGGAGAAATCCCTTAACTTTGATGAGGAAAAACAGGCCATTTAGGCTGGCCTTAGCAATGACAGCCATATAGAAGGAAGAAGAGTGTGACCTAAGCTTGATCGGTGAAGGTTAAAGTTACCCGAAAAAAAGGCAAAATCGGAAATCAGTTTGAAGGAGCAACAGGATTGAAGCTCAGAACTAATAAAAGCGGCAATCAGGAGAGGAGAGTAGAAACTAAAAGCCACGGAATCAAAAGAGTGACAGTGACAGTGCAAAAAAAAAAAGACTGAAGCTCTGAGATTTGGAGATGGATATAAACAGCAAAAATCTAAAGGACTTAAAGAATTAAAATACTTGTTTTTCTTTTCTTGCTCTTTTCTTGTTGGTAGAGAAGCGGAGATATTCGAAACAATTGGAAACTTGGGGATTGAAACAAACAACTAAGAAAAAACGGGACATTTTGAAACGTGGCAGCCATTGTGAACTGATTAGGAGGAAACACTTAAGAAGATCGAAAAACTGAAGAGTTGTAGTGTAGTGTAAAAATATGCTACTGAGATAACAAAAATTTAAAAAAAGGACTTTGAAAAATTTCAAGAGGAGAAGGGAGGAAAATACGAAACATCAAAGTTGGAGATGAGGAGAAGACGAACTACTGAGTGGAAACTGGAGATGTAAGCCTGTGATGTGTGGGAAGTAGTCTGTAAAAGTGGTAAACTGATAGAATATATATAAAAAAGGAAAAAATAGCCCTTTTAATAGCCAGTAAAATTGTTGATTGATAACTATTGGAAGAACTCTAATTAATTAAGTAATTATATTAGTATTGTATTGATTATAAATATAGATTGTAGATTGTAGATTGATGGGTTTTTTTGCTCATTGATTGATAACTATTGGAAGAAACCTCTAATTAACTAAGTAATTATATTATCAATGTATTTATTATATTACATATTTCTTATATATTTTATAGAAATTAATTGAATTTAGTAGAAGAGGGGTTATTTAATCAATATAACATATTGTGATTTGTAAGAGTAGAAAAATATACTTACAGACAGGTTGGATAGATTGAAGATATTAATTAGCTTGTTAACAATAATAGTAATAACATTTTATAGAGGGAATAAGGGAAAAGATTCTTCCTTTCTATAGTGTCTTATTATATGTTACTGTAGAAAAACATATGCCAAACATTTAAAATGACTAGTACAACTACTATAACCAAGCTAGGGAAGAAACAGGTATCAAATCCTACCATATCAACTTCATCTCCATCGCAGCAAAGAACTATTGAAAGCATGTTAAGTAAAAAGAAATCACCAAGCTTACAGACTATGCAAGAAACCCTCATGATGATTCAGGAGTCAGTGATTAAAACTCAGCAAGCAATAGAAAATAATAGGGAAGAAGCCCAAAATCACCATGAGGAAATCAAGATGGAAATGGTAGAAGTGAAGGGAAATGTGGAGAGTATAGATGATAAGATTGAAAATATACAACAGACGATGGCAGAGAATGAGCAAAGGATTAAGACAGTGGAAACTAAAGTGGACCAGGTAGATCAAAAGATAGAAAAGATGGAGGAAAAAAATAAATTGATTAATAGAGGGCTTGAAGAATCCATAGCCCATCTGGAAATGGAAAAAGCCTCGTATTATCTGAAGTTTCAAAATATAATAGAGGAGAAGGCAGAGAACTTAGGCGAAAAGATGGCAGAAATCCTGGCGGAAATACTTCAAATAGATACCCAAGAGAGAGAAGAGATATTGATGAGGTGTGCCGTGTACACACTAATTATGCAAGAAGACATCACTTAGCAAGAGAAGTTCACATTAAATTTGCTAGAAGGAAGGTAAGGGATGATATATATAGAAAAACAAGAGAGGAATCGATTCTATATAATGGTAAAGAAATTATAATATTAAAACAGATCCCACAGAGTGGGGAATAATAGAAAACAGTATCAGTTCTTGACTAATTACCTAGTGAAGAATAAAACAATGTTTAGATGGTTGATGCCAGAAGGCCTATTAATAACCTGAGTCCTGAGGGAGTAGGGCAGCATAGAAGAACTTCGAATAAAAGATAAAAAATTTAAAATCGATTCTCTAGAGAAAGCCCAAGAATTTTTTGATCATCACTGTGAGATAGGTGAGGAACAGGAGAGTAGAGAAAGTAGAGAAATGGAGAGTAGGAGTCAGGAAGAAGAAGACCAGGGAGAAGAAAGGGAGAAAGAAAGAGAAAAAAGGAGACAGGAAGAACAAGAAGGAGTGAAAGGTAGAGTATTAAGAGAAACAAGGATTACAAAAAAACAATGCAGGCAATAATGAAGGAGGAAATTAAAATAACATCAGTAAACATAAATGGACTAAATATACCAAAGCACAAACATTTATGAAATTAAGGAAATTAGAATCCAATGTGATATGTTTGCAAGAAGTCCATATTTAAAAAGAATAAATTACTTGAAAATCCAAAATTGGGGAAACTCTATACAGCTTTAACAAATAAAAAAAGAGGAATAGCGACATATGTAAAAAAAACAATAAAATCGGGTCTAATCTATAATGATGAAGAAGGTAGAATACTAATGATTGAATTGGAAATAGGACAAAAATCGATTTTATTAATTATATATGCTCCCAATAATAACCAATTGGAATTCTACAAAAAAATACATGGAAAAGTAATAGAGCTGGGATATGAAAACATTTGCATAATTAGAGATTTTAATGCAATAGTAGAACGCACAATAGATTATAAGAGCAAAAAACAAAAGAAAAAGAAAAATATACTACCAAAATCATTTTGGAAAATGACGGCAGAATTTGGGTTTCAGGATGTATGGAGAGAGGTGCACAAGACAAAAGAGCAATATACATTGTTTTCGAACCTGCACCAATCCTGGTCTAGGATTGACATGGTTTGGGTGACCCCAGGATTGTGCAATGATGTCCAAGAGATCGAAATAGAAGCTAATATGTGGGCGGATCATAGCCCTATAAGAATAACATGGAAAGGACAGAAAAAGAAAATCACTTCCTGACTTACCATAGTTACTGCTGCCTCAAGGTAAGTTAGCCTACAGCTGTGGGCGCAGATGGTAGGGGGGGCGGGAAGAAACTACCGAGACTGGTGCCGGGCTTCGTGGTCTACTTGAGCTCTGGGAATGGCTGAGGCCTTCCTTGCAGCCATTCTCCAGACTCGCGTAGACGGGGAAGTCTGGCACTGCTTGGCTGAGGCTTTTCTTGCTGCCCCCCCCCCCCCAGTCCCTGGCCTCGCTTTGCTGGCTAAGCCACCTTGGCTCCTTGCCAGGCAATCCTAGCTAACTGGGTTGTCCCTGTGTGCCTCCAGTCCAGCTTACTTTCAGCCGCACTCCAGAGCGTCTGATCGCCTGCTGCATCATTCCAGCATCCATCTCATTGATTGGATCTGTTGATTTTGGTAAGTGGCTGGGGTTTTTTTTCTTGATTCTGGTAAGTGGCTGGGGTTTTTTTTCTTTATGCTTTGATTCTGTTAAGTGGCTGGGGTTTTTTTCTCTTTATGCTTTTAATGGTTTTTTTAAAAGGATATTTTATTGTTAATTTTTTTCAAGACATTTCGTTTTTAGGAAATGTATTTTTTTTTAAAAAATATTGTTTTTAGGAAATGTTTTATTTGTAATGCAGTATCCTACTTTTAAGTGCAGGTTGGTCCTGGAGTTAGTTTAGTGACTTTTCAAAGTTACAATGGCAGTGACTTATGACCATTTTTCAAGTCCACAAGTCTTAAAGTTGCCAAGTTTGAACACCTCTGGCCCATTGTTTGTGAGATTTTGGTTCAATACTGTTGCCTAGTGGAAAATAATCTGTACTATTCTGTTTTTAAAAAACAAAACATTAACATTAACAGAGTTGGAAGGGACCTTGTAGGTCATTTAGTCCAACCCCCTGCTCTAGCAGGAGACCCTACACCATTTCTGACAATTTTGTGTGTTTCTGAGTGATATCTGGTTTTTGAGGTAATTGCTTCTTGCAGCAATCACCTTTTATGTGACTCCATGGCCGCTTTCATATGTTCATCTGTGTGTGGCTTTTAAGTGCAGGTTGGTCCTTGACTTAGAACTATTAGTTTAGTGACTTTTCAAAGTTACAATGGCAGTGAAAAAAATGACATGACCATTTTTCAAGTCCACAAGTCTCAACATTGCCAAGTTTGAACACCTCTGGCCCATGGTTTGCAATATTTTGGTTCAATACTGTTGCCTAGTGGAAAATAACCTGTACTGTATGTAATATGTAAAATAATCTGTACTATACCACTCCCGCCCAGTCACATGGTCCACAAGCCACTCCCACCTGGTCACATGACCGCTAAGCCACTCCTACCCAGTCATATGACCATCAAGCCACACCCTCAAAATAAGCCACGCCCACAGAGTGGTAGTAAAAAAATTGGAACCCACCCCTGTAACAACCCCATACAGTCCCCCCTCCAATTTTCCCACAATAGAAAATGCATAGTAGAATAGCATAAAGTGTCGCAGGCCTAAGATCCCAAATAAAAAGGCTTCGGCCTGACACCTTTTTATATTATCTTTGACTTTTGTTGCAAGTCTTTGTTCATTCTGAGCCTTTGTTTTCCTGACTTCATCTTTGCAGATTTGGGCTATCTGCTGGTATTCTGCCTTAGTTATGTGTCCCTCTTTCCATTTTTTGTACTTATCCTTTTTGTCTTTCAGTTTATCAGAGAGATTTCTATGCAACCATACTGGCTTCTTCTTGGATTTCTTGCTTTTCTTTTTCAGTGGTATTGTGCTGGACTGGAGTTTTATGATCATATTTTTCAGAGTTTCCCAAGCTTCTTGGGTTGTTTCCCCTTTAGGATTTTTATCTAAGGAACCTTTCCCAAGCTCTCTCTGAGTTTGCTAAAATTAGCTCTTTTAAAAGTCTGGTATAATTATGTTCTATTGCTTGTGTTTATGTTATGTTGAATTCCAATATGACATGGTCATTCTCACCCAAAGTTCCTGTAATTTCAACTCCTTCTATCACTTCTTCTCTGTTAGTAAGAATTAAGTCCTTTAAATCTCAAAGGAAATAAAAATTTGGAGGCATATTTATTAATAAAAAGAACAAAAAGGATGTATATAAAAACTCTGAAAAGTATATTTAGGTAAAAACATTAAGCCATATTCTGATGGGAAATAGCTTTTCAGATATGCATGCAACTAGATTTGAAGCACCTTTCAATTACTAAAGTAATACCCTATGTCAAAAGACTCCAGAGGCCATTAAAACTGGGAGAACTATGGTTCTTTCATTCTGACACATGAAAACAAAAGTTCAATGTCAATTTTTCAATGAGCTTTGAATGCTACATCCAAGTCTTGTGGGTGGGATGGAGAAAAGGTGATTCAGACAAAAACTATAATCAAAATCCAAATTAGTTATACAGTTGTTGGAAACACCTCAATATTAAAATGGCATTACTATGAGAAGTGCTTATCAATGAATGAGTGTAAAAGCAACTATAGTGAATCACATTCACCTCTATTTCATGGCCTTGAAATGGAGATGAGTGCAGTTCCCTATAGTCAGCAATGACTAGCAGAGTAAAATTTGCAGGAACTCCTTTCCTTTCCCTTTCCTTATTTTACCGACAATACACTCTGAAAATTAAATTATTTTGTGATTTTGGGTGTGTTGTTGTTTTCAGGATTCCTCTTTATAAATATATTTATAAATAATATAAAGAAGACATTATTTGGGATTTTTCTTCCTATTAAAATTATTTGCAAATATTTCTTTGCAAAATGTATTAATCACTATATAGCATCAATTTTCAAGATAGAATACAATAAAAACACATTCAGAATTGTTGCTTTTACACTCATTCATTTGATGTACATTTATTTTCTACATTTTATCATCCAGAACAACAGCCAGCCTACCACACTAGAAATATGCATGCCTTCATCTCAAACAAGATCAACCATAGGGAAGAGATGACTTCCGTAATATACAGCAGGGGGGAAAGCCTCAGTTCATCCCTCGCCTAGATAGAAAAAGCTTTGTTCTATTAAAATCAGGGACTGAACTCCAGTAAATTGCAGAAGGAACTGATTTGGGTGCATCATCTTCACTACAGTTGGGATAAATGGTGGGCTTACCCTAAGAAGCCTTCAGAAAGGCAAGAAAAACAAGCAGAGCCCTTTGTTCCAGGAGTCAAATTATTTTTAAGAAATAGATTAATATTTTAGGAACAAGCTATATTTTAAGGACAATAAAACCTAATAGGTGACACCTGGCTCAATAGTAGTAACTGAGAAGGGTCTTGGAGTCCTAGTGGATAATTACTTAAGTATGAGGCAGCAGTGTGCTGGAATTGCCAAAAAAGCCAACACAATCCTAGGCTGAATTAACAGAGAGTTAGAGTCAAGATCATGTGAAGTATTAGTATTGCTTTATAATGACTTAGTAAGGCCAAACTTGGAATATTGCATCCAGTTTTGGTAATCATGTAAAAAAGATGCTGAGATTCTAGAAAGAATGTACAGAAAAGCAACAAAAAAGATTAGGGGAGTGGAGGCTAAAACGTATGAAGAATGGTTTCAGGAATTAGATATATCTAATTTAATGAAAACTAGGGGTGACATGATAGCAATGTTCCAATATTTGATGGGCTGCCACAAAGAAGAGGGGATCAACTTATTCTCCAAAGCACCTGAAGGCAGAACAAGAAGCAATAGATGGAAACTAATCAAGGAGAGAAGTAACATAGAACTAATTAGAAATTACCTGACCGTGAGAACAATTTATCAGTGAAATGGCTTGCCTTCAGAAGTTGTGGATGCTCCATCACTGGAGGTTTTTAAGAAGAGATTGGACAACCATTTGTCCAGAATGGTATAGAGTCTTATACTTGGGCAGAGGATTGGACTAGAAGATTAGAAGACCTCCAAAGTCTCTTCCCTCACTTGTTATTCTGTTTGCTGTGCTCCTTAACTTTAATCTTGACTCTAACCACAATATAGCAGTGACTTGTTTAATTCCATAGGTTCCAGGTTTTGCAGATTTCTCGGGTTTCTAGAGTCTAATAGAATTGTCCAGTGTATCTTCTATAGCAACTGGAAAACTGATTCAGCTGAAAAATCCAGATCTACCCAGTGAATCTGGAGAAACTGTGAGAAAGCAAGAATCAAATGGCCCACTTCTCCCCTCCAGAATTTAATGCATTTACCTAAAAATTTCAAACATGTTGAGCACACAAGCGCTTCAAATGAAATAGAACAAGATCTTTCTCTCCATTGACTCTTCATGTAGGTACTTATGGATTTTAACAACTGAAAATTTACCAAGTTGTGGACATTATATAATTTTTTTAATATCAAATCATTGAAAATAGAAAAACATGTTGCCATTATTTAAAATGAAACAAATACCAATACATTTGTGAAAAATTAAGAATACATTTGAATTCCAGACTGGTGTCCACTTCTGTTTCTATAATTCCATGGGATTATACAGATTGTATAAATTGTAGCTATCCAGATTTCAGATACATATTTCTGGATAATCTGTATATCACCATGAAATATGTCTGAAATGGAATCAAATGAGATTAGATTACTTTATTCCCTGGACATTTTAAGCCATGTCTCCCTTCAGTCCATCCCAAGTAGTAAATCTTAAACTTGTAAAAGCTTCAGAATTCAATTTAAATCATTGGCATTTTGGAACATAAATCTGGTTTTGCTAGGTTTTTTAGACTGTATAATCATCAGAACTGTGATGAAAGTCAAACTGGCTTAGAAATTGTAGAGTTGTCTAACTCTTTTATGGGGCAAAAGAACGTTTGTAACTGCTAGAAGCAAAAGAACTTGCCCCTACATGGAACAAAATTATTATTTCATGAAGCTCACAAATAGGGTTTTTTTTTCTTTTCTTTTTTTTTTTTCTTTTTGGCAGTTCACATATAAACTGATCTAATTTTAATGCTTTAACATGCTGTTCTTACATCTTTGTTTAGAAACTCTGGAACTTGTAATTCAGGGTTTGTTTTATTATAGTTTATAAGAACTTCTAGGTGGATTAAAATAGATAGGTAGGTGAACTCAAATATGTAAAATGCAAGCCTGAATTTTCAAGGAGTTACTTAACATCTTGGAATCAGATCAGCAAAGTAGACATTTCCGTCATACCCATTGTTAAAAATACAACTCCATGAAAGTTGAAATATAATAAAAGTGCCCTATGTGCTTCAAGGCTCTGCTCCAAGTAAGTACATGAGTCTCCTTTATCCCCGTGTATATTTTGGAAAAATGACTGCAATATAGAGATCTACCTATACACACTATTTCCATGATCTGGAAACTTGCCTATTTTTCTTTCCTGGTTTCAATCAATTTGTATTTTGTTTTCTTTGAGTTCATATATAGATAGACAAAATGGAAGCAGGAATAGTAGTGCTGACAATGTGTGTGTGTCGAACTAATGACTGTCTTCAGTTTTGAAATTTTGTGTGCTTTACCCTCAACCTTAACTCCCATACTCATGTACCATGCCTTTGATATAATTTTTAAAAGACATATTTATCTAATTAAAAATTTGCTTTAATTCTTACAAAGCCTTACATGATAAGAGGTGAAAGCCTATCATCTAGTCTAAATATTGAAATTGAAATGTGCTATTGTTTCTGTTAGCTACTGTCATCCTTAAACGAACATAAAGTGAAAGAAAAAAGCAAGAGAAAAGATAGCTTTCAAATAGTCTATCTCTCTGGCAGCCAAGTAGACTCATGCTAAAAAAAAAAAGCATGTTTAGATAAAGCCTACTGAGATATCATTTTGGGATTTTAATTTCATTAGAATTATTTATATTCATTATTTAGACCAAAGTTGTTATTTTATTTGACTTAGACTGCAAGTCACTGTAGTTATCTGAACTTTCGTTATCATAGAAAGTTTAAAGCCTAAATTTATAATACAAATTCAGAAAAAAGTGTTTTCAGAAATAATAAGAAATAATTAATTGTCTGTATATTCTATATTAAATATAACTGCGCTATTTTAAAAAAACTTACCCTGCATACTTACGCTTGTTTAGAAGAAGTTGACATTTAAACATATTTCCCCTGAAAAATCTTGACACTTGGCTGACGTTGAGAGGGAAAACTGACAAAATTAGATTGCCATGTTTAGTTCCCATGATTTTATGTAATTATTTTATTTCTTTAAGTTTTGCCAGTGCCACTTATCATTGCAGTGAAGTGACTCACTCTGAATTATGAAAAATTAAGAAATAGCATTGAAATTGTTCAATTTTACTTACAATAAAAAATTAAGAAATAAAGAAGTTCTAGCAAAGTTAATCACACATTCTTAATTTCTGTTGCTTAGTTATAATGTTATAATAGTGAAACCATATATCTAAGCTAAGATTGGTTTTCTTTGTAAGAAAATTGTAACATGTTTGTAATATCTGAGTTCTTCTACTACATTAAACTAAACATTATAGAGTCCAGCTTAGACCTTCTCAGAGACTACTCTGCTTCAATTCTCTAGGGAAAGGAACTGAAACTTCAAAAATCTGTTACATTAAACAGACCAAATTTGCCTGTATTATTTTCAGTCTCCTCCTGTCTTGATTACATGTCAGTATATATTATTCTTTTCAGAAAAAAATATTTAGATTTTTTTTTTCATAGGTGGTTTAAGTTTTGGCCACCACATAATAAAAAAGATGTTGAGACTCTAGAAAGAGCGCAGAGAAGAGCAACAAAGATGATTAGGGGACTGGAGGCTAAAACATATGAAGAACAGTTGCAGGAACTGGGCATGGCTAGACTTTGTCATCCAAAAGGTAGAGGAGGGAACTACAGGAAAAGCTACACTGGACCTAATTCTTACTATTACAGAAGAAGTGATAGAGGTAGTTGATGATCCCAGAACCTTGGATGAGAGTGACCACTGGGCATATTGGAATTCAATATAATGCAAACACAAGCAATAGAACATAATCCAGCCAGTGTCTTGAACTTTAAAAGAGCTGATTTTAACAAACTCAGAGACAGCCTAAGAAAAATTCCATGGATAAAAATTCTAAAGGGGAAGATAACTGAAGAAGCATAGGAAATACTGAAAAATATGATCATCAAAGCCCAGTTCAACATAATACCACTGAAAAAGAAAAAGAAAAAATCCAAGAAGAAACCAGCAGGGTTGCACAAAAGTCTCTCTGATAAACTGAAAAACAAAAAGGATAAGTACAAAAGGGACAAAAAATGGAAAGAGGGACACATAACTAAGGCAGAATATCAGCAGATAGCCCAAATCAGCAAAGAAGAAGTCAGGAAAGCAAAGGCTCAGAATGAACAAAGACTTGCAACAAAAGTCAAAGATAATGAAAAAAGTAACAGGCAGTAGAGAGAAAGCAGAGCTGCTTAACTCATTCTTTGCATCAGTCTTCACACAAAAAGAAACTATAGCCCAACTGACCAAAAACATAATGGTAAAAGACAGATCAGAAATAAAAATTAAAATAAGCAAGAAAATGGTAAGAGAATGTCTCTTCAAATAGATCCTATTTCAGTGCCTGGTAAAGTTTTAATTATTCCCAAATTGTCAGAATATAAATGATGCTAAAACATACTTTGCCTAGCCCATATTTATTGATTTAACCACAGGATTGTGTGTACAGAATTCCATTGCGCTATTGTCAGCCTTTCCAGGTAGGCCAGGCAGGAAACAGACCAGATTATTTTTATTCTAAGTATATATTAACAAAATCTTGCAAGTCTGAAAATACAAATCTCCTCCTACCTCTTTTTAGTCTGATAAATTAGAATTTCTTCCTGAGTTTCTTTATCTGCACACTATTCTGTCCAGGCCCCCCCATGATCATTCCCAAGGTAGCATTACTTCCCATCCACCCCACTCCATCCATTTTACAAGATCCTTCCTGCATGCCCTTATAGCTGTCAAACATTGGTTCACAAACCACAGTTTTAAGCTTGTGTAATATTGTCAAAAAAATTTAAAAGAATCAAACTATGCTATGCTTAGAAATATTTTGCAGTGGATTTGCTGAAGAGTATCCAACTCAAGAGATTATTTAAATGTTTCTTCCTATAAAGTAAATTCATGTAAATCTGTCAACAGGGAATTTATTGAATAACATGTATTGCAAAGTGCATTATCTAATACCATCAACCAGCTGCCTGGTTGGTGGTATTAGAAGTAATTCTAAAATTGTGTCAAGAAAAGTTAAATAATGATTCCGTGTAGTCAAAGAAGTACAACTAGTGCTTTGGCTTCTCTTCTCATTAATGTGTCAATTTAATGTAGAACTGTTAGTGAAGATTTTAACCCCAAGCTTAGACTGAAATGGAAGTAGTTGCTGTAACTACTAGTATGAAAGTGAACTATAAAATGGCATAAAGAAAAGTTTATTATAACTTTCATTAGGTAGAGCTATCATTAAGTGCTGCAAAAATCCAGATAACCACAAATGGCAGGAAATAGTTGAGATTTCTGTATCTCTTTTCTTTGATGCTATCTACGGTAATTGTAATCTGGGATTTATAGTCTCCCTATTAATGTTCAGAAAGACCTTCAAGACTTGGTTATCCCACCAGGTTAGAGTATCCCAGAGAACCAGCATTTTGAAGTGGCTCCCCTATTGTAATTGATATGTGATTGATATATTTACTCTCTCCATTTGTGGTTTGTATACTCTAATGTTAGATATTTTAATTTTTAATATATGTTATATGTTAAGGTTTGTTGACATTTTTATAATAATGATTTTTACTTTTTTTGTTTTATTTGATTGTTGTATGGGCTCAGAGTCGTTTTTTTGTAAAATAGGTGACTATATAAATTTAATTCTTAAATTCTAATTTAAGTGCAATATGTATGTCTTTTATTTCTAATTCAGATGCCATAGGCCTTCCATGAGTTTCATTTCTGTATCGAAAATGCACAAATATCTGCATGCAGGTAATATTCTCTAGCCAATCACATGATCCATATCTGGCCTCATAGTTCTAAGAAATTAAGTCCCACTGAATGCAATGCAACATTTTCCAAGTAAGAATATACAGCATTATATAGATGAAGTCTAAACATATTTATTCCAATGTTTTTTCCATATAGTTTACAAATGGTTATGGGTTTTTTTGCAAGGACTGATAAGATTAGAGTTATAAGATTTGTGTTCTTGAATTTTTAAAATTATCAGTGCATGTTGATTCTATGGATATCTTACATCTTAGCTTCAAAACTGTAGATTTGCCTTTTGAACATGGGAGGGGGGTGGGGGCTTTAAGCATACGCAAAACTACAATGGATTTTGCAGTTTCTTTCCTTTTTTGTCAGATGTTTGTTTCTGGGTATTCTTCTGTATTTGCCTGCTGCTGTTATGAGCTGCTTAGGAATATGGTGCATTAGATAGATTTTAAAAATCCAACAGTCTCCCATAAAAAGAAGGCAAGACACGCTGTCACAGAGTATATGCACAAATAAGAAATCCATTATATATTGCTGTGATAATAGTACTATAATTGCAGTTTGCCTGAGGCTATCAAATGAACATGACTGGAATCAAATTTGATTCATAGAAGAATCACAGAAACCTGATTATGTATTAGACATTATGATTGAGGTAAATCAAATTCTACCATCTGTTGCCTCAAGATGATATTTATTCGTTCGTTCATTCGTTCATTCATTCATTCACAAATGTATGTGGTTGCCCATTCAACTGGTAGAAATCTGGTTAAAATACTTTAAAATTATTTTTTTTAAAAGAAAAGGTAAGTCAAAGTTATATCCACACAACCATACCACAATTCCATTCATATATGGCTCCAGTACTTTTGGGGAAAAGCAGATCTTCTTAGCCTTTGGAAGGCTAGAGAGTCAAGATCATCCATATCTCCATGAGGAGGCTACTCCATAAGGCAGGTGCCATAAGACAGAGAGGACAGGCTGTGGAGTCATTGCCAGGTGACCCTACTGCAACCAAAGGGGCCTGAAGTATGCCCACTCTCCCACATCTGTTAAGGCAGGCAGAAACAATTGGGAATAGGGAGTCTCAAAAGTAACCTGGCCCCATGCTTTAATGATGACAATCAGCTCCTTGAATGAAAGCCTACTAGAAGACAGTACAGCAAACATAGCAGGGGTTTTATGTGGGCATAGCAGGGTGCACTCACTAATGCATGAGCTGCTGAATTCTGGACCAGCTGAAACATCCAAATACTCTTCAAGAGCAGCTCCTGATTAACAGCATAGATTAAATTCCCAATCAATAAAACATTGATATTGGATGGAGAAAGCATCTGCAAATATGAGCCATCCAAACCAGACAAAATCATTATATCTAAATAAAATGTTATATATTGTTTAAATTCAACAGCATGGAGCAAACTGTACTTCCCCATGGAAGGAATTTGTGTATTACCATCAAAAAGCCAATATTGCATATCTATATACTTTGAGCTATTTCCATTGATGAAATCACAAAGAGTCCCCTCTAAGACTTAGAGTCTAAGTAATCTTAAAGTAAGATTACCTAATACTATAGCAAAAGACCATGCATTCTTCTGGAATTCTCCAAAAAGCTATAAGGTCAGTACCCACCAACGTTCTAATTTATACTTACAGTAATAAATTGAAAAATCATAAATATAATAATGTTACTGCATCTAATTTAGAAGCCCAAAAATAAATTGAAAAAGCACTTTGTGAAAGCTTCTGGGTTTTTATTCAAAGATTTAGAACACTTTTTAGAAAATCAGAGGGGTTGTATTAATTCAGATATTCATTCACTTATCATGACACATGGCTTATCTCTGATAGATTATGTTAAATAAATTTAAAAGATAATAAAAATGTTTACCTGGAGGAAAATAATTTGAAAATAATCTATGCATAATAAAAACACAATAATTCTCTTTGGTTGCATGATAGAAGTTTGGAAACTCATGATTAAAAATTACTGCTTAGCGGGAAGGATGAAAATATATATATCATCTGAACTTACAGGATTCTATCAAGATTATAAATTAACTTATCCCATCAGGAATAATTCATCATTACTTACATCACATCCATCCAGGAAAAATAACAGGACAATGCACATGATAAAAATGATGGCCGTGGTATACACAATTTATTCAGCTCCCTTGCCACTTAAAAATTGTTTTGTTTTATAAGTCACCAAATACAATTTAGAACTACTGTTATGGTGAATCTCATACACAGCTATGGTTACCTAATGTATGGGAATCTGGCTATCTTCAAAAATGAAGGTACTGCATCACAGAAAACTCAGATCATGATGGGCTGAAACCACATTTTCTTGTTTTGCTTATTGCTAAGATAATAAAGTCATGGAAGGCTGTAGTAAGTCTCATAAATGCCACCATCTTTCTTTTTCATCTCCAGTTTTACTTGTCCTGATTCAATGTAGGTAAGGTTCAGATCCATCTGAGAACCAATTGAGTCGTCTAGTGAGCAGTTAAATAATAGCTGAGAACTTTTCATTATGGCATAAACTGGCTTCCCTTTGTTGGAAAGAAAATCCATCTGGTTCAGTTCCAAGCTGGAAGAAAGATGCTGGAAACAACATGGAGGCTTATTGGAAAGTGAAGTTTATTGATGAAGCAGAACCACCAACCACATGTGATTGTTTCAACGCCTACCCTCAAAACGACTCTATAGAGCACTGCACACCAGAACAACTAAACACAAGAACAGTTTTTTCCTGAACACCATCACTCTGCTAAACAAATAATTCCCTCAACACTGTCAAACTATTTGCTAAGTCTGCACTACTATTAATCTTCTCATCGTTCTCATCACCCATCTCCTCCCACTTATGCCTGCATGACTGTAATTTTGTTGCTTGTATCCTTACGATTTATATTGACTGTTTCCTAATGTTTATTGTTTATCTGAACTCCCAGGTTTCTATGACTTTGAAGTTTTTTTTTTTAATTCAAAAAGTTTTATTAGTACAAAGTACAAGCATTTTTCTCTTTTCTCTCCCCCCTTTCCCCCTAACCCCAACCCTCCCCCCTCCCCCTCCTCCCCATCCCTTCCCCTCCCTGGACTTCCCAGAACATACACAGGGTATAATATAGTTTACACAAATGCAAAACTAAAATATGCTAACAAATTATTAACTTCCAAATATCAAAAACTCTTAACTCCTTATACAGTAAATTAAACAAAAAATTAAGTTGAAATATGTCCTTCCTCATCTATTTTAGTCCATTCATCTTCTCCTTTATCAGGAATATCATTTAAATAATCTTTAACATGTTCTAAAATTTTTGCCCTTTACAATATTAATTTTAAATAAGTCTTCCTCTTACAGTTTTATGCCACCAACACCTGGCAGCAATTATTAAATTCCAAACCAACTTAACCAAATCTAAAAATATTTAACAACATCACATTCATTTGATCTCTATTACATTAGATTACAACCTATACTTATTTCCACCTCTAATATAATTTTAATCTTATTCTCTACCAATTTAATCTCTATTACATTAACTATCTTCTATTCTTATTCCCCAAACTGTAAAATTAATTTAATCTTATTATTTAAACCAATTTAATCTCTATTACATTACTTTACCTTCTATAATTATTCCCCATAAGTAATCTTGTAATCTAATTTCTGTAAACTTAAACAGCCTCATATATACATTTAAACTTTATTCTTATTTCTTTTACATTATCCTACTATTAGTAAAACGTCAATTCTCAATTCTTCTCCCCTTAAATATTTCTTTAAGTTGGCATCTGAAGATATGTTTATCCATTCTTGCTTCATTTGGAGAAGTTGAGGACTGAAATTGGTAATTTGAATCTTCTTCGCTTTCAACCTTTACTTCACTAATCTGTCTTAAATCCTTTGTATCTTCTTGACTTTTCAGAGTTCCTTTCTGTTGTGAAAACCACCAGTATTCCTCTCCCTCTTCTTTAATTTCCTCATATCTTTTGTCTTCTTCACTTTCAATCTTTACCTCTTTAACTTGTCTTGGGTCCTTTGGTTCTTCTTGACTTTTCAGGATTCCTTTCTGTTCCTCATTTCTTTTGTCTTCTGGTGACTTTGGTCTCTCAACCTTTAACACTTTGGCAAAAAAATCTTTTGCTTCACAGATCGTAATAAGTCTGTATCTTTTCCCCCTAAAGGTAACAGATAGTCCAGCCGGGATTTCCCATTTATATCGTATCTGTTGCTTTTTTAATTCTGCCACCAGAAAAGTATAACCTTTACGTGCTTTTAATATTTTTGGAGGAATTTCCTTAAACGTCAGAACCTCTTGTTCTTCGACCTTAAGATTGTTTATAAGTCGCCTGTAAGATTCGATTTCGCAGTGTCCTTGTGGTAAAATATACTACAATGTCTCTTGGTAAATGATTTTTTCTGGCAAACCAAGAATTAGCCCGGAATACTTTTTCAATCTGCCATTCCAATTCAACTTTTCTTTCCCCCAAGAGCTTCACCAATGCATCCAGGATCTTTTCCTTTAAATTTTCTTTATTATTTTCTTTTGCCCCCCGTAGCCGTAAGGCAAATTCCATGTCTTTATATTGAAACATCGTTAATTCTGCCTCAGTTCCATCAATTTTATTCTGGATCTCAGTTACTTTTTCAACCAAAGTCCCAGTAGACTGTTTAATTTGAGTCACGTCCTGTCCCAATAAGTCCATATTAACTGCCAAGGCTTTAAATACAGATTCCACATTGTCTCTGGTTTGTTGAGTCTGAGAAACAAACTCCTCTGAGACAGCTTGTATTTTTTCATTAATTTTAGTAATTTTTCCATTAATTTCAGTAATTTTTTTGTTAACTACTAAAACAATTTCTTTCTGCATATCTTTCATAATTTGCTGCCATTTTTCCAATGTAAGAGGCTGTGTTGGGGGGGCAAAGTCATGCAAATTAACAATATTTGTGGGAAGATTTTCAATTTTTCCTATTCCTTTAAAAGAAGCATTCTTTGCCAGTTTTAAAGACATCTTCAATTTGTATTAATTCTGTATAGCCAAAAAACAAAGTTCATCCAAGAAGAGAGCAAAAAACAAGAGGAGTTCTCACCAACATCTGTTAACAATCAGAACTCTCATTAGCTTCAGTAGCTTTCGCTTTCTCCACGCCTTTCAAATTCCAAGCGCCATCTTTAGCTACTTTGTTGCTTCCCAAATAATCCAAAAAGCAACACCGGAGTTAGGTAAAAATACTTGCTTTTAGATTCTCCTGGTATGTTCCGTCTGCTGCATTGTTTAGAGTAATAAAGTAATAAAACCATTTGTCACCAGCAGAGATGGTCGCGGCTTCTTGCTCCACTAAAAATTAGCAGAGGCATTCCAGGTCCGGAGCTGTGACAGGCTTCAAGGGAGCCCTCGCCCTTCGCACCCCAGAGCTTCTTCTGGGGTGTTAGGGGGGGCTCTACCTCTGCCCATCTGCTCTTCTCCCCTCCCTTTGCCCGGGACAGGAGTTTCCAAGCCACCAGACAGCTGATGTGGCTTATCTGGCAGCTTTTACGGAGGCTGGAGTGGAGCGCCCATAAAGAGCGTCCAGCGAAGCTCGCGGTGCCACCGGAAGCCCATGACTTTGAAGTTTTGACTGCTCTGGGAGTAGTGCAATGAACTGACTTGTGTTCTGAAAGGGTGTTGGGCAATTCCTATTGTGGCTAATGGCTTTCGTCCTGTATTGGATCTTGGATAAGGGGCTGCTTTCTCATTCTGCCAAGGAGTTTCAAAATATCCTGTCTTGAATGGATTTCTGCCTGCAGTATTTGCTTTGCTTATGAATAGAGCTATCTAGATACTTGTCTTCCACTTTCAATAAGCTCTTAAGTGCTGGAATCTGATGTGGGATATTAAGAAAGATTTGTGGGATGCTTTCTGTCTTTAAAAGCATGTTTCTCCCTTTCTTCTTTAGGGAAATATAATATGCTCTCTTTTTAATATTTCTCAAAACATTTTATTCTTTGGGTGGGGACTTCCCACACCTTGTAATGACAAGTATTGCATAAAATCTTGCTATTAATGTGAGAAGAAACTGGGACAAAGCACAATGCATATGAGTCCTTTATGTTCTGCCACATCACAATCCACTGGATCTGTGAATAATTGAAAGACATAACAGAAAAAAGCCAGGTTTTACAATGGGATGAACAAATGGCGTTCATAAGAGTTTGAACTGTAGCTGGTGAATTGGACAGAAACACTTTCTCCCACAGACACTGAATATTTTATGCCTGCAGTTGAACTCATCTGCTATGAGTTGGCAAAGAGAAGCTGAATTTCCTTCCTCAACAGATGTGAAGTCATGACTAGTAAAGTCCTTGGACTACACTTTCAGACTGAATTTTTGGCATGCTAAGTTCTAACAATTAATTATTGAATTGAATACTTATTTCTTTAAAAAAATACCATTCCGTTTATGCAAAAATTATTTTTAACATTAATATTTATTCCCAATAAACACTGAGTTTTGTTTTCCACATTAAAAAGGAGATGAAAGTCCATCTTCTTTTGTACCCAAAGTTGCTATCATTTTAGATACTGGCTCATTCCCCCCCCCCCCCTTTAAATAGGGCTTTTAATTGGGAAAAAGTCTCTTTGTAAACCAGTAAACATCTCCATATAAATATTTAGGGTGGGAAGCAAATTATTTAGTAAGGTTTTACAAGTAATTGTTTGCTTTATTAATTTTTTTTATCTTAAATTCAATTTTTTACTGGGAAAACATAATGGCAAATCCCAGGCAAACCTGTACAATGCTCAAAATATGAGGATCGTGAAACTTCCAAGAATCTCCGAGACCCTTATCTCTACTGCTTCTGGAATGCCCATTTTCTATATGATTTATATAATATCGAAAAAGCTTTTCCGTAATGTACTGTCATCTCTCAGTTCACACAATTTATGTCAGTGAACTGCATTTGCTCTTCTGAAATGGAACTGTGATTGCTGACACAGGGCCCTCTGCTATTAAGTAGTGGGAACATACCTGGAATTACTTTGGTAATTCAGAAATTGTAGCAAAGAAGTGTGTTCATTCCAGGTCAAAGGTAAAAATCTATTTCATATAAAAATGGTGCTTCAAAATTGAACAGAGCAAAAGAAAGAGAGCTTAACAAGTTATAGCAGAAAATGTGGTTTTAGAAAGTCTCCCCAAGACAAAAAAAAATCTTTGTTTTATAGGTTTGTCCTGCATTTACATAATGTTTCCATGTTTAAATTATCTTTTTGCTCACAGTAGATAGGACAGAACCCTCAACCAAGATTCCATTAACTAAGTACACTTCCAATATATTCTCATTTAAAATATCCATGTATCCCTACAGATCTAAGCAAACTGTTCTCTTTTATTTGATGTATGCATTCTATGGTACAGAAGAAATAGATGCAAGATAGTTCAGAAATTATTTCTAAACTACACTAGGGTTAACATACTTCCCCCCCCCAGATAGAATAGAATAGAATTTTTTATTGGCCAAGTGTGATTGGACACACAAGCAATTTGTCTTGGTGCATATGCTCTCAGTGTACATAAAAGAAAAGATACGTTCGTCAAGAATCATAAGGTACAACACTTAATGATAGTCTAGGTACAAATAAGCAATCAAATCATATTAGGAACTAGTCAATATAAATCGTAAGGATACAAGCAACAAAGTTACAGTCATATAGTCATTAGAGGGAGGAGATGGGTGATAGGAATGATGAGAAGATTAATAGTAGTGCAGATTTAGTAAATAGTTTGACAGTGTTGAGGGAATTATTTGTTTAGCAGAGTGATGATGTTCGGGGAAAAACTGTTCTTGCGTCTAGTTATTCTGGTGTGCAGTGCTCTATAGTATATTTTGAGGGTAGGAGTTGAAACAGTTTATGTCCAGGATGTGAGGTGTCTGTAAATATTTTCACGGCCCTCTTTTTGACTCGTGCGGTATACAAGTCCTCAATGGAAGGCAGGTTGGTAGCAATTGTTTTTTCTGCAGTTCTAATTATCCTCTGAAGTCTGTGTCTGTCTTGTTGGGTTGCAGAACCAAACCAGATAGTTTTAAAGGTGCAGATGACAGACTCAATAATTCCTCTGTAGAACTGTATCCTTGGGCAGTTTGAGCTTTCTGAGTTGGCGCAGAAAGAACATTCTTTGTTGTGCTTTTTAAATGATGTTTTTTATGTTAGGTGTCCATTTTATTTATTTATTTATTTATTTATTTATTTATTTATTTATTTATTTATTTATTTATTTATTTATTTATTTATTTATTTATTTATTTATTTATTTATTTATTTATTGCATTTACTGTATATGCCGCTCAACTCTGCAGGGACTCTGAGCAGCTAACAAAAATACAAATAACATCAGTATAAAAAATTTAAAAACAGGGTTAAGATTTTAGATCTTGAGATATGGTAGAACCAAGAAATGTGAAGGTCTCTACTGTTGATACTGTGTTGTCTAGTATTGTAAAAGGTGGTAGTATGTGAGGGTTTCTCCTAAAGTCTACTACCATTAAGGGATTCATTTCATCTTCTAAAATTCCAAAAGCTCTCCCCAGAATGGGCCATGAATGATGCACTTTATTTTGGGAGTGCAGTACTCCAATGTGTCATTCAAAACCTGATATGGCTTTCAAGCTAGTGCATAATATCTTTCAGATCTCATCTCATCTCATCTCATCTCATCTCATCTCATATATCATATCATATCATATAAGGATTATGCAATGTTCTTATAACTGTGAATTGTTGTGCCCCCTTCATTCCATCCAATTTGTGTTACTGCCCTAAACATAACACAAACAAGTAAATTGCTCTTTCACCTATTCTGTATTTCCACAGGTTAAATAGTTGAGAAAAAATCAGGTGAACAAATAGTGACTGTAAGGAGGAAAAGTAGCAGATCCTGTAGAATGAACCTACACTGAATTTCCTAAACAGTTGTGGTCCTCAGACATTGCCAGTAGGTCAAGCCTAATCTCATACCATGACTTGCTCATCATTTTCCTGGGGAATTAGAATGTGTCCATTTTAGATATTGCAATATGGTAGAACCTAGAAATTTGAAGGTCTCTACTGTTGATATTTGTGTTGTCTAGTATTGTAAGAGGTAGAAGTATGGGAGGGTTTCTCCTAAAGTCTACCACCATTTCTACAGTTTTGAATGTGTTCAGTTCTAGATTGTTCCAGTCGCACCACGAAGCTAGTTGTTCAAACTCCTGTCTGTATGCAGATTCATCATTGTCTCGAATGAGACCGATCGCTGTTGTGTTATCTGCTAACTTTAGTAGTTTAACAGATGGATCGTTAGAGATGCAGTCATTGGTATATAGAGAGAAGTGGAGAGAGCACACAGCCTTGGGAAGCCCTTGTGCTAATTGTCCAGGTATCTGATGTGATTCTGCTTAGCTTCACCTGCTGCTTCCTGTTTGTTAGAAGCTTATGATCCACTTACACGTACTGCTAGCTGGTTTAGTTTAGTTAGAAGAGTGTCTGGAATGATGGTATTGAATGCTGAACTAAAGTCTACAAAGGGGATCCTTGCATAGGTCTTTGGAGATTCAAGATGTTGTAGGATGTAGTGCAGAGCCATATTAACAGCATCATCTGTTGATCTCTTTGCTCAGTATGCAAATTGCAAGGGGTCTAACAGTGGATCCATGATGGTTTTCAAGTGGGACATCACTAGCCTTTCAAAGGTTTTCCTAACTACAGATGTTAGAGCAACTGGTATGTAGTCATTCAGTTCCTTGATGGTGGGCTTCTTCGGCACTGGAATTATAGTAGAGCATTTGAAGCAAGAAGGAACATAGCACATATCTAGTGATTTATTGAAGATTCGGGTGAAGATGGGGGCCAATTGGTCAGCACAGACTTTTAAGCAAGAAGGAGTTATCTTGTCTGGGCCTGGAGCTTTTCCTGGCTTTTGTCTGTGAAATAAGTCTTGCACTTCCTTTTCTGTGATCACTAGGGGTTGTGAACCCAATGGTATGGGGTCAGTTATAGGAGGCTTGGCTGTTGTTGGTGTGTCTGAGATGAGGGTTGTGGAGATAGGTGGCTGTAGTTTCCTTTCAAACCTGCAGTAGAACACGTTCAGGTCATCTGCCAATTGATTTCCTTCAGCCTGGGAAGGAGGTTTGCCGTAACCAGTGATATTTTTAAGAATTTTCCACATGTTTGCTGGTTCATTTGTTGAGAACTGTTTCTTTAGCTTTTCAGAGTAGCTTCTTTTTCCTGCTCTGATCTCCCTTGTTAATACATTTCTGGCCTGATTGTACAGCATTTTATCACCTTTTCTGTAGACTTCCTCTTTGGAATGACGTAGCTGCTTAAGTTTAGCTGTGAACCAAGGTTTATTGTTACTGTATATTCGCATGTTCCTGATTGGTACCCATAGGTCTTCACAGAAGCTGATATATGATGTTACAGTATCTGTGATTTTATCCAGGTCTGCAGAGGTTTCTTCAAAAATATTCCAATCAGTGCGGTCAAAGCAAGCATATAGCTTTAACTTTGCCTCCTTGGTCCAAGTCTTCACTGGTTTAATTGTTGGTTTTGTGGTTTTAAGTCTTTGCCTGTAAACAGGTACAAGGTGAATCATGCAATTATCAGAGTGTCCCACAGCTGCTCGTGGTAAAGACCGGTAAGCATCTTTTAGTGTTGTGTAGCAATGGTCTAAAATATTCTTGCCTCTAGTGGGACAATTGACATGCTGAAAGTATTTTGGTATCTCTTTCCTTAAGTTTGCCTTGTTTAAATCTCCTAAAATAATGGCCAGTGAATTGGGGTATTTGGCTTCAGCCTCCATAATTTGGTCAGCTAGAGTTCATTATGCCTTGTTTACACAGGCTTGTGGCAGAACATACACAGCAATTAGTAGAAATGAGAATTCACATTATTATTATTATTATTATTATTATTATTATTATTATTATTATTATTATTATTATTATTATTATTATTATTATTATTATTATTATTATTATTATTATTATTATTATTATTATTATTATTATTATTATTATCAATAATACGGTTACTATTACTAAAATCACTATTAATATGTTTATTACTGCTTATTAACATTTATTGTACAATACATGTTATATAAATATATAAGACAATGAATTGAAAATTATATAGAAATAAATTGCCAATATATAATTGCCGTAAGATAATTATAGAGATTGAAAGTTTTACAGCTGTATGCGCTTTTTATGTTTCTATATGTTTGCAATGTATTTGTTATCGTCATGTATTTTTTCTTTTGTGTGTTTTTTAAATGTAAATAATTTAATAAAAACTATTTTTTAAAAAAAAATGAGAATTCACGTGGAGAGTAAAATGGTTTACAGTTGATAATTAAAGACTCTTAAGTTTTCGTCACAGAATGTATATATTATAGTTATATCCTGAGACCAGCTGTTGTTGATATATAAGCATAAGCCTCCTCCCTTCTTTTTACCAGATGTTTCTGCAATTCTGCTGATCGTTGAATCTGAAACCCTGGAATATGCAGGCTGCTATCATCAATTGAATTATTTAACCAGGTTTCAGAGAAGCATAGGGCTGCTGAACTGTAAAAATCAGAATTGTATCTTTTTAAAAGGAGTATTTCATCCATCTTATTAGCAAGTGAACGTACGTTGGTTAGGAAGATTGAAGGCAGGGGAGTTTTATTTCTCCTATTCCTTAGCCTGTTTAAAATTCCCACCCTTTTACCTCTCCATCTTTGTTTCCTCCATTTGGTTTTTTTGGTAATCCATAGCTCCAGGGAAATTGCTTCTTCCTGTGTTAGAATCTCCTCCGCGTTTGTAAAGACAGGGAGGGGGTTGAGATCACAGAAAGCTGCTCCTTAAAGAAACGTTCCTTAATTCTTAGCAGATGGTCTCATGAGTATGAAGTCAATAGTGAGTCACAGAGAATAATAAAAAATAAATAAACCATTAGAGAGCATTTCACCGAGGCAGCCTTCAGCGGCGCCATCTTGGGTGGGGATTGTTTTATCATGTCAGGTAAAGCTTTATTCTGGTGTTTCTAGTTAACTTGAGTAAATAATTCACATCTTTCCAGAATAAATAGCAAGAAATATAAATCCTAATGCTCCAGGTACTAACTTAGATTCTAAGTAGACTCTAGATCTAGTTTCTTCATTGGATTTAGACACCAATGAAATGACATCAAAGGTATGAAAACTAAAGTTTTTTATTGAATAGAGTCAACTTGTTTTTGAAAACCATTTTCTTGCCCATTTGCTGATCTATTGACATCTTCTAAATTATTACTAGGAATAAAATGTTAAACAGAATTTTGGCCTTATGCTCTTGCAATATGTCATGGCTTATGATGTAAAGGGATAGTACAGGGAAGAATCAAAATCCATTCTAATAATTTATTCATATTTAAAATAATATTAATTAAGCACTGGCTATGAACAGCTTAAATTTCCCCCCTCCCCCCTCACTCTGCACACTCTGAACTGGATATCCATATATGGTTGTAATTGTGTAGTATGGAAAGAAAGATATTTCTCATGTGTTTTCATCCTCCTTCTCCATCATACTTCATCAAGTGTAATCTGAAATACTGAAAACAATTTTAAAAACTCAGCTGAAAGATTCAGTTAATGTCTGATTATTTCTCAAAGTTCTGCTGAATCAAATATAAAAGTCTGTGTCTTTGATGGTTTTTTTCCCTGAATTTAGTGTGCATTCCAGAGGTGGGTTCCTACCGGTTCAGACCAGTTCTATAGAACCGGTAGTAACTTGGCGGCCTGGGTCGCTGGAACTGGCAGCGACCCAGGCCTGCCATGCCCCCAAGCCAGTTCTCTCGGCGGTGCCATAGGTGCTGCCATCTTGTTTTTTGCTTTTGCGCATACATAGAAGCTTTGTTTTAGTACTGCACATGCGTGCGCCCGTGTGCAAAGCGCCCGCCCGCGCGGCACGTCCCTGAGCGAACCGGCAGTAAAGAAATCCGGAACCCACCCCTGGTGCATTCTAAATTAAAATTTCAAACTCATAGTTTCTACTTGCAATTATGAGGATGTCCCCAAATGATAGAGCTGTGTGGCACATACAGTACATCTCAAATACAAGGCAGTAATAGTAATTTCAGTTTTTTGAAGTTATTTCCAACAGTCCAACTGATTGGGAGTACTGGCTAGTTATTTCAGGAAGCAATTTCTATTTCAGGAAGCAATTTTAGCACATTTGGTTTTAGATTCTAACATATTTTCTTCAGAAATTTTACCTGAAAAAGTAAGTCAGGTAAAAATTATCTCAGATAATTTTGAAAAATAATCCTCATTATATTGGGTCATTTAAACCTCTATAGCATTAATTTATGTCATAGTTACCTTGTTCAATTATTTTTCTTTAATAACATACAAAAGTTTTTAAAAAATGAACTACTTATCCAACCATATTTTCTGTAAACTAATGTATTCCTTCAAATAAAAAGTAATAATGGTTTGGGAAGAAATAATTGAACAACCACAAAGTAGAATCTCTCAGTTCTGATTTGCTGGTTCCCTAAGTAACCTAATAAATGTAGAAAGAAGTTTCAAGTTTATTTGTGTTGACTATTTGTCCATAAAGATAATTTGAAAGGTCTTAAGAGATTGCATGGTTGTTAGTTAATTGTGACAGCAAATCACACATTATAAAGTAGGCCAAGTCATAAATTATTTAATAGGTTGGAAGAGCCTTTGAAGCTCGCTTGCTCTTCTAACTCATTTTAGGAGCCGAGGTGGCGCAGTGGTTAAAAGCAGCACTGCAACCTTCAGCTGATTGCTAGTTCAGCAGTTCAGCTGTTCAAATCTCACCAGGCTCAAGGTTGACTCAGCCTTCCATCCTTCCGAGGTGGGTAAAATGAGGACCCAGATTGGTGGGGGCAATATGCTGAACTCTGTAAACCGCTTAGAGAGGGCTATAAAGCACTATGAAGCGGTATATAAGTCTAAGTGCTAGGTAATAGGTACAACATGTTCATCATTTTGTTGCCTTTGAAATTTTAATTATTTGCATGTGTTGGAAGAAATGTCATCTGGGTTCAGTTCCAAGTGGGGAAAAAGACACTGCAAACATGGAGACTGCTAGAAGGGTGGTTTAATGGTGGACAGGACCATATGGTTTGAGGTCCTGGGCAATCAAGCACATGGGTGAGAGAGAGAGATTTATACCCTCTCTTCAGCCCCGCCTTGGAGCTTCCTGTTCCTATGTAAGGGCAGGTATCCTGATTGGTTGTCAGACTCCCATGGGGCCATGCAGGGGTATCTTTGTAGGTTGTCTTGAGTCCCAGGCTTGGTTGAATCTTGCTAGGTAATGTAATGAAGGGGCTTTGGGCAATTCCTATTATGGCTTAATGGCTTTTTCCTGGCTATTCCTCTCACCCTAGAGCTGAAGGTCTTTTGTAGATAAGATGGCCCAGTCTTTTGTGTTGTAGATAGGTTGGCACCAGTTTTTCTGGGGCTATTAATAAAGGTGGGGGCTGCTTTCCAAGAGCATGTTTCTCCTTTTCTCATCCAGGGAGGTATAATATTCTGCCTTTTTAATATTTCCTATAATATTTCATTCTTCTAGGAGATGGGTGGGTGCTAACTTTCTTACACATGCTTGTCTTTTATTTTTTATAAAATAATAATTTAGCATTTGAATTGCTTAACAAAACAAATGAGTACATAATTATATTTGAAGAGGTAAAATTATAATTTTGTTGTTATGGTTACAAGGCAAAAATAAAGAGGGTCAGTTTTGGGATAAATGTTAGGCTGTTGGATAAATGTTTTTAATTTATAACCGTGGTTCATTTATTTGATAAAGTATCATTTATTTTCAGAGGTATATCTTAATTACAAGAATTTTCTTAAATCCCACATTTCTATTTTTAATGGAAAATGTATATTTGGGGTTTCAAATGTAAGCAGTGAAAGCTAAAATACCTTATTAAGTGTAAGATAAAAGAATATAGATGTGAAAATGTAAACATCAAATAATTCCAAGCAGTTCCTAAATTCAGACACTGTCTAAATAATGGAAATAATCTTATACCATGGAGTTCTGCAAACAGATTTTTCCAGGAATGTTTCCTGTTTTTTCCAAAGGACTTTAGTTTCCTGGTAGCACAGGTAACTAATTCTCATCAAATGTTGCAGAAAACTGTTTCAAGACATCATATGATTGTTTCATGTAAGCTAAATTGCTGCCCTTGATTTCAGAGAGATGTCTATTACTTTTGTGTAATTTTAAATCATTGATCTTGTTATCACACTTTTTCATATTTGTTCAATATTAAATTACAGTGTTTTATTAGACTATATTGGTGCTCAATGGAATAAGTCTTTCATATTTCAATTTATTTCACATCAAATCCCTAATCTTTTCATCCCCAACACATGTAGCTATTTCAATTTGTCTCAATAATCTGCTGTAAATACTAGTGATTTACAGTTGCTAAAATAAACCATTGGTTTACTTTGGAAAAACCCCAAATGATTTTTATCCTTACAAAATGATGAGTTCATTGAAAATAAATTCCTTGTAGAAGACCCTCACTCTGTCAAAGAACTTGGAGTTCTCATCTCAAATGACCTAAGCGCCAGAGTTCACTGTAACAGCATTGCCAAAAAGGCATTAAGAGTTGTCAACCTAATGTTGCGAAGGTTTCTTTTTCCAAGTTTTTTAAAGGATCATGGGAAGCGCTAGCTCGAGGGTGGCGAAAACCCCTTTGGGAGATCTGCTTGGAGCTTGGGACGCCAGGAATATGCCTGTATGACAGGAATGAATAAAAGGAAAGCAGAAAATTGGGTAGGAAATGGGCTTTGCTTAGGGATGACACAGGGGGGGAAACCGATTTGGCTAAATGAAGGGAAATGTTGGGGTTTTCCTTACAACTAGTCCTCAAAAAGTTCTTCCAATCCTCCAAGATGTATTTTTATGAAATCTAAGTGGTACAGTAAGGAGCAACTGGAGAAAAATGCTTCCCCAGCTCTTAGGGAACACTCCTCACAAAGCACCAGTCTAGATTTAAAACAATATCCATGGCTTTTGGCCATTGTAAAACTGTATTTTGATAAATACTGTATATCTCTGACAACTGCAGAAATATTGGCTGGCAGGCACCAGAGACACACCTTCTCTCCTATAGTATCTCTGGACATTCTCCCTTCAGAGTTGAGGATGACTCCATCCCTGTTGGCTATTCATAAAACACAGAAGACTTGGCTTTGGGTTGGACCTGGGGCAGTGAGTGTATGAAGGGCTCTATTTCATTTATGGCTATATTGAAATCTATTATGACATTTTTGTCAACTGCTACAGTATATATATTTAATGTTATACTCTAATGTAGTTATTTGTAATTGTTTTATAATTGTTCACTGCTCAAACTAAATTGGATACTTTTTGTCGTCCTTTGACTTTAAGAGGAATCCAAACTTCACATGATGTGAATTTGAAAATCAATGTTTAGTGCAAATTGGCTTCTTAAACTCTGAAGTCAAAACTGATATTGATAATAACCAAATCTGAAACATGATGTATAACTAGATTTTTATACCAAGATATATTACAGCACAAACTGAAATGTCATTAAATATAAAATAAATGTTGGATTTTGTTAGTGTAGTTACAGGAAAACAACTTGTTATTTCCTCATAATGTCTATGTATCACACTTACAGAAAAATAGTAAACTTATATCATTTGGTGATGGACAGGTACATTATTAATTGAAAAAGGAAGATTAAAAACTTGGTCTAAAGAAGCAATCCCAAAGCATGTACTCTCCAGTTCTGCATAAATATTAATTGATTATGTCAAGAGGCTGCCTTGCAGAATTTCCAAAGAGCCACCCTTTGTTTGAACAATGCTGCTGAAGGAAAGATTTCTTTTCCTGGATAGAATTTGGAAGGAAAAGATGAGCCAACTGATTGCTCATCAGTTAACTAAACTTATAATAGAAACAGACATACATTTTCTTGATACTGCATAACAAACCACAAAGCCATGTCCAGGTAGTCCTTGACTTACAACAGTTCATTTACCGGTATACAGTTCAAAGTTACAATGGCACTGAAAAAAGTGACTTATTACTATTTTTCACACTTACAACCTTTGTAGCATCCCCGTGCTCATGTGATCAAAATTCAGATGCTAGGCAAGTGGTTCATACTTATGACTGTTGATGTGTCCCAAGGTCATGTGATCATCTTTTGACAAGCAAAATCAATGGGGAAGACAGATTCATTTAACAACTATGTTACTAACTCATCAACTGCAGGGATTCACTTAACAACTATGGCAAGAAAGGTTGTAAAATGGGGCAAAACTCACTTAATAAATGTCTCACTTAACAACAGAAATTTTGGGCTCAATTGTAAGTCAAGGACTACCTCTAACAATCTGGCTTCATATGATCAATACAGAATTTCAGAATCCTCTATATATTCAGTGAATATATCTACATATGAAAATAGTGAAGTAAAATTGAGTATAAGATTAAAAGACTGGGCCTCTTAAAATTCTGCAAAGACCTTTGTGAGAAAGTACAGTACATCTGATTACAGAATCACTTTGTCTTGAAAAATTGAGGTAGGTGCACATAACCTGTCTCCCCTTCTAGCTAATATAACACGTATCAAGAATACAATTCTCAAAGGTAAAAGACATTTATCAATTTTGCCAATGATTTCAGTAGTTTGTGAGCAGGCTGGATAGTATGACCGGAAGACTCTATTGTGAGCTGAAATTTCATCTGTATTAGAAAACTTTTGCAGTCCATTGGGAACTTATTCATCAAGGAATAGAAAATTGGACAATGTGTTTTGCCAAAATTTATAGCTTAATGGAAAATAGAGTGAAAAGCTTGACCTTTAAAGAGGAGAGGAAACTTTAAAGATGAATATGGTATGGATGGCTGCAATTTGAGATCATTTTCTTGTTGACAGGCATCTGATCACTTATTTATTTATTTATTTATTTTATTAAATTTATATGCCGCCCAACTCCCAAAGGACTCTGGGAGGCTTAACAACATAGTAAATATTAAAAACATAAATAAACATTGAAGCAATTAAAATGATTTTAAAAGCCATGCATATCCTTTCATGGCCGGATCTCGCCAATTTCAGCTGCGGGAATCAATGGCCCCAAGCCTGCCGGAAGAGCCAGGTCTTAACTGCCTTTCAGAAGGCCAATAGGGTGGGTCTACGGAGGTAGCTGGTTCCAGAGAGCCGGGGCAGCCACAGAGAAGGCCCTCACCCATGGGCCCGCCAGCCGGCACTGTTTAGCTGATGGGACCTGAAGGAGACCAACTCTGTGGGATCTCACCGGTCGCTGGGAGCTGTGTGGCAGAAGGCGGTCTTGTTTCATCCTTTGTGGAGGGCTGGTCTGTACATGAAACAAGGGAGCCAATATTCAGATATAGGAACATATTGTAAACATTGTTCTAACATTGTTCATGTGTTAAGCGGTTATTCAGTTAACAAAGGCACTGGTACCTCTTGATGCATGAAGATCACTCAACTTATGACTGGTCATTTAATGACCAGTAGAAGTTATAACCTAGTTGAAAAAAGTCATGTATGACCCATACTCAAACTGATAACAACTGCACCACCCCCATAGTTATGTGATTGCATTTTGGTGCTTGGTAACTGGCTAGATTTATAACTGATTGCAACATTCCCCAACCATATGATTGTATTTTGCTATTTATTTTTTTGTTTTGTTTTTCAGCATTGGATAATCAGGTTTCAGTCTTACAACCATGTGACTCATTTAATAACAACATGATTCACCTAATGATTGTGGTGACTTGGTTAACTGTGATAAAAATGGTTGTAAAATCAAGTCTAATCATATGGTGACACAATGTACAACTGCAATGATTTACCACCAAAATTCCAACCTCAAGTGTGGTCTTAAATCAAGGATTACCTGTCAACGAAAGTTATCTGAGTCTCTATGGGATGATCATAATGATGTGTTGACCCAGATAATAGTCTGTGTACGATATCTGTTATGCATGGAAGGGCGAGATGGCATAGAAGAACTTACCTATTCATCTGTATCAAAATCAGATCAGATATAAATCGGATATAAAAAATCAGAGATTATGACCCACTGTGCTGCAGAATGGCTACCATTGGAAGTGACTGAGATGACTATGGCAATTCTTCCCAGTGCTTTAGCAGTACTGCATTGTTTCTCATCAGAGCATCCATTTGTGGATCCTTTAGATATTAGCTGATTTTACCAAATGCAATAAGATTATTTCATCATTATGCAGTAGTTCCATAGTTTGATTGTCAGTTACAAAATTGCATTAGAGAGGAGGTAGATAAATTTATAACCCTCCTTTTTTCTTTTTACAATATGCCCTTAGTGAAGGAGAGACATCCATCTTTCACGAGATGTAGGACTGGGATTTATTGATTTACTATCTCAATTTTAGTGTATGTGCTGTCACACCAAACACCAATTTGCTAGATACTTTTCAGTCCTATATCAGGTTTAACAAATAGTTTTGGGAATGGGAATGCTGGAGCTTAAGTGGCTGGCATATTCCTGGAAAGAGAAAAATACTGATAATAGCAGGTTATGAATCACTTCGTCCTTTTCCTAAATTTCAAGAGTGCTAGACTGGTACTACTTGTCAACCAAAAAGCTTTAAAGAATTATAAAGTTCAAAAGTGCTCTTGCCAAGAGCACTTTTATCAAATAGCTGTTGTTTATCTTGTGAATCATTCCAAAATGAGTTCTTTTTCCAGCTATCTTTGTTGGCTGATTTTATTTTGTAACATCCACAGAACTATCCTTCATTCATTCATTCATTCATCCACCCACCCCTTTCTTTCTTTCCTGCTATTCAAGATTGAAATTGTCCCCTAGCCTTGGCACAGCTCTCTCTTTATCAGCTGTAATCACAATGAATCATTGGCCTTTTTCTAGCAGCCAACTCCATTCTAGCTGCTTTCTAAATCCTGCTGTGAAGTATTTCACAAAGCAGGGGTTTTTTTTCTCCATCATCACATTGCTGATACAATGAACTGTAAACAAATTGTTTGAGGCAGTTTGCACTATTTGCCCTCCAGATAATTGTCTAAAATGCATGTAGTAGTTTTCATATGGCCAGTAATTCTAAATAAAATTCTAAGTAATTTAAATATACAGTACATAATGAAATAGGACTGAGTTTTAACATCAGGAAAACAAAGATAATAACAATAACAGCAGATGGACATGAGACATTTAAAATCAATAAGGAAGAAATTGAATTAGTTCAAGAATTTATTTTCCTTGAATCCAAAGTTGTTCATGATGGCAGTTCTACCCCTGAAATGATTAACATGAATAAGATCTGAAAATGTAGAGATATAGATATAAATACAAAGAGCAGGCTAGTTAGACTAAAAGTTTTCCCTATGATGATGTATGGGTTTGGGAGTTGGGCACTAAGAATGGCTAATTGAAGAATTAATGCTTTTGAACTGTAGTGTTGGCGTAAATTTTTGCATATACCAAGCAAAGAACATGCTGGCTTGATAACATCAAATCTGATACAAAGTTGAACTTCCAACAATTGAAAGAAGCTGTAATTAGCAGGGTAGCATGGATAGCACTTGCCTACAAAGTCGCCAAGAGTCAGACACTAAATGGTTAAAACAACAACAATCATATGGTGGTTCTTCTATGCTATCATGTTGAGGCAGTGTTTAGCTTATTCCTGCTTCAAAACAAACATGTTGTCCTAAGATACAGTAGTACATGCAATGGCTATTCACCTGAGGTAGTACTGATTTGCTAAATTTAAATTCTGGTATAACTGAGTTATTCCAGACCACTAGACTAACCTACCTACTATTGATGCAATAATTACTTTTAGAATGTCTATCTCAGTGGTGTCCAGTCATGAGCCACAGCACTACATCAGTACTGCCTCCTATTTGAATGTTCTGGGCTGAGTAATTCTTCTATGCAGGTGTGACTCTTATTATTTGCCTACCAGCAGCACTGCCTTATTTTTTTATCATCAGTACTCTGTATGAGCAGTTATCGGTGGGGGGGGGGGGGATGAACCAGCAGGGGAAACAGTAAGCAAAGTGCTGAAGAGGAACCACATAGAAACTTGCCGGATTATTACCCATCTTGAAATCTAGAGTGAAATGAAGATTCAATAAAAGCTGGAGCTGAGTCATTGAAACATCAATATATTGAAGAAAATAGCAGTTTCTAATGCTCATAGCTACCATTGATACACATTCAATTGCATTGAAAACTAAGGCACAAGTACAACTCCCAGTCTAATAATATAATCGTTTTTCTCCAAACTATTCTCATTTCATCCCCTCCTGCAAAAACAGCCTAGCTTTCTGAAGTCCTAGCTTTCTGAAGTCCTACAGAACAGATGGTGCTGCTTCAGAATAACAATAATGAGCCATTTCTTTAATCCAGGCTTGCTTGGGTAACAATCTGGAAGTCTGTGGCCAGCATACAATGAATTTCATATTTTGTTATTGCTCAAGAATAATTCCATTATAATTTAAATGTTTCTTTTAATATCAGGTGCTGGCAGGGGTGGGTTCCAACTTGCCTCATTGCTGGTTCTCTTCCTCCCGCACCGCGTGGCCACGCCGCGTGGGAGCGCATGCACAGTGCAAAAAAACCCAAACTTTTTTTTAAAAAAAATCGCCAAAACCAAAATGGTGATGCATGCACAATGCCAGAAACATGCGCAGAAGAAGAAAAAAATACAAAAAAAATCCCAAAAAATTCAAAAAATATTTTTTAAAAATTCAAAAAAAAGATGGCGGCGCCCACGGACCGGCACCGACCAATCCAGTTCAGTGACATCATCGTGACATCACCAGCGGGTCACTACCAGTTCGGAAGAACTGGTCTGAACCGGGAGGAACCCACCTCTGGGTGCTGGCAACAGGTGGTGTAATTTTAAACTCCTTGGCCTATTTCACCATTTTGTCCTCCCATAAAAATTTTGGAGAGAGATAGCTATAGCTAATAACCAGTGGAATATGTTTGTCCATCCTATTCTGATTCTTGTGAATCTAGGGTTCAGAAGGAACTGCGTTGTCATTGGCTGCTAATTCATGAGAATGGCATCACCCCATTCCTAATGGGCTACCCTAAGTTTGGGTAGCCCATTGCCATTTCAGCTGTGGTTTTCCTTTCCATCATAGCACTTTGAGGAACTAGAAGATTGATACTTTAGGAATACAATCACATGGAGTACCTATGTGCACTTGTTACATTGCACATGTGACAGGATAAATTCTAGGAGAAACTTAATTCTGCTCTGCAGCGCTCTCAACCAATTACTTGCCTACAATGGTCTTACAACCTCAAACATTAAAGCAGTGCTCTTTCTCTAAAAATGTCTGCCTTGAGCAGACATCAAGAATACCAAGAATGAATACTAATTTAAAATTCAGGATTAAGTTTTATCTTTTACTGTGCTGCTTAGTTTGGCAGTGAAGGAACAGGCATCTCCAACATACTGTGGGATCCACTCCACTGCAGCTTTTGCAGATTCAATTTCACTTTCTATGTTCAGGATCATTGCTGCATTCCTACAACAGAAGATTTTTTAATGCTTGAAAGTGACAAAGTGGAAGTCTCTTCAATTTCACTCTAGAATTATGTATGAAAACACAGAAACTATCCCTTAGACCAGTGATGGCGAACCTATGGCACTCGTGCCACAGGTGGCACGCGGAGCCATATCTGCCGGCACGCAAGCCGTTGCCTAGCTCAACTCCAGCGCGCATGTGCACGGCGGCCAGCTGATTTTTGGCTCGCATGGAGACTCTGGGAGGGCATTTTTGGCTTCCAGAGGGCCTCCAGGGGAATGGGAGAGGGCATTTTTGCCCTCCCCAGTCTCCAGGGAAGCCTCTGGAGCCTGGGGAGGGCAAAAAATATGCCTACCGGGCCCACCAGAAGTTGGGAAATGGGCCATTTCCAGCCTGCAGAGGGCCTCCGGGGGGCCAGGGAGGCTGTTTTTGCCCTTCCCAGGCAGTGAATTATGGGTGTGGGCACTCGTGCATGTGCGATAGCACGCGCGCATGCACTTTCGGCACCCGAGGGAAAAAAGGTTCGCCATCACTGCCTTAGACTATTCATTCTTCACTTTCAACAATGGTTAGAATAGATAGAACAATTTTGAATAGACAATACCACCACCAGTTGCAAAACTGACTAACCAACTGCAGTCAGCATATAGCCCTCATTAGAACTACATCTACATGCAGGAAAATATACAGTAGGGTACCTCAAAATTCTGTTTTGGATCCATTGTTCTTCAGAATCTTCATAGACGATCTAGACGAGAGATTAAAATGGAGATCATCAAATTTGCAGATGATACCAAGCTGCAGGGAAATTGCTAACACTAAAATAGATTCAAGGTTCAGAATGATCTTGACAGATTTGAGCATTGGGTCTTATCCAACAAGATGCAGCTCAGTGGTGAGAAAAGCAAGGTCCTGCATTTAGGCAGGAAAAATCAAATACATATGCATAGAATTAGTAGTCAGTGTGAGAGACATCTATATGGATGAGCCAGCAGTCTACAGCAACTACCAAAAAAGCCAGTGCATTCCTAGGTTGCATCAACAGAAGGATAACATCAAATTCAAGAGAAGTG
Organism: Diadophis punctatus similis; assembly: GCA_023053685.1. Taxonomy (NCBI): domain Eukaryota; kingdom Metazoa; phylum Chordata; class Lepidosauria; order Squamata; family Dipsadidae; genus Diadophis; species Diadophis punctatus. The sequence goes on from JALIGW010000008.1 coordinate 8,141,346, forward strand.
ATCACTTTATACTGTGCTAGCAAGACCACACTTGGAATACTGTGTATAATTCTGGTCACTAAGGTACAAATAGATGCTGAGATCCTAAAAAGAGTGCAGAGAAGAGCAACAAAGATGATAAGGGATCTGGAGGTTAAATTGTATAACAAACAGTTAAGGGATCTATGTATGTTTAGTCTAACAAAGAGAAAGATTAGAGATGACATGATAGCTGTCTTCAGATACTTGAGGACTATAACAGAGAAGAGAGGGTTGATCTATTCTCCAAACAACTTGAGGATAGGACAAAAAGTAATGGGTGGAAGCTCATAAAAGAGAGATCTTGTCTGGAACTAAGAAGAAATTTCCTGACAGAGAGAACAATTAATCAATGGAACAGCTTGCCTCCCAGTGTTGTAGGTGCTCCAACATTGGAAATTTTCAAGAAAAGATTGCACAACAATTTATCCAGGATGGTATAAGGCAGTGATGGCGAACCTTTTTTGGTTCGCATGCCAAAAGGGCGTGTGCACGCGTACTAGCACGCACGCACATGCCCACATCCATTTCCCCTCCACGCATGTGCACAACCCACCCCCACGCTGCCCCCTGGGCATGCGCACAGGCACCCCACCCCCCGCGCATGCACAAAGGCCTCACTGAAGCCTGGGACAGTGAAAAATGCCAAAACGGGCAAACCGGAAGTTCGGAAACACTCCAGGGCTTCAGGAAGCTTCCCTGAACACTCCGGAGTGTTCAAAACAGCCCAATGGCAAACAGGAAGTGCATTTTTCTGAACTTCTGGTTTGCCCGTTAGGCTGTTTTTTGCACTCCGGGGCTTCAGGAAGCTTCCCTGAACCCTCCGGAGTGTGAAAAACAGCCCAACGGCAAACCAAAAGTGCATTTTTCTGAACTTCCAATTTGCCCATTGGGCCATTTTTCACACTCCAGGACTTCAGGAAGCTTCCCTGAAGCCTCTGGAGGGCGAAACGGCCTTCCCCAAGGCCGAAAATCAGCTGGCCAGCACGCGCACGCGTGCTGGACCTTACATAGGGCAACGCCTAGTGTGCCCTCCAATACGGCTCCACTTGCCACCTGTGGCACACGTGCCATAGGTTCGCCATCACGGATATAAGGTCTCCTGCGTTGAGCAGGGGATTGGACTAGAATGCCTACAAGGTCCCTTTCAGCTCTATGATTCTCTGATTCTATTGTTCAACACATAAATTTGTATATGATATGAGATGGGCACTTTCATCACTGAAATTTGATAGCACATTCCAAAGAAGGAAAACATTTAGAGGGTCAGATTCCCATCTTCTGCTCCTCTTTCTCTCCCTGGCCTTGCCCAGTATAATCCACTTTCAAAAGCAATACCAATAAATTAAGTGAAATAGAAGAGAAGGATGATGGCACTACAAGCTATGAGAAAATCTTTATTAACTCATTTAAAATTCAGTGCTATTTACCCAGGGACAATGAAAGTTTATCTTTGCTTCTTCGGTTCACATTGTCATGTCTCCCAACATCTGCTCTACAGATTCCTTGGTACTGTAAGCAAACATATAGGAAGCAAAAGGAGAATAATATTGTTCAATATCCCATTGCAAATAAGGTAGTATAGCCAATGGAATGGTCTGTTGAATTATCAGCCTAATGTTGTGCTTCACTTATTGTAAATCATTCCAGGTGAGATATTATCCACTGCGGAAATATTTTCAGTATTAAAAACAAAGACGAACATTTTTAGGGATAATCAAACACCTGTCTTCTAGCCATAGAACCATTCCCAGAGAAAGTGCACTGTAGCTCTAATGTGAGTATTCCATGTCTATTGTATAGTCGCCAAACACAACAGGTATAGAGACAACTAGTACTGGAAGGCAACATATTTGAATCATTTTTTCAAAGGTTCAGCAATGTCAAATATTAGGGAACAATTTACAAAACAAAATAGATATAACACATGGGGTATACATACAGTAAAACTAATCATTAGTTCAGGAACTTAAGGGGGGGGAAGCATGCCTATAGTTGCCACTGTCACTCCTCCATCTACTACTAGTCTAAGAAAAAATATCCTATTTTCCTATGGACCGTTCTGCCCACTGTCCTCTCTGTAGAAAAAAATGCATTGTTAAAGACAATCCTCTAACTATAGATCTGGGAGAGAAAGGATGGTTTGGTATACATATAGCAGAGCCTCCTTTCTCTACCAGCTTTGACAATTATAATGGGTATAATAGGAGGTGTTTATCTGAAGATGACTGAATCAAGCCAATCTTTAAATTGTCCTTCTGGTCCACAAAGAAGTGGCACAAGGATTCAAGGGATGAAAGTTTTGCCTGAGAATGGAGGGTGAGAAAAGCTAGCAGCAGAAGCCCTCTGATATTATCTTTCACTTCTGTTCATAAAGGGCCTACATTTAACCATTTTTTGTATATGTTCTAAGGTAGGTCGGGTAGAGGGCAGATGATAAGTAGTGACTTATGTAGGGGAGGTCTTGTAAAATAAAAAATAAATCACAAGATGTGCATTCAGTGTAATGAAAGCAACAGAGAATCCACCATTGTTTGCTCTAACAAGGATATTCAGAATAATGATGTATGGCAGTGAGCCAATTCACAGGCTACAGAAACTGATTAGGGATCAGTTAATGAGGACAGCAAATTTAATGTGTACAAATGGCAGGGACTTAATGTGAGCTTATTATTATTATTCCCCATGACCCTCGTTCATGGGGAATAATTGCAATCCCCATCACAAATGGGGTTCAATGGGTTACCCGCACCTGTCGGCCTAGGGTAGACACACACTGAGCCAGTCAGTGTAGCGCGTGTGCAGCCCTGGGCATCTAAGGGCATCACAGACCTGTTATTGCTCAATCTTGGATGACTGAACACCACTTGTCCCTGTAAGAAGTTGGACGCCGACCGCTCGTGGGTTGCATAACCAGTTAGCATTCCAGAATCTCGTTCATTATCGGAATTGACCAGACAAATCACTCCACCAACTAAGAACGGCCATGCACCACCACCCACAGAATCGAGAAAGAGCTATTGGTCTGTCAATCCTTTCCGTGTCCGGCTAAGGCAACTTTTATAGCAACAATTTTTTAGATCGTTTCCATTAGGATTGATTTTTGTTTATTTTATAGATTTGCTTTCTAGATTTGAGATACATTCTAATTACTTGGTTTCCAATTGATAGTTACCTTGGATACCTATTGTTAGAACATACTATAAATTATTCAAATAGCTGCAGAGAGTTAGATCAATATCTAAACAGATTCATTCATTTTAAATTACTGGTGGTCAACTATCCAAAATTGGGATTGCCTTATATAATGAAATATCATGCTTGGTGGAATGACAAAAGGAAAAAGTTTCTGGATAAGGGGAAAAGGCATGGAATATTAGGATGGGAGAAATTGCATTAATGTGCATATAAATTGTTATTTACAAAGACTTCTAGTCTTAGCGAAAAAAGTTTAAGATTAAAAGAGGCAAAGAAAATGCACAGTGATTCATATAGAAATAACAATTTATTTTGAAAGTTGGTGAAAATAATTAAACTAAGAAGTCATAGCACAACCTATAGAATTAAAAATAATTGTGACTCAAGGAAGGTGAAAATGTTAAGGAATAATTCAGAAATTTCCAGAAGATTATCAGTGGTATGTCAGAATGAAATGAAGCCATAACATATTCAGCATTTATATAATTAAGGTGAAAATTGTAACTGTCAATGTCCAAGAAGGAAAGAAGGAAGTCATAAATGCAATGACAATCCTTTTGTTTCACATGTAGTGATAGCATTAATGCCTGATGATTGGAAACAAGCCATCATTGTTTTCTAATCAAAAGAAAAAAGTAGCAAGGGTAAATGCAAAATCTACTAGGGAATTTGTTTGTATTTTAGAAGCTGTTGCCAGAATTCTGAATAAAACCATACAAGAAATGAAGTGTCAATTAGCAAAATTTGGGAAGTATGAGTAGCTTTTAATCTGGATTCCCATTATATACATCATCTTTTTGTTCTCCTACAGGTTACTGAGATGTTTGAATATGAGAAATTTTATTGTATGCTTGTTGATTCAGATAATTCAAATTTAAAGAAGTTTGAATTGTGGAATATTTTGTGTGAATATTGAATTGAATATTGGTTGTGGAATGAGATAATAGCAATATAGATAGAAGTAAACCATTGAATTTAAATATAAAACATTCAAATTGAATGCTCATTGAATGGTTAAATATGGAGCAGGGAATAAGTGTCTGAAGTTCCTTGATTGTTCGTTGGATTAATGTATAAAGAATGCTTGTGATAACTGAGATGTGTTGTTCTGGGGTGGAAATATGCATGTAATTTTGTTTTTGCTGGTCTGTAACTGCAATAAAGGTTTGATTTGATGATTTGTCCTGAAAATTCATGAAGACCAAAGTCATTACCGTATTTTTTGGAGTATAAGACGCACCTTAGCTTTTGGGGAGGAAAATAGGGGAAAACAATCTGCCTACCAGGTATTCATCTGGCTAGTGTCCTTAGTCTGGTCAGCTTCAGCACATTATTTTATCCCCTGGTTAGGACTTAAAAAAACCTTCTTCTGAAAGAATAACAATAAAAGAACCTGCAAGCCAGTAAGAGCTGGGAAGATCGTTAGCACCTGGTTAGGGCTAGAAAAAAAACTTATTCAGAGCAGCTTCATCACATTATTTTATCTCCTGGTTAGGACTTTAAAAAACCTTCTTCTGAGAGAGTAACAATGAAAGAGCCTGCAAGCCGGTAAGAGCTGGGAAGATAGTTAGCACCTGGTTAGGGCTAGAAAAAAACTTATTCGGAGCAAGTAGAGCAATGAAAAAAAATTCTGCAAATACTTAGGGCTGGAAAAACATTCTTTGGAGAGAGTAACAATGAAAAAGCCTGCAAGGTAAGAGCTGGGAAGATCTGTTAGCACCTAGTTAGGGCTGGAAAAAAAAAAGCTACATTCGAAGTATAAGACGCACCCAAATTTTCAGCCACTTTTAGGGAGGAAAAAGGTGCGTCTTATACTCCGAAAAATACAGTACTTTGGTCAGGAAAAGTAAACAAATGATGACAAGTTATACATAAATAGTAAGTGCTGAAAATGTATACAGTATTGAATGTTTACTACAGATGGGAAAATTTAAGATACACAAATATTGGGTAACGTATGTCTGTTTCAAGTATGTTAAATGCTAAATGAATTTGAGTGAATACAAACATGAATGATCTGTGTGGAAAAAATTAAGTTAGGTTGGATTTGTCACAGAAACACAATGAATATTAGATTGCAAAGCAAATACATAAAGTAATAGTAATGGGTAAAGGGAAAGGGGAAATTTAAGAAAATATCTGTTGGATGCAAATAGTAGTACAAGTTTATTTCGTCAAAGATCAGCAAAATTTAAAAATATACAGCATAAAAATAAAATATAATGGGTGAGATAAACAGCTAAAAATAACGAGTACATAATAAAACTAACATCGTCTACTATGACCGTATGTTAATTAACTGTAGCGTTATAAATCTAAATATTACATTAAAGGTAGTCCTCAACTTACAAACAATTGTTTAGTGACTATCTGGCCTTTTTGGGAATTTACATATTAAGAGCAGAATGTAAACAAACCTAGTATGCCTGTAGAATTTACAGAGCGATAATATATAAACAATGGATTCAGTCTCCTTGTTATCATGAGCAGGTATGCTCAGTTAATAGGGTTTTGGAATATCTGCAGAGGAGATGGTAAGATGGGTTTGAAAAATGTTATTAGTAAAATTAGTAGACCAGCGTAATGCAGTAGACATAATATACCTGGACTTTAGCAAAGCATTTGACAAAGTAGACCACAACCTACTCCTTCATAAGCTAGAAAAAAGCGGGATAGACAGCTACACAACCAGATGGATTAACAATTGGCTGACCAACCGTACCCAGCGAGTAGTCCCCAATGGCTCTAAGTCCACATGGAGAGAAGTAAGCAGTGGGGTACCACAAGATTCCGTCCTAGGCCCAGTACTCTTCAATATCTTTATAAATGACCTAGATGAGGGAATAGCAGGAGAACTAACCAAATTTGCAGATGACACCAAGCTGCCGGGAGTAGCAAACACCCCAGAGGACAGACTCAAAATCCAGAGGGACCTCGACAGACTCGAACACTGGGCCCAAACCAATAAAATGAAATTTAACACAGAGAAAAGTAAAATTCTGCACCTAGGCAAGAAGAATAAAAAATACACATACAAACTGGGCGAAACCACACTCAATAGCAGCGATTGCGAAAGGGATCTCGGAGTCCTGGTAGACAGCCAACTAAATATGAGCCACCAGTGTGCAGCAGCAGCCAAAAAGGCCAACACAGTCCTGAGCTGCATAAATAGAGGGATACAATCAAGGACCAGAGAGGTACTAGTACCACTCTATAAAGCCTTGGTCAGACCACACCTAGAGTACTGCATCCAGTTTTGGTCACCACACCACAAAAAAGACATTGAAACTCTAGAGAAAGTGCAGAAGAGAGCAACCAGGATGATAAAGGGTCTGGAAAATAAAACATACGAAGAGCGGTTGCAGGAACTGAGCTTGGCCAGTCTAGCGAAGAGAAGGACCAGGGGTGACATGATAGCAGTGTTTCAATACTTGAGGGGATGCCACAGAGAGGAGGGGGTCAGGCTGTTCTCTATCGCACCAGAAAGCCAAACAAGGAATAATGGATGGAAGCTGACCAAGGAGAGATTCAATCTGGAAGTGAGGAGAAACTTTCTGACAGTGAGAGCGATCAACCAGTGGAACAGCTTGCCAGCAGAGATCGTGGGAGCCCCAACTCTTGCGACCTTCAAGGAGAGACTGGACTGCCATCTGTCTCAAATGGTGTAGGAACTCCTGCTTGAGCAGGGGGTTGGACTAGATGACCTACAAGGTCCCTTCCAACTCTAATAATAAATCTAAAAAAATCTAAAATCTATTCTCATCTGGGAGAAGTTAGATTTTATAAATATTTTGTTGGTTCCTAGGTATCCTTATTCATCCAATTTTTGTCATGTTAGGCAATGTATTAACTTTGACCTGAAAGTTAATCCCTTACCCTTTGGGTGACCAGTTGTTTGACAATACCCTAAAGAAATTAGGAATCATGTAGAAAATTGATCTTTCCAGCCCTAAAGGGTTTCTGAAATTGTAGTGGCAGCAGCAGTTTAGAGAGGAGCATGAGGATTCTGCACATTGTTAGTTTAGGAGCATGGAAGTCCAAGTTATGAGGAAGGTCCACTATTGAATTTGCATATAAATTAAAAATAGAAGGGGAAAAACTCTGATACACTCGTTTCTGAACACATAACTGTCCAGAGATAGGGACTCTTGGGGACTATCCTATTTTTAAGGTGTTGTGGGAGTGTAATTTCAGTATCAGAAATAGGAGGCAATTTTTGAAAATTGAATCAAATTGAATCAAAAGCTTGTTTAAAATCTAGAGAAGTCATTAAAAGGAAGGATTTCTTTTTATTAATGTCTTTTTGTTAGAGATGGTAGAGCTCCAAAATATGGCCTATTGCAAATGGTGAGATTGTCAAAATAAGGTGAGAAGCATAAAAAACAAATGAAATATATGATGCAGCATATGAAAGTAGTGAAAAACAACCAAGGTTTAAAATATAAAAAACATATAAAGAATGTTGTCATAGTTAAATACATAAAGAAGTAAAATAAATCAGTAAATTACATTTACTGATTTATTTTACTTCTTTATGTATTTAACTTCTTACACTTAGTATTATATTACTTAGGAAAACTCATGATGGTTATGTATTAAGGTGTGCCAATCAATCAAACTTTATTTACAGTCATAAACAAAAATTGTTATCCACAATAAACATGTAATAAACTAAAAAAAAATACGTTTTAGAGAAAAAAATACCTGATTGCTTTCTGATTAGGAATAATCTATCAGAGTGTAATTATACTTAGAGTGGCTCTAGGACAATTAATCATAGGTCCATGGATGCATACACTTCACCGTAGAACCCCACCGCAACTGACCCATCATGGGCATTTATCCTCAACTGGCCCTCCACCAGCATTTTCCCCCACCATTGGTCACCCGCCACTGGTCTCCTGCCCCCTCATCCTGGGTGATTCACAGAGGGACACTTGTCCCCTGCCAATTGGCTGCATGGGACAAACAACAGTGCATCCTGACAGCAAATCTGTGTGCTGAGGGTGGGCCTCTGCCTTCTATTGAACACGGTGCCAGGAGAGATAGGCAGTGGTGTGCCGGGTAACCAGGCCGCTCCTCTCTGCATAAAGGAGTATTAAAGCCTAAAAGGCCCTGTTTGTCTACTAGAGGCTGAGGAATGATTGCATTAAATGCTGAACTGAAGTCGACAAACAGCATTCACACATGAGTATTTCTTTCTCCCAAGTGCGCCAAGCTCAGATGGAAAACAGAAGAAATAGAATTCTCTGTACAGCGATTTGGATGGTAAGCAAACTGAAGCAAGTTAAATGCTGCAGGGAGGCTGGATACAATAATGTCCTTTATCAGGCTCTCAAAACATTTCATAATGATGGATGTAAGTGCATCCAGATGGTAATCATTTAGACCAGTAGTGGGTTCTAAAACCCATCGCTACCAGTATGCACCCGCGCTTGTGCACAATGCTTCTACGCATGTGCAGAAGCATCCCGGGCGGCGCCTCCCGCTGTTACTGGTTTGCCAAACCGGGCCGAACCGGGAGCAACCCACTGCTGATTTAGACCCATAATAGTAGACTTTTTTTGGCACTGGCAAAATAATGGCCATCTTAAAGCACGATGGGTCCACTGCCTGCTACAGTGAAAGATTGAAAATATCTGTAAAAACACAAGCCAACTAATCTGCACATTCCCTAAGAACATGCCCAGGGATATTATCTGGACCTGCTGCTTTCCAAATGGTAACTTTCCACAGTGTCCTCCGAACAGAGGTAACATCAAACTAAGCACTTGCTCATTAGAATGGGGCACAGCTTCCCTTGCAGGGGTGCTATTCGATGCCTTGAATCTTCCCAAAAATGTGTTCAGCTTGTTTAAAAAGTCTGTGTCGCCCTTACAACATGATTGAGCCACCTTATAGTCTGTAATGAGCTGAATGCCTTGCCACATAGGCCTGATGTTCGTTAGGTCCTGAAAAAGTTCTGAGCTTTCTGACAATGGTCTTGCTTTGCTCCTTTTATGGAAAAAAGAAAAAAAGAAATGCCGCTGTATTTCATCTTCTGTTCAAAAAATTCTCCAGTGCTATAACCAAATTTGCTAACTATCGTGGAAATAAATATGTTTTGCTGCAAAACAGATTTTGTAATTTGTAATTCAAATTACTGAGTTTAATGTGCTGGGAGATCCAGTCCAACCCGGTCGTTGGAAGGTTGTGCATGTGTGTGTGAGAGAGAAAAAACTCGAGCACTTTAGCACACCCGGAGGAACAGCCCGGTTGCTACGCCGCCTCGCAACTCCCAGCCGTGCCAAGCCCCGCAGGCCGCCTTTCCCCCCCTTCCCTTCCAACGCAAGCACCACCGGAGAGACGGAACCCCCGCAGTGGCAACCCTGGAGGATGCAGAAGGCGGGGGAAGAGCCCCGATGCTGGGCTGCTCGCTGACTCCAATTCCGGGCGAGCGCTCCCGGCTTGCTGCTGTCGCCGCCGCCGCGCGTGAACGCGGTCTGCGGCAGGAAGCGAGTTCAAGCGACCCTCCGCCGCTGCTGGCCTGCAGCCCGGCGCCCCTTCCTGCCTGACCCGCCCCGTGCCCCGTACTCAGCTCTTGACTTTTTCCCTCTGCGCATGCGCAGCATTCTGCGCATGCGCAAAACTCAAATGGCGACGTCCAGGCGGCCCCGCTCCCCCCTTTAAAAAAAATGTCCCGCTTAAAAAAAAAATATCTGGTCACTTTACTTTAGAAGAGGTTAGGTAATATTCTGGATCTAGACTTACAACATAGCTTTTGGGAATGGCCATTATCTGCTTCTAAGTAGTTGTGCAATATTCTCTCTGTCCCTCACAGAACTCCAACATACCTCCCTAAGACCGATTAGAGCCCACAGAGTTGGTCTGCTGGTGGTCCCGTCAGCCAAACAATGTTGGCTGGCAGGCCCACGAATGAGGGCCTTCTCTGGAATACACTACCCCCGAGATCCGCATTATTCCCACCCTGCCAGCCTTCAGAAAAGCAGTCAAACATGGCTTTGTCGACAGGCCTGGGGCTAATGATTTTAATACAATATCGATCATTCATGGCCCCATGAATGATTTATTGTATGGGTTTTTAAATTGTGGTTTTAATGTTTTTAAATGTTTTAATATCTACTGTTTTTAATGGGTTTTTTTCATATTTGTTGTTGCATGTGAATTTTTATTGTTGTGAGCCGCCCAGAGTCTCTATGGAGTGGGCGGCATACAAATGCAACTAATAAATAAATAAATAAATAAATAAACTGTTTTTTCACTTACAGAATACAAAATATCAGAGTTAAAAGAGACCTTGGAGGTCTTCTAGTTCAACACCCTGTTCAAGTAGGAGACCCTATACCATTTCAGGCAAATGGCTGTTCAGTCTCTTCTTAAAAGCTTCCAATAATGGAGTACCCACAACTTCTGAAGGCAAGCTATTCCACTGGTTGATTGTTCTCACTATCAGGAAATTTCTCCTTAATTCTAGTTTGCTTGTCTCCTTGGTTAGTTTCCATCCATTGTTTCTTGTCTTGCCTTTTGGTATTTTGGAAATAAGTGGGGCCCCTCTTCTTTATGGCAGTCCCTCAAATATTGGAACACTGCGGTCATATCATCCCTAGTCCTTTTCACTAGACTGGCCAGGCCCAATTCCTGCAATCATTCTTCATATGTTTTAGCCTTCAGTTCGGATCATCATTTTTGTTGCTCTTCTATGCACTCTTTCCAGAGTCACAACATCTTTTTATATCATGGTGATCAAAACTGAATGCATCTTACCAAGTCCTTATAAAGCAGTACTAATACTTCACATGATCTTGATTCTATCCTTCTGTTAATGCAGTCTAGAATTGCATTGGCTTTTTGGGCAGCTGTAGCACACTGCTGGCTAATATTTAAATGATTGTCTACTAGGACTCCAAAATCCCACTAACAGTTACTGCTATTAAGCCAAGTTTCACCTAATCTGTGCATGTACTTTTCGTTTTTCTTGCCTAAGTGTAAAACCTTGCTTTTCTCTACATTTAATTTTATTTTGTTATATAAGGCCCATTGTTCAAATCTGTCAAGATCCATCTAGATCTTGAGCCTGTCTTCTGGGGTGTTGGCTATTCCTGCCAAGTTGGTGTCATCTGCAAATTTGATGAATTCCCTTTCTATTCCCTCATCAAAATTGTTTATATTAAAGATATTTAAGAGTCATTCAATATCTTTGGGCCTAAAACAGAACCTTGGGATACCCCACTGCTTCCTTCCTTCCTTCCAAGTACATGTAGTTCCATTGAGGACTACATGTTGAGTGCAGTTTGTCAGCTAGTTACAAATCCATCTGGTGGTGATGCTGTCTAACCCAACAGTCACCAACTGGTGGTCTGTGGACCACTGGTGGTCCGCAAGAAAATTTTGGTGGTCCGCAGAAACATTATTTGCATTTTTATATTGCACTAAATCAGGGATCCTCAAACTAAAGCCAAGCCCCTGGGCCGGATACATGCAATGAATGCTTGTGTTGCTACAGAGAGTCTTCCCCTTCAGGTTTTTTTTGTGCAGGTCAGAGCGGGGCAGAAATTCTGACTTGGGGTCTGCTTCAGCCTCCTGGTGTGAGGCTTTGGATGAAGGCTGGAGGGAAGCGTTGCTGGTGGTGAAGAGCTGGAGGGCCTCGTTCCAGTGGGACTGCATCATGGGCTGCATCATCTCAGCCCGCTGAGCCTCCAGGCGTTGGTACCTGTCTTGCACTCCCTCAGGTCTTCCCTCTGCTTGGAAAACCTATGTGCATAGTCCTCAGTGAGGTGCTTCTACTGAGCTTCCTTCTCGGTCAGATCCAATTTGAACTGAGCCAGTTGTTTTGCCAACTCTTTCTCATGGTGGCTGCTTAGCTCCAACAACTGCTTCCTGTTGGGGCCCTAAGAAACCTGGGCGGGCAGGCGAGGAGTGGCTGGGAGGGGAGGGGCAAGTAGAGGCCAGCGAGGTGCCCCTCAACGTGAGTGACATCAAGTTGGCCATGCCCACCAAGTCACATGACCACCTAGCCACGCCCACCCAGCCAGTCATTAGGCATATCATATTAGTGGTCTACGGGATTTAAAATTATGAATTTAGTGGTCCCTGAGGTCCAAAAGGTTGGGGACCCTGGTCTAACCCACATTCTTCTAGCTTACCAAGAAGTAGGTTGTGTTGAAGGTGCTTTTTTTTCTTCAAAAAGCAACTTGAATTTTTTTTCCTGCTTGTGTTTCCTTAAAGAAGAAAACGTTTCTCTTCTCATCTAAAAAGCTTCATTAGTTCTGATAGTGGGAGTTGCTCTTTTCAGCCCTATAGGGTTTGTGAAATTGTGGGGGTGGCAGCAGCATAGAGAAGAGAGCAAGCTCCATCATCAGAACTGATGAAGCGTATTGGATGAGAAGCAAAACATTTTCTTCCTCCACCTCAGGGGGGGGGAACCAGTTGCCTTTTGGGGGACAGGAAAGCACTTTTGAGACAACTGCCCAAGATGACTGAGAATCTCCACAGACAAGCAGGTTGTGGTCTACTTTGTCAAATGATATGTTGCTTGTCTTTTCCATGATCTTCTCAGGTATTGATATCAGGCTGACTGGCCTGTAGTTTCCTAGCTCTGCTTTCCCTCCTTTTTTTGAAGATGGGAACCACATCAGCTCTTTTCCAATCCTCTGGTAGTTCCCCTGTGCCCAATGATTTTTGAAAGATATAGTTCGGAGGTTCCAAGATCACATCTGCAAGTGATTTGAACTTGTTTAGGGAGGACTGGTGATTTGAACTTGTTTAGAGTGGACTGGTGTTCTTTTACCATTTTCTTGCCTATTTTAATTTGTATTCCTAGTCTGACTTTTAGGGTGCTGTTTTTGATAGATTGGGCTATTTTTTCTTTTTGAATGAAGACTGATGCAAAAAATGAATTAAGCAGCTCTGCTTTCTCTCTGCTGCCCGTCTCTTCTTTGCTATCATCTCCCATTAGTGTACTAATTATTTCCTTGACTTTTTTCTTGTTTTTTATATGCTGAAAGAAACTTTTAAAAATTATTTTTGACATCTATTGCAAGTCTTAGTTTATTCTGAGTCTTAGCTTTCCTGACTTCATCTTTGCAGATTCAGGCTATATACTGGTATTCAGCCTTGTTTATGTGTCCCTCTTTCCATTTTTATATTTATCCTTTTGTCTTTCACTTTATTAAAGAGTTTTTTGTGCAACCATACTGATTTCTTCTTGGATTTCTTATTTTTATTTTTCATTTCTATATTTCTTATTTTATTTTATTTTATTTGCTGAACTGGGCTTTTATAATATTGTTTACCATTTCTTTGGTTATCTTCCCTTTAAGATTTTCATCCATGCAATCCTTCCCAACCTTTCTCTAAGTTTGTTAAAATCAATTCTAAGGCACTGGTTTGACTATATTCTATTACCTGTGTCTGCACTGTATTGAATTTCAGTATGACATAGTCACTCTCCTCCAGAGTTCCTACAATTTCAGCCCCTTCTATCATTTCTTCTCGATTAATAAGAATTAGGTCCAATATAGCTGTCCCTCAAGTTTCCTCTTCTACCTTTCGGATGACAACGTTATCAGGTAGGTTGGTCAAGAACTTGTTCAATCTCTTTGATTGATTTGATGTAGAGGTTGTCTCCCAGCTGATGTCAGAGTAGTTAAAATCCCCTCATTATTACTGTGGTGTGTTTCCTACATACATTTGTTAATTGACAAGAAAAATGTTCATCTATTTCTTCTGCTTGGTTGGTGACCTGCAGTACGAACCTATGGCAATGTCATTCTTTTTTACTTTTATATTGACCCATATTCTAGGAGGTTTTCATTCTTTTTTTGTGCATTTCTGTAGAGATATAGTGATCTCTTACACATAATGCAACTCCACTTTCTCTTTTGTTAGGTCTGTTTCTTTTCAAGAGTTTCCTTCCATCAGTACATATCAGTTAGGAGTTTCATCCCACCAAGTTTCTGTAATGATAACTATATCATGATTAACCATCAAGAGTTCTGAAGTTGAGGTATTGCCAACCTTCTCTTCCAGAACTGAATCTATTCTTGAAGGTAGGGTGTCATTGATTCAACATCACATGTTTTACTAAGCCATAATATACTTGATGTTTTGAATTCAATCAGTTTTATTTCTGTCATAGATCAACATAAAACTAATAACAATTACACTAAAATAAAAATAAAAATAAATGTCATATTGATAGAATAAAATAATTAAGATTAAATTTATTAAGGTAAAATTACAGACAATAGTATTTAAATGCAAAAGAATCACATAGAATTACAATTACATTTTATAATGAATAATCTAAAGGCTATAAACTAGGAGAGATACCGTATTTATGACATCACATAGGTATTAGTACAATTTACATAATTCTATGAAAGTGTAAGGCTATGCATATTGAAATATGATACTTTCTGAGGCCCTGATAGAGTTTGTTGGAATTAAGACCCGGTTTTAGGAAATTGGCATCCTGAACTCAGGAGGACTGCCAAATCTTTTGGAAAACATTTTTAGTGGCTTGAGGGTCTCTTAAAAGGAACAATCTCAAGTTTTAGTCTATTTGGAAATGAGCTAAAACCTTTCCCCTTTAGAAAGTAGAAAAATTATTGAATATCAAAATCAGTTTTCCATCTATGATAGTATCTGGCATAACTCTATCCATAACTGCAGCAAATGTCCTGGGCAAACTGAAATTACATTTGTTTATGAGGCTAATTTAAAAATAAAAATAAAAACAATGTAGAAAAATATGTGGAAATATTGTATAATTTTTGTATGAGCAAAAATAATAGATGTGAATAGGTGTAGATCTGTGTTATGATATTACGATGCTTAAAGTTGAAAAACAATAAAAAATATTTTTAAAAAATGTAGAAAAAGACAGCAGAGCATGGATTCTGGAATCGTTTCCAACTCCAGTAGTGTATATGAGTATACTACATTGGGGGTTCCCAACCCCCGGGACTGTGGCCCACTACCGGAACTTGAGCCTTTCAGAACCAGGCTGAGTACGTGGCAGGCGAGCATGCACATGTGCACATCCCCACTTGCACACGCACGAGCATGCACACATGCTCCATTTGCGTGAGCAATAGGTGTGCATGCCTGCCACTCATGCAAATGGAGCTTTGCATGCTTGCCCACCCTGTGCCCCAAACCATTCCCTCTCTCCCACCTTCCACCTCCACAAAGCCAAAAGGGTTGGGAAACTCTGTACTACATAATAGAGAGTAGCCTGTATCTGCTCTACACTGGGTCACACAATTAATGGGAGAAGGATTTAGAACAGGTCTTCATCATTCTAGGCCAGTAACAAATTCCCTGTCCACATTTTTATGGAATTGTTTTTTGGGCCCTTGGCCTGATCCAGTTCATTTCTTTTTTTTTTCTGTCAGTTTCTTTCCCATATTAAATTTGGTCCCCATTCTGCTCAGTTATTTCAGTTATTATGTTGACACACACAAGCAGAATGCTGAGTCACTTTATAGGAAATCTTTTCAACTTTCTGTTGGAAAGAAGAAAAAAAACATCCACAAGTTTCAACATATGAATTTTGTTTTTTAGGGGAGGGTTGATTTATCTTTTCCCTCACAATTATATTGTAATCCTCTTTTTTTCCCCTCTCAGTCTGAAGTCCCTAGTTCTGTTGCAAAGTTTGAAATTCTGGGTGTAATGCAATTTACCTTCCAAAACTTGAGACATAGTTTCTCAATTTTCTTGAAAAAAGAGTGCTGTAAATAAGATGATAGGCTGGAATGTGGTTTCATGGCCAGTTCAACTCCAGGTTTGGCTAAAAGAGAATCATTTTCAAACAGATGCATCTAGCTATGTTTTTTTTAAGGTTGTCATCATTAATGGTATAATAAAGATTGTGAATGATTTAATACACTGTATGCTAGCTTCTTTTCCACTGTGGGAGTTCCACTGCTTTTAATAAATAACTTTTCCCAGAAACTTTCTGTAGAAGATTTACTAGAAAACTCTCCCTAAAATTAGAGCTTTATTCATTACTCAGAAAGGTTTTAACATTCTTTTCATATAATTAAATAGAGTTGGGGATAACAATATTATTTTGCTGATACTGAAAACTAATTACTGTTCAACAGTACAAAACTCGTTGAATTATACATGATTTTTAATTATGGAACATGACAAAAACACCAGATGGGCTCTATTCAAGAACACAATGTTGCAAAATATTTTGTTATCCCAAGGGCCAGGCTATTTTTGTAAATGGCTTATGTACATACTCCATTTAAGTCTTATTACTTCCAACAGCTGCACAGTCATTCCTGTCTTACACATTTCTGTAGTGCTTTCTCTCATTTTCCACTTAACTTAGAACATTTCAAAGAAATTCAGCAGTGAAACATGTTCATAACTGCTATTTTATCTCTTTCCTTATATTATAAATTTTAATGCTATTTTATTCTATTGTTTCAATATAGTTACTTTTATACAGCATTAGTTAAAGTTCTTGACATTCTATTGGTTGGATAATTCAAGGTATTGAAAATAAAGAAAATATTATTTCAAATTAATTACAGTTTAGAATATACTACTATCATAAAATTATGTGATTTTTTTCATACAAGATTGAATATAATATTAAGAAGAAAAAACAACTGTAGATTTGTCTAATAGAGAGTTTAGTACTGAGCTGGTTATCCAGTGCCTTTTTGAACGAATTGCCCCCTTGAGCCAATGAAGTTGTCATCGTCCCCCTCCCCCAACATAAGCTCTCAATCACAACATAGGAAATAATTCTTAAATTTATGCAAACACTTTTTTTGTTTTCTTTAAAATTGTCATCAGGCCGTATCAATGCAAATAATTTGTTTCCAGTCTTTTTCCCATATCGCAACTGTGTGAAAAATTTTGTTGCCATCCGTCACTTTATTCCTAAACTTCGTAATACATGTATTTCGTTATTATCTTATTTATTCAAGACACTTAAATGTAATGACCACTGAAAACAAAATTCAATTGCAGAAAATTGAAATGCCCGAAAAGAAAAACAGTAACATTTAATAATTGAATTACAAGTGAAATTTAAGAAGCAAAAAGAAATATAAAGGGCATAAGAACAAACCGCATTTTACAAATGTTTTACAGAGCACAACAAAATAGATATTCCGTCAAATATTGGCGACACTTCCTCTTCTCGGCCATGTTGAGAGGCCTTCGAAATGAAAGGCACTACCTGCAAATTAAATTTTCGACTGCACTATATATGTATGTATAAGTGTGTGTGTGTGTGTGTGTGTGTGTGTGTGTGTGTGTGTGTGTGTGTGTATGTTGTGACCCAGCACCGCAACCCCCCAGAAACACACACACACAGTCGTTGGGAGGCAAACAAAAAGGTTCCTTTTACTAATAAAGTTTCTTAGTAAAACTCAGAGGGTTTAGAAGTCCAAAACAACACAAACGGAAAGTCTTCAGGAATAAGGTTCTTTGGGTTACGTGAGGGTTAAATAGCACACAGACAAAAGTTCAAAGCAAGACTCATTAATTCTTATCTGAACAACTTGGCTGGCTTCCCGGAATAAAGCTGGCAGAAGCTGGTGATAAGATTCCCAAACAGACGTAGAAACGAAACTCTGGATATGCTGCGGTCAGTGAATTGTTGTTCTCAGCAATGAGCACTAATTACCATGGCCTAATATAGCCACTGAAGGGCGTGGCCCAATTAGCCCTCACTGCTTCCTCCTATTGGACCGACGCTTACTCAGCCAGTCCTGTCTTCTGGCTGCTCTGCGTGCTCTGGCATTCAGCATGAGTTCTTCATCTCCTGATGAAGAACTCTGCTGCGCAGGTGCAGAAGGTCCTGGGAGATCGTCCTGCTCTGGCACCGAGTCCTCATCACCAGCCGTCTCTGGTGCCAGGCACATAGGCTGGTACTGCTGCACCATGAGCGGCTCCGCGTCCTCCGGATCCTCCAGACTCGGCGCCGGACGCGGCCAAGGCACAACACTATCCCTCACCGCAGGGCCCTTCCCCCGGGTCTGTCGGTCCGGATGCGGCCGGGACGGGAATTGAGCGTGTAAGGCCCGGACCAGATCCGGAGCATGCACGGCGGTCGCATCCTCCCATGTGAAGTCTTCAGGGCCGTACCCCTTCCACTCAATGAGGTACTGGAACCAGCCCTTCATCCAGCGGGAATCCCGAATACTGGCAACTTCATATTCGGGTGGGTCAACGGGAGTGCGGATCACAGGCTGAGGCGGAGCGGGAGGGCGGAGCGGACAGGCAGGACGTTCGGGAACAAGGAGGGACCGATGGAAGACGGGGTGGATCCTGAGAGAGCGGGGCAACGTCAACCGGTAGGCCACGGGGTTAATGACCGCTTCCACCGGGAACGGACCCAAGAAGCGGTGGTCAAGCTTGCGAGCCGGTCGGTCGGAGGGGAGATGCTTCGTGGACAGCCAGACACGATCCCCGACCGCCAGAGGTGGAGTTGCTCGCCGGGAGCAGTCCGCGACCCTCTTGTAATCTTCCTTGGCTTTATTCAACGAGCGTTTGACCAGTTGGTGAACGGCCTGGAGCTCGGACAGGAATTCCTCTGCCACAGGAACAGGAGAGTCTAGGAGCGTGAGCGGGAAGAAACGGGGGTGGTAACCAAAGTTGGCGAGGAACGGAGAGGCGTGCGTGGAGGTGTGCTGAGAGTTGTTAAAAGCAAACTCGGCCACGGCAAGGTATTCCGCCCAGTTGTCCTGCTGCTGGTTGACAAAACAGCGCAGGTACTGTTCAAGGATGCCGATGACTTTTTCAGTGCCCCCGTCAGTCTCCGGATGATGCGCTGACGAGAGGCAGACTTGGACCTCCAGGGCCGCCATCAGACCCTTCCAGAACTGGGCCGTGAACTGGGCTCCCCGATCCGACACGACCCGATCCGGCAGACCATGCAGGCGGAAAACATGCTGGATAAACATGCGGGCCGTGGCACGAGCTGTCGGCAACCCGCGACAGGGGATGAAATGTGCCATTTTGGTCAGCATATCGACCACTACGAACACGGTCGTGAAGCCGGCGGACGGGGGCAAGTCCGTGAGGAAGTCCATAGAGACGGCCCCCCAGGGTCTCTCAGGCATCGGCAAGGGCTGCAGCAGGCCCGGCGGCGCTCCAGGGGCGTACTTGGCCTGGCGACAGCGAACACAAGACGTCACATAGGCCTGGACGTCATCACGGAGTCGGGGCCACCAAAAAGTCCGAGCCACCAGGTTCAGAGTCTTGAAAAGGCCGAAGTGGCCAGCCGCAGGGCTGTCGTGGCACTGCTGCAGGATCAGGCCACGGAGCGGACCGGCAGGAACGTAGAGCAGGTCCCGGAAACGGAGGAGGTCGTCCGAAAACGTCTAAGGGGACTCAGGCCCTATCTCCTGCCTCCGTTGTGCCGCGTAGGCGTCGTGTCGCTGCGCCTCCCGGATCTGTCCTCGGAGGTCCACGGGATCCTGGGTAGCTGCAAAGGACTCGACGGGCAGGACCGTCCGGGGTGGCAGCGGTTCCTGGGCTTGGGCGTATTCCGGCTTGCGGGACAGCGCGTCCGCCTGCTGATTCCGGCCACTCGGGATGTACGTAATGCGAAAATTGAAGCGGGAGAAAAAGAACGACCAGCGTATCTGGCGCTGGTTGAGCTTCCTGGCCGTCTGCAAGAACTCCAGGTTCTTATGGTCTGTGCGCACCTCCACTTGATGACGAGCCCCCTCGAGGTGGTGCCGCCAGGTCTCGAAAGCCGCCTTGATGGCCAGCAACTCCTTCTCCCAGATCGTATAATTGCGCTCCGACGAGGTTAATTTCCGGGAATAATAAGCGCAAGGGAAGAGATGGCCGCCATCTTCCCGGGTCTGGAGCAAGACGGCGCCCACGGCAATGTCGGAAGCGTCCGCCTCCACAACAAAAGGGCGGTGAGGGTCTGGGTGCTTGAGGATCGGCTCCTGCATGAAGGCATCCGTGGGGATCTTGAACGCCTCCTGTTCGGAATCGCCCCACCGGAAAGGGACTTGTTTCTGCAGGAGTCGAGTGAGAGGCGCGGTCAGAGTGGCGAACCCCGGGATGAAGGTCCTATAATAATTTGCGAACCCCAGGAGTCGCTGAACGTCCTTCACCCGGCGCGGGGGTTGCCAGGTTTTCAGGGCCTCGACCTTGCCCCGGTCCATGGCGATGCCTTCTGGCGAAATCCGATGGCCCAGGAAATCCACAGTCGTCTGAAAAAACTGGCATTTCTCTAATTTCGCGTATAGCTGGTGGTCTCTCAACCGCTGCAGGACTTGACGGATATGTTGGATGTGGCTGCTCCGGGACGTAGAATAAATCATAATATCGTCCAGGTACACGACAACGAACTGGTCCAGCAAATCTCTAAAGATGTCGTTCATGAAATGCTGGAACACAGCCGGAGCGTTGGTCAAGCCGAACGGCATGACCGTATACTCAAAATGACCGTAGCGGGTTCCGAACACCGTCTTCCACTCGTCCCCCTCACGAACACGCACCAAATTGTAAGCGCCACGTAAGTCCAATTTGGTGAAGATGGTCGCCGAGCGGAGGCGTTCCATCAACTCCGGGATGAGGGGCAACGGGTACTGGTTACGCACTGTGATGGCATTCAACTTGCGATAATCGCAGCACAGGCGCAAGTCCCCGGTTTTCTTCTTGACGAAGAGGACGGGGGCAGACAAGGGCGATGAGGAGGGTCGGATGAAACCCCTGGCCAGGTTTTTATCGATAAAGTCCCGCAGTGCGGCCAGTTCGGGTTCTGACATGGAATAGAGGCGGCCCACAGGGAGCGGAGCATTGGGAATCAGATCCACAGGGCAATCGTAGGGCCGGTGCGGGGGCAACTGGTCCGCCTCCTTTTCGCTAAACACATCAGCGAAGTCTGCAAACTCAGCTGGGAGTGAAATGTCCGGAGGGTCAGGTACCGCGCCCGCACAAACCTGGCGCGTATGGTCCACACACTGGAGACTCGGGAAGGCAATGAAGTTCTGGGACCATACAACCTGAGGGTCGTGGGTGCGCAGCCACGCCAGTCCGAGAACCAAAGGGAAATGGAGTCCCGACGTCACGTAAAACTGGATGGCCTCCTCGTGCCGTCCAATGCAAAGGCGCACCGGCTGCGTGATGGCCTTAATCGGACCGGACAGCAACACCCGGCCATCGATTGTTTCCACCC
Organism: Diadophis punctatus similis; assembly: GCA_023053685.1. Classification (NCBI taxonomy): domain Eukaryota; kingdom Metazoa; phylum Chordata; class Lepidosauria; order Squamata; family Dipsadidae; genus Diadophis; species Diadophis punctatus. Next base: position 8,162,734 of record JALIGW010000008.1, read on the forward strand.
TCATCGGCGGGTCCACGGGGCACAGGGAACGGCAAGATGCTGGGCGAACGCCTCGTCAATGAAATTGGTGGTTGCCCCGGAGTCCACCAAAGCTTGTGCGGAGACACCGCGGTCCCGGTGGTCAATAAAGACCTTGGTGTCCAAGAGCAGATGCCGCGGAGGACCGGGATCCACGTCAGCTGAGCCGGAGTCCTTCGGTGTGCATGCCCGACCCAGCGTCTCCGCTAGGCCGGGCGCTGGCCGTTTCCCGATGGCGATGGCTGGGACGGTGGAGCAGGACCAGAAGCGGTGGGCCCCCGACCCTTCCTAGGGCACGAGCGAGCGAAATGGCCCAGGTCGCCGCAATACAAACACAACCCCCCTGCCCTGCGTCTGTCCTTTTCCGCGCCGGTCAAGCGGGGCCGAACAGCGCCAAGGTCCATAGGCTCGTCACGGGGAGCCGGGGCCGACGGAAGTCCACGGGGAACAGGAGGTGCCTGAGCAGCGCGACGTGGAGCCAGAACAGCGGGGACGTCAGGTGGCGCGAGAGGCGCCGGAGCAGCACGGCGTGCGTTCCTCGCTTGCAACCGGGCATCAATTTTCAAGCAGAGCCGCACCAGTTCTTGGGTGGTTGCAGGAATGTCCACGCGTGCCAGCTCATCCTGGATGCTGTCTGCCAAGCCCTCCTGGAAGGCATCCAACAACGCTGCCTCATTCCAGGCCGAGTCTTGGCTGAGGAGACGGAACTCACTGATGTATTCCCTGAGTGGTCTCCGGCCTTGCCTCAGCTGCCTTAATTGCCTGCACGCTCTCTGGGCCTTAATTGGATCCGCGAACATCTCCTCCAAATGAGTGCAGAAACGCCCAAAGTCCTGGAGGAGGGGACTGTTCTGGACCAGTAGAGGGGTGGCCCAACGTGCTGCATTTCCAGACAGCAGGCTAATTACAAACCCCACCTTGTCCCGGTCGTGGGGGAAATCCTCTGGCCTCAGAGACATGAACAACTGGCACTGGCCCAGGAACGCCGGGAACATAGCCTCGTCACCATGGAACTTATCCGGCATGGCTATCGGGCAGCGTGTCCGTTGGGCTGGGGCCAACGCAGGAGCAGCTGCCAACTGATTTTGCTGCCTTGTTAACTGAGCGTTCATGATTGCCAGCTGCTGCCGAAGTTGAGCATTCTCGTCCTGAAGCTGCTCCATGATGCAATCTGGGCTTGTGTGTGGTCAGTTATGGCTGAGAACAAACTGTTGTGACCCAGCACCGCAACCCCCCAGAAACACACACACACAGTCGTTGGGAGGCAAACAAAAAGGTTCCTTTTACTAATAAAGTTTCTTAGTAAAACTCAGAGGGTTTAGAAGTCCAAAACAACACAAACGGAAAGTCTTCAGGAATAAGGTTCTTTGGGTTACGTGAGGGTTAAATAGCACACAGACAAAAGTTCAAAGCAAGACTCATTAATTCTTATCTGAACAACTTGGCTGGCTTCCCGGAATAAAGCTGGCAGAAGCTGGTGATAAGATTCCCAAACAGACGTAGAAACGAAACTCTGGATATGCTGCGGTCAGTGAATTGTTGTTCTCAGCAATGAGCACTAATTACCATGGCCTAATATAGCCACTGAAGGGCGTGGCCCAATTAGCCCTCACTGCTTCCTCCTATTGGACCGACGCTTACTCAGCCAGTCCTGTCTTCTGGCTGCTCTGCGTGCTCTGGCATTCAGCATGAGTTCTTCATCTCCTGATGAAGAACTCTGCTGCGCAGGTGCAGAAGGTCCTGGGAGCTCGTCCTGCTCTGGCACCGAGTCCTCATCACCAGCCGTCTCTGGTGCCAGGCACATAGGCTGGTACTGCTGCACCATGAGCGGCTCCGCGTCCTCCGGATCCTCCAGACTCGGCGCCGGACGCGGCCAAGGCACAACAGTATATATATATATATTCCATCTTTAATCCTTCTGTTTACGAACATTACTTCAATCAGAAAGTGAGATAAAGTATTATATCATAGTATGTGGGATAAACTACAGTTTGTTATATCGTTGCAAGAAGTTATACTATAATAGGTTTCTGTATTTTTTTTCTTTATTTAAAAATAATTCTGGCTTTAATTCAAGACTTCATGCTGTAATTTGTTCTATTATAATTTTAACCTTATTCCAAAATATTCTCACCTGAGGGCAAGTCCACCAAAAGGCATTTTGTCTTTTTCAAGCACCTCATTATATAGTTCTAATATTTTATCTTCTATAATGTCTTGGAATTTTTTGTATATCTCCAACAGAAGCCCGTCTGGCCCAGGTGATTTATTATTTTTTGTTTTTTAATGGCCTCTTTTAGTTCCCTAAGCGTAATTTCCCTATTAAGCATTTTTTGCTTTTCCTCCAGCAAGATTGGCAAAATTTGGCTATCTAAGTACGTCTTGATATCTTCTTCTTTGATTTCGTCTTGTCTATATAATATCTTGAAGAAGTCTTGGATAATCTTCTTCTTTTCTTCTATTCCATGATGCAGCTTCCCTTCTTCATTTTTGAGTTGTTGAATTGTTCTATTTGCTTTTTCTTTCCTTAATTTATGGGCCAACCATCTCCCAGATTTATTTGCATGTTCAAAATAATTTTGTTTCATCCTTTTGATATTGCGGCTTATTTCTTCTTGGGTAGCCAGATTGATCATATGTTTTGTTAACTCTTGCCTCTTTATGTTTGTTATTTAATGGTTCACTCTGCATTAATAGTTCTTGCTCTTTTAATTTTATATTCAATGTTTCCAATTTTTTTCTTTTTTTCTTTATTTTTCCTTGTTGTATAAGCGACTGTCAACCCTCTCACATATGCTTTCATTGTGTCCCACACATTTTGGGTTGATGTTTGTTCTTTAGTGTTTTCTTTGAAGAAATAGCCTAATTCTTTCTCTATCTTTTGGATCTATTCTTTTTCTTTTAAAATATTTTGGTTAAGTGTCCATCTAATTGTTCTCCTCTTTTTTCCTCTCCATTTTATTACCTCTGGGTTATGGTCAGCCCATTTATTAGGTAAGATGTCTATTATTTCTGTGTCCATTGTCAGCTCTGGATTCATCCATGCCATGTCTATTCGGGACCAGGATCTGTGAGGATTTGAGTAAAACGTGTACTGTTATTTCTGTGGATTTAGTTTTCTCCATATATCCCGTATGCCTAATTCTTTGGCCATATTTAAGTAAGTAATAGGGAGTTGTCTTCTTATTTTTTTTCCTGTTTGTACATTTATAGTCTAATTTGTTGTCTGCTATCGCGTTAAAATCTCCTACAATGCATAAATTATCCCATTTTATTTCTATTATTATTTTATGTAATTTAGAATAAAAAAAATTCTGTCTTTTGTTTGGTGCATATATCCCCACTAATAAAATTCATTTTCGTCCTGTTGTTATTTCAACAATTAGAATTCTACCTTCTTTGTCCGTATATATTAGTTTTGGATTTAGCCATTCTTTTGCATAGATTGCAATTCCTTTTTTTTTTTTTTTGTGCAAGTGCACAATATAGTTTCCCTAGTTTGGGGTATTCTAATAATTTTCCAAATTTCCTGTAACAAGTTTAGGGATGATTGTAATCCCTGCAAATTCATATTTAAACCCGCCTTATCTCCACTTAACATACTCTCCATCGATCTCTGTCCCGCTGGAGAGATTATAGAGGTTATTTATTTTTTGCTTCCTTTGGTTACAGTTGATGTCATCGTTGTCATTTGCAATAATTTAAACAAATTATTCCACTTTAACATATAATTTCAATTTTATCTGCTATATATAATATTTCTAATATCTAATGTCTAATATGTGTATATAACAATCTATCTCAGTAAGCTGATCAGTATTTTATACAAAGGTCTAGTCAATATAAAGGAATAAAACAAATATAGACACACTACGATTTCAACCTCTAGTAATATATAGTAATATATAGTAATGAAATAGTATGAAATTTATCTGTTTTACATTATAACTAGTAGTATATTAATATGTTATTATAGTAATTATATGTGGTAGGATCATACTAATAAAATATAGAGAAAAAATGGAATAATAAAGTGTTAAGGAGTGAGGATAAGAAAAAAAGGAAAAAAAACAAGAAGAGTTTTTAGAGTTCAGTATCCAATCTTCTTCTTCAATACTTTGTATCCTACTTCTCAAAACTTGCTTCCTTCTAATTTACCAAGAGTTGTCAAGATGTAGTCCTTCCTTTTTGCACTGTCACTGCCACTCACAGTTCTTTCTATCAGTCACTCTGCCTTTTCCGTCCTTCTGTCTCCCGGCTTTCTTTCTCCAAGTATCCACTCCAATACTCCTTCGCTCCTTCCTCTGGTTTCCCTCTTCTCTTTCTCCATCCAAAAATCACTTCCTCCGTCCCCTCTAGCACTTCCTCTTTCCAATCGCAACACTTACTTTGCCTTCTCCACACCGACTTGAATTCGCCGCTTTCCTATCTGTACCGGCACTCACTTTTCATATTTCCGCTTTCTGTATTCTTCCTCGCTGATAAAGAGGATTCTTTGTTTTCCTTTTTTTTATCCTCGATACGCTTCACTGCTGTCACTTCTCTGCTTTCTTCTGTTCGGGCTGATAGTCATGTCTTTGGATCGGCCATTAACAGGCCGATTTCTTTTGTACTCGATCTGAGGGCACCTCTCGCTCCGTTCGGGAGATCGCCTTTCTCCCTCAGAGCTCCAAGACCTCCCCTCTCCACAGGTGCTCTTCTCCAGAGCCAACCTTGCCTAAAATGGCCACAAAAGTACAAAAAACTGTGAGAACCGAGCGGATCTCCGCTATCTAGCTCGTACCGGCGTGACGTCAGCGGCGGAAGTCCTGGCTTTTCCAACTTTTATTACTGTATGATTTATATATCCTGGAGATTATTGGGGAATTATTCAGTATTGGAAGAATACATTGTAACAGTTTTCCTTTATGTAAATTCTATATTTAGTTCATAATTCTTCCCATTCTTGTTCTATGACGATGTCTTAAAAATCTGGATTTGTTTTGCCTTTGTATCATATCTAAATAAAAGTTTATATACAAACCATTACAAATGATGTCAATGCATTTTTCTTTAATATTCTTCTTTCCTTTTTAAGGTCTGATTTTTCTTTCAGTGATTTGTAAATACATCAGTGTTGATGTAGTCTGGCTTCATGCTGTGTTTTTAATCTGTTCATAGAGTCTGAATGAGCCATATCTGCATATGTAATTACATTTTTCTTTCTGTAATTGGCTATAATGAAAAGCATTTGAGGGAGAAGCTCAAGGTAAAATTTCTGTAATTGGCTATAATGAAAAGCATTTGAGGGAGAAGCTAAAGGTAAAATTATTCAGCTTATTAGTTCCTTTGTAGAATCCTATGTTTTTATCAAAATTTGTCTAATAATATGTTCTTTTGGATTTTATCCTCCTTTTTATATCATGAAGTGTCTATGAAGTTTATTGGCTAAGCCTGTTATTTCCAAAATTGCAATTCTACTATTGTGAAATATTATCCATTGTGTTCTCTATGGCAGGCAACTTCCTTCATATTACAATTAAAAATTTGGAAGGGCAAAACCACTTTTCTCTTTGGAGTCTTCATAGGATTTTTTGTTTGACCATATAATTTTTACTAATAGTTTCTTGCACTCTCATAGATTCTAATTAGAACTATTTGAATAAATAGTTTATTTTGGGTAATACATTCATTTTTATTATTACAATTGGTCCTAACCAAAATAACATGTTCCTCCATCTTTCACAATCTCAATGTCTATTCATATCAATGTCTAGTTATGGAACATTGATTTTGTATCCAAAATTGTCACCCTCTTAAGTAGACCAGGCAATAAACATGACAAGATGTACTGATTCTATTTTATAAGACTATATTAATGGAATCTAGAATTACAAATATACAATATTTGCTTTCATTTCAGACATTTTCTGCCAGTACTTCTAACAAGTTAACATATTTTTCGGAGTATAAGACGCACCTTTTTACCCCCCAAAAGAGGGTGAAAATTTGTGTGCGTCTTATACACTGAATGTAGCCCTACCCACCCGCCAGCCTCCACCCTTCGGAGGTTTTCGGCCTCCGCGTGTCACATTTTCGGCCGGTTCCAGCTGTTGCTGGATGCCGCCGCTGCCGCCCCCTGCCGCCATTGCTGACCGTCACCACCACCGCTGCCACCATTGCTGGCCCCCACCGCCGCCACCCCTGCCCGCCACTGCTGCCTGCCACTGTTGCTGGCTGCTGCCGCCACCGCTGCCATTGCTGGTCGCCGCCGCTGCTGCTGCTGGCCGCAGCCACCACCGCTACCACCATTGCTGGCTGCTGCTGCCACTACTGCCGCCCACTGCCGCTGCCACCACCACTGCTGCCCGGAACCGCTGCCGCCGCCACCGCCACTCACCCCGAAGCGAGCAGCCTGAAAGGTTTGAAGACCAACTTTCAAACTTGGCAAGTTTAAGACTTGTGGACTTCAACTCCCATTCCTGAGCTAGCATGACTGGAGGAGGAATTCTGAGAGTTGAAGTCCACTAGTTTTAAACTTGCCAAGTTTGAAGAGCCCTGGTTTAGGGGTTAGGGGTGCAAGGGTCTTCAAACTTGGCAAGTTTAAGATTTGTGGACTTCAACTCCCATTCCTGAGCTAGCATGACTGGAGGAGGAATTCTGGGAGTTGAAGTCCACAAGCCTTAAAGCTGTCAAGTTTAAAGTTTGTAAAAAGTGTATATGGTTGTAAAAAGTATACATGTTTGTAAAAAGTATATATGGTTGTAAGAAGTATACATGGTTGTAAAAAGTATTCTGCTACACTAGTATTTTTTTAAATAATATATTACTACACTATTTGGTTCAGAATACTTTTTCCCTTGTTTTTCTCCTCTAAAATCTAGGTGTGTCCTATACTGTGGTGCGTCCTATACTCCAAAAAATACGGTAAATAAAAGAAGTAAATAAAAAGAAGTGACTGAGCACTCTGAATGTATCTTGTTCATTCAGAGTTTCAGGGTGTACTTACAAATACAAAGGTTTCTATATAGATTTGCTTGAGTAAATGTTCACTCTGGCATGCACTTATATTCAGACTGAGACATTTTGGTAACAGCTTGCAACAGGGGCAGGTTGCTTGTTCTTCGTGCTACCGGTGCGCTGCGCGTGCATCGACACTCTGGCCCCAGAGTGGGGTGGGAATGGAGATTTTGCAATATCCTCCCCCAGGAGTGGGGAGGGAATAGGGATTTTTTAGTATCCTCCCCCTGGAGTGGGGTGGGAATGGAGATTTTGCAGTATCCTTCCCCTGCCACGCCCACCAAGCCACGCCCACAGAACCGGTAGGGAAAAATTTTGAATTTCACCCCTGCTTTAAGTCCACTGTACTTTTTCCTTGTTTCTATTTATTTTCCATCAAATGAGTCTTGCAGAACTGTTTCTAACTGAAGACAGTGTAGGATTCATTTCAAAAGGCTGCAGGAAAACTTAACAGCAAAGATAAATGGGGTTAATTTTCTTACTGCCTTCTGGGAGTAGTTCCTTCAAAATTTAATAGAGAAATTTCAGAATGTTCTAAACTGAACAACAGATAATAAAAGTGCCCAACTCATGATTTATAGCAAATTAGCAGAGTTAACAAAAGACAAGAAAAGAGTTTATTTGGACTTACCCTTGAACTGGCTGTGGATGAAAAAAAATGGTTTACCGGACCTGTTAACATTGCCAATACAAGAGGGAAACAATAGGGAGATTTGGAAGATTGGAGATACAGAAGGTGCTATATTGAAATAAAACAAAATAAAACTTTTGTCTATTGCATGAACGTGTTTGAGAGAAGAACCTAGCTGTTGCTATAACTGCAGGGAAGGTTATTTTCTCAGAAGTGATAATGTGCAAGAAAAAAAATCTTTATTTTTCCAAAAAGAAGATGTAACATGGCAAACAAAGACAATTTAAAATATCAGCCAAAAATATGAAAACATTCCCCCCTAAAGCTATCTATAACAGCATTTTTTATACTACTATGTGAAAATTAATTCATGTTTTGTGGAAGTGTTAGGAGTTACATGATTTTGTTGCTCTTCTAAGTAATAAACTGGATAGGGCAACAGATCTTAGCTGCAAAAATCCAGATAATCTCTATATTGCAAACAACACAATACTTTTTCCTATTAACTAGTGATTATCCAGATTTTTTTTCATCCAATCTGGCAGAATTAGAATTGGCAGACCATAATATTCAAAAGAGCATGAAGTAAATCTATTTATTATTTATTTATTTTGCTGTTCTTATATGCCGCCCTACTCCCTGGGGACTCAGGGCGGTGTACAACAGAGTATAAGAACAATATACAAAACAGTAGCAAAAACAATTTAAAACATTTAATTAATTAAAAGATTAAAAAGCCAAACAACACATTCATACCTGGGGGAGACCTAAGATGTTCATCGGTCACATCACCCCGCCTGCAGGAAGAGCCTGTCTTAATAGTTTTCCGGAAGGCCAGCAAGGTGGGGATAGATCAGATCTCTGAGGGTAGTTGGTTCCAGAGAACTGGAGCCCCCACAGAGAAGCTCTCCCCCTTGGTCCTGCCAACCGACATTGTTTGGCTGAAGGGACCTGGAGGAGACTGACTCTGTGGGACCTAATTGGTCGTAGGGATGTATGAGGTAGGATGCGGTCCTGGAGATAACCTGGTCCTAAGCCATGTAGGGCTTTAAAGATGATAATCAACACCTTGAATTGCACCTGGAGACCAATGGGCAACCAATGCAGCTGGCGGAGAATGGGTGTTACATGGGTGTATCTGGGGACACCCACCACAGCTCACGCAGCCGCATTTTGCACCAGTTGCAGTCTCCGAATACTTTTCAAGGGTAGCCCCATGTAAAGCGCATTACAGTAGTCCAAATGAGAGGTGACAAGGGCATGAGTGACCGTGAGTAAAGCCTCCTTCTCTAAATATGGTCGCAATTGGTGCACCAGGCGAACCTGTGCAAAGGCGCCCCTAGCCACAGCTGTAAGATGTTGGTCTAATTTTAGCTGTGGATCTAGGAGCACCCCCAAATTGCGAACCCGGTCCGAGGGAGATAGTTTGTCTTTCCCGAAGACCAAGGAGGGACAGTCGGTATAATCCTTAGGAGGCAGCATCCACAACCACTCAGTCTTGTCAGGGTTGAGCTTGAGCCTGTTCCTTCCCATCCAGATCCTAACATCGTCCAGGCACATCACATCCACTGCCTCCCTGAATTGCGACGGGGTGGAGATGTACAGCTGGGTGTCATCAGCGTACTGTTGAAAACTCACCCCATGTCGACGAATGATCTCCCCCAATGGTTTCATGTAAATGTTAAACAGGATGGGCGAGAGGACGGAAATCCTGAGTTTTTTCATGGGAGGGAACAATAAAGTCAAGTAATACTGAAACAAGCATTGCACTGTTGTGATATATGGTAAATTCTATTCATATTGTATAAACCATGACATTATACACAAATGCACACATAAAGAGTAGAGCTTGCATCATAGCCTCCAGAATAATAGCAATAGCACTTATTTATTTATTTATTTATTTATTTATTTATTTATTTATTTAGTGACATTTATATACCGCCTCACAGTGCAAGCACTCTCTAAGTGGTTTACACCAGTAAGCAATGTATATTTATATTGCCCCCAACAATCTGGGTCCTCATTTTACCTACCTCGGAAGGATGTAGACTTATATACTGCTTTACAGTGCTTTACAGCCCTCTCTAAGCAGTTTACAGAGTCAGCATATTGCCCTCAACAATTTGAGTCCTCATTTTACCGACCTCGGAAAGATGGAAGGCTGAGTCAATCTTGAGCCTGGTGGGATTTAAACTGCCAAATTGCAGGCAGCCGGCAGGCAGCAGAAGTAGGCTGCATTACTGCACTCTAACCACTGCGCCACCGTATTGTAGAGATTCTTCCAAGTAACTTACTGTATCTTTCTCATCAAACTGGCAGATGTAAAAGTTTTAGCAAATCCATTCCCAGCTATCCCAAAATAATATTCAACTCTGAGTGCATTTGAGGTTGCAAATTGTATTAGTTATCCCCAAGTGTCCTTTTCACTTCCCTGATGAACAGAAAGCAAGTTTTTCCCCATTCTCAAGTATTCGACAACTGACACTGAAAGCATTGGCATCTGATGTCACAAATATCTCTGTAGATGCCTCAAACTGATGGCAATGTAGCATTTCTTCAACATCACCCCACTTTTTAAAAAAGTCCTAGATGATTTCTCATCTGTTTTCATGAATTGTTTCATATTCTTCTCCACCTCAGAATATTAAAGTAAGTAGAAAAAACATTTATTTGTATGTTTGTCTTTTTTTAATGTTTATATCTCAATAAAAATTATTTTTTTAAAAAAAGAAAAAACATTTATTTGTAACCATGTTTTAGCAAAATACACATATAAAATAAAGCAATTATATTGGTTGTAGATTCCTTCTAATATTAACAGTACTTCTTGTCAGGATGTCCTTACATATCTTTCTTGCTGCCATTGCAAACAATACAACCTATTTTGATACATGTTTGTCTTCATCAGACAGCATTTTTCTTTTAAATTAGATTGATTCAATTGAATTAACAAGGGCATAATAAATCTAGTTCTGGGTTTCTGACAGTTTGCAATACAGTTAGCAATGGGTCAAATCTTGTAATTTGACCTGTAAATGCATAAACATAGTGCAGTTGGTAGCTCTCTATATCTTCCATCCAAATAAGATAATGGCATTGTTTGAAAGCAAACTTCTGTAAAAGCTTGTCTCACACAACAGCTGTAAATAATGTGACATTTTTTGTCCTTTTTTAAAGAATTGGTATCACTTAACCTAAGCGTACACACCTGCTCTCTCTCTCTCTCTCTTGTCTTTTACTAAAGAATATTAAAGAATACTAACATCAAGAATGGTTCAGCAACTTTGGATTAGTTCCATGGTTTTTCTTCTTTAATGTTGCTAAAATGGTAATAGCCTATTAGAAAGTGTGCTACTGGAATCAAAGGAACTAAGGAGACTGCACCAAGGCTATTGTTATTTTGTCCATTATTGTTTACTCTGACACAATTTCTCCAGTGTTTCAGGTAGAAATTTTTCCTATTACTTCCTAACATTTTAAACTAAAAACACTGGAACTCAAATTTAGAATCGTCTTGCATTACAGAACTTTATTCTGCTATTAAGCATGGTCTTCCTGGACAGCATATTACATATGTATGTATTCATGAGCGACACAACTTTATATGAGGAAGATAGGCTAATGAAGAAAAATTATACTAAAATATGCAAATTATGAAACCATTTAAGTTCTTAGTGTAAAAACCATTTGTAGAATTCTTGTTGATTGCGGTGGTTTTTCAATTTCCATATAATTAACAATAAAATAATAAAATGATTTCCCTGCCCTCCAATATGCATATAGTACTGAAATAATAAAGATCACAAGGGGTAAGGAGCAGCAATAATTATTGAAGTGGAAATATGGCAAGATCTATTTAGCTCTTATACTCAGAATAACATATCAAGGTCTTTAATTTTATGCTTTAATTTTTGTTCTGGTCTCAGTTCAAAAGCCAAAACGGATCTCAGAAGATGAAATTATTCCCTTTCCTGGCAACATTTTTTTTGTCTTTGTTTAAACATACCTATATCTGAATGATTTCTGTTGACATATCTGAGGAACAGCAATGGGGGGGGGGGGAATACAGCAAGAGATCAAATTTTAAAGGGGTTGTAATGTGGGCGTAGTAAATCAGGCGAAGAGCCAAAACTTCCAGCTAACTCTTGTTTATTTAAGAAAAGGATTCATTATAAACCAACATCCTGTTCTCGGCTGACAAAACCCTTTTAAAGGCACTGTCAGCCAATTAATCAATATCATTAAAATACGTCTCGCACTTGCGCAGCAGGAGGATAAGTCTCTGCTCGCGCCTGCGCAGATATAACAGGGGTCATTCCACAAAAGCACAATCCATTGTTGAGAATGATTTTTGCTATTATTTAAATAATTCATTGTAGTTTATAATGAAGTAATTATAAAATATAAAAAACAATAAAAACAAAATCAGGCAGGCATCTATTAAAATCAACCCCCTTTAACCAAGACAGCATTAATTTCCAAAGGCCTACAGACCATTATTAGGAGCTTAAAGAATACTTCCAGGAAAACTGCTGGTAAGATGTCCAATAGGATGGGGGTTCCATACTTCTTACCTTGTGAAGGTAAGGGACATACAGTAAATCATCTCCAGTTGAGAGAAGGTCTCTTCAATTCGGAAGATACTTAAGAGATCAACCATGAGGGATTTTATCTTAAAGCTATCACTTGAATTGTATCTTGTACCCTGTTGCAAGCAATGTAATCCCTGCAGTGTCAGTGTAGATGGCTGAAACAATTGTCATCTGCTGATTTATTTGTATTATAAAACTCATTACATGTAGGATTATAAGAATTTATAAGTGATAAGGCCATCACGCAATATTGTCAGGGCATCCTGATTCAGGTAGGGCTACAATTGATGCATCAGTGAAAGCTGGGCAAGGCTCACCTGGCTACAGCCTTCACGTCCAAGCAGTAGCCCTGAATCCAGGAGAACTTCCAAGTCATAGACTTCCCTTCAGAGTGAGCACTATCCCGGTTAGAATTAGGACTGGAGCAAACTGACAAAATACCTGGGGTACATGAAAAAGCAATTTGTTCTTATTAGAATAATCCACAGGCTCCAAGGATCAGGTTGAGACTTTCACAGCATCTCCAGCCCAGGATGGGAATATATAACTGGGCATTGCAACCATAGTAATTATACTTTACCCCAGAAAAAACCTCTGCCAGTATTTTCATGTGGATGTTAATAGTAAGAGTGAAGGCAATAATTCTCTGAAATGGGGATAATGCTAACATAGTTGTATTTCATGATACTAATTATGTAACTGCGATTTACTTCATGGAGGATTCCATAGCTTTTGCAAGTAAATTGGAAATTATATTGACACAATAGATGAGACTGCATGAATTTGTTCTGGCCTTTACAGACTGCTGCATGGGTTACAGCATTAATGATCCTGATGTTGAACTGCTGAACTGCTACTTTGAAATGTTAATTTGTTTTCTGTGAATGAAATATTCACATGAAGAAGGATCAAACAATTTTATGTTTTTTTAATTCATCCAATATCACCACAGGAACTATTGCTATGTTCTTTGTACGCTACTTCTGCCTAAGATTTTTCTCTGTTGGAGAGGAGAGTCAATTGAACCTCTTATATTCTTTTGAAAGCTGCATCAAAAGCTAGCCTCCAAAACAAAAAAAGCCTAGTGTATTACATTTAATTAATATGAATTGAAGTTGCATGAAGTTGCATTTTCTTTGATCCAAGGCTATTCTACATGCACTTTAAAAATATCAATTTAAAAAGGCACAATCCAGAGAATAGCATAGCTAACTAACTGCATAAGTAAAGTGAATTTCTCAGACAAGATGATTACTAAGCATGGGAAATAGTTTTGAAACTCAAGAACCTGCCGTTTAATTCTGTGCATATACTGCTTGTTCAACAATAAAGATTATACATAGCTTCAATACAAGATTCTGCACTGTACCAATCCATGATTTGTGAGGAAACGAATATAAAACCAGGACACTAAATTCAGCTATATATGTCACTCCCAAAAGAATGACTTTGAATTTCTAATTGTGACTAAGTCTATGTTGCTTCAGATTCTAATTCACGTTATGGAATCACAAGTATAGTCATTATGCATCTATGAAGGAAAACAATGCAGAAGTAAGATTTCACATGCTTATACCTCTCAAGTGATTAAATGTATGAATTCAAAAAAAATTCCAGAGAACATCTAATAGTCACAAATATGAAGACTCATAGCTGAAATTTCTAAAAGTTAATTGACAAATGCTTGTAATTTACTTCTTGTTTCTGAAGGATTTGAATATTATACATTCAGTATTTTCTGCAATAATAGGATATTATACTGATTTTGTTTCTAAAGACAAGGCCATGCATTTGATGCAAGAAAGAAAGGAAATAATTTGAGCTTTAAAATAAATATGTTATTATGTAACATATATTAGAAAAGGAAGGGAGGAAGAGACGGAGGGAGGGCAATTAGTTTTGTTCAATTCCATCCGTTTGTTATTAAAAATTATTTCTGGCTTGGAGCCTCAATGCATTTGTTCCCAAATCCTAATGGATATGAAAGTTTGGAAATAGCAATAGCATCATGTGGATGTTAATGTATACAAAAGTGCTAAAGTTGAATCAATTGTCAAGTACTTAATTTACTCCAAAGTAATTTAAAGTTGGTTTTAACTATAACTAAAAAAAGAATGGCTCAAAAATAATTATATTACAAGGAGCCCAACTTACCTGCAAAAGGATTTACTGGTTGCAGTGTGAGCTTTCTTGTATAGAAATCAATAACCAATCCATTTAGTAACCTTAAACAATACTTTACTTAGTAAGAGTTAACATAGACCAGTAAAACACATTTAATAATCAAATAAATATAATGATTCATTGCACAGTCAACTAGATATTCATAATGGATTTGGCTTTTTGTCCATCTATCAAGCTCTTCTCAAGGACCGGGCATAAGCAGGTGTGGATGTCTGATGATCTTAAAGATATTGTTGTAGGATTTAAGCTGTTCTGAGCAAAGTTGCTTTTGGCAATTGGCTAATGGTGATATTCTTAATGGCGATGGTGTTGAAGTGTTGCTTCTGTTGTTTTGGGAATGCACCCAAAGTGCCTGTTGCTTGCTTTCTGTAGTCATTCTGTTTCTACTTGCAGGTCTTTATAATTTGTTATCTTCTCCAGTTCTTTCTCTTTTATTCTGTTGTCTTCGGGTAATGCTACATCCACTATCCAGACTTATTTGTCTTTCTTACTGGGATGTTATATGACAGGTGCCTATTTGTTTGAATTCAAAGTTCCAGAGCACTTTAACTTACAGTATATTAGGAGCAGTGGTCTCCCTGTCTCCTGTACAATTAGAAAACAAGCTAAAAAAGATTGAGGCATGAAAAATTTTGGATATAAAAGTAAGGAAAGATAAAACAACCTCAATAAGGTTGGCACTTTGAAATGCATGAGTTCCTATAAGCGTATCTTCCAAATTGCCAAATATTTGAACACAGAAATGTTTAAACAGGGTAGTATTTACTCAAGCAAAATTCATTAAACCAACTCACAATATTTTTTTAGGCTCACTTATTTTTCTGTTCAATCCATATTCATTCACACCCATTGTCCTATCTTCTTTTGTTTACTGCACACATTTTTAAGTGACCCATATCTATTCAAATAAGTTTTCAATTTATTTTTATTTTTCTCCTGACATACCCTATTCTCGCTTATTTAAAACACTGATATAAAGCATGCCGTTACATATTAATTTCTTCTTTCAACAATATTCATTACTACACCACAGGCCACATACTATGTACAGTTTTTCTACCAGCATTTACATTTCTTAAAAAGTTTCCATACTTTTCTGTATCTTTAATAATCATTTTACAAAATTACAGAAAATTCATATACTTTAATTTATTATTATTTATAAGTACTTATATAAATAAATATTACAAAACAAGTGAACAATGACGTTACATTTTCAGATTCCTACTGTCAAGACTGACTCATACTTTCACCTACATTTTGCTTTGCTCACAGCTTGACCATAACAGGGGGTGGTGGTGGATGGAATGCAAGAGTGGGAATATGGTATTCAAACATCCGTCAGCTTCCATGAGACATTGCTGGCACTCAAGGACACACTGAATAGATGTCCCAGTATGGCTGGCTGGTTCCCATAACAAAATGAAGAAACTTCCGGTTAATGTTGTGGCGGTACAGACACAGAGGAATGGGTCTCTGCGTTCCCTGTGCTGAATGCTTCCTGTTTGTGTGCTCCTGAGGGAGCCTAAGCCACCCTGTGGGGGCGGTGAAGCAAAGAGGGGCACCCTGTGAGGTCGGGAAGAGTCACAACTCTCCTGTATGACCCAGGGTTTTTTCCCTTCTCAGCCATGGCAAGAAGAAGAAGCACCCCAAAGATGGCTGCTGCAAAGCTGGGACAGCCGAAGAACAACAGCTAAGACTGGTGCTGGAGAGAAGAAGGTGAGCAGTGCTGGAACTGGGGGAGAGGATTTTTATTTCTCTTTAAACCCAACCCTAAGAAACAATTCAGAATCACTAGCTCAGAAATATGTGTTAAAGCGGCATTTAAGCATTTTAGGGGCACTCTGAAAAAATACCTAACTAAATGAAGAGTGCAGGAAAGTAAATAATAGACTTTGAAATAAATTGAAAATTGAACTCCCAAACTGGGAAGAAGCAGTACTGGGAAGGTATTTTTAAACATTGGAATTACTTCTTCAAACTTATTCTACTTTTACAAGTGTTTTTTAAACTAAAATAACAATGGACTAGTAAACTGAAATCTAAGTGGAGAGTGTCACCTGCTGACAAAAAGGAAAATTACAAGCCTTCTACTTATATGAATGACAGTGAAAGTGAAATTATCTTTAGCTATTTTATGAGTACTGAAGATCCAAATATGAAAATGAGGAAGTGATTCAATTAAAGAGACATTGGAATATTATACTAGAGGATTGAATTTGTAAAGAGGACATAAAGGGATTCTTGAAAACCTCTGGGATCATTTAAATGGAACTGATTGTTAACCATGAGACACAAAGAACTGTAACTAGTGTACTCCTTGAAGGGTAATTCAAAGATTGAATAAATAGTGCTTGGACTGTTGGATAAAAATAAAATTTAAAAATATGATATTTAAAAGGGAAGAAATGAGGGGAATTGCACAGGAGATGGATTTACTCTTTCAAAATACAAAAGACATTATGGATAAAGGATTTAAGGAGATTATGGGGGGAAATGGAAAATACTATACAAGGGATGATGAATACAGACCAAGACGCCCAGGAAAGGAAGGAGTCACAAGAAGAAATGAAGAAGGAAGAGGACAAAGAGGAGATAACAATGAAAATAATAGTGACTGATGAATTAAACCAGGGAAAAAACATACTAAAAGAATTGGAAGATATGTGTGAAATGAAGGCAGGGGCCTGGATAGAAATCTTAGAAATTAGGCAATGGAAGAGGATAAAGGTGGGGAGAACACCCAGATTGGACATCCAAGAAATAGACATAGATAGAGATTTAAGAGAGGAACTTGGGAGGCAAGTCAAAAAAAAAAGTATAGCAATGAAGTATTGAAGCGGACAAGAGACGATGGATAGATGATTCTTTTTGTTTATTGTTGTTCTGATTTCCTTTCCTTCTTCCCCTCTTTCTTTTAAAGCATAGCAATTAAAGCATGACGCGGACAAGAGGTAATGGATGGATGATTCCTTCTTTTTTCTCTTTTTTCTTGTGGTTGTTATTTTGAGTTGCTTCTACCCCTTCCCTCTCTATTCTTTTTTTAATCTTTTTTTTTCCTTTAGGCAGGTGACATGACTAGAAGTTAGACAAGAAAGAAAGAAAAAGTTCTGTAATAAAGGGTGACATGATTAAATGCTAGAGTAAGTGTTAGAAATAAGGGGAATATTAATGCACACAATTTTATTTTATAAAATAAAAGTAAGAAGAAGAAAATGTGGACTAATTGAATAATGATAGATTATAACCTAACATAGATGTGTATTGCTATTAGAAATACATAAGCTGAATAGAATGTAATAATTATGTTTAATTTGATCATTTTTATTTGTATTAGAATGTATGGTGCCCAGGTGCCACACTGTTCACACATTGATTTGATATTTTTATATAAAATAAAATAAAAACTTGGGGAGGGGACAAAATGAACAAAAATGATTGGTGGACCTATTGGACTGTGGGTGGCCCATAGGGAAAAGAGTGAATTAATTACACTTGCTTTGGCATGGGAAAGCCAGAGCTGGTTTCGCTTCTTCTGTGCCAATGTGGTTTATTCAGTAAAGTTTTATACTCTTGGTAAAATAATGTCCCAGAAATTTGTTTTTCTGGATTGGTCAACTAGACAGTTGACATCTACACAATAATAAGATGATGACAGTGGCAATGATGCTCAGTGGCAATGATGAATAGATAGAAAAAGAGTAAACAGAGAAAGGGGTGAAACATTCTGCTCATTACTTTGCTAGTAAACCCATCTTATGAAAGCTAGTTATGGGGAAAATGGGATGGGCAAAAAAGGATATGAATAACCAGCTCAGCCATCTTTACCAAGTAAGAGAAGGATTAATTTCCTTAATAAGAATTCTGATTTAAAGGTAGGCCGTTTAGTCCTTCTTTTCATTTCATCACATTTCCCATATGGGATTTTCTGCTTAAATGCTGTTGAAATTTGGCAACTGCCTACTATTTTCATGTTAATATGACATTGAAGAAAGAAATAGTGAGAAAAGCATAGCTCACCAGATGATCTGACCTTTTAGGTCTCTCTTATAAATATTAGAGCATTTACATATTCTTGTGTCTCTTGGCTTCGTTTGAAGGTAAGGAAGGTGGTCTTGACAAAATTGTACAGAAATCATTATGTAGGCAAAAGGAAAGAAACATTTATTGTTCTAAAGATAACATTCTGAATTAGCTCATGTCCTCACCTCCCTGATTCACTAGAACAAGGGTCTGCAACTTGCGGCTCCGGAGCCACATGCGGCTCTTTGGGCCCTCTGCTGTGGCTCCCTGTCACCCTGTCGCAGCAGAGGGATGAAAGAGCCATCATCCTGTCATGGCAGTGGCATGGCTGGAGCCTTAGCGCAGGAATGAAACACCCCTCTACTTGCCTTTGCGCAGCAACAGCATTCCACCTTTGTTGTGGTACATTTGTTGTTGCCGCCAGCAAAGAGGGCTGGGAGAGAACAGCGGGGATGGATTTTGCAGGGTGTGGGCCATCCCCCAAGCCTGGCCTTCCTCCTCCCTTGTTGGTGGGACCAAGAGAAAGAAGGGGGTGGCATGGGGAAGCGCTCCCCTCTCTTGCCGAGCACAGAGCACAACAGCCCAGTGAAGAGGAGATGGCCCAGCAGAAGTGGCCCCATTGGCGAGTTGGACAGCAGAGAGGCCTGGCCCGGCTCTCACAGCGGAATGCTGTTCGCCGCCTTTGAAACGCCGCCTTTGAAACGCTTTCTGTTTTATGTTCCTACCCCAGGCAGTGATGGTTGGGACCCTGGGAAGGAAGCAGAGGCATCAGGGCTGCTTCCCCCCCTCAGCAAGCCAGGCCTGGAGGAGCGCAGAGAGTTGCAGGTGAGCACCAGAGGGTCAGAAGACGTGCTCCAAAGTCACCCTGACATGTGTTTCCAGCGCGCACTTCTCTGTCCCGAAGTAGGATTGAGTGGGGAGAAGGGAGCAGGGGGAAGGGTAGGAGGGAAGGAGAAGCCCGGCTAGCTTTCCTTTGGTGTGAAGCGGGGGAAGACCCAATATCCCCTCCATGGCCTGCCCGCTGCTCTTGCAGCACCTGTGGCGGGGCTGGGAGGGTGCACACTAGAGGAGGAGGGGGAGGAGGGGGAGGGAAGCCTCCATCGTGGGTTGTGCTCATTCCTCAGCCAGCCCGGATTTCTAAAGAAAGAAGAAAGAAAAAACGGGTAGCGAAAAGCCCCAAGAGAGCATGCAGGGCTTTCTGAGAGAGTGAGAAGAGACACAGAGACAGGGAGCAAGAGAGAGTAAGATACACACACACACACATACACACAGAGAGACATAGAAACACACAGAGAGAGGGGGAGACAGAGAGAAAAAGAGAAAGAGATGAGAGAAAGAAAGAGAGAGAAAGAAAGAAAGAGAGAGAAATGAGAGAGAGGGTGATAGGGAGATAAAAAAAGACAGAAATGAGAGAAAGAGAAAGATGAGAAGGAGGGAGGGAGAGGGAGATAGAGAAAAAGAGAGATGAGAGAAAGAGAGATGAGAGAGGGAGATAGAGAGGGAGATGAAAGTGAGGGAGGGAGCAAGATGAGAGAGACAGAAAGAGGGAAATACCTCTTTCCCATAGAAAATAAAACACGGGGAGCCACAAAACCTGGGTAGGTGTGGCTGGGGAGTCATATGACTGGATGGGATTGAGTGACGTCAAGTTGGCCATGCCCACCCAGGTTTTGTGCTCCCGTTGTTTTGTTTTCTGTGGGAAACGGGCCCAAGTGGCTCTTTGAGTGTTTAAAGTTGCAGACCCCTGCACTAGAATAAGGAGAATAAAGAGCTTGTCTTTTAGAAGTTGTGGATGCTCGATCAGTGGAAGTATTTAAGAAGAGACTGGACAGTCATTTGTCTGAAATGGTATAGAGTCTTCTGCTTGAACAGGGGGTTGGACTAGAAGACCTTCAATGTTCCTTCCAATTCTGTTATTCTGTTATTCTAATTAGGATAGGAAAGGGAAAAAAATAACAAAAATAATCAGGCCTTTAAGAATTTCATAACCAGCAATATATATTTCTATATATCATTCAAGGTGATGGGAACTGCAACAGGAAGAAAATAATATCTCTTCCAAGATCTTCAAAGTTTTGGCTACATTTAACACATCATATGTGTACCTTATTTTGTCAATCTTCCAGTCATTTTTCCAAACAGCTCTGAAATGCTGGAAAGTATTGAATAGTCCCAAATGGATTCTCAGTTATTCATGCAGTTTCCAGGTATTATTGAATTTATTAATCCAAAATACCAAGGATTTTCATCTAACCTCTCAGAATGTTCTAAATTCTGGATGTGTGTTATTAAGGTATCATCATTTTTAAAATAATTAATGGGTAGACTCATCATATCATCTTTTTACTACAGGAGACATGAAATAAATAAATCCCTTATTTCTTATCATTCAGGCATTTTTTTTAAAAAAATCTCAATACAAAGTATGAAATATATAATGTTACAATTCTCTTTATTGCTTGATATCCTCTTTAGACTTAATGCATCTTACATTTGAGTCATGTTAAGTGATGATGTGTCAATAATTATGATGCATTTTCCTGATGCATTTTTGCTAATATTCTGTGAGGGATTGGGATCCAGTTCCTTGCTCAAATACAACAATATTTTCACGCTTCTACACTATCTCCCACCCATAGATATGGATGAGAATATTTTCTCAGAAAAGACACATATTAAAACAAAAATGCAGAACATTTCTAAGTATCACTAATGACATTGTCAAAAAGCTTCTAATATTAAAAAAATAAAATTTGAAGTATGGATTTATAAATGCTAATGTTATCACTTTTCATATTTTTATGAATGGACAAGTTGTTGAACTGATGCTGTAATATTATCTTCCTATTATCATGTTGAAGGTCTCTCACAAATAATTTAACTACGGGGGAAAATGTTTAAATCTACAAAAACCTTCAAAAAATGTATTTATAATACATTTCAACATAGCCTACTCAACTTTGGCTACTGTGTGTAGCCATGTCTGAAATGGTAGACAGTACTGATTCCTTCCTAAGCTCACAAAATGTGTACTTGACAATCATAAGTCATGGATACTGTGTTAATTTACAATTTACTTTGTATCATTTCATTTTGTTTCTATGAATGAGCATAATTTAATAGTGAAGATCTTGTTTGGCTAAATACAATACCCAGAAATCACATGAAAATCAATTTCCTATTGTAAGGTAAAGGTAAAGGTTCCCCTTGCACATACATGCTAGTCGTTCCTGACTCTAGGGGACAGTGCTCATCTCCATTTCTAAGCCGAAGACCCAGCACTGTCTGATGACGATTCCATGGTCATGACTAAATGCTGAAGGCACACGGAATGCTATTACCTTCCCACCAAGGTTGTCCCTATTTTTCTACTTGCATTTTTACATGTTTTCAAACTGCTAGGTTGGCAGAAGCTGGGGCAAGTAACGGGAGCTCACTCCTTTATGCGGCGCTGGGGATTTGAACTGTCGAGCTTTCTGATTGAGAATAGAATATAACTTTATTATGGTCATAGACCAGCAATAAACATCACTGTTTACAATATATTAAAAAGTAGTACTGACATTAATAGTCAAGCTCAGCATCTTAGCCACTGAGCCACTACATCCCCATTGTAAAGTAGGAAAGCCTAAAGATCTAAATAACCTGAGAACCTCAGAAGAATACCATGTGTTAAGGTGTGTGCAGAGCAACCCTTGAGTTATCAAGGACATGCACATAGAAACAGGATATTGCAGTAGATATGAGTAATTATCCACTCACACACAGAGATACGTTAAAGTGCATATAGTGTTTACTTTTAGAAATAGCACAGTCCAAATAAACAGTCCAGGTCATACAAGTTCAAATCAGTCAATATCTAGAAGTACAATAATCTTCTTACCAGCTTGTCTTTGTCATACACATTCAACAAAGATATTACAACTTACAAACATCAGAATATCAGAGAGTAACAGAGCATAACACAGAGATCACTATCAAGTCAAAGAGTCAATCAGAGAATGAAACAACAGAAAGAATAAGCAATGATCTCTAGCTCCTTCTTATGGCAAGTTGCAACACTACAGCCAATCAGAACATAGCATACATTTTAAAGCTATATTACATCAATATATACAGACCTACATTGTTAGCTTGTTTATATATTGCCAACCCAACCATTTAGACAGAGTACTAACACCATGTCTTGTGTATTTATTTAACAAATTCATATAGCATAAAATGCAACTCCTACAGAGAACTAATAAAGCTATTTCTAATTTACCTTTGGCTTCATCACAAATGTTAGCTCCCAAATGTTAGCTCCCAAATTAGTTCCCAAGGATTACAGCAATATCACCTAATCTTCTCATTCTCTTGGGTTTAGAGTTGATCTTCCTTGAAAGCCTTGCTCATTGTTAATGGAAAAAAGTATGGCATAAGGTAAGAGAAATTGGTGAAGACATTAAGTGGTAAACTTTTCAAATGACTTATTTGCAATGCTCTTATTTAAAACCAAATAATTATTGAAATACTTTTGTAGAACAATTGGCTCAGAAGGGCAAGTAATATATCCACATCTGAGAATCACTGGATGACAAAGCATTGAACTAGTGACCAGACCACTAACCGCAGATTTATTGAAATTTATGCTATTCTCCTGAAAGCATTACCACGTCTGGCCTGTAACAATATGGATAACCATTAGATTGAAGCCAAAAGACATGAAGAAAGGAATAAAATGCAAACATACCTAATCCCAAAATTTCAATTTTAACAAGCATCAAGGTAAACGTTTTTTAGAAAATTTTTAATATTAGGAAAGACATCTTAGCAGCAAATCTATAATAATGACAAATATAACACACATGCATCATGATGAAATAATGTAAATTAATAAAGGAACTAAATAATAGAATAGATCATAAGAAGGGTCTAGGACCTTCAGTCTCCCACTCTTCGCCGTGTCTCCTTCGCCACCAGCCACCTGCCTCAGTCCATTCACAGCCAGCTTTCCTCCTCTGCTGGCCCTTCCCCAGCAATTCTCCCTGGCCAATGCGCTTCTGGCCCTTCACTCCTTGTCCTTTGGCTTGGCCCATTCGTCAAGACACCGTTTGTCCCGGGAGTTTCACTCCACGTGGCAAAAAGCTGCCAGCCAATTGACAACAATGGGGCTGGGAATGGTGACCAAGGGGGCTGGAAGGGGGGTGCAATTGGTGACAGGTTATGGAAGAGAGAAATGGGGGGCAGGCAGGCAAACACTGCTTGTGCATGGCTCATGCTGTTACTGGAAAGATGAATTAGGCAAATTCTGCTTGTGCATTGTTGCTGGGGGGCTGGGGGGCAGCAGGGCATCGGCGGTAAACACAGCTGTGGCCTGTGTGTGTGGTGGGTCAAATGGCATAGCGTGCAATGGGTGTGGGCAACTGAACTGCCCATTCAGGCAGCACAAAAGCAGGCAAACACTGTCTGCATGCACCTCCTAGTGGTACGGCATGGTAGAAAGTGATGGTGTGGTGTTGGGGTCAGTCAAACTGCTCATTCAGTATCAGGCAGGCAGGATCAGGGGCAGGAGGGAGGCAGCAGTCAAACTGCCCATTAGGTGTCAGGCTGGAGTCCAGGTGCAGAGGCAATGGTGGGGATGAAAATGAGAAGGCGAAAATGGGAAGCCGCCTCGGGCAATGGGCAGGCAGCAGTGAGAGGGGGCTTCCCAATTTGACCTCTCACATCCGTTGTCTCTGTGCCTAGATTCTTGCTTAACACTGAATGGGCAGTTCCCCCCCCCCATTGCGCACCACACCATTTGACCCATTACACACACACCCCGCCAGCAGCCGTGTTTACCATCAAAGCCCTACTGCCTCCCCCAACCTCCCAGGAGTAGTGTGCAAGCAGTTTTTGCCTGCTTCCTCCTCCCAGCAGCAGCACCAGCCATATGCAGACAGTGTTTGCCTGCGCCCCTCCCAGACCCCCAGGAGCAGCGTTTAAGCAGGAGCATGAGGCGTATACGCAGGCAGTGTTTGCCTGCAGCACTCCCAGCACTCCAGGAGCAATATGCAGCAGCATTTTCCTGTTTTCTCCTCCCAGCACCAGCACCACTCATATGCAGGCAGTGTTTTCCTGTGCCCTCCCCAGCCCCCGAGGAGCAAGGTGCAAGCAGTGTTTGCCTGCTTCACCCTCCCAGCATGAGCCGCATGCAAGCAGCGTTTGCCTGCCTGCCCTTTTTGCTCTTTTCCATAACCTGTCACCAATTGCATGCCCCTTCCAGCCTCCTCAGTCACCCTTCCCAGTCCCATTGTTGCCGCCTGCCATCTGATTGGCTGGCAGCTTTTTGTCCCATGGAGCGAAACTCCTGGAACAAATGGTGTCTCCGCGAATGGGCTGAGCTGAAGGGCAAGGGGTGAGGGTCCAGAGGTCCATTAGCCAGGGAGAATCACCAGGGGAGGGCCAGAAGAGGAGGAAAACTGGATGTAAATGGCTGAGGCGGGTGGCTGGAGGCGAAGGAGGCACGGTGAAGGGTGGGAGCCTAAAGGTCCCATTCTACATAAGAATAATTGGAAAAAATGGGGAATTAATGGAAAATTTAAGAAAAATACCTAAAGTAACATTAGAATAAAAATGAAAATAAAAAAGAGTCTATGATAAAATTTCAAAGAAATAAATGTAGTATGACAAAATAAAAAGCAACAATGCACATTATATGATCTATGGCAACAATGTAAAAACATTCATAATTACACAAAAGATGCAAATTCATAACTCCGTACTAAAGATAAAAAAGACATAACCCTAACCTGCAGGATAAATCCCTTAATTTATTCAGATTGTGGCTGGGAGAATGTAATTTAAAATATATAGCTATACTCAAAATGTAGTTTAAAAAAAACAAGCTATTGGAAATAGAGAGGTGAAAAAAATCACATTCAACATATAGAGCAGTGGTTCTCAACCTGGGGGTCGCAACCCCTTTGGGGGTTGAATGACCCTTTCACAGGGGTCGGAGACTTTGCCCGGATGCCGCCATTTGGGTTCTTTTACCCTCTGCGCATGCGCACAACGCTTTGCGCATGCGCAGTGGGTAAAAGAATCCAAATGGCAGTGACAGGGTGGGGGGTGCGGCGGCGGGCGCAGCGGCAGGGGCGCAGGGGCAGGGCGGGGGGCGCCGCATTAGGAAGGTTGAGAACCACTGATATAGACGATGACCATCAACTATATGAAGAAGAAAGATGGACCAAACCTTAATCCTGTAGTAATAAAATGCATACTCTTGAACACCAAATTCAAAATACCCAAAATAAGCAATAGTGTATTTGTTGTGAATCAATGTTTCAGATTCTCCAAATGGAAAAGCAGCTTGAAAGTCATTTGGAGTAGAAATGGACAGGATGACAAATGGTTAAATACCCCTTCAGTATTGTCCCTATTTCAATTTTATTGTTCCTATGCTGCTTTAAAGTAAAGAAGCTGCTTATTAATTTTACCTCCCTTTTGAAAAGTCAAAAACCTCTATTAACCTGCACTGGATCAACGTGGCAGATTACAGTTCATGGCTTTCAATTAAGGTGACTTTTCTTCACTGTAGACTGATTTGGACTGATATATACATGTGCACGGGACACACACTATCCTGAAAGATTAAATCCAATTTGTTGGTCCTTTTAATTGTTTGCAAAAGTTTTAATTGATCACGGTTGTCAGATGTAAACTGTGCAAGCACGCTTATCTAAACCAGGATTTGGGTGAAAGCAGCGAGTGCAGTGGACTATGCAAATGAATTATGTTGTGCATAGTAAGATAAGAACAAAAATAAAATTAATATTTCATGGGTAGGAAGACTCTCTACCTTCCTGCTAGAGAGTTATTGCACACACATGATGAATCTGGCAACTGCAGTTTAGTAACCATCTACCTGTGTCTTCTGTGATCTCTAAAAGGAAGCCGGAAAGATAAGATGGTGATAACAGCATCCAAAAACATGAATTTATTGCCAAAGGGAAAGAAATAGCACTCAAACTCTTTTGCAACCAGGAAGAAAGCAGAGAATATGAATTTATTGACAACTGCTGATTTAAGTTGCTGGTGTTTCAGCTACACTCTGCAGCTTTCTTTCTTAATAACATCTTGATGTACAGACATTAACAAGCAATTTTATCTCTCCATGCTGTGAAAACAGATCAACCTGTTTTTGAAACCCAAGATCAAAGAAGTCCAGTTTTTTCCCCTGTCTCTCATTCATTGTCAGTTGATTGGATGCAAAAAAATAGGACTGTTTGTGGTTAATTATTTTTATTTATTTATTTATTTATTACACTTATCAAAACATTGGTTCCATGTGGACTTCCACCAATTTACAACATCTATAAAACATTATATTAAAACTATAATGCAAACTTTCCCAGGTAAATATTTTCCAAGATCCTTACAGATTAAAAGATTTCTTAATTTATTCATTTTTCAGAGTTTTGTAAAAGAGCATACCATTTGGGTTTCTATGGAAAGACTATTTCAGAAGGATAAAGTAAATACTGAGCAATCTAATCTCTTTCTCACATGGAAGTGATCCAAAACTTTCCCTTGCAGTACATACATAGTGAACAGACTGGTTCTGTTTAAATAAGCAGTCCTGAAGAAAACTTTGCATACAGCTGTGGATGTCTTTATGTATAAGGACCAGCACTTTGAATTGCCCAATTAATAAAGTGTTCACAGTACTGATAGTTTTGGCACCTTTTCTTTGTTAGAAAGTCAGCTGCTACATTCTGTACCAATTGCAGCTTCCAAGCAGGACCATGTAGAATACATTGTGGTAGACCATTCTATAGGTTAGGGGTCAGCAACCCGCAGCTCTGGAGCCGCATGCGGCTCTTTGGGGCCCCTGCTGTGGCTCCCTGTCCCATCACTGGCTGGCCTCGCTCTCCCCTCCCTCACCTGGCCTGAGAAGGTAATGGCAACGGCAGGAATGGAAAAGCCCCAAGGCTAATTCTCTGGTGCTGGTTGAGGAACAAAGCCACCCCCGGCGGAAGCTTCCCTTCGGGCGACCCTCCTCCCCCTCTCGCGACTCCCTGGCTGGCTGTGGCGGGGCCAGGAGGGTGCGCATGCACGGGGAGATCCTCAAGTGAGCACCAAAGCACAGCAAAGGTGTGCGCAGAGGGCAGGAGGCTGCTCCCTTAAGGAGGGTCTTTGGACATGGCTTCTCTCCTGCCCTAAGGATCTGGCCATTGCCTTGCCATGTCCCCCCCTCCCCCCTCCTGCAGCTCTTCAGCCAAGTGGGGTGGGCATAAGCTCCAGCCTGAAGCGGCAGGAAGCAAAGGCTGCCTTCGCTCTGGCGACCCCCTCCTTCTCCTCTCATGCGGGGGGGGGGGGGGCATGGCAAGGTGATGGCTGGATCCTTAGGACAGGAGAGAAGTGGCCCTGTAGCTGCCTCCACACCACATTTGCTTGTAAGGCAGCCTTCACTTCCTACAGCTTTGGCTGCAGCTCATGCCTTCCATGCTCAGCCGAAGAGCTGCAGGGAGGGGGGACGGGATTGGACATGGCAAGGCAATGGCCAGATCCTTAGGGCAGGAGAGAAGCTGCGTCCAAAGACCCTCCTTAAGCGAGTAGCTGCCCACCCTCCGCATGCGCCTTTGCTGCGCTTTGGCGCTCGCTTGAGAAGGGTCTCCCTGCGTGTGCCACAGCCAGCCAGGGAATTGCAAGATGGGGAGGAGGGTCACCCGAAGAGAAGTCTCTGCTGGGGGTGGTGATTGTTCCTCAGCACACAGAGAGAGAAAGGGAGAGAGAGGGAGAAAGAGAGAGATGGGAGAAAGAGAGATGGGAGAAAGATAGATGAGGGAGGGAGAGGGAGGGAGAGATGGGTGGGGAGTAAGAGAGAGATAGAGATAGAAAGAGATGGGGAGAGGGAAAGAGAGAAAGAAAGATGAGAGGGAGGGAGGGAGGGAGATAGGAGAGATGGAGAGAGAGAAAGAGAGAGGGGGGAAAGAGAGTGTGATGCCTTTTTCTCATAGAAAAGAAAACATAGAGTCACAAAACCTGAGTAGGTGTAGCTAGGGGGGTCATGCGACTTGGTGGGAGTGACATCGAGTTGGCCACACCCACCCAGGTGTTGTGACTCCGGGTGTTTTTTTTCCTCTGGGAAACGGGTCCAAATGGCTCTTTGAGTTTTTAAGATTGCCAACCCCTGCTATAGATGATAAGGGCATCAGTGACTGGTGTCAGACTTTTCTGTTCCAGGTAGGGCAACTGCTGCATCAGCTAAAGCAGTAATAAATCCCACCTAGCTAGTAGATCCACTGCCTATCTAACAATAGCTGTGAATATAGGAGGACCATCAAGTCAATCCTTTAGACAGGGTAATCCCTTCAGAATTACAGTTGTAGTAGATAAAAGGTTAAATAGCTTTGGTCAAAAAGCAACTCCATATTTGAGGAATTCAGGTGCAACTTGCTTCTTTTCCATCCAGTTCTTCACAACTCCAGATACCAAGTGAATTCACATCCATGGCCCAGTCCAGGCTGGACATATTTATAACTGAAATATCACCAGCATATTGATAATAGTTAATAGTTGATATCTCCCACTAATTTCATATGAATTTTGAAATAATAATTGTTAGAGATATCTCCCCACCCATAATTTATGTGTACTAGGAGAGGTGTGATATTGGATATACCGTCACTCTATTCTCATGAACAAGGTACCCTAGCCAGGGGATAGGCCAATTACATGCAGAGGGATGCCACAAATTGCCTTTTTCCAATAATAAGGAGTATGTAGGGGTTTCATATTTCTGAATAAATATGGAATGGGGGGAAAAAGCAACTGTGAACATTGGACTTTATCACAGATCTTTCTGCTATGCTGAGACCCATACTAACCTAAATAAGTAGGGGACAATATGTTCTTATTAATTTCAAGAGGTCACAGACTCAGGGCTTGAAACTGTATGGAATGCTATTATATTTCTTTTCAGTCTCACTAATGTCTTGCTTTTCTTTCACCGTATGTAATTCAGTCCAATCTTATTTAAAATGGAATAATCATACATTCTTTGCTCTTGTACCTGAAAGTCTGAATAAATTACCATTTAGGAGTAAATCCTCCTTCCTCCAGCACAGTAAGAAGTAGACTACTGCCATAGAATATCATTAAGGTAATTTTTATTTGACAGTTTTTATAATATTCAGATTTTTTTAAAAAAAATATTAAGTCATTTAGGTTTCCTGAGATGTAACATAATAATCCAAGGAATGAGTTGTTCCTCTCCTCTCATTTTCAGCTGCTGCTGTAGTATTCTCAGGGTTTTTCCTCAGAATTATGGAAATAGTTTTTTGTAGATGAAGGAAACATTTATTGAAGGAGCCAATTATATCAAAAGGTTTCTCTCTAAAGAAGACCTACAATATTAAATGTTACAATGTACCAAGCATGTCCAAAATTTCTGCACATACACAAAATTTTAAAATATTCCAAATGCTCAATTTGTTTTCTCATTCCATCTGAAAAAACAGATCACACCATTGTTCCAGATTTTGATGTCATTATTCAGCCCCATATAAGATGAAAATATGTGGGGTCTATTATTTTGCTGTACATTTTATGCACATTGTATTCTTTCCTAGAGGGTTTTTAATGCAGGATTCAGAAGAAATGATCGTTTACAGATAGTTGTTGACTTATGACCACAATTTAGACTGGAATCTTTGATGGGTGATTGAAGTGATCATTTAGTGAGATGTCACATCTCACTTGAACCACTTTGCTCAACAACTGCAATCCTTGCTCTTCCATTTGCTGTCATTAAGCAATTGCATGGGTCATTAATTGGAAATGTGGCAGTAACTCATAGGATGAAAAAAGTACTGTGGGCCATGGGGCCTCAGCCAGCTACAGGGCTCATTGGTAAGAGAAACTTCCCTGGATAGAAAACCCACCCCCTTGACTGCTTAGGAGTCCTAGCAGCATGTGTAAATTGATCCAAATGATATTCTATCTTCCCATTAGCCTCAGAAATAGCAGGAAGAGGCACAGAGGAACATGTGTTTAATGGCACAAGACTAGAAAAATGTTGAAGCAAAATAGCCCACAAACTGTTGGGTATTATCTGTAAACACTTCATAAGATAACAAGAGTAAATGTGCTGACACTGCCATCAGCCCTGATATATGGCTAAACAGTTCTTTTCAGGTAAGACAAAAAGTTATTGAGCATTTCCGGAACCCTTGGGGGACACATAGCTGCGTTCTTGTCAAACAGACAACAAGTAGTCAAAATAGGGAGCGCCTTATCAAACTCTGCACCTGTTAACAGCGGTGTCCCCCAAGGCAGCGTTTTAGGACCCACATTCTTTATGCTTTACATAAATGACCTTTGCGATCATATTATAAGCAACTGCTTTCTCTTCGCCGATGATGTAAAACTATTCAACACCACAGACAATGCTGCTGCCCTACAAAAAAGCCTTTGCTATGTGTCAGAATGGTCAAACAATTGGCAACTCCAAATCTCAACCAACAAATGCTCTGTCTTACACATTGGCAAAACAAAAAATCAGAATACAAAATACAAGCTGAGCGGATACAACCTTGTAGATGACCCTCACTCTGTCAAGGACCTTGGAGTACTCATCTCTAATGATCTAAGTGCCAGAGCTCACTGTAACAACATTGCCACAAAGGCATTAAGAGTTGTAAACCTAATCTTGCATAGCTTCTTCTCTGGTAATATTGTACTACTAACTAGAGCATACAAAACATTTGCTAGACCAATTCTCGAATACAGCTCATCTGTCTGGAACCCGTACTGCATATCGGACATACCGTATTTTTCGGAGTATAATACGCACCGGAGTATAAGACGCACCTTAGTTTTGGGGGAGGAAAACAAGGAAAAAAGGCCTCTGCCTCCAAGCAATTTGCCAAACAGCAAACAGCACAGATGATATACACTGTTTGCTGTGTATTTCTGTGCATGTGTGCTTGACCCATAGAAATAGCAAAGAATTGGAGAAATGTACGTTATGCCAGAAAGTTTTCTTAAATGTAGTCACACTAAATCCTCCCAATTATTTAAATAGATCTACTCCAAGGTAACTAAACTCTAATACTAAACAGGACACTGTTACATTTCAGACTATACGTACAGAGCTGTTAAAATTAATTAAAATTTCTGGAAGTATACATTATTCTCTATTATTTAAAAGAAGATACAATAGCACTGAGCCTCTTCAGAGCAGGCATTTATTTTAAAAAGCTTTATTTTATTAAGTTGTCTAGATTTACAGGGGTCTCCAACCTTGGCAACTTTAAGACTTGTGGACTTCAACTCCCAGAATTCCACAGCCAGCAAAGCTAACAAAGCTGGCTGTGGAATTCTGGGAGTTGAAGTCCACAAGTCTTAAAATTGCCAAGGTTGGAGACCCCTGGCTCTAGAACAATAATAAAGCAGTCTTTAAAAAATAAGTCTAATAATTTCCATTGTTCTCTCTGTAATTTCTTGTAACCAAGCATGCACCTTTTTCCAATAGCCCTTTGCTTCGGGACATGGAATTCACCCCAGAATTTTTCCTGCTGGGGATAATGGAAAAACAACATCCAAAAAACATACAATATTTAATACTACATATTACAACTGCGGCAAGAATAACATATGCACAATATTGGAAAGACAATCAAACCCCACCAGAAAATATACTAATGGACAAAATATATAGATGTGCTGAAATGGACATGCTGACTATTCAACTCAAAGGACAATGCAACTCAGAATACTACAAAACATGGACTAGATGGTACAACTGGACTAAAAAAAAGAGGAAAGACTGTGTGACAACGTGAGAAGAAAACGAAGACAGAAGAGATTGTAAATTTATGATTTAATGTGCATAATTGAGATATAACAATGTTGTAAAAACGGGTGTAGATCTGTATCAAAATATTCAGATGTTTAATGAAGAAAAATAATAAAAAATTTGTTTTTAAAAAAGTCTAATAATTTGAACATTCTACAGACATTTATAGTTATTCACTTACCCCCTTGCATCCAGTTCAGCAGAAAATAGAAATCTGCATGTCTCTCCCAGTTATTTGCCTCTGCAGCTAGTTTCACTTTCATTTAAGCACGTGGCAAATCAGCTGTAGGTCGGGAAGTTGCTAGTGACTTGCTTGGCTTTACAGGCTCTTCCCTCTTTCCTGCAAACAGGTAAATTGCTGGAAGACAGAGGCCAAAGGGTGGGGGTGGGTGGGTGGGTGGGGCTACATTCAGTGTATAAGACACACCCAAGTTTTCACCCTCTTTCTGAGGGCAAAAAGGTGCGTCTTATACTCCGAAAAATACGGTATATATATAGATAGATAGATAGATAGATAGATCTTTGGTTATTCGAGTTTTCTTCCGCAGTCTCATTCATCATCATCAGGCTGGTGTCTTTGGCTTCCTGCTTCTAGGAGCAATGTGAGATTGCAGCTGTTTCTTCCTTTTAACTGCCAGTGGGGGTTTGAACTGATAGGGTGGGAGCTTGGCTGTGTTCTGATTGGGTGGAGGTGTGTTCTGATTGGTTGGGGGCTTGGCTGTGCTCTGATTGGATGGGGGGTTGGCTGTGCTCTGATTGGATGGGGGTGTGTTCTGTTTAGGTGGGGGCTTGGTTGTGCTCAGGTTAGTATATATATAACTTGCAATATCCCACACAGGCTTGAGAATATCAACAGAGCACCATGGGGAGCTGCAAATATATATATATCAAATATTTGGGTACACCAGGATAACACAACAGAAAAACATATATAACCCTTTCCTGGTGAAAGAGCTGATTGGGAACAGAGCCTATGGCCTTATGGTTAAGTTGCTGCACTGCAAGGCAGCCGGCCCGGGTTCAAATCCCAGTAAGGGGTATGGCTATCTGACGAGAGCAAAATAAGCTCGAAATAGATCTATAATAGTCTCCCTTTATTTTCATTTATCAGCAAAAAATCCTACACATATAGATTAGTGTGTCGGCTATATTAAAAACAGCCTTGATGGTCCCAGTGAGGGGCTGAAAGGCAAAAAGGAAGCTGTGATGCTTTCTCTCCCATATTTGGGTACACCAGGATAACACGACAGAAAAACATATATAACCCTTTCCTGGTGAAAGAGCTGATTGGGAACAGAGCCTATGGCCTAATGGTTAAGTTGCTGCACTGCAAGGCAGCCGGCCTGGGTTCAAATCCCAGTAAGGGGTATGGCTATCTGACGAGAGCAAAATAAGCTCGAAATAGATCTATAATAGTCTCCCTTTATTTTCATTTATCAGCAAAAAATCCTACATATATATATATATATGTATATGTATATGTATATGTATATGTATATGTATATGTATATGTATGTATATATATATATATATATATATATGTGTGTGTGTGTGTGTGTGTGTGTGTGTGTGTGTGTGTGTGTGTGTGTGTGTGTGTGTGTATATGTATATGTATATGTATATGTATATGTATATGTATATGTATATGTATATGTATATGTATATGTATTGTAAATGTAAATGTAAATGTAAATGTAAATGTAAATGTAAATATATATATAATATAAATATATATAAAAAATAGAGGTTTTTCTCCTGTAGTACAACATTGCATAATTTTACCAGCTTATGAAGCTTTTGTTTTGTTTTCTATTGAAACATCATTCATGGGAGATACATATTTCAGGGCAGTATCTCTAGGGAATCACAGTTCTATTACTTTTATCAAATATATTTTTGTGCAATTTTCTACAGATGAATGTATTAACATACATTCAAGGCTTTGAAGTTTATAAAGTAAAGAAGATAACCATATCACCACTCAGCCCAAAACCCCTGAGGACAAAAATAAATGAAATGGAAATATTCTCCTTTTACAAATAATATTGCAAATAGCTGGATTGCTGCAAAGTGCCATGGGCAATCTAACCTACCATTCTAATTCCCCAGGAAAATGATGAGCAAGTCATGGTATGAGAATAGGCTTGACCTACTAGCAATGTCTGAGGACCACAACTGTTTAGGAAATTCATTGTAGGTTCATTCTACAGGATCTGCTACTTTTCCTCCTTACAGTCACTATTTGTTCACCTGATTTTTTTCTAACTATTTAACCTGTGCAAATACAGAATAGGTAAAAGAGCAATTATACTTGTTTGTGTTCTGTTTAGGGCAGTAACACAAATTAGATGGAATGAGGGGAGCACAACAATTGACGGTGATAAGAACATTGCATAACCCTTACTGATATGATATGGTATGATATGATGATACAATACATGATATGAAAGAGATTATGCACTAGCTTGAAAGCATATCAGATTTTGAATGACACATTGGAGTACTGCACTCCCAAAATAAAGTGCATCATTCATGGCCCATTCTGGGGACAGCTTTCGGAATTTTAGAAGATGAAATGAAGCCCTTAATGGTGGTAGACTTTAGGAGAAACCCTCCCATACTACCACCTCTTACAATACTAGACAACACAGTATCAACAGTAGAGACCTTCAAATTTCTAGGTTCTACCATATCTCAATATCTAAAATGGATACCTAACATCAAAAACGTCATCAAAAAAACACAACAAAGAATGTTCTTTCTGCGCCAACTCAGGAAGCTCAAACTTCCCAAGGAGCTGCTGATACAGTTCTACAGAGGAATTATTGAGTCTGTCATCTGCATCTCTATAACTGTCTGGTTCGGTTCTGCAACCCAACAAGACAGACAGACTTCAGAGGATAATCAGAACTGCAGAAAAAACAATTACTGCCAACCTGCCTTCTATTGAGGACCTGTATACCGCATGAGTCAAAAAGAGGGCTGTGAAAATATTTACAGACCCCTCACATCCTGGACATAAACTGTTTCAACTCCTACCCTCAAAACAACGCTATAGAACACTGCACACCAGAACAACTAGACACAAGAACAGTTTTTCCCCGAATGCCATCACTCTGCTAAACTAATAATTCCCTCAACACTGTCAAACTATTTACCAAGTTTGCACTACTATTAATCTTCTCATCGTTCCTATCACCCATCTTCACCCACTTATGACTGCATGACTGTAACTTTGTTGTTAGTATCCTTACGATTTATATTGACTGTTTCCTAATGTGATTTGATTGCTTATTTATATCCTATGACTATCATTAAGTGTTGTACTTTATGATTCCTGATGAATGTATCTTTTCTTTTATGTACACTGAGAGCATATGCACCAAGACAAATTCCTTGTGTGTCCAATCACACTTGGTCAATAAAGAATTCTATTCAATTTTATTCTATTAACATCTTCAGTTTGAAGCATCAGTTTAGCCCCTTAAAAAGAAAAGCAAATAAAGACATTCCCCTACTCTGGGGAGTGCCTGATACCAAAAAAAATGGATTGGGCCGGGAAGATGTAGCCTCCAAGACACACTTTTTGCCTCTCCTCCTACTTTGGAATCCATTGTGGGGCTGACTACATGTCCCACAGGAGTAGGACTTACCTTCTTTTGTTTACTTAGTACATTATTTTGACAGCCAGTGATGAATTATGTGCATACAAAATTGGCTCTTCAAAAATATCTTTCATGATACAATATTAGGTTAGTTTGATATATGCCCGTTAAAAGAAGCTTATCTTCTTTGATTTCTTTGGAATGTCTTCTGAAAGGGAAGCTTAAAATCTTTCACCACATTAAGAGGCTCTGAAAATAGACTGAATGATTGATAGATTGAATGATTGATGTTATGAGATCTGTTCATCTTTAAGTGTACAATGAGAACTTTAACAACACATGATGCTGATTCTATTTTCTTATCAAAGCATACAAAAGCACATAAGCATACACCAATTGTCAGAAAATTCAGTTGTTATCATGATCAAGAGTTTAACACTTTCCTTTTATCTGACCCATTTCTAGTACCTGCAAGAAGGTTGCAAAATTTCTATCTATAGCTGTGGTTTATATAATTCATTTGGGGTCTTCCTTATATTATTAACTGTGCAGATTTTTTTTCTTTTTCTTTTTCTTTATAATATTGATATCTATTTGTAATTTTCTTGGACCATAAATAAAATTAAATAACTCAGATTAGGAGTATATCTGTTGTTTTAGGGGGGGAAAGATTTTGTAACTTTGGCAGCTATAGCATCAGCCTTTTTCTTTGAAATAATTGATCTAAAACTTGCAGATGTCAAAGTCAATTCTCTTGGGTTGGAGAATGTATCATACTTTTATACCACACATTGCCCATCCCAAAACTACAGTCATATTTTTATATGAAACTGGTTTATTTGTAATATTTCTTCCTTCCTTTCCCCCTTTCCTTCTGCCTTTCCCCTTTCCATTTTTTTGGAATCTGGGCTAAGATCAGGTGTGTCAAAAAGGCGGCCCATGGGCCGGATGTGCCACGTGCAGGCCACACCCACCCAGCTCTGCGAAACGTCGCAAAATGTCACGTGATGGCAAGGTGAAGCTGTGATTTTGACACCCATGGCCTAGATCAGTGATGGCGAACCTATTTATTTATTTATTTATTTATTTATTTATTTATTTATTTATTTATTTATTTATTTATTTATTTATTTATTTATTTATTTATTTATTTATTTATTTAAAAGTTCTTATAGGTCGCCCAATCCCATAGGACTCAGGGCGGCGTACAACAGAGATAAGAACAATTTAAAAATGCAATAAAACAATTTTAAAAATTACAAAAATTTAAAAACCAGTCATCCATGGGGGAATAAGATCTCTTTCACCCCGCCTGCAGGAAGAGCCATGTCTTCACGGCTTTGCGGAAGGCCAGTAGGGTGGGGATAGTCCGGATCTCTGGTGGGAGTTGGTTCAGAGAGACGGAGCTCCCACAGAGAAGGCTCTCCCCCATGGTCCCACAAAGCGTTCTGCTTGTGCAGAGGGCAAAAGAACGCAAATGGCGGCGTCCCGGCGGCCGGGGAAAGCGGGCGGGGGAAGCCCCGCGCCGCAAACGCCACCAGCTTTTTCGGCTCTGCGGCGACAAGCAGGCAAGATCGCCGCTGCCCCTCTCACTGCCCTCCCTCCCCGCCTGGCAGGAGGAGGCAGGTGAGGCAGGAGGCAGAGGGGTGTGCAGGGCAAATTCAAATTGAAGAAGCGGGACTTTTTTTGAAACGCCGTGGGACGCGGGACAAATTATTAAAAAGCGGGACTGTCCCACCAAAAGCGGGATGTCTGGTCACCTTAGCCTAGATGCATATAAGTAAAAATCCCAAAGTAACCAAATAAAATTAGATCCAAGTCAGTAGTGGTAGCTGAGTCTTCAATCAAAAGACCTAATCTGAGTAATGCCAGTAGACTTATATTGTAGGGAAAAAGGAGAGAGAGAGAGAAAATCAATGACAGTTTCCTAGGAAGAGATATAGTAGGTAACTGAGAGCTACAGAAACCACTAAAATTATCTCCTAGTTCCCATTAACTTCTTCTTGTTTTCTTTTCTTCCTTTTTCCA
Source organism: Diadophis punctatus similis (assembly GCA_023053685.1). Lineage (NCBI taxonomy): Eukaryota > Metazoa > Chordata > Lepidosauria > Squamata > Dipsadidae > Diadophis > Diadophis punctatus. The sequence continues at coordinate 8,200,642 of JALIGW010000008.1, forward strand.
ATAGTGGAGGAGTAAGATTTTTCAATTAGAATAATAAGCTTCACTTGTGAATTTCTTCAAATTCCTCAAATCCAGGACTGAAAGGAAGACAACTTTTTACTGACCATTTTGTGCCTGTAGTAATTGTTTCTGTTCTATTACCATTCATTTTGTAACAGATTATTCTTCTGAACCCAGAAAACTGAGACATATCACAAGCCTCCATTTAGCCAAAAACACTTCAGTCCTATATGTCCAATGTATTATTCGAACCAATATGAATAGTGCTATTAGAAAAGCAATCTCAAAAATGAGACCCAGTTGGATTGTTCTTTCCTGAGCTGAAACGATACAGTAAGGAACAAAATTAGCTCTTCAAAGAAAGTGCAAAAAAGCCAAGTGGTTTTATTACCATGACACTGAATACTTAGAATACCTGTGAATTTCATTTATAATAAATTCAAAGCTAAATAAGAACATTTCTACAGCTAAAGTGATATGCAATTTTTATTTTAAAATACAGGTGGTTTTGCTTTTGGCCTCAATTATAATAATGTTACTGAATTTCATTTTGTGACCACCACTTAGGCTACATTTTCACAAATAGCATTGAGCAAATTGCACCTGAAGACTAAACTGGCATTATATGTGAGGTTTATTGGTCCATCTTTTTTTCTTTAATATCCTGATATGTTAGATATGCTTCTCATATGTGAGGAGGGTTTTTTTGTTTTTTCTGGAACACAGGTGCATGTGAAAAACACAAAAATTAGTCAAGTAATTTTTAAAGCATTCCATCCTACTTGCATAACTAAGAAGAAAACTCCACTAATTTGAGTGAGAATTTCCTACACAACACTATATTTAGGACTGAAGGTTCACTTATAATTTATTTCTTTATGTGCTTGTAATTGTCACTTGCTAGCATTTTGATTACAACTTTTACATCCTAAAATAATTTATGATTTGGTTCTAATCTAAATTTATATTTTTATTAGATAACTGGATTGAGCATGCAAGAGTTTCAAGCAAACTGTTTCAGCTGTATTATATAAGGAGGCTAAAACATATAAAGAACGGTTGCAGGAACTGGGTATGTCTAGTTTAACGAAAAGAAGGACTAGGGGAGACATGATAGCAGTGTTCCAATATCTCAGGGGTTGCCACAAAGAAGAGAGAGTCAAACTATTCTCCAAAGCACCTGAGGGTAGGACAAGAAGCAATGGGTGGAAACTAAACAAGGAGAGAAGTAACTTAGAACTAAGGAGAAATTTCCTGACAGTTAGAACAATTAATCAGTGGAACAGCTTGCCTCCAGAAGTTGTGAATGCTCCAACACTGGAAGTTTTTAAGAAGGTGTTGGATAACCATTTGTCTGAAGTTGTGTAGGGTTTCCTGCCTAAGCAAGGGGTTGGACTAGATGACCTCCAAGGTCCCTTCCAACTCTGTTGTTGTTGTTGTTGTTGTTGTTGTTGTTGTTATTATTATATAACATAATCAGTACTAATTATTATGCAATGGATTTTAATATCACAAGTGTACAAAATACTCAAGTGTCACAAAGAAAACATTGCAAAATGAGGAAACAGAATAGAAAAAGAACTATCGCCAGGTTGCTTATCATTGTCATGATGTGGTAAAGAGATCTGGGTTGAGCTTCAGAATATACAGTATATCTATCTGGATGTTCATCCCTTTAGATTACTTTAATGTGAATACCTATATAGATATACATTCCCAACCATAGTCATCAGGTTTTTTTTCATACAAGATTATATGCCCGTGATGGCGAACCTCTGGCACACGTGCCAGACATGGCAGGCGTGTCGGACATGGCACACAGAGCCCTCTCTGTGGGCATACGCAGTCACCCCAGCCCAGCTCCAATCATGTTTTTCCATCGCATTTCACTTAATCAATTCCAACTTCTCATGAAAGAAAAAGATCTCGCAAAGCTGGAATTGATTGAGTGAACTTTTTCACTCACGTGACATCTGGTCAGTTGCTTTTCCTGCAGAGCTGCCTGTGTTGGGATGCCCCGCCTCTCCGCCAGTCAGCTGAGTTTCTTCGCACTGCTCCTAAGCTCATCGGCCTATGGGCGTCAGATTTCCACCACCCAGCACCAGTTCAGGGGTTCCTTCCCCCCCAGGGGGGGAGAGAGAGAAACAGAGGGAGGCAGAGAGAGAGGGGGGAGGGAAAGAGAGAAGAGGGGGAAGGGAAAGAGAGAGAGAGAAAGAGAAAGAAAGAGAGGGGGTAAGAGAGAAAGAAAGAAAATGAGGGAGGGGGGGGAGAGAGAGGGAAAGAGAGGGAGAGGGGGGGGAAAGAGAAATGATATTTTAAAAGTTTTTTCTTTTTATTGCTGCTAAACGTAATGTTTCAAAAGAAGAAAAAGTCGCCCCAAAGGAGTCTTTGAAGGCTGAATGCCGAGAGGCATGGATTTCCTCTGCTTCTGCATTCCCACCCCGCACTGCCTTCAGGGTTCCCACCCCACACTGAAGCAAACTAAATGGGCTGTGGTCTCCCCACTAAACAGCCCCACTGAGTCAGCTTGAAAACTCTGCTGAGCCTGGTTCCAAACGTTTGGTTCGCGTGTCCCTCCCAGCCAGCGGTGGCAGGGAAAGTGCACGCTCTCGCTGGCCAGAGGTGGGGCTCCACGCCACCGCGTCCCAGCCAGAGCACCATGTTTGTTTGCTTGCTGGTTGCCTACAAGGAGGGAGCTGTGCTCAGACTGCCTGGGCCCCCTCCATGGGGGGAGAGAGGGAGAGGGAAGGGGGGATCTCCCCAACAGGATCCAGGTTGGAGTTGCCTTATTTTGTGTGGATCTCTAATGCTTGGCTTTGCCTGCAAGCCTCCACTCGCCCTCCACAGTCCAAGTGGTTGGATTCACATGACACGTGAAGCTGGACAGGAGAGCATGGATAGATAGATAGATAGATAGATAGATAGATAGATAGATAGATAGATAGATGGATGGATGGATGGATGGATGGATGGATGGATGGATGGATGGATGGATGGATGGATGGATGGATGGATGGATGGATGGATGGATGGATGGATGGATGGATGGATGGATGGATGGATGGATGGATGGATGGATGGATGGATAGACAGACAGACAGACAGACAGACAGACAGAGAGGGAGAGAGGGAGAGAGGGAGAGATAAAGAGAGGGAGGGAAAGAGAGAGAAACAGAGAGAGGCAGAGAGAGGGGGAAAGACAGAAAGACAAAGAAAGAGAGAGGGGGAGGGAAAGAGAGACACAGAGAGAGGGGGAGAGATAGAGGAAGAGGAAGGGAAAGAGTGGGAGGGAGGGAAAGAGAGAGAGAAAGAGAGAGGGGGGAAAGAGAGGGGGAGGGGAAGAGAGAAATGATATTACAAAAGTTTTTCTTTTTTATTGTTGCTAAACGTAATATTTCAAAATCAGAAAAAAATGAAGGGGCATAAAAGTGCATTTATCATGTTTTTCTTAGAACAATTAGCTGAATTCTATGTTGTTTATCATTGTTTTAGGTAATAAAACCCCATTATTCAGGTTAAATTTCTGTGTAGATCGGGAAACTGCTACTGACTTGCTTGGCTTTACAGGCTCTTCCCTCTTTCCTGCAAGCAGGTAAATTGCTGGAAGACAGAGGCCAAAGGGTGGGGGTGGGTGGATGGGGCTGCATTCGGTGTATAAGACGCACCCAAGTTTTCACCCACTTTTGGGGGGTAAAAAGGTGCATCTTATACTCCGAAAAATACGGTATTTATTTATTAATTTATTTATTTATTTGTCAAGCATATATGATTATAAGCAAAGTATAAACAATAAAACATGATTGAATATATATGTAATAGTACAAGCATGAATAAGAGTAAAAGAGGTAAGAATATAAGTGTACATTAGGACAGGAACGGTAGGCACGATTGTGCGCTTATGCACGCCCCTTAAGCCACATAAATAATCACAGTTATAATAACATCTCATTTACTTCACCATATATTTTTCCTGTAAAATAGTTGACAAATATTTATTTGTTTAGCAAATTTATATAGCTGTTCATCTCACAAAATATGACTCTGGGTGGCCTACAAACATATAACAATTCAAAACCACATAATTCAAGAAACATTAAACAAAATAAAAAATTAAGATATAAAATTACTTTTAATAGCCATAATAAATCTTAAAAATATAGTGCCCTATCCAATCAATTTCCACTTGAGGACAGGGAAACAAAACATTTTGCAAACCAGAATAGACAATTGACGTATAGTTATATGTTACACAAAATGTAAAGCTATTATTCAAAACAATAACAAGAGGACAATAATAGTGCTGAAAAGTGTCATGGAATCTGGGATGACAATTGTGATACAAATTTTAGGCAGGTATCTTTAATACTCTTAACTGTTAATATTTATGTTTTCATTTATATTTATATTTTTTATAAATATAAATTGCCAAAGGCTTTGCGGTTTTAAATTTCTGCCTATAGGTGGGGATGAGATGGATCATATAACAGAATAACAAATATTTTAATATAATTAAAATATTTTTTAATTTATATTTATATTTTCAAGCATAATATTTCATCAGTGATTTCAGTGTTCGTCTATCTTTCTAGAAACATTTAAGACTGGCATTTCCAAACTACCACAATATATTTTTTATTCCAATATCATTTCTCAGCCATTCAGATGAAAGCTATGTTTTATTTCAACAGGGCTTCTTTACATCATTTCCATGTTCTTGTGAAGTACATCTGGTTTTATGAATGAAAACTTCTTGATTATTTATTGAGCGTACAAATTTGATGAAACTTTTCAGTGAACAAATACAATGATCAATTTGTATGCAGATTCAAATGCCATCTTAATTTAGGAGACAAAATTTATTCATTGTGTTATTCTGACCTTCATACAACACAAAACTTGAGTGAGTGATTTTCACATATCTCATAGAATGTTGTTGTTAGTTGTGAAGTCATGTCCGACCCATCGCGACCCCATGGACAATATACTCTGTGTGTGTGTGTGTGTGTGTATGTGTGTGTGTGGGTGTGTGTGGGTGTGTGTGGGTGGGTGTGTGTGTGTAGGTTAGGGTGCCTGGCCTCTCCTCACCTCAAAGGCCTCAACGAAATACAATTTCCCTGTCTATTTACTACTACTGAACATCCATAATACACTATTTAATCCTATGTATATATGCCATATGTGTGCATACATATTACACACAGGCACACAAAAAGATACATTATCTACTATATATATTGTATGTGAATGTGCGTGCACACACACACACACACACACACACACACACCTCTTCTAAAACTACACATTCAACCTCACTTACTGCATTTGTAAAAGCACATCCAGAATCCACACATTTAACCATAACTTCTGTACATTAGAACATTACACATGCCAAAAACTGATTGGAGAGAAGAGATATTTTCGAGGAGTTCAAGGTGCAGAAAGTTACTCAAAGAAGGGGCGAAAAGTGGCGACCAGGCGGTGAGAGCAAAAAGACGGAAAGAGCTCACCGCGGAGGGGATACACTGAAGATTTGGAAAAGGGGGATGACAAGAAATCAGTAACAGAGGTGCGGAGGTGTGAAAACAAGAAGGAGAATAACAGAAAGAACTGAACTTTGAGAACCAGAGAAATTAAATAGAATGCAAAGACTGGGAGACTTGCACTGGTGGATACAAACTTTCTAATGGACGCCATAAACAATAAGTGCTGGATACAAATAACCAGATGAGAGTTTTGTGTTGGCAGAGAGAGAACTAAAATGTGGAATAATGAAAGAAGTAAAAAAGATAGAACCTGAAAACAACTGCAACAGAATGGGAACGCTGAAGATTGAGAGTAAACTAAATCATAAATATAGAGGCAGACTTCCATTTTAGAAGGAAACTAATTAGTCATCTGGTAACAATTAAACTCCATTGTTAATGCAATGAAATGAATGTGATACTGAAACATTGGGTAGAGAAAATATAAGCACTGAGAAATAAGAACTTATGAATTAATTTACAGATTGATAATTAGAAGCTGTTAAAGGATTTAAGCAATCTGTGAAAACGTGAACTTAGATAGGAGACTTTAATATTTATATAGATATAGAAAGATTATAGAAAGATTATAGAAAATATATTTAAAAGAGGTTTGAAATATTAAGATACTAAGATATAAGAAATAGAAAGATTTATCTACCTGAAGTATTGAAGATTTGTGTTAAGATTAAATAAGATTATAGATTAGTATAAAGTAAATATTGGAAGATATATATATCTTTTTATATATAAAAAGATTTTATAGTGTGCCTTTCCCCTTTGTTTTGTATTCTTATTATTTCTTCTCTTCTCTCTTTTTGTAATTATAAGTACTAGAAGATAAAATATTGAATTATCACTTTGATAGATAGTGCCTGCAATATACTATTATATTGGATTGAATAGATGTGGAAAAGATCAAAATATTGGGGAAATTGAAATTAATACCAATTATAGGATTGATTTGTATGAAAAGACAATAATTGATGAATGGTAGAATTGAAAGATCTATATAATATTCTAAAAATGTCAACAACCACAACTATCCAAAAATTGGCAAAGAAAACATCATAGAATACAACACTGCCAACGGCATCACCCTCTGGTCAGAGATCCATAGACAGTATGTTAAGAAAAAAAAGACTAGTAATCAGGCCAGCATGCAAACAATGCAGACAACCTTACAGGTAATACAAGAAACTATGCTAAAGATGAAGGAGAAAATGGATAAGAATTGTGAAGTAATGAGGGAAGATATTCAAAAAGTTGATAATAGAATAGGTGCAGTACAACAAGCAATAGAAAATAACAAACAACAGATAAAAAGGTAGAGGAAAGAACCAAACTGACGGAAAAGAAAGTGGAAGAGGTAGATCAAAAATCAATTATGATAAATAGAGAGTTGGAGGAGTCAATCATAAATTTAGAATTAGACAGAGTGGCCTTCTACCTCCACTTTCAGAATGTGACAGAGAGTAAAGAGGAAGACTTAGGAAAAATTATGATAGAATTAATAGCGAAAATAACACAGAAGGATAAGCAAGAGATACAAAATGGATTAGACGAACTTTACCGAGTACAAACAAACTATGCCAGGCAACACAAATTACCTAGGGAGGTCCACGTGAGGTTCACTAGGAAAGAAATGAGAAACGAAGTATATAAAGCAACCCGTGAAGAAACAATATTATATAAAGGTAAAGAAATTCAAGTACTAAAACAGGTACCAAAAAGACTTAGAGACCACAGGAGGGATTATCGTTTTCTAGTGACACAATTAAATAAACGTAGCACACTTTTTAAATGGCTAGTTCCAGAAGGAATACTCATTACTTGGCAGGGAAAGAAAATCAAGGTAGATAACATAGACAAAGCTCAAGAGTTTTACGAGCAGTTCATAATAACAGAAGGAGAAGACACAGAAACCAGAAGTCAGGAGGAACTACTATCAGAAGAAAAAGAGATAGACCAGGAGGAGAAAAGTAAAGGAGATATAGAACATCAAGAACTAGAAGGGATAAGAACTAGAGCACAAAGGGAGAATAGAACTAATAGAAGGCAGACCCACAAATAAAAAATGGAAAGAGCTGTAACCCTTCGTAAATATAAATGATTTAAATTCTCATGTAAAAAGAAAGATATTCACTAAATTACAGAAACAGCAAGCTGACATTATATGTCTGCAAGAAGTGCACATCCAAAAACAAAACAAAAAATACCTAGAACAAGAAAAATAGGGAATCTATATACAGCACTCTCAGAGAGAGAAAAAGAGGCACAGCCGTATATATTAATAAAAATTTAGAAGCAAGTAAAGTATTTGCTGATGATAAAGGAAGAATATTAATGATTTCAATTAAAATTTATCAAACACAGATCTTTTTTTTTAAAAAAATAATCTTTATTAATTATATAAAAAAGACAAACAAACATCCAAACAAACATAAAAACGTGTATAAACATATGTATATATAATTAGAGTAAGAAATATCTTTGAATATAGAAAACATTGAACATTGAACATACATGTCAACCATCTCGTCGACGCTATCCTTTTACAGCCTAGTGATACAAAAAATATTTACATCATTATCTTTCTTATATCTTCCAATATTTCCCTTATTCTTTTCTGTTATTATATTATGTTCAGTCTATTATCATTACAATAAAACAATTTTCCCTTTTTCAACAATGGTTCTTTTGTTCAGCTTGATTAATATTTTATAACCTTGTAAAATTGTATACATTCTGATATTTTGTTCCGGTCTTTGCGAAAAAGTAGACATTTGTTATTATTTATACTGTCTGAGATCATAACTCATAATGTGTCTAAGATCATGACATATAGTTATAGCAATTTTTGATATTTATTTTGGTTAAGCCAGTTATACCACCTGTCCCAAGTTTTATAGAATTCAAAGTCATCTTTATCTTGCATTTCCAGTGACATCCTACTAAGTTCTGCACATTCAAATACTTTATTAATGAGATTTAACATAGTTGGGATTTTTTCAGTTTTCCAAATCTGTGCATATATAATTCTTGCGGCTGTTGTAATGTGTAGAATTATATATCTGTCTTCGTTCGTCATTTTTTCCCTGAAGATACCTAATAGGAAAAGCTCCGGCTTTAGGGGGATCGTTTTTGAAGTTATTTGTTCAAGGCAGTTTTTGATCTTAATCCAAAAGTTTTTCGCTTTGGGGCAGGTCCACCATAGATGGTAGTATGTTCCTATACCTTCTTTACACTTCCAGCACTTTGGGGAAAGTTTCGGGAACATTTTTGCCAATCGTGCTGGAGGAAGGTGCCACCGGTAAAACATTTTGTATATGTTTTCTTTGTATGGTATCGCCAGTGTTAGTTTATAATTTATAGACCAAATTTTTTCCCATTCGTTTAAATTAATTGAATAACCAAAGTTTTGTGCCCACGCAATCATCGAGCCTTTCACCACCTCTTCAAATAGATTATATTGGAGTAGGAAATTATATAGTTTGGAAGTCATTTTTTGGTCCTTGCCCATTAATATTCTATCTAAGTCACATTTTTTTTGAAATCCGTATTTTATTTTATCTTTATTGTATTTTGATTTGACCTGTAAATAGTGCCACCAATCAAGGTCTATTCCTTTTTCTTTAAGTTCTTGTTTTGAGAGCATCTCATTGTGTTCATCTAGGAGTTGTTGATATGTTATAATCTTATTTACGTCTAAAAGGTTCGGGTATATAATTGCTTCAGTTGGTGATATCCATTTTGGAACACTTGTATAGTGGTCCTTCCTTATTGTTAGCCATGTGTCTAATAGGTTCTTTCTTATATAATGTCGGCGGAAATATGTATGTGTTTTATAGGTGTCCCCCCATAAGAAGGCGTGCCAACCTATCTGCAAATCGAAACCCTCTAGAGTTAGTATCCTTTTGTTTTTGAGTGTGATCCATTCCCTCATCCAATTGAGTGTAGCAGATTGGTGGTATAGTTCCCAGTTAGGGAGACCAAATCCTCCTCTCCTCCTATGGTCTTGAAGAAGTTTCAGTTTGATCCTCGCTTTTCTTTTGGCCCATATGAATTTATGAATCATTTTATTTAAATTTGAAAAAACTGTTTTGTTCAACTTTATTGGAATTACCTGGAATAGAAATAAGATCTTGGGTAAGATGTTCATTTTAATTGTCGCGATTTTACCCATAAATGATAATTGAAGTTTTGACCATCCGTCAAGGTCCTTACTAATTTTCTGTATTAGTTTTATATAATTATCCTCCTTTAATGAACTACATCTTGCGGTGAGCCATATCCCAAGATATTTAACTCTTTTTACTATTTTCATGCCCAATAAATTTTCCAATTTGATATTTTGTTTTGGTGTCATGTTTTTAGTTATTATTTTTGTTTTTTCCTTATTAATTTTTAGGCCTGCCGCCTTTCCAAATTTTTCAATTTCATTAATTAGAATCGGGCCGGTGTCTAAAGGTTCTTCAACTATAAATGTCATATCATCGGCGAAGGCTTGAAGTTTGAATTCCTCCTTCCTGATTTTTAGGCCTTTTATCTCTTGCATGCTTCTTACTTTCCTCAGTAGGCTTTCTAATGCTAATATGAAAATTAATGGGGCTAACGGGCATCCTTGACGTACTCCTTTTTTAATATCTATTTTCTCTGTGATATCGTTATTTACTATTATTTTTGCTGTTTGGGTACTATATATAGCTCTGATCAACCCTATAAATTTTTCGCCAAATTTCATTTTTTCTAGTTGCATAATAAAAAATTGCCAGTAAAGGTTGTCGAACGCTTTTTGGGCGTCGACAAAAATAAGTGCTAGTTGTTTATCTATGTGTATATCGTAGTACTCTAGTGTATTGAGTATTATTCTGGTATTGTTCCTTATCTGTCTGTGGGGTAAAAAACCGTTTTGATCTGAGTGGATAATCCGATTTAAAATTTTTTTGAGTCGTTCAGCCATTATTGATGCGAGTATCTTGTAATCCGTATTTAGTAATGAAATCGGTCTATAATTTTTAATGTTTTGTTTGTTCGAATCTTCCTTGGGTATCAGAGTTATATATGCTTCTTTCCAGGACTCGGGTAGTTCCCCTTTTTCCATTGTTTCATTGAATAAGTCTAACATTACTAGTTCTAATGAGCTTTGTAGATTTTTATATATTTCAAAGGGGATACCGTCCGGACCTGGTGATTTATTATTCTTTTGTTTACTGATGGCGTTTTTTAATTCTATTAGAGTAATCTTGTCATTTAGCATATTCCTGTCCTCCTCCAGCACGATTGGCAAATTGCTTTCATTGAGATATTCTTTAACTGCTTCGTCTTTTGGGTCTTCCTGTTTGTAAAGGTCGGTATAAAAAGTTTGAATTATATTTTTTTTCTCAGCGATTCTGGTATGTACTTCCCCATTTTGGTCTTGAAGAGCGTCAATTGTTCTATCTGCTTTATCTTTTGCAAGTTTGTAAGCGAGCCATCTTCCTGGTTTGTTGGCTGATTCGAAGTAGTTTTGTTTTGCTAATTTAAGTTTCCTGGCCAATTGCTCTTGCGTTATCAAGTTTATTTTATGCCTGGTTATATTTAAGTCCTCTAATGTTTTAGAATCTTTGGGGTCTTCTTGCAATGTTTTCTCTAATTCGTGCAATTTAGTTGTTAATGTATTTAATTTGTTGTTTCTCTCTTTATTACATTTGGCCAAGTAAGCTATGGACAGCCCCCTTATGTATGCCTTCGTTGTATCCCATAGAGTTCTTAGGGAAGTCTGTTCTTTAGTGTTAATCTGAAAAAAGATATCTAATTCTTTCTGCATCATTTTAATATAATCTTTTTCCTTTGTTATTGTTTGGTTTAAGGTCCATCTTACTCTTATTTTACTATTTGGCTCTTTCCATTTTATCCATAAGGGATTGTGGTTGGCCCAGGCGTTTGGAAGAATTTCAGACTCAGCCAAATCGTTTAAGAATTCCCCATTTGCCCAGGCCATATCAATTCTCGACCATGATTTGTGTGGAAATGAAAAGAAGGTATAGTGCCTGCTGTCTGGATTTTGGTATCGCCAACTGTCTTTTAAGTTAAATTCTGTTGCCAATTGATTAAATGATGTCGGTAGTACTCTTCTTGCTTTTTTCTTATTGGTACCTTTGTAGTCCTTTTTCCTATCAACGACTGCGTTGCAGTCGCCTATTATCAATAATTTCTCCCACTGTATTTCTAGTAATTTTTTATGTAAGCTGGAAAAAAAGGCTAATTGATTTATATTTGGGGCATATATAACCACTATCGTTACAGATTTGCTTCCGTTTTTTATTTGTATTATCAGTGTTCTACCGTCCTCGTCTGAATATAGTAGTTTTGGATTCAACCATGCTTTTGTATATATTGCTATTCCACGCTTCTTATGTGTAGATAATGCTGTGAATAGTTTCCCTAACTTTGGGAATTCCAAAATCTGATGTTGTTCTTTTTTGATGTGTGTTTCTTGTAGACAGATAATGTCTGCATTTTGATTTAGTAATTTGTGGAAAAAAATTTTCCTTTTTGTGGGCGAGTTTAGTCCATTTATGTTCAGGGATAGCAGATTTACTGTCTGTTCAGTTGGTGGTTTCCCTTGGTTTTGCTCTTTTTGCCTCGGCCTGTGCTCTCATTGTCGCACCATCTCTACCGTAATTAACTGCCACCGTCCTCACACTTTCTTCTTTTTGCAGTAAATTTTCTTCTGAGCTTATCTCCTCCAAACTCTCCCTTTCCCCCTCTGCCTTTGTTTCATGTTCCTCTACTACTTTGATATACTGCTCATAAAAGTCTCTGGCATCTTCTATTGTTGTGAGTTTATGTTTTTTATCCAGTAGAGTTATTAGCATTCCTTCAGGTAATAGCCACCTGAAGGATATCCTGTGTCTATTCAGTTTGGTGGATAAGAATTGATAGGGCCTCCTTTTTTCCCTTACACGTCTTGGTATTTGTCTAAGTACTAGTATCTCTTTACCGTTATGTGTGACTGTATTTTCTTTCGATAAATTATAAATTTCATCTCTAACTATTCTTTTAGTAAATCTAATATGTACTTCTTTCGGTAGTCTGTTCTTTCGGGCATAGCTCGTATTCAGTCTATATATTTCATCCATATCCATTATTGTTTCCTGTAGTGTTCTATTTGTCATACTAGCAATTATTTGTGCCATGACCTCCGGTAAGTTCTCGTCTTTACTTTCAGTAACATTTTGAAATCTAAGAAAGAAGGCCGATTTTTCAAGCTCTAGATTTAAAATTGCCTCTTCGAGATCCCTGTTTATTATATCTGTTTTATTCTCTGCAACTTGAAGTCTAAGTTCAATCCTCTCATTGTGTTCCTCTATTTTTTTTATTCTCTGTACATTGTTTGCCAGTTCTCCTTGAATTAATTCCAATCTCTCATCTAGTTTTCCCACCCTGTCATCCACCTTTTTGATATCATCCCTCACCTCTCCTATTGTCCCTCTCATGTGATTGTAATTTCTGTCAATGGACTCCTGCATTTTAATCATCATCTCCTGGAGTGATGCTTGAGTTGTCAATGTCATTTGTGTACTGGAAGTTCCACCTGCTCTCTCTCCTGTGGAACCTTCAGTGGTACGCTGGTTTGATGGAGTTGGGGGTAGGGTTGAGGTTTTTTGTTTCCCTGTTTTAGTTACAGTGGATGTAGTAGACATTTTTAATACACTCCAGATGCTGTCCCAGTATACCATACGAAACCTCTTCTCCCTCTTGTTATTTTGGCACCAATTCTTTTTTTTTTTTACTATTTATATCTTTTTCTTCAAGTGTCACATCAATCTGTTTCTTAGATTCTAATGTCAATTTCCTCAAATGATTATATCACACCCTTAATTCCTTCACTATAAATTGTAAATTATATATAAATGTTATCACCGTTTACATCGCATTTATATCACATTCGCAAGGGATCAATCAATAATTATCAATGCTTAAAGTAATTAATCTAAGTTCTATATATAATGTTATTTTCTAGACTCTATTATATAGATATTGTATAAATATGTAAATATATAGCAATGAATATATCTAGAATGTCCAGTTTGTATATATAGTCCTGTGTCCACAGTTTATATATATGTGAATATAGGTAGAATAAAGTTTAAGCCAATACTTAAATTTATCTAAGGTAAAGGTTCAAATAAGTTATGGATGCAAGTACTCACTTATAAATATTTCTTTTGGTCTATTGTCCTTTTGTTGATATATTTATAGTCTATATTTTACTAGTCCTTAGAGTCCAATGTTGATCTTGCTGGTAATTCTATCTCCTTGTTTAATAGTTAAAAATGTCCTCCGGATTTTGCTGTGTCACCGTCTCAGTTCCTTCTTTTCTCTTTCAACTCTAACTTCCTCCCACCTTCCGCACTTTCCAGAAATCTTTCTTGCCCTTTTGCTGTAGTTCTTTACCTTTTTAGTTCTCCAAACACAGTTCTCTTTTTGTTTCTTGCAGAGTGCTTTAAATCAAATTGGGTCGTAAATCTGTCTTGGTTCAGCAAGCTCTCTGCCCGTCCTTTTCGCTCCCCCTTGCAATCGCCGCCTTTATCCTCTCAGAGCTTTCTGTCATAAATCCACAGGTCAGCAATCAGCTACAAGGGCACACCGTCTTATTTCCTTCCACCAGTTGTTGAAAAAACCTCTCAATAATATCTCTCTCTCACAATTCTCCACCACAATTCTTTGCTGTTTTTCTCTTACTTCCTTATCTGAGTCGGGCAGTCATGTCTCCAGATCGGCCATGGAGGCTGATTTCTTCACGGTCGGCTCCAGGAGTTGTTCTTGCTCCCTGGGTGGATTGCTTGTCCTCCCCAGAGGCTCCGAACTCTCCCCCTTCGAATCACTCTTCCCTCCAGGTCAGTGATCGCCGCTAGGCAACCGAAATCAGTGAAAAGCACAGATGCAGCCTCAGAGGTTCTTGAGGCTACTGTGCCCAGACATGACGTCAAACCGGAAGTCCTCTATCAAACACAGATCTTATTGGTGATAAGGTGGCAGCCCCTACTTTGTGGAACCAGCTACCCCCGAGATCCGGACTATCCCCACCCTATTGGCCTTCAGGAAAGCTGTGAAGACCTGGCTTTTCCAGCAAGCCTGGGGCCAATAAATAATAGATGTAGGCCCATGACTGTTTGAATGACTGAGTGCTTTTAATGTTTTTATATTGTGTTTTTAACCCTGTTTTTTTAGTTTTTTATATTGATATTTTTTGTATTGCTGTTAACCGCTCAGAGTCCCTGCTGAGTTGAGCAGCATACAAGTACAAGTAAAAAATAAGTAAGTAAGTAAGTAAGTAAGTAAGTAAGTAAGTAAGTAAGTAAGTAAGTAAGTAATATATGCTCCAAACAATGATCAAAAAAATTTTTTTTACTAAATTACATCAAAAGATATTGGAAATTGGGATGGAAAATATTTGTTTATTTGGAGATTTCAATGGAATTGTTGATGTGAATAAAGATTATAAAACCAATAATAAAAATATGAGGAAAAAGAAAAAAACATTGCCAAAATCATTTTATGAAATGAATTATGAGTTAAATCTAAGAGATTGCTGGAGAGATCGAAACCCAGAAGCTAGAGAATATACTTTTTATTCCAACCTACACAGGTCCTGGTCCAGAATTGATATGTTCTGGACCAATAAAGAAATAGAAAATAAGATAGATTTGATAGAAATAGTTACTAACGAATGGGCAGACCATGATCCATTAAAATAATTTGGAAAGGGGATAAAAAGAAAACTAAACGATGGATGTTAATCACACAAATACTGAAAGAAAAGGAATTCATTAAACAAATTAAGAATGAAATGGAGATGTTTATCAAAGAAAACAAAATTCAGGACACAACTCTACAAAACTTGTGGGATACGACAAAAGCATACTTGAGGAGAATAATAATAGCATATCTGGCTAGGAAAAATAAGGAAAGATGGAAAAAACAAAAAACACTACAAGAGAGTTTGAAACAATTAGAAAGGAATTTACAAAATTGATCCACAAAATAAAAAAAAATAAAGAGGAAAAAGGCTTAGTAAAACATAGATTAAATTTGTTAGAACAAGAAGAAAATGCCAGAAAAATAAGATTAGCAAAACAAAACTATTTCAAAAATGCCAACACACCGGGTAGATGGCTAGCCTTCAGACTGAAAAAAGAAAGAGAGAGAAAATTAATATATCAATTAGAGAACAGGAATGGGGAAACCCAACACCGAATGGAAAAGAAAAAAGAGATTATACAAGAATACTTTAAGAAACTATATGAGGAGGATAAAATAAAGAAGGAGGAAATTAAAAACTTTTTAGGGGAGAAAGGGCCAGATGGGATTCCCGGAGACTTTTATAAAGCAACATTTGAAATAGTAGAAGCCTTATTATTGGAGATTTGCAATGATACATTACAGAAGGCGAAGTAGTTTAACAGAGGGATCTACAATAAGTAGATTACAAAATTACAAAAAGTAATCTACAACTACTACACTGCAAAAACATATGGACCTCAAAACTTGATCAGGGCAAAACAATAGACGCAATTTACATAGACTTCTGTAAAGCCTTCGACTCAGTGGTTCACAATAAACTACTTCTGAAACTGAAATCCTACAGCATCTCTGGACCCCTACATGACTGGATAACTGCGTTCTTGTCAAACAGACAACAAATGGTCAAAATAGGGAGCGCCCTATCTAATCTCGATCCTGTTAACAGTGGTGTACCCCAAGGCAGCATACTAGGACCAACACTCTTTATACTCTATATAAATTACCTTTGCGATCACATTACAAGTGACTGTGTTCTCTTCGCTGATGATGTAAAACTCTTCAACACCACCGACAACACTGCTACCCTCCAAAAAGACCTTGACTTTCTGTCAGAATGATCAAACATCTGGCAACTCCAAATCTCAACCAACAAATGCTCTGTCCTACACATTGGCAAAAAGAATCAGAACACCAAATACAAGCTGAATAGACAAGACCTAGCAGACAACCCTCACTCTGTCAAAGACCTTGGAATACTCATATCAAATGCCAAAGCCCACTGCAACAACATCGCCAAAAAGGCTTCAAGAGTTGTTAATCTTGTGTAGCTTCTTCTCCGATAATATCACACTACTAACCAGAGCATACAAAACATTTGTTAGACCAATCCTTGAATACAGCTCATCTGTCTGGAACCCACACCACATATTGGACATAAATACATTAGAAAGTGTCCAGAGATACTTTATGAGAAGAGCCCTCCACTCCTCTACTCGCAACAGAATACCTTACGCCACCAGACTTGAAATTTTGGGCCTAGACAGCTTCAACCACAACAATACACGAGCTCACAATAGATACAAACTTAAGGTAAACCACTCCCAACTTGATTGCAAAAAATTCAACTTCAGCAACAGAGTGGTCAATGCCTGGAATACATTACCTGACTCTGTAGTTTCTTCCCCAAATCCCCAAAACTTTAACCTTAGACTGTCTACCGTTGACCTCACCCCATTCCTAAGAGGTCTGTAAGGAGCATGCATAAGCGCACCAGCATGCCTACCGTCCCTCTCCTAACGTCCCCATGTATTCATAAAATATCATGTACTCATAACCATGTTTGTACATCTTCACAATCATGTTTATACTTTGTCTGCAATCATATACACACTTGACAAAATAAATAAATAAATACCGGTAATAAAAAAAAAAAACTAATAACTGAAGAAGCTTCTTGGATTAAAAGCAAAACATCTTTAAGGAAAGTTCAATTGCCTTTTGAAAAAGCAGCTTTGGGACAACTATAGGAATCTCCATAAACATATAAATGACAGTAACACAAACTGAACAAGTCAGTCTGTTAGAACTCAATTTATAGAAAAGTTAGCTTCATGAATGTCTGCGGAGATTCTCAGTCATCCAGGTCATAGTTGTCTCAAAGGTGCTTTTTCAAAAGTCAACTGGATTGTTTTTTCCTTGAGGAAGAACAAAACGTTTCATTTCTCATCCAAGTAACTTCATCAGTTGTCCCACCATTACAACTGATGAAATTTCTTCGATGAGAAATGAAACGTTTTGTTCTTCTTCCTTTCTTCTCTCCTAAAAAGAAAGTTCTTTTTAAATAATGTATTGTACTTTTTAATATGCTTTTAAATTGTTTTTATTGATTGTGGTTTTTATACCTTGCTGTGAGACGCCCAGAGTCCCTCTGGGAGTTGGGCAGCATAGAAATTCTAATAAACTTAAACTTAAACTCATGGAAAAAATCATCCAGATGCCTTTTGAAAAAGCTCTGGAATATACTTTTGACATTTACTCTCCTGGCTAGAGTAACTATCCCTTATTTAAATTATTTATTATATTAATAGTTTCTAGTTAATGTTCCTCCTGATCTTGTCACAATGCAACTATATTCTGCTATGATTGAAAGATTCTTATTCATACCCTCATTTCTTCCTTTTCTCTAGATAAAAATGGAAACATAAAGAAAGCAAATTAAATTTATTTATTTTATTTATTTGGTTTTCTTATATGCCGCCCAACTCCCGAGGGACATGTGAAAAGGCACAGCATTTCAATATTTTTAATATTTGTATTAAAAGAGTTTATTTCTTTTTTATTTCAGCTGTATGAGAAGCTGCACTTACCAACATTCAAAAGTTCAAGAAGCAAAATGATTAACATAAAAATGTAAATTAATCTGAAAGATATTCCTATCGTTTCTGCTCTTAGATTCCAAAACAACAGTGTCAACAAAGAAAAGCTTGTTGAAAATAGTGACAAGAAGATAAGCCAAACCCTTTCATTCTTTTTGGTTTTTTGCAGTGCCGTGTAATTCTAAGTTCCTGTATGGTTTTCTCCATAGCATTTTACACAAATAAATATATGCATGTAAAATCTCATCAGAAAGAAATTTCTTTAAATCATGAAAGGCAATGATTGGAAGCAGAATTAGTGATAAACAGCCTATTTTAAAAGTTAACTGCATCCAAGTGACATTGAGACAGTTGAAACTATCACTGAGCATCTGAGTCATTGTAAAAACATCTACAAACTGCTAAAATATTTCTTTTTTTCAGTCACACTTTCCTCCTAATTTGCACTCACTGATCCTGGGAATCAAATATAATGATTTACTAATTGCCTATGCTAGGATTTGAAAGATACAGATTCCCCTACAATTTTCCCCCTACAATTTTTCCGTGGGACCGGTCCCTGATGCTCAAAAGGTTGGGGGCCACTGTGTTACAACAGGCTCTCTGATTAGGAACAGAGATACACTCAAATGTTCTCCATAGTGGGTGGCGCTAGCCTCCAAGATTGGGATGACCTCATCCATCAGCCAATCAGGACTGAGTCTGACCTCATATAAAAGCTGTCACTGTGCCATAATCCCCCTCTTTCGACTCAGTCCTAGGCCTAGGATTGTTTCTCCCCAGTTTTTCGCAGATTAATATCACCTTCTCTGATCAACTTCCAGATCTACTATCAACAGCTTTCTTAAATGTGAGTGACTCCCTACCTGCCCTTTCCATCAGGGGTCTTGGGAATCACGGGACAGGCTTCGGCCTAGTCCACAGCCTACTTTCCACCTTAAGTGGCTGGCTGTCTTGCTCACATTGCGGCCTGGCAATCCTGTGCTTACCACCTGCCACAGAAGCCCGGCGCTTGAGTGGCCAGCAGCCAGGGTGGTCCTCTGACCACTTCCGCGGAGAGAGGCACCATCGGCCTAAATTTACGCAGAAGCCTCGCGCTTGGGCGGCCTTGGCCTCTCTCCCTTGCCGCTCCCCTTATTGGGCCTCCTAAGTGACATCGGACCCCTGGGAGCGTGCCAACGTGAGGGCGAGCATTGGCGGTCCAATCGGCAGGCAAACCGGCCTGCGCGACCGCCCCTCCTCACTAGAGACTGCCCGAGCCGGCTGGACCTTCGTGGCCTTAATTGCCGTCGGGCGTCTCTTCGGCCTCATTTTCGGCCTTATTGGGGGCTGGGCGGCCTCTTCGGCAGCAGTTCGGCTGCGAGACCGCCCCTTAGCTTGCTACATTGCCCGCGCGGCGGAGCGGCTCACCCGCCCCTCAGCTGCTCCCTGTCTTCGCCGCCGGCCCTTTCTGCGCAGCCGCAGCTTCATCCTTGCACAGAGCCTCTCGGGCGGGGCCACGGCTCTCCCTGCGAGTCGCGCAGCCGCATTTCGAGCCGCCCACGTCACCGGGGATTCCCCGGTGACGTATTTTACTGCCAGCTGGTGCGCGCGCCGGGAGGGACTCTTCGCAACGCCTCTTCTCTTCGCCAGGCTTTACGAGGCTGCGAAGCCTCCGGACATCCAGCAGCAGCTGACCCAGCACTCCAGAAGCTCCCTCCTGCAGGCATCGGCCTTCAGCCACTGGCACCCAGGCCTCCTCTCGTGCTCCGTGCCGTAAAAGCGCACGTCCAGCACCTACGGAAAGACTGGCTTCCTGCAGCATGGCAGATAAGGCTACCTCGGGCAGGAATAAGCCCAGGCAGCCTAAGGACAAGGAGGGTGGGGCTGACAAACTCCCTGCCCCTCAGTCTGGCCACAGGGACCGCTCACCCATACGGGACAAGGCCAAGGCCTCTACCAAGGGCACGCACGCAGGCAAGGACAAGGCCCGCAAGCCTTCTGACCAATCCGTGCCGCCCCCTGCTGCCTCCACTTCGTCAGCACACCATGAGCCCTCTGGCCTTGCCCAGAGGGACCACCATGAGCCCTCTGGCCTTGCCCAGAGGGACCGGCGCTCCTCTGGCACCCTTTCTCTGGACAACCCAGACCTGTGCATAGAGGAAGGTGACATTTGGGAGGACCCCAGGCCCAGCTGCAGCACGCCGCAGGCGCATCCACTTACCTCTGCGCACTCCCAACTGTATACTCCGGAGGTGCAGGCTTTGATCCAGGCGGCCATTGCACAGGGAATCGAGGCCGGAATGAGACATGTCGCCGCGGCACCGACTGCACCCCCGCCCACTCAACCGGCCCCTCGCCAGCCTCAGGTCACCCCTCCTGTCACCCAGGCTCCGCCGGCCGTCGACGCAGACCAGGGATCTCCTTTGTCATCCCATGGGCAGGAGGACCAGGTGCAGGACTTGGAACTGTCGGAGGACGAAGACCTCGCACCTGAGGCTCCGGCAGTGACGGGGTTATTTAACCCTTCCTTATTCAAATCCCTGCTCCACAAGGCCAGGGCTACGGCCAAGTTTTCCTCCAAGGACCAAGCACCCGCCGGGGACGAGCCTGAGGACCCTCTTTTCGAGGAAACCACCTCACAGGTGGAGGTGGTGCCGGCTCCCAAATTGTTCGTGGAGTCAGTACTCAAACAGTGGGCATCCCCGATGGCCGGCGTCACTCCCTCTACGGCCGACAAGCGATTCTTTAATGTCTCCACCACTCTGGCTCAACACCTGCCAGTCCCCCCAGTGGAGCCGGCCATTAAGGCACTGTACTCACCAGCACAGATGCCCGGAGACTCTGAGGAGTTGCTCCGCCCAGAGGACAGACGCACAGAGCAAGCCCTGCAGAAAACTCACCAGGCGGCCGCTTGGGCGGTCAAGGCGTCTGCCACGGCTTCCTTTTTTTGCCGGACTTCCATCCGATGGCTAAAAGCCCTACAAGAGCATCTACCACCCTCCGACGTCCGAGCAAGGCAGGACATTAACAAACTCATTGCTGCCTCGCAGTTCACCTCGGACGCCACGCTCCAGGCCACCCGGTTCGCGGCCAGGGCCATGGGAACTTCAGTGGTTGCACGCAGAATGCACAGGCTCAGGAGCTGGCCCGCTGACTGTCGTCACAAGTGGCGGCTAGCCGGGGCCCCAATGGCACACAAGTCGCTTTTCGGTGAGGCGCTTGATCCCTACCTCATAGAGACTAAGGACAAGCGCAAGGTCTTGCCAAACTCCACCAGGAAGGCACAGGCCAAACCTCAGAACCCTGCCCCGACGTTCCCCAGGCGCCAATATAGGGCACCTTCCTATAACCAGAACAGATCGCGGGCCTCGCCCCGTCAGACTCAGGGTCAGGACAGGGCCAATTCCAACCAGCAGCCCAAACGCCCTTTTCGGAAGGCAGGTGGTCGCCCCTACCGCTGCTACAAGTAGTGGACCCAACTTCTCCCATTGGGGGTCGCCTGCGTTTTTTCGCTAGGCAGTGGGAGGAGATTACTACGGACGCTTGGGTCCGCGAGACCCTAACACTCAGACTCGCCTTAGATCTCCTCTCCACCACCCCCGACTCCTTCATGAGGTGCTCCCAGTCCTCCAACCCGCAAAAACGGGCCCAGATGCTTGAAGCCATCCAGCATCTGCTGGAGATTGAGGCCATCCAGCGGGTCCCGGAGGACCAGCGGGGGCAAGGATTCTATTCCAATTTGTTCCTCGTGGAGAAGTCGTCGGGTGGGTGGAGAGCGGTCTTGGACCTCAAGCGTCTCAATAAGTTCTTGGTGTACAAGAAATTTAAGATGCATACTTTACAGTCCATATTGGACGGCATTCGTAAGGGAGACTTTATGTGCTCTATCGACCTCACCGAGGCGTATCTACATATCCCGATTCGGCCTGCCCACCAAAGGTTCCTGCGGTTCTTCTATGACAATGAACACTATCAGTACTCAGCCCTACCATTCGGCCTCTCCTCGGCACCCAGGGCCTTTACCAAGATCCTGGCCGCCCTTGCCGCTCACTTGAGGGCAGTGCCAATTCGAATACAGTGTTACCTTGACGACATTTTAATTCAGTCGTCTTCCCTGGCCTGGGCGGAGCTGGACCTGCAGACCACCATGGACGTTCTGCAATACCATGGCTTCTCCCTCAACCTGGAGAAGAGCCACTTGATTCCCTCCACTCGCATCACTCACTTGGGGGCCATTGTGGACTCTCTGGAGTGCAGGGTGTATCTGTCGGAGGAAAGACAACTCAGTCTTTCCTCTCTGACCCAACAGGTTCTTGGACAAGGGCGGGTTCCGCTGAATCTCCTGTCCTCCCTGTTGGGAAAAATGATATCCGCTATACATATAACACCTTGGGCACAACTGCACTCCAGAGACCTCCAATGGTTTCTTTTACCGTTTCAGCGGGCGGACAAGTCCAACTCATCGGCCAAAGTCCAGCTCCCGTCAGCGGTCTGGCGATCCCTGCAATGGTGGCAGTCCCCGGCGATCAGCAAGGGTTCCTGCTTCCTCGAGCCTCGACGGGTAACGGTAACATCGGACGCCAGCCTCTACGGGTGGGGCACCCACACATCATCACACGTGGCACAGGGCACCTGGACCGTGGCGGAGTCGACGGCCAGCATCAACCTCCTGGAGCTACGGGCGGCATCCCTGGCCCTCCGGCAATTTCAGCGCCTCCTGACCGGGCAACATGTCCTCCTGTTGACGGACAACGTGACCACCAAGGCCCACGTCAACAGGCAGGGTGGAACGGTCTCTCGCCGTCTTCTGAACGAGGCCAAGGACTTGGGCCTATGGGCCAAACGACACCTCCTCTCGCTCAGGGCAGAGCACATTTCGGGGGTGTCGAACCGCACAGCGGATTGGCTCAGCCGCCACGATGTCGACATGGCAGAGTGGGCTCTACACCCAGACATTTTTCGGGAGTTGACTGCCCGATTTGGCAAGCCGGTGGCCGACCTCTTTGCGACTCCGCTGAATGCCAAGCTCCTGCGCTTCATCACGCGGTATCGGACACCCGGCGCGATGGACACGGACGCCCTCCGTTGTCCGTGGCCAAGGGGCCTACTCTATGCATTTCCGCCCCTCCCACTCATCCCCCGAGTGATCAGGAAGATGCTGGACGAGCAGGCAGAACTGATCCTATTGGCCCCCCACTGGCCGCGACGGGTGTGGTTCGCGGATCTCAAGTCGCTCTCGACTCGCCCATCCTGGAGGATCCCGCAGACCGCATCGTCGCTCTCCCAGGGGTCAGTTCAGCACCCGGATCCGCAGTGGCTCCAACTGACCGCCTGGCGCTTGAGCGGCGCACCCTAACCCTTCGCGGGATTCCCGAGTGCATTATCCATACTTTGCTTTCCTCACACCGGGCCTCCACCATCCGCATCTACAACTCTACCTGGCGGACGTTTCACGATTGGTGTGTCGGCGCCGGCTTTAACCCGATCGACCTTTCGGTCATACAGGTCCTCCAATTTCTGCAAGCGGGCCTCAACAAGGGTCTC
Organism: Diadophis punctatus similis; assembly: GCA_023053685.1. NCBI lineage: Eukaryota > Metazoa > Chordata > Lepidosauria > Squamata > Dipsadidae > Diadophis > Diadophis punctatus. Next base: position 8,224,358 of record JALIGW010000008.1, read on the forward strand.
TCGCCCAACACCTTGCGGCGACAGGTGGCAGCGCTTTCAACGGTCCTTTCCTGCCGCTCTTCTGCGCCTTTGTCAACGCATCCCTTGATTGTTCGCTTCTTGAAGGCGGCGGTCATTATCTCGCCTCCAGTGGTACATAGGTACCCCACCTGGGACCTGCAGAAGGTCCTTCTGGCACTGACCGAGGCCCCCTACGAGCCCCTCCGGACAGTCTCGCTGCAGCACCTTACGCATAAGGTTGCCTTTTTGGTAGCGATTACTTCAGCCCGGAGAATATCCGAACTGGCAGCCCTATCCGTCTGGGACGACCTCTGTATTTTTCATCCGGACCGGGTGGTGCTTCGCCTTGACCCCACATTCCTGCCCAAGGTCAATACATACTTCCACAGGGCGCAGAAAGTGGTTCTTCCTTCCTTCTGCTCTCCACCTACAACGCCGACCGAGCGCAAATGGCACGCTGTCGATGTCCGGCGGGCGATAAAAATCTACAATGTCCGCACGGCTGCATTCCGCCGCTCAGAGTCCTTGTTCGTGGGATTCCACGCCTCGTCCATGGGTCGCAAGGCTTCAGCGGTGATGGTCGGTCGCTGGATACGCGCAGTCATCGCGGACGTTTACCGACAACAGGACCTGCCTCGTCCGCCGCGTCTGACGGTGCACTCGACGCGCAGCGCCGCCACCACGGCAGCTTGGACTACTAATGCCTCCTTGGAGGAACTATGCCGAGCGGCGACGTGGTCTTCTCCGTTGCCCTTTATTAGACATTATAAAGTAGACTCCTTTGCCTCGGCTGAGGCGGATTTTGGGCGCAGGGTCTTGCAGACCATAGGGTCGCCTGACGGGGTCTCTGACTATGGTGACAACCCTCCCTAGGGGACAATACGACTTTGGTATGTCCCAATCTTGGAGGCTAGCGCCACCCACTATGGAGAAAGGGCGTTGTTACTTACCTGAACGCCCATTCTCGTAGGGTGGCGCTAGCCTCCAAGTCCCTCCCTATTGGGTTTTGTACTTACTGAAGGTGTGCGTGGGGATAAACTATGGGTCTGACCTATTCCTTCGTCTCAAGAGGGGGATTATGGCACAGTGACAGCTTTTATATGAGGTCAGACTCAGTCCTGATTGGCTGATGGATGAGGTCATCCCAATCTTGGAGGCTAGCGCCACCCTACGAGAATGGGTGTTCAGGTAAGTAACAACGCCCTTTCTCATTCAATTCATGAGTGGGTTTATAGCAGCCCCTCCCCTTTATTCTCCACCTGTATAGTATGACCACAATGCTTTCAACAGAAAGTTATAAAAAGTGCAGATGTAAGGTTCAGTCACAGATGTGAAATTCCTCTGAACTCAATAAAATCTTGGCTACACACCAACTGAAGACCAGAAGCACATTGTAATGCTTACTGTGGATTAGTGGGAAGTGATAACCTTCCAACCCAGAGTTTCCAGGCTGTATATAAATATCAGATCTTGTCTGTATCCATCATGCTTGATAGGAGTTAAAAGCAAGCCTTATGGAAAAATGCTTGGAGATAAATGCAGAAATATAGATTATACTGAGTTTTAACTGTGTTTTCTGAAAATACTATTTGTGGAAGGTTCCTGTATTAGTTAAAATGTCATTGTCTCCAATTAACGTTCATAACCTCTATTTCCCTTGAGAAATACTGACTTCCAAGGTACCCATTTCAAAGTTGTATTTCCTTTTCAGGAGACAGCCCTGGTGATTTACTGTGCTTTCATAATCCACAGTTTATTTAGGGAATAGGCAGTATTTAGATTAATACATTCTTTTAATCATATAAATAAGGGGCTCAGCAAACAGGATGCATAGTGACCTTACCTCTATCCACATGCAGGTTATTTCTCAAATATGTAGAAATCATTGTATGAGAACAGCAGAAAGTACTTATCTCTCTTTCCCTATACTAACTGAAGTGTTAATTTAGTGGATTGAAATATTAAGAAGAATTTCTTTGATCCCAGACACCGTCTCAATTCATTATGGCTGCAAAGCATTTTTTCTTTATTAGAATCAAAACTACTTTACCTGCATTTGCAGGAATTACAGAGAAATAATAATGAGCTACTTTTCATCTTCAGATTTTAGGAATGAAAAATGGAGGACATTTGCAAGAGAATACTCACCAATTTATTTATTTTTTTACAATGGATGTGATATAATGAGTCCATGCCAAAATAAACGCTTCTAGATTAGGAACATAGGTGCTTGGTGAATCTTAATTTTTTTATTGTTATCTCTGGGGTGCACACTGACTATGCTGCTATATTTCAGGCACAGTTGTTGAAAATTTAGGACATAACTTCCTGTCATTGTATCCTTCCATCTATTGTATGAGAGTCATAGCGGAAGCTCTCAAATAGAGCATAGTTTAAGAAACAAGGCACTCTTTGATCCAAAAAGCAACAATCTAGATCTTGCTTACACATGACATAGCACTCCCCCTCTCCCCACTTTCCCCACTTTTTCTTTGGTGTCCAAAGGAAAAATGGTGAAGTGAAATACTATTTAGCAATCAGCCTGCTTCACATACAGAATGTGAGGAGGGATCCCCACCAAAAGGAATTAAAGATTTCTAGAAATCTAGATGAGGAAAAGCTATCTTGCTCAACCTTTTGAAAGTCAGTGCCTTCAAAAGGATGCTGAGTTTGTGTATCTATTTTTCCTATAACTTTTGGAAATTGGTTATTAATTGCTTTTCAGCTACTGGGAACCTTTGAATCAATGTTATAAAGCACAAGGTGAGTTTCCTTCAATCCTTAGCAAAGTAAATTGTAAGGATTTCAACAAATTTCTTTTAGAATAAACAGCAAAAGAGTGACAATTTTGTCTTTAGAAAGTTACAAATGGGCTAAGGATCCACACAGATTTGAAATAATATTTTGGAATTATGTAAGAATCCTTTCCATTAGCATATGCTTTTGTTTTAAATTCTCTTTAAAATATGGTAGAATAAGACTTTGAGGGTAGAACACTGCAAGAAACCAAAAGAAACTAAAGATTTCTATTAAAGAAGAACACTTAAATCTGATTTACTAATACAGAATGAAGCAAAATATCTTAATAGTGGACATATTGAAGGATATTTTTGAACAGCAAACCCATAAATTAGATAGATGGTACATTATGAAAGACATTATGAAATGGTAATTTTTTTCCTGATAAGATTGAGACTTATCTGAAATGCATTTAAAAATGACACACTACAATATGGAAAAAGATGCCACACTGGACACACACAAAAAAATTATTTATCTTAATAAGGGATATACAAATAACAAACCAAGAAAGTAACCTGAATAATATTCCTATATTGGGTTTTCAAAACACGCTTGTTTAAGCTTTGAAGAATTTTGTGAAAAAACACAAAAGAAAAAATTGAAAAGAAATCAAATTCTAGGATATTAGCTAAAGAATTATAAAGATCAAGGTTGTTAAAGTAAAACATTTATTATTTCTTTTTCTTTTCTGCACTTTCTATTCTTATCATTATCATTAAAAGTAACATATTATTGCCACAACCTAAATGTCCTTTAGTTATAACTTGGTTTGCATATGCAAGAATATAAATTATAATTTACCTTGTAAGATTATCAAATCTGAATTCCTGCTAAAAAATGTAATGTCTATTGGCTAGGCATAAAGACATTACAGTTGTTTAAAATCCTGCATGATTGCATATATTCCTAGTGTCTAAAGAAGATATGCAAAACAATAATCTTGTTTAAAGATTTTATGGTCTAAATATAATTTCATCCTGTAGTTGAAACAGGATTTCTCTGCTGATGCACTTTCTGTTTCTGTCATTGACGTCAACAACTGTACGCAAATGGGTGCCTATCCATCATCCTAGTGTCAGAGAGCACACTTAGATTCCACTATCCTGCTTCTACGAAGGCTGAGTAAAGTCAAGCCTTTTATGTTGCCAGATAGGAGGCTTTTTAATAGTCCTTCAACAATAATTTCTGTTTAGCCTATATCCTGAAAGCATTTTATCGTATTAGGAATATGTGCATATGCATTTGGGATCAGGCTATTTTTTCATTCAACAGGTAGAAATTATTCCAGTTGGTATGCATCAGTCTTAATTACTTTAAAATTTTTGCACAAGAAACTCTTGTATTGATAATCAGGATTATGATATATATCAGTAATGGCAAACCTTTTTGTTGTTGCGTGCCAAAAATGGCAGAGTGCGCGCTATTGTGCATGTGCGTGCCAGTACCCATAATGCAACACGCGACAACTGTGGTGGAGGCAGGCAAGCGAGTGAGCTGGACAGTAGCAGGGTTTCCATGAAGGTGTCCTGAAACCCAAGCAGGAAAATGGAGGAAAGGAGCCCGAGTGGAGCCTCCCAGCCCTTTCCAGCCATCGCCTGTCACTGCGGGTGCAAAGAGATTTGCTGCTGCTTCTTCCTTCCTGGAGTGGCGGGGAGAGAAGGGCAAAATCTGAAAGGCAGGCGGGTTGTAACCTTCCCATCCTCCTCTTCTCTCTCTCTCTCTCTCTGTGCATAGGAGGAGTGGAGCAAGCCAGGGAGCGCTGCCCGGCTGCTGCCTGACTGGTTGGTTGGCTGGCTGGCGAGCAAGATGCATCTGTACCAGATGCTCACTGGAGCCTTTTGGATCTCGCTCTCCTCTCCCCGCACTCCAGGAAGGAAGCATCAGCAGCAAGCCTCTTTGCGGCCGCAGTGGCAGTCAATGGGCCCAACCGCAGACCACGCACCATCCCCGCCCGATCCCCGCCATGCCTGCTGCCTGCTGTTTTTGATATGTAATTTTGGCATTAATATTGAGAGTTAACACACTCAAATCAGGAAGATTTGTTAGATGTAATTTATTTAAATTCTATAGAATTCAGTGAAACTAGATTTTATTCTGGATGCATCTAATAGGGTAAAAACAATTTCTTCATCATATATTGTTGTAACACAATTGGTTTCATAAGGATTGCATTGGGAGTTGATACATCTGCAAACTACAGGTATTGTATTATATAGAGTTGAAGCTCTACATAAGATCTCTAAAGAATTTTAACTCTTAAAATATGCTTTACAGAATAACCAGAAAAATGAAAAGTATTATTCATCACATGGGTTGAGTAATTCTTTCTGAAAGGATTTACTGTATATTATCATGTCATATCACTTTATTTTATTACAGTATATGCCAAGTATTCCAGAGTCTAGATTATCAAAAGCACCTCCTTGCTTATTGAGTAAATCATGTGAACATGGAGCTCTGCTTTATTCAGAGAAGCAAATCAGAATCCCTAATCTGATATTTGTGAAAGAGGTAAATTCCATGTTTGATATGGTTTGTCAAAGTATGTTTTAATATGACAAAAATACAAAGTGATTATAGACCTTTAAAATTCACTTGGTCTAATCCCTGGTCTAATCTCTTTGTCTAATTTTGGATGATTCAATAGAACATTTCTTAAACAGCTTGTTAACTCAAGAACAAAAATATTTGCACAATTAGGTGAAAATATTTATTATGCAGCCTATATCATGATGTCCATTGAGGACAGTAAGAATCATCAAACAAATGAAAACATTTGTGGGGAAGCAGATTTTACTATCTTGTTGTATCATAATTTTAATATAGTTTTAATATTACTGAAAGCTGACAGCAACCCAAATATCATCTGGCTACTCCAACAAATGAATGAAAACATGACTAACAGGCTATGGAGAGCTCCATCCATAGTTTATCATTCATAAGAACCACGGAGTCTGAGTTGTCCCTTAAACTGAGCCAGAACTCAGTTTAAGGGTTCTCAACATACTCAACAAACCAGATGGGGTCTGGATATGTAGGTTGTGGAACTTCTAGGTATATAATAAAATTTGTCTTCCAACATTGCTTTAAATTAATGAAGTGCAGTCTAAGGTTAAACATATCAGAAGAACCATTTGAGCTAGAAAAGGAGATAATAAGGTAGTAAGGCTGCACTTCAGAAGATTTACCAGCTGATTGATAACAGTTCAACTATTCTAATTTGCAAGTTAAAAATCATGTGCCAGAATTTTATATCTGAGCTTTCATTCCTTCCTTATGTTCTGTATGACTTGAACTAAGAAAATAAGACTATATAATCATTAACATGTATTTTTTCATCCCTTATCTCACATAATTAGATGGATTTACCATAGGACAAACTTATAAAGTTATCAAATTATATCAAAACTGCTTTCTTCATGTTTAATTCTGCATGGATTCAGAATGACTTGAAATCTTCAGAAGAGAGAGAAAAATGTAAATTAGCAGGATTTCTTCCCCATGTAACTGATTGGATTCCCCAAATCTGAATGTTCACTTCTTCTAAGAATCAGAAATAAGCATGGGAAGAGCAAATATAATGCATTTAAACCAGGGGTGGGTTCCAATTTTTTTTACTGCCACTCTGTGGGTGTGGCTTAATTGTGTTTGCATGGCTTAATTTTGTGGAAGTGGCTTGACGGTTATGTGACCAGGTAGGAGTGGCTTGGCAGTCATGTGACCGGGTGGGAGTGGCTTCATGGTCATGTGACTTGTGGGTGTGGCCAACTCAATGTCACTCACGTCAAGGGGTGCCTCGCCTGGCCCCTCCCCTCCCAGCCATTCCTTGTCACACCCAGGTATCTATAGATCTGTAAAAATGTTGTTCACCTTTTTTCAACTTTATTATCTACATACTATAGATGTACCTTCATGGACCACTGAAAAGAGGAAATGGCTCACACACTTTGCCCAAGGGTGTGATAGACCAGAGGTCTCCAACCTTTTGGACCTCAGGGACCACCAAATTCATAATTTTAAATCCCGCGGACCTCTGGTGGGGGGAAGCTCAGCTGCCTTTGAGGCCTACCTGTCTGCTTCTGCGAGGCCTCTGGGTGAGAGGCCCGAGAGAAAGTGCCTGGTCCAGGCACACAGCCTGGAAACCTCTTTTGTGTTCCTTTTCTCAAAAAGCTTGGTCAATCTGAGTGAAGGAAAACGACATCAGCAAATGGTGGCTTGCTGATGTTGGTGGAAAAGTCAGTCCCATATTCCAGAGCTGTAGCTGTAGTCCCTCCCCTCCCCTCCCCCTTTCCTTTCTTTTCCTTTCTTTTCCTGTTCCATTCCTTTCCTTTCCTCCTTTCCTTTCCTTCCATTTCTTCCCCTCCTCTCTTCTCTTCCCCCTCTCCTTTCCTTTCCCTCCCTCCCCCCTTTCCTTTCCTTTCTTTTCCCATTCCATTCCTTTCCTCCTCCTCCCTTCCCTTTCCCCTTTCCTTTCCTTCCCTCCCCCTTTCCTTCCTCCCCTCCCTCCCCTCCCCTTAACTTTTTTTCCTTTCCTTTCCCGTTCCATTCCTGCCCTTTCCTCCTTCTTTCCTTTCCTTTCCTTTCCTTCTTTCCTTTCCTTTCCTCCCCTCCCCTCCCCCTTTCCTTCTTTCCTTTCCTTTCTCCTTTCCTTCTTTCCTTTCCTTTCCTGTCCTGTCTGTATGTCTTTGTCTCTCTCTCTCCCTTCCTCTTTCTTTTTCTTTCTTTCTTTCTTTCTTTCTTTCTTTTTTCTTTTTCTTCTTTCTTTCTTTCTTTCTTTCTCTTTCTCTCTTCTCAGTGGCTGGAGAAGGAAGAAAGTGCTCTGGGACTGGGAGGGCTGTGCTGTCCTGGAGCACCGTTGCTGCCACAGCTGCCCCTCTCACCTGCCTGGCTTCAGCTCCAAGACCAGCAAAGAAGTGCAGTTGACCGGAGCCAGGGCGTTAGTGTGGGAGCAGCGAAGAGTTCAGGGCAGGCGGTGGTTCATCTTCATGTGCGGAGGGCAGGCAAGGAGAGTGCAGGGGGTCCCCCACCACCCCTCCTCTGCACAACCTGCTGCTGCCGAGCAGTCTCCTTCATGCCACCCGCTTCACTCATGGGGCAGATGGGCTGGAACTTCCATGCTTCTTTGCTGGCGTGGTGGAACGGGACTGGAGCCATTCCCCCCTTCGCCCTGCCTGAACATACAGCCGCAGTGCCCACCTCTCACCTGTCGCAGCTCCAACGGCGGCGGTTCAGGAGACGCAGGCTCATCTGGAGCTGCTCTCCTGCAGTTTGTCCCTGCTGCCCCCAGGTGCGAGGGAGCAGGGCGGGCGAGAGGTGGCTGTATGTTCGGGCAGAGTGAGGGGGAGAATGGCTTGTCTGGAGCAGCTAAACTATATTTAAGCAAGGCTGTGCTTGGCTGTACCTGAATCCAGCTATAAAAAACCTGGCCCAAAGGCATGGAGCAAGAATTGCAGCTCCCCATCCCCTCTTCCCCACCAATCCCAACAGTAGGACTCAGAAGAATGGCAGCAAACCACAGAGAAAAATTGACATTAAAAAAAACTCTTTTGACTAATAACCACACGGGTAGAGTTAGTACTTGGGCCGGCAAAAATAACCCAGGGTTGGACTAAGCGGTGGGGGGGACCCCAGACAGCGGCTGCAGCAGCGCTCATCCTCGCCTAAAGGCGTTCACATTCTGAGTCCTTTTTGCCCTGCCACGGCCTGATTCCTCCTGTTGCTTTTTTTTCCCCCTTCAGTAAAGTTTTGCTTTGCACAGGCACAAATAACTCACGTGGGGAGGAACTGTTGGGTTCTCTTTTGAAATTCAGCAGCACTGCTACAAAACTGGGAGGTTTGCTCATACTGATTCGGTGTATTTCTCCTCGCCAGTCCCTTCCCTTCCTTTCCTGTTAGGAGAGTGTCCTGCAAAAAGGGCCAATCATTCTGATTTTTCAATGGTTTTTTTGTAGTGCAGGAATCAGGGAAGCAACCAGGGAAAGCAGAAGGACAACTCCTGTGGATAAAGGTGGGGTGTGGGGGTGTTTTCCAGCCCAAATCAGGGGTGAGTTCCAACTTACCTCGCTGCCGGTTCGCTCCCTCCCTTCCTTGCCATGGCAGAAAAAAAGACGGCGACTGCATGCACAGTGCCAAAACTCGGCTTCTGCGCATACTCAGAAGGAAAAAAATTTAAATTAAAAAAAAAATTTAAAAAGATGGCGACACCCACAGACCCGCACCGACCGATCCGGTTCGGTGATGTCATCGTGATGTCACCAGCAGGTCACTACCAGTTCGGGCAAACCGGTCCGAACCAGGAGGAACCCACCCGATTTAAACTTGCTATTTCCTTTCTTAAAATATTATCACTCAATGAGTAATTTGCTAATTACAGAAGTTACAGAACATGCAAAATAATTAAAAGCATGATGCAATTTATACCTGCATTAATAATTTAAAAACTCCACAGAATCAGATCAAAAGCCCAGCTGATCTTGATTCTGTGTTTCATAATAAGCAAATGTCTATGGGGAGATATGGACTCATACATTTGTTGATCAGAATAACAATGCTTTCTTGCCAGATATATCATATTTGACAGCCACCGTTAGTCTTAGATTCATTGATCCACCCGATACATTTTTTTAAATGTCATAGTTCTTGTCTGTTGCTTCCTTTAGTTACAGATAAAATTTAAATGAAATGCTTTATGAAGAAAGATTAGTTTTAACAATACATTCACTTCTATTTTTTTAAAATGTAAAGTTGCATTATAACAATACAATATTTATAAGTATAAATTTGTTCAGGTTTTCAACATTTTAACAAAATAATCAAAATAATGTGATTTTAATAAGATATACATTATATATAATAATATCACACCTGGTAAGTTTACATGCTTTACAGCCTATTTTTATGCCATCCACAAAACCATATTGTTTGGTTCTACACTGCATTTATAAGTAATAAATTACAGTGTGATTCTAGGTTTTTTGGATCTTTGAGATAAGATGAATACCGTATTTTTCGGACTATAAGATGCACCTAAATTTACAGGAGGAAAACAAGGAAAAAATAATTTTGGCCTCCGCGCGTCACATTTTCGCCCTCCCAGGCCCCCAGAAGCACTCTGCAGTGCTCCGCACGGCCCGTTTCTGCCAAAACCGGGCCCATTTTTGCCAAAAAAAAGTGCCTGTTTTTGGCCTGCAGAGTGCTTCTGGGGGCCGGGGAGGATGAAAACACGATGCACAGAGGGCTTGGGAGCACAAAAACAGGCTCATTTTTGGTGAAAATGGGCCATGTGGAGCACTGCAGAGTGCTTCTGGGGACTGGGGAGGGTGAAAATGCGACACGAGGAGGGTTCAGGAGGCCAAAACTGCCCGTATTTGGTCTATAAGATGCACCTAAATTTCACCCACTTTTGGGGCGGGGAGGAGGTGCATCTTATACTCCGAAAAGTACGGTAGTTTGATTCGGTTCCCTGCCTCAATTTCTTTCTTTTTAATTCAAGAAATCCCTTAATTGATAGGAAATTTCTGAAGACATATTTTTAAAAGCATATATAAACCCCACTGAAGACAGATTGCAAGGGTAACAGTTGTTGACCCGTACCCCATCTCATGTTTTAAATAAAACAGCTACGGTGATAAAATCAGGTGTTATATTAATAACGTCCAATTGAAATCCTTGGTCCCCAAAATAGTGGATATTTTTATGACTATCAGATCATTGGTAAGCTCTTCTAGTATTATTTAATTATGCAGGTAACAAACAAAATATTTCTAATTGAAGATGTTAACACTGTTATATAATGTAATTTTAATGTTACAGAAGACTTCTGATTAGCAAATCTGAGGTTTTCTATAATAATATAAATTATTTATCCTGTACATTTGACTGGAGGTATAGCTTCTGAAAAAGTCTAAGATATTTGCTAACCTGAACTCATTTCTTCTATATGTGCAAATCTGTGTGGAAATCTAACATCTAACATATAAATTGTATTTCAATATGCAAAATCTGATATGCATCAGTATTAATATGATTGCCACATTTTCTTTCTATGAAATCTGATCATTTAAAGCATATCAGAAATTTTAAAAAGGCTATGGAAGAAGGAAGGAAAATTGTCTTAAAATTACCAGTTTAAAAACACAAAAAGAGACAAATATAACAATTCCTTTGACACTTGAATACATTTCTAGTTGACCAATTTCCTCCCATTCCCTTTGCAGCTTTGCAAAAGAAAACTATATCCTTTCAAGAGACCATTCTGTAGATTTCCAGTCCAGGATGCAAACATTCAAGGACATGTTTCTTGTTTACTAATTCGTTGAAGAGCCAGCATAATCGTGACAATTCTCTGATCATTCATTATTCACAGTGTTTCATTTTCTTTTGCTGCACATGTATACGCATGTTATATATCTTTGGCAAGGACAGTCTATTTAAGTCCCAAAGTTCATACTTAAATATCTTGATTTTCACATTTAATTCCAAAACAGCCCCTACCATAAATATGATTGTTCAGTACACATGTGCATACATTTCAAATCTATAGTCCACATATAGTATCATTTTTTAAAAAAAGTTGAACAGCTGAGATTCATTCTTAAGTTTAAAAGCCACAAACTTCCATTGTATATAGCACATTCAGATATTGTTTTCCATTTCTATTCATTACAGTATTCTGGCCATGAGCCATAATTTTTATCAGAACAATGTTTATACTGCTGGAGAAGTAATGTTTATAGTAGATATGTGTAGCTACAGAAGAATGTAGATTCTGCTTGCCAAAATTGTCTTTATATGTATGTGTCTTTATATGTATGTGTCTATCTGTATGTGTATACACATACACACACATGCACACACATGCACACCGTACGCACGCACACATGTACATGTAGATATACAGTACATATAATGTTTCTATTCCATTCTCAATAAAAGAAAGAACAACATCGTGATGAATGCTGAGTTATACCAAAATATCACTTCTTTTGCTACACCATACCACTAAACCAACCATGGCAACTGTCAGAAGAATTGGAATGAAAATCAGAGGAACCAGAATTTTATCTGGAGGATCTTCCCAATGCACTTTATCTGAGGTACAGTTTGTAAAGAATTGTCTATGGATTCCAGTGATGAAGCCTTCAGCCAGTGGGTTAGGCCAAAAGCACTTTGCTGTTGAAACCTTGTGTTCTGTACATAGAATAAAGTTGTTGTAATACCTGAAAAAGAAATAATATGAAAATAAGAAATACATTCTCAAAACACTGCTGAGAATTATTTTTTCTTTCCTTCTAATTTAATGTACACCTAGTTCAACAAGTTTTAACATCAAAGATTCTGCTTCTAAAATATAAGTTGCAGTAGCTTTTTAGAGGTGGTCCTCGATAAATGACCCTAAAAAGATACAGTACTTTTTATTAGTAGTCCTTGAATAATGACCCTAATAGGAACTGCTAAGCAAAGCAATCACTAAGTGGGAAGTCACACTGCAACTGTGCTCTCTGTCTGGAAAGAGATAAGAGTAGTCAATTTCACACCTTTTCAGTATCCCTCAGTCACATGATCACCATTACAATTAATATGATGTAATCGGATTGGGTATTGCAAGGGTGTTATTCTTCTTGTGCCATATTTTATTTATTTATTTATTTATTTATTTATTTATTTATTTAGTTAGTTAGTTAGTTAGTTAGTTAGTTAGTTAGTTATTTATTTATTTATTTGTTTGTTTGTTTGTTTATTTATTTGTTTGTTTGTTTGTCAAACATGTATACCTCTTCTCACCCTGCTTACAATCTTTTTGAACTGTTGCCTTCTGGCAGAAGATACAAAACAATTAAAACTCGGACCACACGCTTTCTGAATAGTTTTTATCCTAGAGCTATAATTGCACTTAATAATGAATTAAAGGGTCACCATCAGTGAGCTGTTGGATAGTATTACTTGGTCTGTTGTATGGATGTTTGAGTGGTTCAGTGTGGGGAATTTGTGGCGGGTGGGGATTGCTATGTGTGTTGGGACTGGTCTTGAAGCGTTATGTGAATTTCGTTGTATGGGTGTACTGTGTATATACGTACAATGACAATAACTTATTAATTATTATTAATTAATTATTAATTATTATAGGATAGTAATTGTTTATATAAACGTAAGGAAAAAAATGTACCGATAAAAGAGGACAATAGGGCAATAGGACAGGGACGGTAGGCACAGTGGTGCGCTTATGCATGTCCCTTACAGACCTCTTAGAAATGGGGAGGTCGACTGTAGACAGTCTAAGGTTAAAGTTTTGGGGTTTGGGGAAGAAACCACAGAGTCAGGTAGTGCATTCCAGGCATTGATCACTCTACTGCTGAAGTCGTATTTTCCGCAGTCGAGTTTGGAGAGGTTTACATTAAGTTTGAATTTATTATGTGCTCGTGTATTGCTGCGGTTGAAGCTGAAGTAATCATTGACAGGAAGGAAATTTTGGTATATGATTTTATGAACTACATTTAGATCAGATCGGAGGCGACGTAGTTGTAAATTGTCTAATCCCAATATTTCAAGTCTGGTGGAATAAGGTATTTTATTGCGAGCAGAGGAGTGAAGGACTCTTCTAGTGAAATATTTCTGGACTCTCTCGATTGTATTAATGTCTGATATGCAGTGCAGGTTCCAGACAGGTGAGCTGTATTCCAGAATTGGTCTAACAAATGTTTTGTATGCTCTGGTTAGCAGTTTAATATTGCCAGAGAAGAAGCTACACAAGATTAGATTAACAACTCTTAGTGCCTTTTTGGCAATGTTGTTACAGTGGGCTCTAGCACTTAGGTCATTGGATATGAGTACTCCAAGGTCTTTGACAGATATCCATCATCGGACGTTGGCAATCATGTTGGCGATCCTATTTTTATCAACAGACGCACAAAAAAAGTGCTGCTGAGTTTTCTCTAAACCAGTCCCTTAGATTTTGAAGCCATGATCTTCTTCTGCCTGGATCTTGTTTGCCTTCATCTTTTCCTGGAGGATTAAGTGAAGTATGACGTATTTTTCCGAAATATTCTAACTTTTGCTTTTTAATGGTTTTCATTATTTGCCTTGGCTTTCCCAGGCAGCTTATCACCTCCTCGTTTCTTATTTTGTCAACCCAGTTTATACATAATAGCCACCTGTAAAGGGTGTTATATAAACAGCTTATAGTACTCTCTTGAAATATCTTCCTTTCCAATCTCTTTGCTCTGGGGCAGGAGGAGGGGGCGGGGAGAGAAAAAAAGGCAATCAATCTTTCCTGTGTCTGACTCTTTCCCATTGCCAGTGCAATCACATTGCTTTCCATGTGTAGAAAAGCAAACAGCTCATTCTCTTGAAATCCCTCTGCAATCTCTCTATTCTGGGCATGGCAGGGGGGAGAGAAAAAAGCAATCAATTTCTCTAGGCAATCTCTCCTTTGCCAGACACTTCCTTCACTCCTGCAAAGCAGAGATTGGAGAAGGGATTTCAAGACAGAACTGTAAACTGTTTGCATAGTATGCACATCAGTGGTGGGTTTCAAAAAAAAATTTTTTACTACCAGTTCTGTGGGTGTGGCTTGGTGGGCGTGGCAGGGGAAGGATACTGTAAAATCTCCATTCCCAACCCACTTCAGCAGAAGGTTACTGCATAATCCCCATTTCCTCCCTATCAGCTGGGACTTGGGAGGCAGCAAATAGATGGGGGCCGGGCCAGTCAGAGGTGGTATATACTGGTTCTCTGAACTACTCAAAATTTCCACTACCAGTTCTTTGAACTACTCAAAAATTCCGCTACTGGTTCTCCAGAACTGGTCAGAACCTGCTGAAACCCACCTCTGATGCACATGGCTTTCATACCCAGGTTCCCTGTGTAATATTCAATGTGTAGAAGAGCAGCAGGTTTTGACCAGTTCTGGAGAACTGGTAGCGGAAATTTTGAGTAGTTCAGAGAACCAGTAAATACAACCTCTGATTGGCTCTGCCCGCATCTAGTCGCTGCCTAATATTTAGGATTTATTAGACTCCATGTATATAGAAAAATATTATCAAAAGAAGGATATTTTGGAGATATAATAAAGAAAATGCTTCTTTAAAATGTAAGTTTTTATAATGTCCTATCCTTACCAGTTTTTGGGAGAAAGGCGTGGATTATATATATGCAACAGAAGTTACACTTTTCAGAAAATAATATTCTTTCGAACTATACACTTATACACCGCTACTATGGTTAAAAGACTGATACTGCAGTTCTGCAAAGTCAAATGTATGGTTGCAATTATTCATGAATTGCACTTGCCTAATTACACTTATCACCTCTAAATTGAAGGTCTACAGATATAGCCTTTGCATAACTGTATAATAAAATATAGAACTCTTTAAATACAGAATACAATAGGTATAATATATATATATATATGTGTGTGTGTGTGTGTGTGTGTGTGTGTGTATGTATGTATGTATATGTATATATGTGTGTGTGTGTGTGTGTGTGTGTGTGTGTGTGTGTGTGTGTGTGTGTGTGTGTGTATAAAGGCCAAAAACTTTGAACATACTAGAGCAGTGATGGCGAACCTTTTTTTCCTTGGGTGCCGAAAGTACGTGCGCACGTGCTATCGCACATGTGCGAGTGCCCACACCCATAATTCAATCCCTGGGGAGGGCGAAAATGGCCTCCCCCACCACCCTGGAGGCCCTCTGGAGGTCAGAAACGGCCCATTTCCCAACTTCTGGTGGGCCTAGTAGGCCCATTTTTTATCCTCCCCAGGCTCCAGAGGCTTCCCTGGAGCTTGGGGAGGGTGAAAATGCCCTCCCCCGCCCACCGGAGGCCCTCCGGAAGCCAAAAACACCCTCCCAGACCCTCTGTGCAAGCCGAAAATCAGATGGCTGGAGTGCACATGCACGTTGGAGATGAGCTAGGGCAACGGCTCGCGTGCCGGCAGATACGGCTCCGCGTGCCACCTGTGGCACGCGTGCCATAGGTTCACCATCACTGTACTAGAGTGTTAGATAAATGGCAGAAACTGTGGTATAGAAATTATAAATTAACAATGTCAACTGCCTATTAGGAAAATTTATATAAAATGTTTTATAGGTGGCATTTATCACCAGCAAGAATGGCAAAAATGTTTTAAAATATGTCCGCCAAATATTGAAAATGTAATCAGATACCAGGTTCATACTATCATATGTGGTGGACATGTCCAAAGGCAAAAAAATATTGGACAAAAGTATATAAATGGTTAGAAAAAATGGTAAAGCAACATATTAATTGAAAACCAGAAATATTCTTGTTGGATATTTTAACAGAACAGGACAACAAAGGGAATACATATTTAATTTTACATGTGTTAACAGCAGCGAGAATTGTTTTTGCACAACAATGGAAAACTGAAGAAATCCCAACAGATGAAAGCGTAATTAAAAAAAATATTACAATGCACAGAAATGGATAGATTAACACTCAAAATAAAGGAGAAGGAAGAAACAGAATATTTCTTAACATGGTTAGTTAACAGAAACAGAAATTAGAAATTTCTCTTAAAAGTTTAAGAGAATGATTAAGTACACAATGAATACTTATTACTATGGATAAGCAAATATTATTATTACTATGTGATTATTACCAATGATATATTACTATTATCATTACTATTACTTGGGGCGGGTTGCTTACTTACCGATACCGGTGTGCTGCACACACATATCCACGTTTTGTGGGTGAGCGTGCTCGCTATGCGCGCACGCCCCCTCATGCAATTTTGGCGAGATTTTGCTTCTGCCCATGCATGGAAGCAAAATCTCGCTGAAATCTTGCGCGTGTGCATGCCCCCTCACAAGATTTTGGTGAGATTTTGCTTCCGCACATGCGCAGAAGCAAAAAAGCCGAAAAATTCTTTAAAAAATATGGCGACACATGCAACTGTCCGGTGAAGACGGCACCTTGCGAAATTGCGTAATCGGCTGCACACTGGACCGCACCGGTAGGAACCCACCCCTGCTATTATTACTTATCAAAACTAACTGTACTCAGACAACACACTGCTCATGTAGATATTGAGTTTTTACATTTATTAAAGAAAAATGTATAAATAAAACATGTAATTAAAAAAGTTTAAGCCCTACCCCCAAAATTAGCCCTAATTAAGACCCCGGCCACCCTGGGGGGTTGGGCTAAGCCCTCCAGGGGTTGGGCTAAGCCCTCCGGGTAAAAATTAAGATAGGGTGGGGATGGGGTGGTGGAACTGCCCTACTTATCAGGCCTCATGCACCCCTTCACTTGCCTCGCCTTGCAGGCCCACTTCTTCTGCGGCCACTTGCCACCACTCACACATGTTGCCCCCGCCCTGCATTTCGCTGTCAGTGGCTTCCAGAAAGCCCTCTGCAGCTGAGAAATGAGGTCTGGATTGATGCGGATGTCAACTCTGGTCTCCGTTTTGCCATCAGAGGCTTCCAGAAAGCCCTCTACAGCCGATAAAAGAGCTCCGGATCGATCCAGATCTCTTTTATCAGCTACAGATGCCTCCTGGAAAACCTCTGAAGGTGAAACGGAAGCCAGGGGTGCTGCGCGCGTCAATCCAGAACATGTTTCTCAGCTGCAAAGGGCTTCATGGAAGGCTCTGACAACGAAATGGAGGCCAGCAGGGTGACGCGTGCGAGTGGCGGAAAGCAGCTGCAGAGGAAGTGAGCCAGCAGTGGGCTCCTGCTAGGCGGGGCTGTCGGTGCCATCGCAAGGTGTCAGTAATTAGACCCCCCCCCGAAAAGAAGCCCTAGCCATTTGTTCAGGTGTCAAAAGAAAATAAGACTGGGTCTACTTTTTGGGGAAACATGGTATATATGTAACTTTTTATTGCAATAATGACATAATTATTTTTCTTTGCCATTTTAGCACTTTTTGTGTGTCCCTTTTCCCCTTCTTTTTGTTAAAGTATCTATTTGCATTAATTTTATTATTATTTATTTAATATTTATTTTATTATTTAAATTTGTTTGCTGCCCATCTTGCTGCAAAACAACCCTGAGTG
This sequence comes from Diadophis punctatus similis, assembly GCA_023053685.1. Lineage (NCBI taxonomy): Eukaryota > Metazoa > Chordata > Lepidosauria > Squamata > Dipsadidae > Diadophis > Diadophis punctatus. The sequence continues at coordinate 8,242,173 of JALIGW010000008.1, forward strand.
GCTTACACCAAAGTAAAACCATAAATATATTTACAAATATATAAAAACACATCAAAAAAATAATAATAAAAATATAATATATAATTAAAACTAAAAGATGGCGAGGAAAGGAACAGAATGTACAGGGGAAAGAGGGGGAGCTGCTATTAGTTTGTAAACCAGTGTGGTCCTCCTGTATCAAAAACTGTTTTCATTGGATCTCATGTTCTTACAGCTTCACTAGCATCTGAGTAAAAGAGGTCTGCTTTTCAGCCTATTCTGGAACTCTCGAGATCTTCGAAAAGTAAGTAAGTCATGGGAAATGGAGTGGAGAGGAGCAAGCGGAATCCGGGAGGCTAGCAAAGCAGGCCCAGTCCCTCTGGAGACCCAATGGGGCAGCATGGTGGGGGGGGAATAGGCAGGGGGCATGTTGCAGCGTCTCTGTGGTCAGTCGTAAGGGTGAACGATTGCTGTGGTAACATACAGTACGTAATTTCAGGACTGGGTCATAAGTACTTTTTTGAGGGGAGCTTCTAATTTTGAATGGTTGCTATGTGAACTGTTGTAAATCAAGGAATGCCTGTAACAAATGTCCATATTGGCAGAAACAAAATCTAATTTTATCTTAGGCACTTTCACATGTTTTTATGCGAGATGGATGTTTAATTCAAAAGTCAATAGCCATTAGATTCATTCCACTATCTAGGAGGTACATACACTATACTATGGATATACAGTTATCCATACAGTTACCCTCTGCAACAACCTCATGTCCTAAGATTATAGAGCTCTTATTTTTTTATTTGAATTTCTTAGATTGATTTTATTGTCTACTACTTGACTCCTATTGAGTCATCATTTCAGAGATATTTCTTACCTAAGCAGAGAAACAGAATGACCACAGATGGGCAAAAAAGCAATTGGAGTGGGAGCAACGTCTGACTACTTGCCAGCTTCACCATTGAATTTCCTTATGGGAACTTGGCAGGGAACATCAGAAATATTCCCTTCTTTCATTAACAGAGGAATAGAACCAAGATCACATGAAGTGTTAGTACCATTTTATAATCCCTTTGTAAGACCACACTTGAAATATTGCATCCAGTTTTGGTCGCTACAATGTAAAAACAATGTTTAAAAAAGTGCAGAGAAGAGCAAGAAAGATAATTAGGGAGTTTGGGGCTAAAATATATGAAGAATTGTTGCAGGAATTGGGTATGTATAGTTTAATGAAAAGAAGGACTAGGGATGACATGATAGTAGTGTTTCAATATCTAAGAGGATGCCGCAAAGAAGATGGGGTCAACTTATTCTACAAATCACCTGAAGTCAGGATAAGAAGTAATGGATGGAAACTAATCAAGGACAGAACCAACCTAGAACTAAGGAGAAATTTTTTGACAATTAGAACAATTACTCTGTGGCACGACTTGCCTCCAGAAGTTGTGGGAGCTCCAGCACTGGAGGTTTTTAAAAAGAGAATGGACAATCATTTGTCTGAAATGGTATATGGTTTCCTGCTTGAGCAGGGAGTTGGACTAGAAGATTTCCAAGGTCCCTTCCAATTCTGTTATTCCAGCGATGGCGAACCTATGGCACACATGCCACATGTGGCATGCGGAGCCATATCCAAGGGCACGTGAGGCGTTGCCCTATATCAGCTCCAGCATGCGCATGCTGATTTTTGGCCTTCCAGAGGGGGAGGCCATTTTTGCCCTCCCCAGGCTTCAGGAAAGCCTCCTCCAAAAGCTGCGCGCATGTGCCGAACGGCGGAGTGTCAGAGCCGGGCTTCCCTGTCAAAGGGATGAAGCGAGGTGATGTCGGCCGTTTCCTGGTGCCAGAGCCAAAAGGGCCCGGCGGAGCAGCTATGAAGGCACGCCAAAGGTAAGGGCTGGGATGCCAACAGGGCTGGAGTCAGTCTGCAAGGGAGTGACATGCAAACTCCATTTTGGCTGAAACAATGGGTGTTCGTTGGGGTCTGGGTTTTTTGGGGGGGGAGCTCAATAAAAATGGTGGAGGTGCAAAGAGCTGAGCCAGGAAGGAGCAGAAGGTGGGGCAGGCGGCCGCCCAGCCAGCAAATGCTGCCCCATGTGCCTGAGTCAGCTCCCAGCATTCCTCGTGTGCAACCCTAGGAAGGAAGCATCAGGAGCAAGTCTCTTTGCAGCCACAGCAGCGGCCAATGGGCCCAACCCCAGGCCGCAGGGCACCCCTGCCCAACCCCCACCCTTGGGGAAGCAGCAGCAGCGGTGAAAGCGGAGAAGATAGGGCACGCGAGAGAATCCCGGGAGGAGGACGAGTAGCTCTTGCCCTTCCACCCTGCAGTTGCCGGTGCTTTTCTGGGGTGGCGGGGCTGTGCACGAGAAAAGCTGGGAGCTGGCTCAGATGCACAGGGCAGCATTTGCTGGCTGGGCAGCCCCCTGCCCCGCCCTATGCTCCTTCCTCGGCTTGGTTGGCAGCAGGCATGGCAGGGGTCGGGTGGGGCGCAGTGCGGCCTGCGGTTGGGCCCATCGCCTGCAGATGAATCTCGCTCGCTCGCTCACTCGCTCACCAGCCAGCCAACCAACCAACCAATGGGGCAGCAGCTGGGCAGGGCTCCTGGCTTGCTCCGCTCCTCCTGTGTGCAGAGAGAGAGAAGGAGAACGGGAATGCTATGACCCGCCTGCCTTTTGGATTTCGTCTTTCTTCTCTCCCCGCCACTCCAGGAAGGAAGCAGCAGTGGAAAATCTCTTTGCGCCCGCAGTGGCGGGCGATGGCTGGAAAGGGCTGGGAGGCTCAGCTCAGGCTCCTTTCCTCCCTTTTCCTGCTTGCGTTTCGGGACACCTTCGTGGAAACCCCGCCACTGGCCAGCTAACTCGCCTGACTGACTGCACTCCAGATCCCCCCTTCCTGGCAGTCCCAGCAGTTTATGCGGGGGTCAGGGCGGTGAGAGCCCGAGCGCCCAGAGGAGGAGCAAGTGCCGAGCCCAGCAGAGCCCGCAGCTGGCCACTTATGCTCCCTTGTGGCAAGGGCCGGTGCCCGGCCCGGAGCCAGCCAGGTGCAAGTGGGCAGAGGCTGGGCCGGCCAGCTGGCCCCTCCCCAGCAGAAAGCAGTGAGCATCGGCAACTCCCTCGGCTGTGCCTGTGGGGTGGAGGCGGCACACTCCAAGCTGCACGGCACCCCAGCTGCATCCATGGGGCCAGAGGAGCCGCCAGCTGGGTGAAGCCTCCAGTCTCATTGCTGGCCGTCTCTGGGATTGCTAAAAATAGAGGCTGGTGGAGGCAGGGAGGGTCTCAGCTGCCCTGCCCAAAGGGCCTGGCCAGGCTCCGTTGGAGGGCAGCCCCTCTGTGCTGCGCTCTGGGCTGCTCTGCCATCGGCCCCGCTGGCCCCTGAGGTGCTCCTGCCATGCATGCCCTGCTCCCAGCCGCTTTTCCCCCACCCACCAAACCGGGGCCCTGATCCCAGCGCTCCTTTGATTGCTCCTGAGAGGAGGCTCTTCCCAGGCTCTGCTGCCTTCGGTAAGAGATCTATCCCTATGGAGCCTTCAAGCATTCCTTTCTGCCATTCTTTCTTAACAACCAACCTGCAGTGATTTACTTAACCATGGTTGTCGCAAGGAGAGTGAGATCCGAAAGGCTCCGGTGAGCACCTGGTGCTGATGGAGGAAGGGAAGGCTACGGCCAGGCCCGCCTGCCTTTTGAATATTGCTCTCCTTGCTGGGAGACTCGGCTAATTTTCTCCCTTTTCCTGTTTGGGTTTTGGGAAACCTTTGTGGAAACCCTGCCCCTGGCTAAGGACGAAGCGACCAGGAAGAAGCAGGAGGCGAGAGGAAGCACACCGATGCTTGGCAGCCCGGATTCTGCTCTTTGCCTTCTTGTGGCTTGGAAGTCCGGCAGGAAGGGAAGGGGAGGCAGTGGCTGGCCTGAAAATGGAACCAGAGCTATGCTGCCGCTACCACCTTGCTCCTCCCCCCCAGCTCCGCTGCTGCCCAGTAGGAGTGAGCCTAAAAGCTGAGTCGCTAGTCAGGCTCCCTCCCGAGGTGGGGAGACATGCCGCCGAAGTCCACCATAATCACTACAGTAAGACTACCCCGGCTGGCCTCCCCACTCACCCGCCCCAGGTTTTGGGAGAGCTGGCTTGGCCACCCCCGCCCCCTTGTGTTTTGGTTTGTTTTTTAAAATGAGTCAGGCGCATGTGCTCATGGAAGCAGCAGCAGCAGCAGCAGCAAAGACTGATAAGAAGATGGGGCGCGTGAGAGAATCCCGGGAGAAGGGCGAGGTGCGCATGAGCCGCCCTGAGTCCCTCAGAACAATAAATAAATAAATAAATAAATAAATAAATAAATAAATAAATAAATAAATAAATAAATAAATAAATAAATAAATAAATAAATAAATAAATAAATAAATAAGCAAGCAAGCAAGCAAGCAAGCAAGCAAGCAAGCAAGCAAGCAAGCAAGCAAGCAAGCAAGTTCCCTCTGCAGCTGCCGATGCTTTTCTGGGGTGGCGGGGCTGCGCACAAGGAACGCTGGAAACCAGCTCAGGCGCATGGGGAGCATTTGCTGACTGGGTGGCCGCCTGCCCTGCCCTCTGCTCCTTCCCCGGCTCGGATCACCTGGCGGCAGGCATGGTAGGGGTCATGCGGGGGCAGCGCGCCGGCTGCGGTTGACTTTGCACCTGCGCAATTTTTATCAAGCAAATTCTGAATGGGGCACATGTACAGTGTAGCACACGTGCAGGGGGTTGCGTGTGCATGTGGGGGGCGTGTTGCATTATGGGTATTGGTACGCATGTGTGCGATAGCGCGTGCTTCTGCCATTTTTGGCACGCAACAACAAAAAGGTTCGCCATCACTGTGTTATTCTGTTATTCAATTTAACTGTTAAAAAGCCAAATTTATGATTATACTTAATATTTACATTTTAAATTGAAATTAACATTTATAATTTTTTCTTTTAATTTTTATTTTCAATACTTCAAGCTGTCTGAGTAATAGAAAGTTGATAATCTTTAATTATATGGAGTTCATATACATATCACTGTACTGAAATAAAGCTCATTCCTATTACAGACTCTTTAAAGTTCTTTCTCTACTGATAGCAACTTCTCTGTTTCTCTGTTAAGAAAGATTATTTCTTTTTCTATTTGTGAGCCCATAGACTTGACTTGAAAATCTTGGTCCTCCTTCTCTTTACTTTTTTACTTTTCTAGATTTCACTTTTATTAAATTTGCTTTGCCTACCTATCCCTATTTACCTATCTACCTATCTAAATATAACTAAAGATAGATAGATATATGCATATGTATAAAAGGTACCCTAAACTATCTAAATAAAAATCTTTCTACTCCAATAAGAGAAACATGCCTTCTTTTTCTGTTTGTTAGTTTATAGATTTGATTTGAAAATCCATTCATTCTCTTAATTTATTTTGTGAGATTAAGCATACATCTATATTCTTGGGAAAAGTCTCATATTGTTTTAGCTGGAAGAAAATCAACTCCTTCATAAAGTATGGTAGATTTGTCCAAACGTTGATAGATCAGTAGTTGTTTATTCCCTTATTCCCTCCTTATTTAGAGTAGTTTACAAACTTGCCCTTGGGCTTCCATATTTTTGCTATCTAATTAATTTTATATTATTCCCCTGTACTGCTTGTGGCTTAATTAAGCCCATTGGTATATTAGAACAGGACACTGTTGTAGTTAATTGTTGAGGATAAAACAGTGTGATCATTGCAAAAATAGTTTTGCAATGTTGTCACAGATATGCCTTTAATCTCTACCTATACACCACAAACTTGACATAAAACTCAACAGAAGATGTACTTAATACTTTGTTTTTCTTTTTAACAAAATGTTTACACTCCTTGTATCCTTGCAGGTGTAAGTCAGGAAGGATATACTGAGACAATAAAAATGTTAACATTGGATTGTTCAAAAATCTTAAAACCTTACTTATTGTAATTCTGTTGACAGAATTATCATCAGCAGATTGTCAAATACTTTTCTTTTGTTACAAATATCTGTACTGTTAACATCTGTTTGTACAGAGTAGTGAATAAAGCAGATGTATTTCTAACAAAGGTCTAATAATTGTTTTGCAAATCAGTTTTTCAAAAACAGATTTTCAGTGATACTGCTCTACATGTATTTGGGATGATATAAGAATATTTATATCTATATTTCCAACTTTAAATCAAGAATGAAAATGTATGATTTTCCCCCCTTCCTGCAAAAATTGTTTCCTCCTTGTGGGCAAAAAACATAACATGAAATCTAGTTCCTAACCAGTCTCAATGTATGCTTAATGTAAGGTGACCAGAGGTCCCGCTTTTGGCGGGACAGACATGCTTTTTAAGCATGTGTCCCGCGTCCCGCATTGTTTCCAAAAAGTCACGCTTTTTGGAAAGAATGCCCGACAACAAAAATTCTTTGGAAATAAACAGCGGGACGTCTGGTCACCTTAATTCTGGAGAGCGCACGCAGTTCGAAGTCAAACTCCGGCAGTGACGAAACGAGCAAAGTTGGCTCTTCTGTGACTCGTGGACTTCAACTCCCAGAATTCCTGAGCTAGCAGGGCAGAGGAGGAAGTAGTCAGTCACAAGTGCCGGCCCTGCCGCTCATGTGCCGTTACTTCAGAGCAAAGGAAGCGGGGGTGGGGTGGGGGGGTAGAGGAAAAGAAGGAGGAGGAGATGGCAGCAATCCGAGGCTTCAACCCAAAGCTAAGCAATTGCCCATATGCCCTGAGGTTGCAGGACTTTCACAGCTCCATTGGGGAAAGGGAGGACAGCAGGGGCTCCAAGAAGGGGGGCCGCTGTTGCCGCCTCCACTGCTGCTGCTTGGAATGCAGAAGCTGCGTGGAAGCTCTGCCCGGGGCGAGCCTTCTCATCGCCCCGTGCTTACTTTTGTTCCCGCCGGCTGCTGCTGCTGGTGAGGTGCTTTGCCAGCCCTGGTTGTTGTGATTGTTACTCTTGCGGGGGGGTTCTTATTTCCAGGGGAGGGGAAGCACCCTCTTTCCCTCCCTTCTGAAAGAGGCGTGGGGATGCCAGAAGTGGCAGCATCAGGAGTTGGCCTCTTGGAAGAGGGCTGGGCGAGGGAGAAAGGAGCCACGGTGGGGATTGCTTTGCAGGGAGAAAGAAAGGAAGGCGGGAGGGAGGGAGGGAAGGAAGGAAGGAAGGAAGGAAGGAAGGAAGGAAGGAAGGAAGGAAGGAAGGAAGGAAGGAAGGAAGGAAGGAAGACAAAGAAAGAAAGAAGGAAGGAAGGAAGACAGAAAGAAAGAAAGAAGAAAGAAAAGTTAGGAAGGAAGGAAGACAGAAGGAAGGAAGGAAGGAGAAAAGACAAAGAAAGAAAGATGGAGGGAGAGAGGAAGAAAGGAAGGAAGACAAAGAAAGAAAGAAAGAAAAGTTAGGAAGGAAGGAAGACAAAGAAAGAAGGAAGGAAGGAAGGAAGGAGGAAGGAAGGAAGAGGGAGGGAGGGAGGAAGAAAGAAAGAAAGAGACAGACAGACAGAAAGAAAAAAAGAAAGAAAGAAAAGTTAGGAAGGAAGGAAGAAAAGTTAGGAAGGAAGGAAGAAAAAGAAAGAAAGAAAGGTAAGGAAGGAAGGAAGAAAGAGAAGAAAGAAAGAAAGAAAGAAAGAAAGAAAGAAAGAAAGAAAGAAAGAAAGAAAGAAAGAAAGAAAGAAAGAAAGAAAGAAAGAAAGAAAGAAAGATAGTTGTATGGCCGCCCTGAGTCCTACGGGAGTGGGGCGGCATACAAAAACGACCAAAATAAATAAATAAATAATTTTTAATCAGGAACCCACCCATCCCGGTCAATGGTGTCCCTCTTTACCAATGTTAAAATCTGGTCACCTTAGCTTAATGGGAAATTGGGCATGAGAATAATCAAGTCATGGTGTAGTGATTAAGGTACTAGGCTAGAAACTGGGACAGTGGGAATTCTAATCCTGCCTTGGGCATAAAGCTAGCTGGGTGACTTTAGACTAGTCTCTTTTTCTCAGCCCTAGAAAGAAGAAATGTAAACTGCTTCGGGAGGGGGGGGGTTCACAAGAACTTGCTAAGAAAACAGCTTGTAAAGGAAGTCTCTGAGAATCAGACACAGCTGAAAAGAACAATAACAAAAACAAAAAATAAACAAGTCATTTTTGCTGAGATTCAAATATAGAAACTGCTACAAAGTACAGCTACCAAATGGTGAGAAGGGCCAGATAAAAAACATTTTACAAGCCATGTCTAACCACAGCTTGTTACTTTGCATTTTCTTTATCTTTGTTCTACCCATATCAGCATTTATGTTACTTATGATAATGTAGTAATACTTTTATTTTTTTGCACTATATATTTGTAAAATGAAATACAAGATTTAAATGTTTATATTCAATAATGAATAAGTACTCACTAGTATGAAAAGGCCCTTGAGAAATAGTATATGTAGTCCTTGACTTACAAGCATTTGTTTAGTCTTAGTTCAAAATTACAATGGCACTGAAAAAAGTGACTAACAAATGGTCCTCATACTTACAACTGTCACAGCTTCCCCATGATTATATAATCAGAATTCAAGCACTTGATAACCAACATGTATTTACAATTATTGCAGCATCCCAGGGTCACACGATTGCCATTTGCGATCTTCCCAGTTATCGTATTTTTCGGAGTATAAGACGCACCTTGGTTTTGGGGGAGGAAAATGGGGAAAAAATCTACCTACCAGGTATTCATCTGGCTAGCGTCCTTAGTCTGGTCAGCTTCAGCACATTATTTTAACCCCTGGTTAGGGCTGAAAAAATCCTCTTCGGAGGGAGTAGCAATGAAACAAGCCTGCAAAGACTTAGGGCTGGGAAAAAACTTCTTCGGAGGAAGTAGCAATGGAAACAAGCCTGCAAAGACTTAGGGCTGGAAAAAAACTTCTTCGGAGGAAGTAGCAATGAAAAATCCTGCAAGCCGGGAAGTCTGTTAGCACCTCGTTAGGGCTGAAAAAAACTTTTTCGGAGGGAATAGCAATGAAAACAAGCCTGCAAGTCTGGAAGAGCTGGGAAGATTGTTAGCACCTCGTTAGGGCTGGGGGAAAAAGTTTTGAAAAAGTTACATTCGGAGTATAAGACGCATCCAAATTTTCAGCCTCTTTTAGGGGGGGAAAGGTGAATCTTATACTCTGAAAAATACGGTATCTTCCAGCAAGCAAAGTCAATGGAGGAAACCAGATTCACTTGTTTGATTCAGTTAACAACTGCAGTGATTTGATTAACAACCATGGCAAAAGTAAAAAAAAATTGGCACAACTCACTTAACAACCATCTTGCTTCACAAAGGAAATTCTGGTTCCAATTGTGGTTGTAAATTGAAGACTACCTGTAGACTAATTAAGAATACTGGTAGGATGCTCAGTTGTGACCTTGGTTAGCTTTTACTAGTATAATCTCTGCCACAGGAAAATAAATGGAAGAAATCAGTTATTGTTTCTTCTAGTTTTTTGGAGATAGGTTAAATATAGATATACTGTAATAATTTTCAAACTTTAAAAAAATGTGAGAAATTAGTGTACCACATTACCTGAGGTACAAAAAAAAATTCTTTGCTACACACTAGTGGTCAGCCAGGTTTACTGCTAAGGTGTGGCTGGCTATGGAGACACTTATTTTCCTATCTGATTTTAATACCAAGGCAAGAGTCTTAAAAGCAGTAGTGGTTACTTTAAGCCTCACATTAACAACATATCAAAGCATTTGACACAAAGCAGCTGCATTTTTCTACAGGCATGGAAATCTGAAAATACATCTGTTTTAGAAATGGGCTGCACTTTTGCAAATTGTTGAATCATTCCTTCCAAATAAATTTCAAAGCAATGCACAGCAAGATCATTGTATTTGCTCTTGGAGAGAGCTAGGCTTCGAATGGATTTCATAAAGAAGAGAAAAACAACATGTAGTATGGAAATTAGCATTAGCTCTCTCTCTCTCTCTTTTTAGGTGTTAGCACTTTCCTGAGCCCACAAACCTCTCTCTCTTACAGAATACTTTTTCCTTCCATTTTTGCAAAAATTAACTCTGTTGTTTAATCTTAATATGTAAACACTTCAAAAACCAATTTAAAAGGATTCACTTTCTTGAAACTGGATTACATTAGCTGTTGTAGCAGAATTAAGTTGTTCTGTATAAAAGAGCAATTTATAATCTAGACATCCTTAGAAGCAGAAGTGATTTAACTGTACTTGAAAACAACATGTTTTCAGAAGGGTTTTTATTTTTCCTCTGGGATTTCCTCTTAAAAATTCAGCCTACATTGTTTATCACTGAGATTACTTCTGGCTGAAGAATTAGTTTTATGTGGGAGTTATACATAATCATGTAATGCAAAAATTGTTTTAGAAAATTATGGTGAGTTACAACATTTATCTGCATTAATAACTGCATGGTGTTTTTAATGTATTGTCTTCATGCCATAGTCTTGTTAAGTGCTATGAAATAAGGAAAAACAAAATGAGATAAGCAAGTCCTCCTTAGGAAGCAAGATTGTTAATTGCAACTTGAAAATGTGTTCGGTTAGCTGTCATCTCTCTGATTTTATACAGATTAAGTACTTTAAATTAATAGGCTTTCCTTAGTCCCTAGGCACAGATGATGTACATGGCTAGTTGCATGAAAGCCAATTCGTTGCTTTTAGCCCTGCCCCAGTCCTAATCACTTCTGTGTCTTTATTAATTTTGTTCCCAATCATATGTGTACTACTATAATTTATTCCCAAAATATGATAATTTATGAGGCAGTTCTAGTTTTAGGATTTTACTTAGCCACAGGGTATCTTTGGGTTGATCATTACAAGATGTGTGCACACACACGCACACGCAATATGTGTGTGTGCACATGTGCATGTGCGTGCGTATCAAGTCAGTGTTGACTCTTGGCAACTGTCTGCCCTGCAGTTTTTTTTAACATGATTCCATTATGCCATTGCCTGCTTTCCAGGACTAACAGAGAACAGCTGGCTCAAAGTTACCCAGTGAGCTTTGTATCTAAGGGGGAGACAAGAATTCAGACTCCTGACTTCTAGTCTGGTGCCTTAACTACTATACCAGACTAGCTCTGAGGCTAAAAAAATTGGATGGGGAGTACCAAAAATATTCCCAGGAAGGCTGTGGTCCAGTGATAATTTATGTTATAATGGTAGAGAAAGAAAGGAGAATGAAAGAAAGGCACAAGTCATCCCTCTTTTTGCTTCTTTTGCTGAGATACTTCAATTCATTTCAGCATCACAACATCTTATTCTGTCCTCTGAGCTGCTCCCATGGAGACAGCCATTATGCCTCTCTAATGTTATCACCTGAGCAGCTTTATTTTAGTTTGAAAATGCATAGGAGACAAACAACACTCCTCTACTGAGTGTCTCTTCCTTCCCAAGTTAAGATGCCTCTTTAAAAGTAAGCTATTTCATGTTTTCTGTAATAAAGATATGAAAAGAAATACAATAGAGCAGCATTCCCCAACTTTGCAGTTTGGCGGCCCAGCTGGGTGGGGGAGGGGAACTGGGCTGCGCAAGCAGCAGGCTGATGCACATGCACATGTAGTCCTTGCGCGAGTGGTGGGCCAGCACTTATGTGGGCAGCTCGCCTGGCACAAGCAATAGGCCAACGTGCGCACATAAATGCCCGCCAGCTCACCACTCATGCAAGTTGAGCTGCGCGCGTCCACAGGCACACTCCGACCAGCCATTCACATCCTCAATTCCGAATAGGCCAGAGCTCGGTAGTGGCCTGCAGTCAGGGGTTGGGGACGCCTGCAATAGAGAGAGGAATATTTAATCTTAACATTAAGTTAAACTGAAGAATGTATGATAGCAATTGAGTATCTTTGGAGAACAGAGAGCTGAAACTATTTTCCATATCGTTTCCAGCTTTTGGCTCAGTGTAGCAATCTGATGAGATGTATGAAACATAAACCACCAAGATCCCCTGGGGTCAACAGCCATATGTTTGATGTATGAGAAACTTTCATTTATATATTTTCTTAAGTTAGGCCATCTAAATTTCCCCTTCTGGCAATAAGGATAAAAACTTGTTGTTGTTGTTTTAAAAGTATGTAGTATTTAAAAAGCCTAATTTAAAAAAATGGCAAAGATAAGTTTCCCATCACTGGCTCACAGTACTCTTATTGCAGTTGCCTTTATGCAGGGAAGCAGCAGACTGAGGTAGTGATGATAGTCTTTATATCATGGTGCTTTTAAAATATTTTCCCTTTTCTCTATTTTTTGTGGGGAGTAACATTAAATAGAAGGCATGGGCAATTTTTGCAGTGCCAGATGGTTGCCTGGCCCAATGTTTTAATAATCCATGCTGACAATGGAAGAAGTAGATGGTACCTCTACTGCCACCACAACTGAACTAGGAAGTGAGAAAATGCAATTTAGAGCTTCCTCGGGCTTCACTGATATTTCATAATGTCTCTGCTCAAATTTTCATATAGTTAGAGAAAAAAAGAGAAAAAAAGTTATCAAAAAAGCAAAGAACACTGATAATAGATAATCAAGAGATTTATTAAATGATTGCCATTAAAGAAATGGCAAATGTGATTAAAGGTCCATTCTCAGATATTAGAAACCCTACCCAGACTTCTCTAGGTTTTGGCCAATCAACATGCTACCCTTCTGCAATTTCTTTCAACCACAATGAAGAATCAAAATTTACATTTAAATGATAAAACTAGACTTGTAAGAATTTGTGTTTATTACGCTTACTCAAATGCATATACCAGAAATCTTTGCAATAGTTCCTAAAATCTGAAATGTTTTTTAAAATTTACATTTACTACTCAGAAGTATCATAAAGAGATTTAATAATGAGTTTTGTCAATACAGTAGTGATACATTTCTTTTACTATCTCCTCAGGAAATAGCATGATATCCATTGTAAGAATGAGCTGAATCTAAACAAGATAAAAATACTTTGCTGTGAAGTATTATAATTTTGGGAATGTGAAAATCCTTCACATCTGAATATCCAGTAGTCACTTTTATCCAAAGAAATAGTTTGGGAATGCTTGTGAATTCACATCTGGCTTTCATTTTGACATAAAGGTCAAGAGTATTGAATTTTACTGTTACTATCTCCCTTAGTGGGCCGTGCAAACCGCTATTCCGAACAATGCTATTTATAGGGGTGGGGGTGGGGGGCACTGAGGATGAGTTTGTAGCACCAAGGGGGCGGTGGACTGAAAAAGTTTGGGAACCACTGTTCTAGAGCAGCACAAGTTATACCTCTGTAGTGCGAACTGCCTAAGATGCTGGTTTCCTTACAGATCCAATTCAGTAGGCTGTTTTTAATATTTAAAGCCCTGCATGGCATGGGAGCAGGTTATCTGAGAGGCTGCTTCTCTGCATTTACATCAGACCCACCCACTAGATCTGACAGAGTAGGTATGTTGTAGGTACTGTGCTAGGAATCTTCATTTAGTGGATCTCAGGAGACAAGTCTTCTCTGTCATGGCACCTACCTCATGGAACATTCTTCCCCCTGAATAAGATTACCTTTGTCCTTTCATACCGAAAAACCATCAAGTCTTTGTCAGGCCTGGGGCTCCAAGGCAAACAGAGACTTGCTCGGATGGCTCCATTATTGAGGTAGCCATTTTTACCCTCCCTTCCTGTGGTTTGTATTTTTCACTTTTAGGATATTTATTAATAAGGGTTTTTTTAATATATATATATTGCACATTTTGATTTATTTTTGCTTTTATCTGATTGTTGTTCACTATCCAGAAACACCTTTGATGATATGAGCAGCTATACAAATTTGATTAAGGTAAACAGATAGGTAAATAAACTTAAATATAGTGAAAGTGGCAGCCAGCTTGCTCTGAGATAATCCAAAGTTATCATATCTAAATATTAAAATAATTACACTTCCACTTATTTCTGAATTAAATACAAAATGCTGGTTTATTTCTGGTTATCTACAACAATTTTGCATTATCCTGACCACATATTAATGTTAGCCAAACAGTTTAGTTCCTTGATTTGATAGGTAACAAGACATGGCCAGATTTTCTTGGTATTCATCCCGGAGTTCTGGAATGAACTTCCTTCAGAAATATAGAGATTAGCAATTAAAATACAGACATTAACCCAGGGATTAAAGAGGCCTAGAATACATACACTTAAAAGACCTTTACACAAATGTAATAATTTTTAATATCATTTACTGTGTCATTTATAAGCATGATTGTGTTATTTATAAGCCTCCTTGAGAATAATTGATAGTTGGAGTTATATAAATGTCTAAATTCTTAATGCTCTGCACACCTGTACATTTGCCCATATCTCCCTTTCCTTCCTCCTCCACCTAAACCACTTTGCTATCTAGGACAGAAAATGGAGAGAAATATATACTCTCTCAAATATAGAACTTATCTGCATTCTTAACAGATACTGTTTAAAAAAAGCAACAGGCCAATGTATCTAATAGTTCTGTAGCAAGAGTAAAAAAAAAATAGATTAATGAATGATAAAACCATCTATAAGAAGAAATTGGAACTGCTATTTGTTTATGAATTCAACAAGTCTATATCCATGACTATATTTTAATATACTTTCTCATTATTTGGTGGGCATTTCAGTGGCTTAATATTAATGTTTTATTTATTCATTTTTATGATAGATCTAGCATAAAATGTAAAATGTCTGAAAAAAGTGACAGATGCTTATAAGACATGTATATTCTCAGCTTATATTGTTTAAATAAGTATTGACACATGAAGAATTACTGTAAAGATTTTTTTAATAATTATTACAAATTTGCAAAATCTTAATTAACTCAAAGAACAACAGCCAGCAATGTGTTGCAGCTGCCAAAAAAACTAACACAGTCCTAGGTCGCATTTAACAGAGGGATAGAATCAAAATTAAGTGAAATGTTAATATCACTTTATAATGCCTTGGTAAGACCCCATTTGGAATATTGCATCCAATTTTAGTCACCACAGATATAAAAAAGATGTTGAGACTCTAGAAAGAATGCAGAAAAGAGCAGCAAAGATGATTAGGGGACTGGAAGCTAAAACATACGAAAAATAGTTGTAAGAATTGGGAATTTTAATGAAAAGAAGGAATAGAGATGGCATCATAGCAATCTTCCAATATCAAGAAGCTATCACAAAGAAGAGAGGGTCAACCTCTTTTTCAAAGCACCCGAAGGCGAGACAAGAAACAATGGATGGAAATTAATCAAGGAGAGAACCAACCTAGAAATAAGGAGCAATTTCTTGACAGTTAGAACAATTAATCAGTGGAACAAGTCTCAAGAAATTGTGGTACTCCGTCACTGGAGGTTTTTAAGAAGAGATTTGTCTAAAATGATATAGGCAGTGGCTCCCAACCTTTTGGGTGCCAGGGACTGGTTCTGTGAAGAGTAGTTTTTCCAAGGACTGGGGATGGTGTGGTTTCACATGCTGCCTGGATCCTGCACTTGCACAGATGGGCTTTGCTCACTTGTGCCACAGAACAGTGCTGGCCCCTGGCATAGAGTGTTCTGTTTGACTAGAAGACCTCCAAGGTCCCTTCCAGGTCTGTTATTCTGTTAACCATATAAATATTTTTAAAAGGTACATTTTTATTATATGCATATGATGACCAGGGGTGAAATACAGCCGGCTCTAACTGGCTCGCACGGGCCAGTAGAGCTGACTGCGCAAAGCCCCGCCCACCCATGCTGACATCATGATTTTCCTTTTTTGGGATGGTTTTCACATTCTGCGCATGTGCAAAAGGCGGTGCATGTGCGGACGACAGCGCATGTGCAAAAGGTGATGCATGTGCGGACGACGGCGCATGCTAGCGTAGCAATCGTGTGTGCGGCACGCGCACATTTGCGAGCCAGTAGGGAAAGTAAGTGGATTTCACCCCTGATGATTACAATAGGTAAACTTTTTAGTAAAAAAAAAAGGAAGCGTACTCTTACACCAACAATACTTTCATTTAAATGTTTAGATTTTGATTCATGCAGTCATTTAGTTTTTTCTCTTAATTAATTGTATGTTTTACAAACCATTTTTATTATCAATAGCACATTAAGTTGTAGGTACAAAAATAAAAACACTAGGCTATGTTTCGAAACTTACATGTGGTTTTCAAGCACAATATATGATCCTAACTAGATTATAAAATCCTTTAGCACAATTTGTTTGCCTTCAGTTAATAGTATCAGAAAATTATTAGATTCCAATTGGAAGAAAAGAACAAGGGTCTTTTTAAAACCAACAAGCATTTTTTTGAAAATTCACAGAAATGTTAAATCTGAAATAAAGCACATTATTCAATCCCCAATATGTAAGATAGTTCTCAGATTCACTATAATATTCTCTATAGTACTTATTTAAGTCTATGTATCTGTTTAAGTTATTCCTACATGCATCTCCATATATTTACTTTCATTATATGCAAAGAATTTACATATCAAATGAAATAATGATGCATACTTATTTGTAGTATAAAAAACCATTTGAAAAATATGTATATTTATTAAGTTTATTTAAAAATCCCCCAGAGGAGAATAATTAAAGCAGGAGAAATAGTCTGCTCTTGATCAACAGGAACCATGCAGTACAATGAAGGTGATATGAGTCACTAAAGGTGTTTCTCAGATCTGATCCATTAATAATTCAGTCTTCTTTAACTTTAGGCTTCCATCAAATTACCTCTTCCATCTATTGACTTTTTATTCCACCATCCTTAGCTATGATTTCCTATTTGCATAGCAGCCTTGTTTTCTTCCCTTACAATCTTTCCTCTAATGAACACTCATATTTAGAGATTCGGTTAATTTTGAGGCTTGGTGAAACCTCAGTTTCATAACTTAGTACCTAGCCTAGACCTTTTTTTCTCTCCTTCATTTATACTTTCTCATCTTGCTGTTGTGTTGTCTTGGTCCATTTCTTATTCTTTTGCAGCTTTGTTTAGCTTCCCTGCATCAATATCTGTTTCTTAATTCAAGAATAAAAAGTTTTCTATCCTAGTGTATCCCAGAGGTTATGCCATATGATTAAAAAAGGGCAGTAGGAATGTAAAAGTTAGTACAGAAATTCTATTTTTTAAACCTTTACATTCCTTCTTTGACAACATCTAACATCCCTTTAATTGGTGAGACTGATTTTTTTTAGTTGTCATCACTTGAAGTCATTGCTCTTTTTCTCCATAACTTTCTTCTCTCTCCTCTAGTTTAATCTCAGAAATCAAATTGAAAAAAAGAATAAATTTTAAAGTCAAGTCTATGGGCTCATAATTGGAAAAAAACACAATCATTCTCTTCTGGGAGCAGAAAGGGAAACAGAGAAGTTGCCATCAGTAGAGAAATAATTTTAAAAAGTCTGTAATACGAATGAACTTTCTTTGTTTCAGTACAATGATATGTATATGATCTCCATATAATTAAAGATTATCAACATTCTATTAGTCAGATAGCTTAAAGTATTGAAAATAAAGAATTGAAAAAAATAATAACTGTTAATTTCTATTTAGAATGTAAATATTATAAGCATAATACATTAAATTGAATATTAAAAAATAACTGTTATAACTCACCCAAAATATTGGGTCTATGGTATTAGTTTCAATTATAGGCTAATTATTTTATATTTAAAAAGATAAAATTATTATTGAATTATTGTAATTCTCTCTCCCCCTCTGAGTGTGTGTGTGTTAACAAAATAATGGACATTAGACAGACAGACAAGCAGGCAGGCAGAGAGACAAAGAAAAAAAAAGATAAGACAAAGTAAAATACCTGGAAATTAAAAAAGGAACTAGTAGTAGTAAGGAGGAGGAGGAGGAGGAGGAAGAATTGGTGTGACTCTCCACTTTTTTATATATTTGCTAATTTGGAGTATTTGTAAACATTCAAGCTCACTTAAAATCATATGCTATGATTGTTTTGTTTTCTGTTTCATATAGGCTTCAATAGAGCCTTTCAGGCAATAAGCAATATGGAAATAATGATCCTGAAATAATTCAGATTTTTATAGAATTTCTAAAATAGCACCTTTGAATGCACTAAACTACATCATTAGAAATTTACCTCTGTGGCTACAGCTTTTCATAAATCACACTACTATATGAGCACTGCCTATAGATTAAAACCATGCCTCAGTTAATTCCTATGAATTTGATATGGATACCATCATAAGTGAAAGTCTGACAATTATCTTTCAAAACCTGAAGGGTGGCTCTAAATCAGAACTTCATCTAATTCAGAGGTGTGATTCAGCAGGTTCTGAGAGAACCGGTAGCGGAAATTTTTAGTAGTTCAGAGAACCGGTAAATACCACCCTGACTGGCCCTGCCCCCATCTATTCTCTGCCTCCTGAGTCCCAGCTGATCGGGAGGAAATGGGGATTTTGCAGTAACCTTCCCCTGGAGTGGGGAGGGAATGGAGATTTACAGTATCCTTCCCCTAGAGTGGGGTGGGAATGGAGATTTTACAGTATCCTTCCCATGCCACGCCCACCAAGCCATGCCACGCCCACCAAGCCACATCCACAGAACCAGTAGTAAAAAAAATTGAATCCCACCACTGATCTAATTCCATACCCACAGATGATTTCTGTAAGATTCTTTTCACTTTTAAACTATACTCTCAGTTGTTAATGTATGCTGCAATTGAGAACTCTATTAGTAAGCAATTAGTGTGGGATAGTAAAATAGAGGCATGTAGAAGTTTAAATAAAATGGAGATATATAAAATGAGATCAAAATAAGTTTTTTCTTACAAGTCTCATAAAGGGAATATATTTTAAATTATGTTAAAATAAGCCAAATACACAGATATTGAAGGCTAATGTTTTACTGCTCAACATATGTTCTAATATGTTAAAACCAGCAGTATATAAGAAAAGTTGTAAAACTATTTGTGATGTGATATCTCAAAGATAGAAAAATAGGCAAATCACTCCAATAAGGACTGAAAGAATTCTGTCTTGTATCTAAATATTTACTCTCCATCGCAAACAAGCCACCTCTTATCCAGGTAATGTGGAGCTCTTTATTTATATATTCAGCACCATAACAGTCCTAAGTAAAATAACAATTGGCTTATTTGTGCTATAACAAATTTGTGCTATAACAAATCAATGTTTAATTCAACCAGTTACATCTCTTAATAATTCCAAAAGTAGGGCAAGCTTACTAGCTTTATTCAAGCATGAGCATGTTTCATTACCAACTTCACTTTAAAGATGAATTGATAAAAAAATCAATTACAACTCAAAATCCAAAGGGGAACATTATCAAGTATATCAGCTATTTTAGTTTCTTCCAATTCATGGCTATGATTATCCCCTTTGGAATTGGACCCAGACAGTCTGACTACATGTTTAAGTCTCACAATTCCTAACTATGATGTGAAAAAGGACACTAAAAGAGCAATGTGCTTTCCTATGTGATGTGTTTTCTCAAGAGTAGGCACTTCCTTAAAAAAAGGCAGAAAAAAATTAACAGGATATGGCAATTGGCTATTAGCCAGAGAATAGAGAAAGGTCCATAATGATAAAGGGCACTAAATTCCCAGGAGCAGTAGAAACCATTGCTACTGAGAAAATGCATAAGTTCCTTAAAAAAGTGGGAGTAAATGAACTTGGCTTCCAGTTTCTAAGTCTAGAAGGGAAAATAGTATTTTTTTAAAAGGGTGGGTTTTTTAAGAACATTGTTAGGTATTATCATATATACTGTATATGCTATAATGCCATATATTAGCTATGCAAATCAGATAGAAAGAAATATAACAAGTTTTAACCAAGAGAATGTAAAGAATTTTAAATGCACCTAATGAAGGGGCAATGGGTGTGGAAAATACACTGTTTTCTTGTGCTTAGAGAAATGCTTGGACATTCAAAATTACTCTGAAGAAAAGCCAGAAACAGCTGCAATTTTAGACCTAGGAAGAAGAATGTTTCTTATCTATTATTGTACTTTACAATTCACAATTGTCTAATTACACGCACATATTTATTCTAGTTTCCAGCTTGCAGTACTTATCATAATAGTCAATCAACATCCTAAATTCTTTTCCATAGTACTGAAGAATTTTACCAGCTGGGACAAAATGGAATTTAATATACAATGTTTGGCTGATTTCTTTTCTCATGGAATGAAATATAACATCCCGCAAATCAACATAATGTAACTAAATATTTTTACTTTCAGTGTTCAAGAGATAAGAGTCCTACATTTTGAAAATGAAACCCAATCATTTTTAAGCTACCCAGAAGTTTAAGACCATGAAATTAGTTCAGAAGTTTTTTTAGAGCCAGGGTGGCGCAGTGGTTAAATGCAGCACTGCAGGCTACTTCAGCTGACAACTAGTTCAGCAGTTCAGCTGTTCAAATCTCACCAGGCTCAAGGTTGACTCAGCCTTCCATCCTTCTGAGGTGGGTAAAATGAGGACCCAGATTGTTGGGGGCAATATGCTGAACTCTGTAAACCGCTTAGAGAGGGCTGTAAAGCACTATGAAGCGGTATATAAGTCTAAGTGCTATTGCTATTGCTATTTATTTAAAAATATTATATTTTTATTTAAAACATTCATTCCCAACCATTTTGTCCTTAAGTAATTCAAATTATATTTCTTTCCTCCTTTTGTAATATGGATTAAATTAATCTAGTATACTTAGGATTCCTATAAGACAAAAGGCACGAGCAACTTCTCCATTAATAATACTCAATAATTAATGGAGAATAATACTTCTCCATTAATAAAAGCCAAATTATTCCTGAAAATTTGAATACCAAAACTAACAAAAATTCAGTAACCATTAGACACATAGAATAATATTAATTCAATAACATAGTTCTCACTTCAATTTCCATATATCTTTTAATCCACACATACTACAAACCATTTTTAATGTTAACTATGCAGCATGGTAATAAAAAGCAATATTTAACAGATTATTTACAGCATGAATTTCACCAACATTTCACATTTAATTATATTTATTTGTTAATAGGTTCCTCTGGGCAGAATTTATTCTTAGATCAATAAAATGACATTGTTTATTTTCTAAAAGATATTACATAGTTTGATTTTCATTAAATTCTTTCAGTAAATTTCTTTCAATTTAAAGAACTTTAGATATACTTACAGTAGAAATTAAAAGTTAAAGCAAACACCAATTAAAACTGGAAAGGTATTTCCCTATTGGAACACTCCAAACTCTGCTTTCCCCTTATCTGGTGCTAATTCTTATTGTACAGTACAAATATATTCTTCTAAAACATAATAAAACAAAAGTTAATATATCATTTCACCCCTGTACAAAATAAAGTATCTGGCAAATAATAAAAATAGCAGCTTATTCCAATTTTGTTAGGAAAATGGTTTGAAACTTTGGTTATTTTTCTCTTTAGTGCAAAGAGAATTGAACTGAAATGTCCAAAAATATGACCCCACTCAAAGTTCCTATATAAAACCACTCTGTTTCATCTCAGCAAATTTGTCATTTTCCTGGATTAAATGGGCTTTCAGTATTTCTAAAGATTGAGAGCAGCCACCTGGAAAATACTTATCATTTCCTTCTTTTCTTAGATAATATCAAGTGATCAGAAAAAAAGCAGCACAGCCATTCAGCTGTATCATTCTTTGGTAACTAAAAGACTTTTCTTTTGCCCAGGAATATATAACATATTTTTCATAATTATAAAATAATGAAAGTATAAAATAACATTAATAGATTCCAAATGTAATCCAGACTATTGAGGAGCAGTAATATGAATATGGCAAAAAGCTATATCTTTCTGCAGAAATGTTTAACTACTAAAGGGAGGGGGGCATTAGTATTTTATTCATTTAGGAAGTGTTTGGCTAATGAATTTTTAAAGCAATGCTTTCTAGTACAGGGCTCATCTTATATTTTCTCAATGCAACAAACACAATCTGGTAACATTTTCTTGTGCTAGGTTCTCATGATATTGCCACTGGCTCACCTCTAGCCTACATCAACCTAAAGTATGTTTGATACAATCTGGCAATAGATACAATCTATTATTAACAATATAGTTATAACTTCACCCAACAGCAATTAGCCACTTTGTGCCCCTGGAAGGATGCCCTTTTCCTTCTGGTTGCTGGGAACTGGCCTCCATGGTTTGTCATAAAAATAGGTCTAGTGCCGTTTCGAGAAATCATTAAATTTGTATTTACACAGCAGGACTAATACTATCTTGAGAGCAATTATTCTGGAGCATAAAATGCTTGATTTAAATTGGAGAAGAGAGCCAGGTATTGCCAGCTGTGTGCATATTAGTTTCTGTCACCACTGAGTATATTGTAAGTTTTTTATTGCTTCTGCTAACAAGTTTTTTGCGTGTATTTGAATTTTTATTAGTTTTAATACTGGGCGGGGGAGGATAACTTTATTTTGTCTACTGTATTCTTGCCCTATGGCTGTCATTCTGGGTGTTTCTGTCCACTGAGATACAACTGGAGTCACTAGTTGCAGCCCTTCAAAATGGAACTCAGTTATTCGTTGTTTTTCACCTGATGCTCCATCTATATGCCTGTTTCTTTGTTTATATTTTTGGTTTCTAGACTACCCATCTCCCTCAAGGAGGACTCTGGGCATCCTGGTAGTTGGATAACTTAGATTTATTATTAGAGTTGGATAACTTGCAGCAGTCTTCCAAGACATGCAGTTTTCTAGACATCTGATTACTCTCCTCCAAACCTAGCACACATGAGCAAAATTGGTGGTTGTTTTTCCACCAGTAGGAAACACTTGCTGGGAGGATAACAAAACTGGAATCCACCAATCACTTTTCTTAACATTCTTAACAAATCAAATTAAAGAGCTAAAAAACTGGATATCATGAGTTCTAGTTCTGCCTTAGCCATGAAAGCCAGCTGGGTGATCTTAGGCCAGTCACTCCCAATCCAACTCACTTGTGGGGAAAATAGGAGGAAGGTGTGCTGGATTTGTTCGCTGCCTCGAGTTATTTTTAAAAATAATAAAAATGGGACACAAACAAATGATTCTAAGGATAAAAGGAAGGCTTTGTTTATGTGGCAAAATAGGGCTCAGCAGTGGGACAATAGTTTAAGCAATTATCTAGCTGTGGCCTCTAGTTTGGTTGCAAACAGTACACTAAATTCAGCTGAAACAAGTGATATCTGTAGCTAAATAAAAATACTATGACTTATCAGATAAAATTATAAAATTTCAGTTTTCAGTCAATCAATCAATCACAATAGAGCTGGAAGGGACCTTCAAGGTCTTTTAGTCCAACCCCCTGCTCAAGCAGGACACCCTATATCTATGATGGCGAACCTATAGCACACATGCCACAGGTGGTACACAGAGCCCGCTCTGCAGGCATGCAGAGCTCAGCTCAGCTCCATTGCGCATGCGCATGCACCTCCTGCAAGCCAGCTGGTTTTTGGGCTTCTGCCTCACATGCGTGAGAGGTGGAGCACATGCACGGGGGTGCATATGCATGCGCAGGGTCACACACACATGTGTGGGGCATACATGGGGTTGCACGTGCATGTCCGGGGGGTTGGGGCATGCGGATCACATGCGCATGCGCACAGGGGTGGGTTCCAACTTACCTCGCTGCCGGTTCGCTTCCTCCTGTGCCGCGTGGCCATGCTGCGTGGGTGCATGCCCGCTTCAAGCCCATGCATGCGCAGTACAAAAACCCCGAATTTTTTTTAAAAAAACCAACAGTGAAAACAAAATGGTGACCGCATGCACAGTGCTGGAAACTCGGCTTCTGCACATGCACAGAAGAAAATGTTTTTTTTAAAAAAAAATGTTTAAAGATGGCTTCTCCCACAGACTGGCACCGACCAATCTGGTTCGGTGATGTCATCGTGATGTCACCAGCGGGCCGCTACTGGTTCGGGAAAACCGGTCCGAACCAGGAGGAACCCACCCATGCATGCCAGGAGGCGGGGCACACAGGGGGGTCATGCACACATTGCATTATGGGTGTGTGTGTGTGCATGCTTTCATGCACGCGCACTTTCAGCACTCAGTGCCGAAAAGATTAGCCATCACTGCCCTATATCGTTTCAGACAAGTAACTGTTCAGTCTTTTCTTAAAAACCTTCAATAATGAAGCACCACAAGTTCTGAAGGCAAGCTGTTGCACTTGTTAATTATTCTCACTGTTAGGAAGTTTCTCTTTAATTCCAGGTTTTCTTCTCTCCTTGATTAGTTTCTATCTATTATTTCTTGTCCTGCCCTCTGGTGCTTTGGAAAATAAGTTGACCCCTTCTCTTTGTGGCAACCTTTCAAATACTGGAATACTGCTATCATGTCTCCCCCACCCCTACAAGTACTTCTTTTCTCTGACTAGCCAAACCCAAATCCTGCAACCATTCATCATATATTTTTGTCTCCAGGCCTTTAATCATCTTAGTTAGTTCTTTGCACTTTTTCCAAAATTTCAAAATATTTTTTGTAATGTGGTGACCAAAACTGAATGCAGTATTCTAGGTATGGTCTTACTAAGACTTTATAAAGTGGTACTAATATTTCATGTGATTTTGATACTATGCCTCTGTTTATACAATCAAGGATTGTATTAGCTTTTTTGGCTGCTGCTGCACACTGCTGGCTCATATTTAAATGATCATCCACTAGGACTCCAAGGTCTCTCTCTCAGTTATTGTTTTTGAGCCAGGCTTCACCTAATCTGTACTTGTACCTTTGGTTTTTCCTGCCAAAGTGTAAAACCTTGCTTTTCTCCACATTAAATTTCATTTTGTTTAATAAGATCCATTGTTCCAGTCTGTCAAGATTTTTTTGGATATTGAGTTGTCTTCTAGGGTGTTGGCTATTCCTGCCAGCTATGAGTCATCTGCAAATTTGATGAGTTCTCCTTCTATTTCCTCATCTAAGTCATTTATGAAGTTATTGAAGAGTACTGGGCCTAAGATGGAGCCTTGTGTTACCCCACTGCTACATAAAAAAATAGATAATATCCAGAAAATCTCCCATAGTAGCCTATAGACAAGATTTCTCCTTTTCTGAAACCTTCAGATGACCCACAGTATTTTGACAGCTATTACTGCAAGACATATTTTCTAGTAATTTTGCAGCAGTTCCTAAATTCTGGCAGCGAGAACAAAAGTCACATGTGAAGGTTGTAACTTTTTTCCCCTTTCTCAGCAAGAGAAAAAGTTGCTGGCTGATGATACATGGATTAAAAGCATCAATCCATGGTAGCTTAAGGATCAATATATTTATTATGGCATTAGCTTTTGTGCACTATTAACGACTGTAAGCCTCACAAGACTCAATTCTATTATAGCAGAGCAGACTAAAAAAAGCTATCCTCTAAAAATTATTAAAGATTAGTGAACTGAAGGAGCTGGAGGAGAAAAGCTGCTGAATAAATCTTGAGGCTTTTCAGCAAACATAACTGGTTTTTAATAAGGTACCTTATGAACCAATAGAGATGGTTCATAGAAATCTAGGGTACAATGGGAAGCTGCATAACACTGTTATAGTATGTATCATGTTGACATCATAGAGTAATACAGACACCTGTGACAGGATTGCATTTAAGGATAAAATAGAAATTAATATTTAATTTTGGAGATAGAGAGTAACAAAATCATATCAGAGCAAATACCTGAAGAAAATGGTAATACAAAGAATCCAATATTCAAATTTCATGGAATCAATCTATCAGTATAGTTGCTAAGAATTAACAATAATTTGATGGCACATAATAATCAACCAACTATTTTTAAGCATCTTATATAAAATTACTTTCTTGAGTCTAAATATTCACATACTAGGTTTTATATGAGCTTATATACTCTAAAGAAAACTCTTTTCTTCAAAAATAAAACTACATCATTATATAAATTCTAACAATTTTCTGCAGACTAGTTTGCAAAAAATTATATATTTCAATCAAATACAATCTATCTATAAATAATAAATTATTTATAATGTATCTACCTATCTATACTAAACTTTGTTTCATTAAAAGCCACAAGAGGCAGAATAGAAGAGATAAGTAGCTAACAGTTTGCATGAGGTAAATAGTATTTCATAGCTCTTGTATGTAAAGTAGGAGAAAACAGGTGCTAACAAGCTTTAAAGCTAATATTTGGCACATTCAAACTGTTAGATTGTTTTGTTATAATTGATTCAGCCTAAAATTAGTTTCTGAAACCATCACTCAGAGGGGTGAATATAATCTTATTAGCAGTTGAATGGCATAGTTTTAAAAGAAACATAGGATAAGTGACACAATTAAATTTGCATAGTAATTAGAATCAACTATTGCTAACCAGAGATCAATTTATTATGCTTAGGAATAATACCTTTTCATACAGGTCAATTTTTTTCTGCTTCAGACTTTTATTTCTTATTCTTCCATGTGTATTTGTTTTCAAGATCCAAACATACTAAATAGTGGTTTCTTGATAATTAATAAGGAGACAATTCACTAATTATCTCAAACAATAACTACATTTTATATGTATACTTTGGTCACATGAACACATGAGCAGACTTAGGCTAAATAAACTTTTTACCAAGCAGACCAATTCACATTTTAATTAATTTTGGAATCACCAAATGACCAGTCTCTTTTCTTCTATAGATAGTCCTTGACTTACAACCACAATTGACCCCAAAAATTATGTTGCTAAGCAAGCCAGTTGTTAAGTGAGTTTTTCCCCATTTTACAACTTTTCTTGCCACATTTGTTAACTGAATCACTGCACTTGTTAAATCAATAACACGGTTTTTAAGTGATTCTGGTTTCCCCATTGACTTTGCTTGTCAAAAGGTTGCAAAAGGTGATTACATGACCTTGGGACACTGCAACCGTCATAAATATGAGTCAGTTGCCAAGCATCCATATTTTGATCATGTGACCATGGGGATGCTGCAACAATTGTAAGTTCGAAAAATGGTCATAGGTCACTTTTTTCGGTGTCGTCGTAACTTTGAATGGTCACTAAATGAACTGTTGCAAGTCAAGGATTAGCTGTATTTTCTTTTCCTTTAGATCACATTCATCAAAATTTTCATAATTTTCTCCAATTTTTTATCGCTATGTTAATTATTACCATTCATTGCAGTTATTCGTATTTTCATAAACACAATGATTTAGATGACAGTGACACATAATTTTTGGTATGTTTTAGCTTTTTATTTCTAAATAATCCTACACTTTATTTCCATGCACATATTCATACAATTAATGGCTGCCAGTCAGAAAGGACTGCTGGTGAATTTTGATGACCTTTAAGCAGTCTACAAGTCCTTAGCATGCTTCTTAAAATGAAGCCTTTTCTGAGATCCTTCTCAATTCTTTCTATACAGGTATTATGCTTAGAGAAATCTATCCTATTACATTCTCAGACTGGAGCACACAGGCTTCAGTCAGATCCTTCATTCTGGAGGGAAAATACTGACTGCTGATTGGCTAGACCAGTGATGGCGAACCTTTTTTCCCTCGGGTGCCGAAAGCGCGTGCACACATGCTATCACGCACATGCGAGTGCCCACACCCATAATTCAATGCCTGGGGAGGGTGAAAACAGTCTCCCCCGCCCCTGCAGAGGCCCTCTGGAGGCCAGAAACGGCCCATTTCCTGACTTCCGGTGGGCCCGGTAGGCCCATTTTTCGCCCTCCCCAGGCTCCAGAGGCTTCCCTGGAGCCTGGGGAGGGCGAAAATGGCCCCCTGCTTCCCCGGAGATCCTCCGGAAACCTAAAATGCCCTCCCAGAGCCTCTCCGTGAGCCAAAAATCAGCTGGCTGGTGCGCACAGGAGCTGAGCTGGGGCAACGGCTCACGTGCCGGCAGATATGGCTCCGCGTGCCACCTGTGGCACGCGTGCCATAGGTTCGCCATCACTGGGCTAGACTGTCCGGCAGCTTCCTATAAAAGGGCTGGCTGTCAGACAGAGCTTTTGCTGGATTGTAAATAGTTGCCAAATAAAGAGCTGTTGTTTTGAAGCCACTTCTGTCTGCCTCTTCCATTCACCCTATCTAACATATCCTACTTCTGGATTGCTTTTCCCAAGAAGACACTATCACTTTAAAACCTGAATGTAGCAGTTCGAACCCAGTTAACTCTGGTGATGTTTTTCCTGCAATGCCCTTTAAAAACATGAACTCCAATCAACAAACATTGTTCACTACTGATTCATCTCTATGTTTAATCCATTTCTGCTAACTTGCAGCCCAACAAACTGCTGCCACAATTAGAAACTCCCACACATAAAAACCCCAAAGGACAAGTTCGCTCTCTGTCTTCTTTGAATTACATGGGTTTCCAATGTTTGCTTACATCATACCCCCCACCCCCAACTGCATCAGCATCCCCTGAAAATGTCTGAAAATCCCTATGGGGCCAGATGGGGATGTTGAAGTTCGGACTGGTAATGAACCCTGATCCACTACTTGGCAATTTCTCAGAGCCAAAAGCCTGGCTTCAATTCTAATGCCATCTATCAGGGTCTTTTCTAATACTGACGTTGTCCTCCCCAATTCTCAGTTTTTAATACCCCCTTCTGGGAAAGGGGCACTGGCCTGATTGTGGTGATACTTGTTTTTAGTTTGTGTTTGAGTAGTGTTTGCATACTCTCACCTTGAGAGCTGGATGAAGGATTTTGGATGAGTGTCCTTCCCCGAGAGAAACTAGTTGAGAGAGAGGACAGTATGCTTGCTGTGAGGGTTTGGGAGAGGTGGGAGTCCTTGGCGCTAAGAGCTTTTGATATAGCGCCATGGGCCCCCTTCCCTCATTGACCCCCTGAGATGTTTGAGAGTGTGAATGTGAGTACTGGGAGGGGATAGCAAAGCCCTTGGCTCTTTGAGGAAGTTGATTGGGGAGAAGCTGTTTATCTTGGGGGACATAGGACAGGATCAGATATCACAGACGGGATGCTACAGGAGCCAGAGGAAAGGCTGTTACAGGGGAAGACACCTCTGATGCTTAATATCAGTCGCATGCTCCACCTCCTTGAGCATGTCCCCAGTCCCTGGACAGCATATCCCCGGCGGCCCTGGGGTCCAGCTGCTGCTGCTGAATGCCAGGTTAATCAATAAAAAACTCCTCTTGTTCAAGATCTTATTGAAAAGGAGCAAGCTGACCTGGCATGTATTACTGAGATCTGTCTGACCCTGGAAGAGGGGGTTCTCCTCTCAAAGATATGTCCAGCTGAGACTTCCAGTTGTGCTTCCGGCGCCTTCAGAGCCTAATCTGCGAACTCCATGGTCAGCTTCGACCTCTCCTTCTCGGAGGGTCCAAATCGGGACCATAGCCATAGCCTGGAGGGGTGGTGAAGCAAAGGGAGACCACCTAGCAGGTAGAGGGGAGACACATCTCCCATCCCTGATTAGGAATTCCACCTCTGCCAACGACCGGGAGCAGCAGCAGCAAACATGGCTGCCATGAAGCCAAAAGACAGCCTGAATATCTAAGACTAGGAAAAAGTGAGTGGCTTGCGAACTGGGTAAAAGAACATTTTTTTACTAAAAATTACCCCAAGAAATTTAAGGGGAAAGCATATTGGAGCTATTTGCCAGTGGCAAAAAAGCACATTAAGAAAATCAAAATATGTAAGTGGAGATTTTTTTGCAAAAAAAAAGAAAAAAGAAAATTGAACTCTCAAAAAGAAGACGTGGTATTGAAAAGGTATTTTTAAAATACTGAAATTTGAACTGGAACTTGTTTCTTTATTATTGGTAACTTTGCCCTCCTATTAGATTTATAAATTTGAAATAATTAAAATCGGACTTTTAGTATCACGTGGAGAGGCAGTACCAAGCTGGAGCTGGAGCACCACCAGCTGTTATAAGGAGAATTGTGTAACTTTGGGACTTTTTGTATTTGCTGGATTACAAATATTTACTTTAAAAATACTAGAGAATAATACAATAAGAAGATCTTTAACCAAGTGACCCACTGAACATTGTTGAGTAAATAAAAATGCTTGGAAGAGGAGTGGAGAACCCCCTGATCTCTTTTCCTGAATTGGATTGAATATAAAATGGAAACAAGTGGAGATAATAAAATGGAATTGATGTACCAAGACATTAAGGATTCTATAAAAGAACAACACAAGGAGATGAAGGGAATATTTGGTTGTATAGATTGTATAGATCAAAAATTGGAAAAACTAATACAAGGAATGACAAGTAAAGACCAGGACAATGAGGAAGGATCAAAAGTACCAGAAAGAGCAGTGGAGACAGCAGAACTGGGAAATCAGCATGAAGAAGACTACAAGAAGAAGATATTAGTAAAATTGATGGTGAATAAGAAACTAAAACAGGAGGAAAATACTTTAAAAGATGTGAAAATGAAATGGGAGAAACAGGGAGATAGCTCAGGGGGAGGAGAGGGGGCCAGAACAGGTAGTTATGCAATTAGAAAGTGGGGGGAAAGGGTGAAGGGTGAGAAAGCTAGAGGGCATAGTTCTAAGGCAGAACTAAAAGTAGATGAAACAAAAAATTTAAAAGAAGTATATGGGAGACAACCTAAAAAAATGATTAAAAATCTGGATTTGGGTGAAAGATGTGGGATAAAGGGGAAAGAAAAGGTGAAATATTTTATGAAAGCATTTAAATATACATGAATATTAGGATTATATAAGTTGGATAACTGCTTTATATGTGGTGTAAGAGAAAAATTATTTTTAATATATGTAGTAATGTAATGTATACTATTATTAGAATTATATAGATTGGAAAATTACTTTTAAATGAGAATTTTATGAAAGCTTAGAATTATATAAGTTGAACAATTGTTTGTATGTGGTGTAAGAGATAAAAATTATTTTTGAATATTTGTTAGGAATGTTGTATAAGTGGAAAAATTAGCTTGTATTAATAGTAAGATTACAAGAAATGAAGAATTGGAGAAAATATTATATATTTTCAACTCCAATTCCCTATATTATACATAAAAATTGTGAGCAATAATGAAAAGCTAGAGAATAGATCATGATTCATATACGGAAAAATTGAATAATGAAAAAAGGAAAGATCACGTCTTTGATTATTAGAATGATAGGAGAAGGGCGGGAAATGCCCGGGGAGAGGTCTTGCCCTGTTATTTGGGAACGGTTTGATCTGATTGGCCCTGATGAAGAGGACAGGGCACTTGATGCTGTCAATGCCACCACCTGTCAGTTAGATCCTTGTCCCTCCTGGATGGTGAAAGCCTCCAAGATGGTGACTAGTGAGTAGGTCCAGACAGTGATTAATACTTCACTACAGGAGGAGACATTTCGGGATACTTTTAAGCAAGGTTTGGTCCGCCCCTCCTTATCCTGGATCCCACCTACCTGGACAATTTTTGTCCAGTTTCCAAGCTCCCATTCTTAGGTAAAGTTATGGAAAAGATGGTGGCCTGGCAGCTGCAGAGGGTCCTGGATGAAACAAATTACCTGGACACCTTTCAGTCAGGATTTGGGCCTGGTTATGGGATGGAAACGGCATTGGTTGTGCTTGTCGGTGATCTCTGGTGAAAGCGAGATAGGGGTAGTTGAACTATCCTTGCTCTCCTTGACCTCTCAGATACTTTCGATTGACCATGGTATCTTTTTGGGCTGGCTGCAGGGGATGGGGATGGGTGACACAGTTCTGCGCTGGTTCAGCTCCTTTCTCTGTGGCAGGTCCCAATCAGTATTGATAGGGAATGAGAGGTACAACCCTCAGCTGCTATTCTGTGGTGTACTGCAAGGCTTGGTACTTTCTCCACTCCTTTTCAACATCTGTATGAAACTCCTGGGTGAGATCATCCATCACCATGGGTTGAGGTATATATTGTACGCTGTATATTTCCACTCTTGGTTACCAAGTGATGCTGTGGCTGCCCTTTCACAATGCCTGGAGGTTGTGGAGGCCTGGATGGGGAAACTGGCTTTGACTGAACCTTGGTATGACTGAATGGCTTTGGATACACAGGGCTCTGAGATCCGGGACTTCATCATCTTTGATTCTGGATGGAGTGGCACTGCACCAGAAATACCTGGTCTGCAACTTGTGGGTTCTCCTGGACTTGTGATTCCTGTTCAACAACTGAAGCACAAGTTGCGGCCTTGTCCAGGGTTCCCGACTCTCAGTCGTTCAGTCCCTAATCATCTCATGACTAGACTACTGTAACATACTCTACATGAGGCTACCCTTGAAAAGCATTTGGAAGCTACAGCTAGTGCAGAGTGCAGCAGCACAGGCACTTTTGGGGGCCCAAAGAATAGCACCTGTAACATCATTGCTCCACGAGCTGCCTTGGTTACCAGTCTGCTTCCAGGTGCAATTCAAGGTATTGGTGATCACCTTTAAAGCCCTTCATGGCATGGGTCCAGATTACTTGAGAGACTGTCTCACCCCACTGGGATTGGCCCGTACCACTCTGGCCATCAGAGGATGCATGCTACAGGTCCTATCAGCCCAATTATTCTGGCTGGCAGAGTCCAGGAGGAGGGCCTTCTGTGCTGTTGCTACTGCCCTCTGGAACATCTTGCCCCCCAATGTAAGGCTAGCCCCAATCCTCCTATCTTTCTGTAATGGCCTAAAGACATGGCTTTGCCAGTTGGCTTGGGGCCCCAGTGGGGGAACAGCACAATGGAAGTGGTTGATTCAGTAATAACAAATCCCACCTCCCCCACCCTCCGTCTCCACCCTCCCCATGTGTCTTTGGTTTTAATATTTGTTCTTAACTTTTTATGCTTTAGCTTATATGTAACTATAGGTCACCCAGAATTTCCCTAAGATGGGCGGCCAATAATTTTTATAAATAAATAAATAAATTAACTAAACAAACTTCATTAAGATCTATTTGTACTTTCTTTTTTCCTTAGTTTTCATGAAGAGATACTACCAGTACAAGAGGAAAATTAACAACTTCCCAATCAAATAGGTAAAGGGGTTTAAATGCATAATCAATTTCTTTCAGTCTTCTGCTCCCTGCGTATATCATGCAGCTTGGCTTCCAAAGTCTGCCAGTACATCAGATTTATCAATTGTAGTTTGATCTTTACTATCTTTAAACATTTAATGCAAATTGCTGTGTCTACTGTTATTTGGAGTCAATTTTGTGCTTATTCCTGTTCTATGATTCATCATACATAGAAGCAATTCAATCAATATCAGTAAAATTTTATTCAGAGTTCTTTACTCTATCTTGAATGCATTTTCTTGGTTGCAATTTTGGCTAGTATCCTTTGTACTCAGTTTATAATTTGCTTTCTGAATTTTTGTTGAGAGAAACCCTGGAGAAAAGTCGCTGGCTCAACTCACTTTAACATATAAATTCATTTCCTCTTGGAAAAAGATCTTTTTTTTTCTGTGATCTCAAGCTGTTTTCAAATACTACTCAACTTTAATAGAATTCTGCAAGAAATTAAACAGAGTCCTTGATCTGGATATACAGGATAATAAATTTCCCACTACTATTTCAAGAACATTTATAAACCATATTCTGCCATACATAGTGTAAGATTTAGTTCCCCACCTTGATGTTGATTTAATAATATTCATTTAGTAGATTGATGCTGAGGCAGTAGCACATAGTTTGCTTTACAGTCCCTACAGTCCCTTTTATTGTGTTTGGTGTTCAAGCTCATTTTTCCAATTCTTATCAATACCAAAAGTTGGTCAGTTGGTATCTTTTCTACCAGCTTCCTACTTACAATTAATCCATCAAAGATCTCTAGAAGCCTAATGAAGCTTTTCTTGATCACTATTGCCATTAAAGGTTTTGGATTTGTTCCCTATAGATAGCACAAAAAACTATGTCCAAGTTCTACTCCTTTGTACACAAGCATACAAAGGGGAAAAAATCAGTCCTGCACATGCAGGGATGGGTTCCCTCCGGTTCGGACTGGTTTGCCCAAACCAGTAGCGACCCGCTGGTGACGCCACGATAACGTCACTGAACTAGATCGGTCGGTGCTGGTCTGTGGGTGCCGCCATCTTTTTTTGATTTTTTTTTTAAAAAAATTTCTTCTGCGCATGTGCAGAAGCCAAGTTTCCGGCACCGTGCATGCACTGCCAGCTTGTTTTCAGCTTTTTTTGCTGTTGATGCTCCAAGGCTTTGAGGAGCAAAACTTCCGCCCCTCCCCCAAATCCCAGCCCTGCAGTGAGGGGTGAGGTGATCACGTCAACAGCTCGGTCTCCCGCCGTGTTCAAGAAGAGCTCCGGTGGGGCTTGAATCTTCCTCTGGAGACACCCCCACAACCTTCCTAAAATTGCCGGGGACATCTTTCTTGGTCTGCCGGTGCCCCTTCGCCTTGTCCCATGCCCAGTTGGAGGAAAAACACCTCAGAGCGCCCTGATCCATCTTTCCCAACTGAGAGGTTTCTCCCCAAGTTGCAGCCTGGAAGTTGCTTTCGAAGTGTGGAGAAGGTTGTGGGGGATGTCTCCAGAGGAAGCCTGGAGTGCGAGCACCCCAAGAGTGGGGTCTTCTGCAATGCAGATTCAAGCACCACCGGAGCTCTGCTTGAGCATGGTGGGAGACCGAGTTGTTGACGTGACCACCTCCTCCTGGTCTCGTTCCCTTTGCCAATAGGGAAGCTGGGTTCAGTCTGAGCCGGTCACTGCTCGGCCCGATGCCAGCCCCACCTTGCCCACCATTTAATTTGCCTGTTCCTGGGGTGGGGAAGCCCAGCTATGGTTGGCTCAGCTCTTGGCGGGTGAAGAATCTATGAGCAAAGTGAGCCCCACTGGGGAGGGCAGTGGAGAGCAGCTGCCTGGGAGGACCTGGCCACCCTCACTCACTCTCTGGCCATCACATGGCCGGAGGATTAGGCACCTCGAAACGCACCTGTGTCGCCAGGTCAACCTCAGACCCCACAAGGCAGTGGAATCCGGAACGCCACCACAATCTGAGCTCCCTTTGGAGTGGGTGGCAAACAAGGTGAAAAGCAGCTCCCAAACAGAATGTGGCACACCGAAAGCTGCCGCTTCTTTGCAACAGCCGAGGGCTGAAGTGGTGCCTCTTCCGTCCTCGGCTGTTGGAATAAGTGGCGGCGTTGGCTGCGGCCGTGCACGCTTTGTTCTCCAGCCCCTCTCCTTCCCTCGCTCGGCTGCTACTGCCGGGGTGCTGCCAGGGCAAGCGCGGAGTGTGTGTGTGTAGGGGGGCACTGAGGTAGAAGCAGCCACGGTGGTAGGGAAAGCAAGGCTTCTTTGTCAGCCTCCCAGCTGGCAAAACATAAATTTTCGCCGTGGCTGGGGGGGGGGGGCAAGGGCCTGAGGCAGGGAACGGCTCGCCCGGGCAGCTGCTGCAACAGCCTCAGGAGGAGCAACACTTCTCGCCTCTGATGGGCCTTCCCCGCTGTTGCATTTAAGTGTGCATCAGCTCCTGCTGGCACTGAGGTAGAAGTAGGCACAGTGGCAGGGAAAGCAAGGCTTCTTTGCCAGCATCCCCGCTGGTTCTGTTGGCGTGGCTAGGTGGGCGTGGGCGTGAGTGATGTCAAGTTGGCCATGCCTACTCAGTCACATGACCATCAAACCATGCCCACAAAATAATCCATGCCCACAGAGTGGTAGTAAAAAATTTTGGAACCCATCCCTGTGCACATGCCCCTATCAACTGCAGGAGTCCCCAATACCTGGGCCACAGCCCACTACCAGGCCGTAGCCATTCAGAACCGGGCCGTGAAAGCAGTGGGTGAGCATGCATATGTGTATCCCCACTTGCACTAGAAGCAGGCGAGTGCATGCACGCGTACTCTGTTAAGATATTCATGAACTGGGAGAGACATGTTAACAAGGTTAGCCAATGAATAGGCATAGCAACTAAGTCAGCCAATGGAAGCTAAACACTTCTGAGTCAGTGCAGAGAATCGAAACTGAAAACTTAAGCTTAAGGCTGGGCGTGGCTCAGCCCACTCTGTTCTCTCTGTCCACTCTGAACTCTGAACTGAAAGCTTGTCTGCTGCTGGAAATGAAACTGCTTCTAACTGTTGCTACATTGAAGAAATAATCTACTTGTGGTATTGTAAATGTATATGTTACTATACTTATAAAGAAGTTAATGAATCCAGCTGAATCAGTCATCTGTGTGTGCATCTGAAAATTAATTATCTGCAACAAACTCTGATACACTCCACTTGTGTGAGCAGCGCATGAGTGTGTCTGTCGCTCACACAAATGTAGCTGCGCACACAGACACACTTGCCCACCATTTGCATGGAATCATCCCCCACCCGCCAGTCTGCAAAGCCAGAAAGATTGG
The DNA here is from genome assembly GCA_023053685.1 of Diadophis punctatus similis. Lineage (NCBI taxonomy): Eukaryota > Metazoa > Chordata > Lepidosauria > Squamata > Dipsadidae > Diadophis > Diadophis punctatus. Next base: position 8,278,317 of record JALIGW010000008.1, read on the forward strand.
GGAACTCTGATTTACCACATGTCTACTCAGAGATAAGTCCCTCTGATTGTAGCTGAAGTCAAGATAAAGTTTGGTAAAGCAGATTCATATGCAATGGTAAGCCAGTTTCAACTATTTATTCAGGCTATTCTTTATTCTGGAAATTCTGGTATTTGCTATTGTTCCTTAAAGTATTAGCAGATACCATTTCTTGTTAAGTTTAACCAAAATCCAAAATATAATATAGAATGGTTGTACATAATGGAGAGGTTTTGCTGTAAGTTTGTAAGTCGGGAAAAGGGGAACAGCCGAATAGAAAACTGTTGAGCAGATATGCCAGAGCTAGTGCTATAGTTCCTACAATAGTTCCTACAGCTACAATCAAAGGGGCTTATATCTGAGCAGACATGCGGTAGGTAGAGCTGTGGTAGAATGCAGTATTGCAGACTAACTCTGCCCATAGCCTGGAGTTTGATCCTGACCGGCTCAAGCTGACTCAGTCTTCCATCCTTCCGAGGTCAGTAAAATGAGGACCCAGATTCTTGGTGGAAATATGCTGACTCTGTAATCCGCACTTATATAAGTCTAAGAGCTATTGCTATTGCATCCAGAAGTTCCACACATTCTAATAGCTTATGCTTTGTGCAATTAATGCTGTATAATCATCATTTTTAATAGCGAGTAATTTTTCCACATCAAATTATAAAGCTTACTATATAAATTTAGTCAGAAGCTTACAGTATAAATTCTGTCAGATTGCACCATTTTGTAGAATCCACTTTGTGCATCATCTCTTCGAAGGATTTTCCACACACTGGCAAGTTCTGTAGCATGAAGGATTCATTGCAGATTATCTGCTGTTGTGCACCTAGAAAACAGAAAAGTTCTGATCAAGTCAGCAAAGAAACATGACTATGGCCCACTTTGGAAAAGCATGAAGATTTTTTAAAATATACATAAAGAGAAAGTGTTCCAATCAAGATAGACTATTTAACTATTAAATATCTTATATCTTAGACATGACATTAGCTAGATATTGTTAAACCCTAAAACTTTTACAGGTAATCCTTGCTTATTTATCATTTGTTTATCATTTGTTCAAGTTACGACAGCATAGAAAAGTGACTTACAACCAGTCCTCACACTTACAATCATTCTATTGCCCCTGCAATTATATGATAGCAATCTGGGTATTGGCAGCCAGTCTGGATTTCCAACCATGGCAGCGTTCCGCAGGCATGTGATTACTATTTGTGATCTTCCCAGTTAAGCTTCCAAAAATCAAAATCAATGGGGAAACTGGAAGGAAGTCACAAATTGTGGTCATATTTTGTCTTGTTTAACAACCATGGGTGATTTGTTAATTACCACAGCCAAAAATAAAAATAAAACAATTGTAAAATCGGGTGCTGTCTCAGGAGACCTTATTAATAACCACACTGTTTAACAATAAGTTTTCCTTTCCATTCCCCATTGTGGTCACATGTTGACTTAAAAAACATAGTACTCCTAGAAATTATATTTACTTTTAATTATTTCAATATTGTTTTTAATGTTAATATTATTTTACAATTTAATAGCATCACTGAAGTCAGTTCATTATTCTAGGAGTATATATACTGTATTATGTATCATTTGGTTTCTTCACAAAAGCATCATTTTTATAATACTAAATATTATATTAGTGTGATTTATCCAAATAAATTTAGATTTGTCATATAGGATCAATGAGTATTAAATAACAAATAAAGCAAAGTTTCTTTCAGGCTGAACACAGCTTTTAATTGACTAGATAGAAAAGTAGTTTATTTTCCTTTGATTTTTTTTCCAACTTCCCAGTCTATTCTATGGCCCATAGTCTACAGCCAAGGTATGTATTAACCAGGTTTCACCTACCCTGTTTATCTTTTCTCAGTCAAGCTATCTCAACTAGAATCTTTTGAAACAAGAAATAAAAAAGTAAATGAACACTGTAGGAAATTATAATTTTATTGGTGCACTGATGGGACCTGAGGTACGAATGGTTAATCAAGAAAAGGGGTTGGATTTTGACAGATACCATGTTTCCCGAAAAATAAGACTTAGTCTTATTAAAAAAAAATTGCCCCAAAAGATGCATTAGGGCTTATTTTCAGGGAAACATGGTATCAGAGTGATCAGCCCAGCTGCGCACCTCAACCCCCAGTGTGCACATAAGAGGTGGCAACCGTGCGGGGGCCAACAGTGTTTGGCAACAGCTGCAGCCCACCAGCCCCTTGGCACATTCTGGGGCTGTGTAACCCGCGCAATACAGGTGAGTTGATTTACCTGTCAAAGCAGCAGACGGAGGCAGAGGTGTGAAGGAAGGCACACAATCTGGATGTGCCATGTGAAAACTGAGAGTCAGAGGGCCGGAGCCGGCAGGGAGATACAGGAGGGTCACCTTTGCACAACAGCACTGGCATCAGATGGAGGCAAAGGTTCGGGGGGGGGAGAAGGCAGACGAAGCTGACATGCCGTGTGGGCCCCAAGCAAGTCGAGAGACACAAAGACAAGCCAGCCACCGCTGGCCAGACGCTCCAGCCCACCGACTCTTGACTTTTCCGTGGCGCACACAGCATGTCCTGATTGCCTGCCTTCCCCCCCCCCCCCCGTGCTGCTGCCTCCATCTGCTGCTGGTGCCACCGCACAAAGATGAGCTCCCATGGCTGGCTGCCCGCTCTGGCCCACCGATTCTTGGCTTCCCGTGCTCCATGAAACACGTCCGGATTTCCTGCCTTTCCCCCATGCTTCTGCCTCCATCTGCTGCTGGTGCAGTTGTTACATATTTTATGTTATGAATATATCACATATATTTGAATATAGAGGGCCTGTAATACAACCATAGTTAGCCTTTTCATGAACTCACTAGGAAACTCATGTTGCTGGAATGTATGTACTACCAATAAGGAAAGATTCTGAGTGCATGTATGAATGATTTATTGTTGATGGTACCAGGTAGAACATTAATGGGTGTTCAGAATGTAGTGAAGTCTTGGAACAAACAGTGAGGCTGTAAAGTTCCTGACATCCAACAAGGCTACTCAAGTTGCTATAACTATTGCTGCCCAACTATGCTATTCATTCACACAATACTCACATACATACACAATACTCACATACATCTGGGGCAAGATGTATCATACACATGGATTTTGAGTAAACAAGTTGCGTGTAAAGAGAAGACTGGAATGAACCCAGACCCTGAAGTTCGAGATGATTCTTGTTGGAGTAAGAACACCCTGAGTTTGCTTCCCAGCCCACTCTAATACAACCTGATCACCTGTGTTGACAGCGTATGTGAGTATTGTGCGAATGAATAGCATAGTTGGGCAGCAATAGTTACAGCAACTTAAGTAGCCTTGTTGGGCACAGTTATTTGAATAGCCTTGTAGGGCACAGTAATCTGAATAGCCTTGTTGCGCATAACTTATTGTAGTAAGATAACTTTGAACTTAGACAAATATATGTAAAAATATAAAGTAACTAACTAAGTTTAATTGCACACTTGCTGTACTTTTTATTTTGTGGTTAGATCTTATTTTTGGGGAAAACATGGTAGTATCCAGTGCTGCTTTTTTCTTCTCCTTTTTGCTATGGTACAGCAGCTTTCTATTTTCTCATAGGAATTAATAGCAGGTGCCAGGACCTGAGAAGGGATTTGCTGAGAAATACTCGCTTCGTATTTGTAACAAAAGCATCTTCTTGGCCAGTTTGAGATACTGTAGATCTTCGACAGGACTACTTCTATCACTTCAGACTTTTATTTATTTATTTACACCTCAGTCAAGGAAATATAAGATTTGCATGAAGAAAATGGACCACTATTCATTTAAAATATTGCTGCTAAATATATTTTCCTTATAGAAATACAGTACCAAGTTCTTAAGCTATTCAAAGAAAAATGAAACAGTGACTCAAACTTGTACAATTGTGTTGATTTTTCTCAGAGTCTTTCTCCAAATAGTTATATACAGTATGAAGCAGTCCTTGTAAATATTGAAATTTAGTTCCCAGAAGCATCACGTTTTCTATATTTCATTCTAGTTGTGTGTAAGATATATACTTTGAATAAAGGTTATCAGGAATCAATCTCTTAAGGGCTGCCTTTTTTAAAGAGAAACAATGAAAAAGAATACAGATAAAAAATACCAAGCTTCTTACCTGCTAATCCAATTGTTATTAGGCTATTAGCTGGAAAAAATAAAGGAAGTATCTATTAGAGTGCTTTATTCTAAAATACATTAAACTAATAATAACCTAATGACATCATCTTAAATCTAAATCTAAATTAAATCTAAATTAAATTAAATTAAATTAAATTAAATTAAATCTAAATTAAATGATTTTAAGAACTATGTGCAACCAGCTGGTTCCAACTCACAAAATATCTATGGTATCAAACTGGTGAAATGGGTTGGAAAAATATGATATCTAGTCCAATGCCAAATAACCTAACAAAAATGAAATTAGTATCAACCAGAAATAAACAAGAGTACCCTCTACAGAGATAAGAACTTTAAGCTAGCAGGATTCCTATTAACATGACCTTAATAGGTATGCATAACATGTAGAGGAAAGTATAAGAATGCTACTGATTATACATCAGAAGGTGGAACTGTGATTGAGATGCATGTCAGCCTTTTAAGTCAGAGCTGACAAAAGTCCCTTGACACCTTGGGAAACCAGCACAATTTATCAAGCTTCCTTCAAATCTGTACAGATGGCTACATTTATAATTAAGAGGAAAAATCTTAACATTTACTAAATACAAAGGAACCACATATCATTTCATGTTAAACAATATTTTATGCCATTTTTCTTCCTGCATTAAATGACGTTCTTCAAAACATAGTGGAGGATATGACAGAATAACTAAGACAGTAAAACCATATTTAAATAGGAAATCAGCCAAAATATAACTGTTCATTAGGATTTTGGAATTATAAGGTAACAATTTTTCTAGCTAAGGATTTAGTTAGATATGCTTGAAAAGGAAAATGACAGCAAGTTTTAAGAGGGGGGAACAAAGGCCTTTGCTAGTCAAAACAGCAATATTGACATAGAAGGCCAATAATGCTGTATTAAGCAACTTCATAACTAGACATATACTGTATCTAACAAATAAGAAAAAGCATGGAAAGAAATCAATTTATGTCACCGGAGCGGGCTAGACTATATATATATATTAACTAGAGCATATATGGGCATATTTCCGTTTTCACATTACAATGTAATCCCTCCTAAATTAAGGTGACCAGACGTCCTGCTTTTGGCGGGACAGTCCCGCTTTTTAATAATTTGTCCCGCGTCCCGCGGCGTTTCAAAAAAGTCCCGCTTTTAAAATTTGAATCTGCCCTGCACACCCCTCTGCCTCCTGCCTCGCCTGCCTCCTCCTGCCAGGCGGGGAGGGAGCGCAGTGAGAGGGGCAGCGGCGGTCTTGCCTGTTCATCGCCGCAGAGCCGAAGAAGCTGGTGGCGTTCGCGGTGCGGGGCTTTCCCCGGCCACCGGGACACCGCCATTTGCGTTCTTTTGCCCTCTGTGCAAGCAGAACGCTTTGCACATGCGCAGAGGGCAAAAGAACGCAAATGGCGGCGTCCTGGTGGCCGGGGAAAGCCCCGCGCTGCGAACGCCATAAGCTTCTTCGGCTCTGCGGTGACAAATAGGTAAGCCTGTGCTGGTAGGAACCCACCCCTGGCTGCGATGAAGGGGGGGTTGGGGGGGTTGCACAAAGCTGCAGGATAAGAGAGACAGACCCCTCCCGTCTTGCTCCCCTAGGAAACCCCCCCCCATCAATGGTGTCCCGCTTTACAAAAAATAAAATCTGGTCACCTTATCCTAGATATGATTTTCCTCTGCTGTACATAATTTTATGGTATTTCATTTTGGGGATAAATTTGGGGATACATTTTATAATATGTATAGAAAATAAACAGTAGTAATCTACTGGATTTATTGTTCTGAAATTTCATTGACTGATGTGTATTAGTTACATCTTACAGGATTTTAAAAAGAAAATCCATTTTGTTTATTTTTTCTGTAGTACTTGTTTGGATTTTGTGATTATGAAAGGTACAAACAAAATCATTGTCCAAAGGTGGATAATGCTATCATATTTAAAAATAAGGCAGTTCTTCCCTTGAAAAATAGAATTTATGCGTACATGTTCTTACATCTGCCACTATCTGTTGTAGTTTTCTAATGAATAATTTTAGAATTGGTATAAATTCAGACCTCAGGGAAAGAATTTCTGTCTAGAAAACATTGTTGTAATACTGAAATCATTTTAGTTTTTCTTCATTCAACATATAAATAAGAAGAAAAAAGTCAAGGAAACAGTCGGTCCACTAAAGAGAACATGACAAAGAAGTAACACACAGTAGAGAGAAAGCAGAACTGCTTAACTCATTATTTACATCAGTCTTCACACAAAAAGAAAATATAGCCCAACCTACCAAACAAAATGTAATTGTAAAAGACAGATTAGAAATAAAAATTAAATTAAGCAAGAAAATGGTAAGAGAACACCTGTCTAACCTTGATGGATATAAATCACTGGGACCTGATGGATTACATCCCAGAGTTCTGAAGAAGCTGGCAGATGTTATCTCAGAATCACTGTATCACATCTTTGAAAAATCTTGGAGCACTGGGGAACTACCCAAGGATTGGGAAAAAAGCTGATGTGGTTTCCATCTTCAAAAAAGGGGAAAAAACAGACCCAGGAAACTACAGACCAATCAGCCTGTTATAACTAGAAGCCAGCACGGATTTATTAAAAACAGATCATGCCAATCTTATTTCATTCTTTGACAAAGTGACTAAATTAGACCACCAGTGAAATGCTATGGACATAGTATTCTAAGACTTCAGCAAGGCATTCAAAAAGTAGACCATAATCTACTTCTTGGTAAACTAGAAAAATGTGGGATAGACAGCTTCACCATCAGATGGATTCACAACTGGCTGACAAACCATACTCAACGAGTAGTCCTTAATCTACCAGATAGATTAGGTGAAACCTGGCTCAAAAACAGTAACTATGAGAGGGACTTTGGAGTCCTAGTGGAGGATCATTTAAATATGAGCCAGCAGTGTGTAGCAGCAGCCAAAAAAGCTAATACAATCCTTAGTTGTATAAACAGAGGCATAGAATCAAAATCATATGAAGTATTAGTACCGCTTTATAATGCCTTAGAATACTGCATTTAATTTTGGTCACCACTGGTGGTGGGTTGTCGTCTTACTGGTGCCAGTGCGCTGCACGTGCATCTCCAAGTTTCGGGGGCATGCGCGCTCACTATGTGCGCGCGCCCCCTTATGCGATTTTGTTTTTGTGCATGCGCGGAAGCAAAATTGCGCAAAATCTCGTGAGGGGATGCGCGCGAGAGAGAGATTTTGTACAATTTTGCCTTTGCGCATGCGCAGAAGCAAAATCACGCCAAAATCTCTCTCGCGCGCGCATCCCCTCATGTGATTTTGGCGCAATTTTGCTGCCGTGCATGCGCAGAAGCAAAATCGCCCAAAAATTAACCAAAAAAAATGGCGACGTGCACGGTGGACCAGCAGAGAGGGCTCCGGAGCGGTCACGCGCAAATTGCACAATCGGCTGCTCCCTACCGGAATTGCGCACTGGGCAGCTCCGGCAGGAACCCACCTCTGATCACCACATTACAAAAAAAATATTGAGACTTTGGAAAAAATGCAAAAAATAGCAACTAAGATTAGTAAAGGCCTAGAGACAAAAAAATATGAAGAATGGTTGCAGGATTTCGGTTTGGCTAGTCTAGCGAAAAGAAGGACTAGGGGGGACATGATAGCAGTATTCCAATATTTGAGAGGTTGCCACAAAGAGGAGAGGAGTGGCCTTCTTACTGAAGCTGCCTTGTACCATTCTCCAAGAGAGCTCCATTCTTGTGATGCTTTGGAAGTCTCCTTTTCCATATCATGCGCTGCTTGGAGAAGGAGGCTTCCGAAGCACCTCTAGAGGAGGCTCAATTCTTGCAATGCTTTGAAAGCCTCCTTTTCCAACTCGTGCAATTTTAATCCGAAGGACTGCAAGAACGGAGCCCACTCGTGAAGTTTGGAAGCATCTTTCTTCAAGGCTCATGGAATTTGGAGGAGGCAGTTTCCAAAGGATTGCAAGAATGTACCTTCATTAAAGTTAAATGTTATTCATTTTCTGTAGCTTAATATGTTGTGTCATACAAGGCCACTTTATGCATTGATATTTATTTGTTTGTTTGCAATTGCTGCATTTCGCAATCCTAGAAAAAAATGGTTAATTCAGCAACCAAATTAAACATGTTTTAATATGTAAGAGATTATTTTCAGATCAAAATTAACATGCTCACTTTTTACAGTAAAAAATAAAAACTGTAAAGACAAAATGTCCAATATGTATTTTATGTGTCACATTGTTTAGCCCTTTGGTGCTGGATTTGCTCTCACAGTTGTCAGAGATACATGAAAAAAAGCTGGATTTACCAAATAATTTTTAGACATAAGGCAGAAGAAAGTGCCAATAATGATTTATGCATCCATGCATTCCTGATCTTTGAAAAATTGCCTGGGAAGAAACTGCTGCTTCATACTTCATAAACTGTGTATCTTAATTATAAATTGTTCACTCATGTTCAAATAATAAAAGGAAAACAAACAACTTCCATTGATTTTTAAAAATATACAAAGGTAATTATTTCAATATAATAAAACAATGCACTCATTTATTTAAAAATAAAAATAATTGTGTTCTGTTTAAAAGGCTTGTTTTGTTCATTAACTAATACTCTGATATTATTTGACTTTTGAAAGCAAATCAGCTTGTTGTGAAAACAGTTGGGAGAACAATCCTAATGTGGTATGATAAGGCAAAAGAAACAAAACAAATGAAATTCACAGAGTAGAATAATTAACGTGATAAAACAAGGATGCTGGTATAAACAGAAGCCATTTTTAATATATTGCAATGAACAATGTAATTTGCACAAATATATGAGTAAGGAAGTAAGTCATCCAAGAAACAATGAGGAAAAAATGAAATGGAACAGTAAAGAAAATAAATCTGATGATGTAAACCAATGGCTCCACGTAGAAGGCAACTGTATGTACCTCAGTTTCATTACAGGATAGAAAATGAAGTAGCTGGAAAGCACATGCTTCTAGGAATCTTAGCATTTCATTTTTAATCCATGTGGTGGTAAAAGCAATATGTATTGCTGGGAGTCTTACACTTACTGGGGTTTACCTTATTTTCTCAAAACTCTGGGACTAAGGTGCAATAGCTACTAACTTGAACGGCTTTAAAGGACTAGATATTTTTTCTAACAAAAGATATAGCAAGGATTATTAGTCTTAGAGACTCAGCTCTGGTTGGATATAGCATGTCTCCAAAAACCATTTACCAGAGGATACAAGAGGATATTTCCACTTACTGTTTGTGAATACTATACACAACAGAAGAATTTGGTTATGAATTATTTTTAAGTCTAATTATCTGGACAGGGCATATTACTATACATATAAAATACTCACAATGCATATTTTTAACTGTTTTGATTGAAACTAACAATAAAGAAATATTTCTACTGAAAACAATTGGTAGTATTTAACTGAATAGTAGTTGTTTCAAATCTGGTAGTCTGGTTCATGCTAAAGTTGTTTAATATTGAATTTCCACTAAACATTTAGAATGAGAATAAACAAAGCATCAAATATCCACAGGTTACTATATCTGGAACAATACAGAACAGCTACAATTTCTATTGTATTACAACTATAAATAAATATGACATATTGTCTGTTTGACAGAAGCACCATAAACAATAACTGTTTTTCCAGAAATACTGCAGATGGAGATTTAAATGTTTTGCTATAATAGACTGTCATTTTCTTTGGCTTCAAGCATAGAACACAACATTGACTGCAGAGGCAAGAAGATCTGGCACTCTAGCAAGATTTTCAAATTTGAAGATGGAGGGGGAAATGTTGAAGTTTTTTTTTTTTCATTTTTGTAGGAGAAAATAAATGTTATCTATGATTTTGCCATTAAATGAACCTGAAATTTGAATTCTGTTTATTATATCCAAGGATCTTCAAACCCATTCTTTTCACCTCAAGCATGATCATCCATCATGATTTCAGAGCACTAGTTTTCACAATTATTTCCTGGTACTAAAGAGTTTCTAAAAGAAATATAAGTGATGAGTGAGTAAAAATAAATACAGTACATTGAATATTATACAGTATTTAAAAATAAATAATAGAAAATTCTTTTCAAAGTTCAAAGCCGTTATTCATTGTACATCATGTATACAACAAAATTGGTTTAGCCTCTACTGGTGCAGTCCATACAAGAATACAAGACAACATGAATAATATAAAGAATATTCCTTATACAAGTAGTTAGAAAAAAAAACTAGTCATATGTTTCCAATTGTACATTATATTCTGTGCAACATGCATATTACTCTGGTGTATGATCTTATATCATACAGTGGTATGATTCAGCTGGTTCAGGCTGGTTCGGGTGAACCGGTTGTTAAAATTCTGTGCTGACCCATCCCGCCCACCCTGCCCCATCCAGTCACTCCTCATCTTGTCCGCTCGCCTGGCATAGCTGCTGTGCTCTCCATCTGGCTCTCTCACTTGCCTCAACCACACAGTCTCTGAGGGCCAGCCAGCTTGCCTGCCTTCAGCTGCATCCCACACGGCGCTCTCCGCGTGGCCCAGCTGATCTGCCCTGATTTGCCTGGATGAGTGACTGCAAGCAGCAAGGCCCAAATCCTGGCCTAGCTGCCTCCCACGTGGCCCAGCCAGCTTGCCTGCCTTCTGCGCTCACGCAGCGCTCTCTGCGCAACCCAGCTGAGCACCCAGATTAGCCTAGGTGAGCCTGCAAGCAGCAAGGTCTGAATCCCAGCCTAGCTGCCTCCCATGTGGCCCAGCCAGCTTGCCTGCGTTCCACGCAGCTGAATCCCACGTAGCGCTCTCCGCACAGCCCAGCTGAGCTGCCCTGATCTGCCTGGATGAGTGACTGCAAGCAGCAAGGCCCGAATCCCAGCCTAGCTGCCTCCCACGTGGCCAGCCAGCTTGCCTGCCTTCCACGCTCACTCAGCACTCTCCGTGCGACCCAGCTGAGTGCCAGGTTAGCCTGGGTGAGCCTGCAAGCAGCAAGGCCTGAATCCATGTATTTCAATTCCAACTTATTGGGGGCGTGGGGAGATCACGCGAAGTTGGAATTGATTGAAGGTTTTTTTTTAATTCCCACAAACTTGTTTCCCTGCATACAATGGCGAGAAGCGTGATGGAAAAACGCAATGGAGGGGAAATCAGGTAGGCAAAGAAATGCTTGAGGGAAGCTGGGGCCTGGGCAGTGGTGGGTGGGGCAAGCTACACGGCACTGCAATGGCGAAACCGGCAACAACCAAGCGGCCTTCTTTTCTCCATGCTCCTCATCCTGCTTGGGGAAAGTGAGGGCATCTGGGCAGCAAGCTCCATGGCACTGCAATGGCAAAAAGGACAACAGAGCAGGCTTCTCTTCTCCCTGCTCATTCTCCTGCTTGGGGGAAGCAAAAGCCTGGGTGGTGGTGGGTGGGGGAAGCTCCACGGTGCGGCGCTGAAATGGAGAAAATGGCAACAGAGCAGCCAGCGTGAGGGGAGGAAGCCGCTCTTTCTCTTTCCCTGCTGCTCATCTTTCCTTCATGCCGGCAGCTACCTTTCTCATTTTCCTATTGAGCGCAGCGCCCAGGATCCTCTTTAATGGAGAGGAGAAACAGAGCAGCCAGCATTGAGGGAAGGAAGCCATACTTTGCAGGTTATCATCACAGAAGTTTGTGTGTGTGTGTGTGTGTGTGTGTGTGTGTGTGTGTGTGTGTGTGTGTGAGAGAGAGAGAGAGAGAGAGAGAGAGAGAGAGAGAGAGAGAGAGGGAGGGAGGGAGGGAGGGAGGGAGGGAGGGAGAGGGAGAGAGGGTTGAATAAGCTGGATGGCAATGGCCAGTTTCATCCAAAGGAGTTTTTGTTTCGGGTGGATCTCCTAGCTTTAGAAGGAGAGAGGGAAGGAGGAAGCGAAGGGAGAGAAAGAAAGAGAGAGAGAGAGAGAGAGGCAGGCAGGCAGGCAGGAAAGAAGGAAGGAAAGAAGGAAGGAAGGTCGGAAGGAAGGAAAGAAGGAAGGAGAGAAGGAGAGAGAGAGAGAGAAGGGAGAGACAAGAAAGAAAGAAAGAAAGAAAGAAAGAAAGAAAGAAAGAAAGAAAGAAAGAAAGAAAGAAAGAAAGAAAGAAAGAAAGAGGGAGGGAGGGAGGGAGGGAGGGGAAAGTTAATGACATAGTTGCATGGATGGATGGATGGATGGATGGATGGATGGATGGATGGATGGATGGATGGATGGATGGATGGATGGATGGATGGATACATGAAGGGAGGGAGAGAGAGAGAGAGAGAAAAAGGAGAAGGAAGGAAAGACCACAAACCCTGGCACTAGACATGGCTTCAGAAGACAGCACAGCAATCTAGGGCTGGAAGGGATCTTGGAGGTCATCTAGTTCAACCCCCTGCTCCATCAGGAGATCCTTACAGAATCATAGAATAGCAGGGTTAGAAGGGACCTTGGAGGCCATCCCTCTGCTCCAGCAGGAAACCTTATATCATCTGGATTATTTTGGTGCCTCTAACAGAGAGGAAAATTGCCAGAAAGGACAAAGTTGCCATGCAGAGGAAGGCAGAGATAGTCCTTGACTTCTGACCACAATTGAGCCCAAAATTTTGGTTGCTAAGCAAGAGCGTTGTTCACCACATTTTACTCAACCCATGACATTTCCTGGCTCTAACAGTCATGTGCAGGCTAGGGAAGAAAATCTGAAGGCATGTGTAATGTTCTAATGTACAGAGGTTATAGTTAAATGTGTGGCAGAAAGTGGACTCTGGGTGTATTTTTCCAAACGCAGTAAGTGAGGTTGAATGTGTATAGTTTTAGAAGAGTGCTCTCTCTCTCTCTCTCTCTCTCTCTCTCTCTCTCTCTCTCTCTCTCTCTCTCTCTCTCTCTCTCTCTCTCTCTCTCTCTCCATACACATACAGCCTATACGCACTCTATACTATGTAATATGTATGTACACATATGGCATATATACATAGGATTTTGGATGTTCAGTAGTAGTAAAAAAATAGACAGGGAAATTGTATCTTGTTGAGGCCTTTGAGGCGAGGAGAGGCCAGGCAAGGCGCCCCTGAAGTGAGTGATGTCAAGTTGGCCACGCCCACCCAGTCGCATGACCACTCAGCCACGCCCACCCAGTCGCATGACCACCCAGCCACGCCCACAGAACAGGTTGTTAAAAAATTTGAATCCCACCACCGTATATACATATTACACACTACTCTGGCACCAATGAAATTTGTCATATTAATTTGTTTGTGGTGTTATATTGTGCTTAGGAGTCTGACAGCCCATGGGTAGAAGCTGTTTTTAAACCTATTTGTCCAGCTGGCTATACTTCTGTGTCTTCTGCACAATGGTAAATGTGAAAAGAGACACTGGCCAGGGTGTGAATCATCCCTACTCTGCTGAAACAGCGAGACCTGGTGATGTCATCCAGTGGTGTTAAGGGGAAACCAATGGTTTCTTGTGCCGAATTAATCACTCTCTGCAGTGCCTTCCTGTCCGCAACTGTTAAACCAGCATACCATACTGTTATACAGTATGTGAGGACACTTTCTATCGTGGACCGATAGAAACAAGTCATTAGCCGTTGTTCCACCTGATTTTTCCTCAGGACTCTAAGGAAATGAAGTCTTTGTTGAGCCTTACTAACCACCAGGGACGTCTTGTTTTTCCAGGTGAGGTCTTGACTAATAAGCACTCCCAAGAATTTAAAAGAGGAAACCCTCTCCACACGCCCACCCCCCCGATATACAGTGGGGCAGGTTCCTCTCTTTGCTTCCGGAAATCCAGCACCATCTCTTTTGTCTTGCTGGTGTTTAGATGTAGATTGTTTTTTGAACACCATGTGGATAGCTTCTGGACTTCTTCTCTGTATGCTGATTTGTCCCTTCCAGTTATAAGACCCAGCACCGTTGTGTCGTCTGCAAACTTTATTATGATGTTGGATGGATCAGAGGATATGCAGTCATGTGTATACAGTGAGTACAGGTAGGGGCTAAGCACACAGCCCTGAGGGGAGCCTATGCTGAGCTTCAGGGTGGAAGATGTAAAGGACCCAGCCCTTACTGTTTGTGGACGATCCGTCAGGAAATCTTTGATCCAGTTACAACTGAGGGGATGGAAATTCAGGTCAGTCAGCTTTTTAGTGAGAATGCCTGGTAAGATTGTATTAAAGGCCGAGCTATAGTCTATAAAAAGCATTCTGACAAATTTCCAGATTTCTCAAGGTGTCTCAGTGCAATATGTAGAGCAGTGGCGATGGCGTCCCCTGTTGACCTGTTGCTTCTATGAGCAAACTGGTGTTGATCAAAATTTGGTGGAAGACAGGACCTGAGGTGTTGTAGGACCAGTCTCTCAAAGCACTTCATCACTATAGACATCAGTGCAATGGGTCTATAGCTGTGATGGCAAACCTATGGCATGCGCGCCGGAAGTGGCACACAGAGCCATCTCTTCAGGCACACAAGCCGTCGCCCGTTGCTCTTTTGGGTTCCAGCACGCCGGCCAGCTGGTCTTCATGTGCATGGGAGCGCTGGAAACTGGAAGAGAAGCCACCCCGCGCGCATGCATCCCTGGGCGGCTGCTCTTCCGTTTCTGGCACGCGTGTGTGTGTGTGCACTTCCATTTCAGCACACAGTACTGAAAAGGTTTGTCAACACTAGTCTATAGTCATTCAGGCGGTTTATGGCTGCTTTCTTCGGAACTGGGATAATTGTGACTGTTTTCAAGCATGATGGGACTCTAGCCAGTTGCAGGGAGATGTTAAAAATCCTTGTCAGGACCCCTGTTAATTAGTCAGTGCAGGTTTTTACCACTTTCCCCAGCAACCTGTCTTGTAGCTCGGGCTTTAGATTTTGGCAGTAGTTTGCTGTCCGAGCTTGTTTCAATTAGTTCAATTAGACTAGGTAACATCATCAACAGGATTTTCTTGTTCTATTCCTCTTTAGCTTATATGTTTTGTGTGCCAGTGAGGTCAGTTGGTTGTGTGACTGGTTGTTTGTTTGGAGCTATATTTAAATTCTGAACAGCTGATTGATTCTCTTGTTGATTGGTCGTTCAAATGGTCTGAATTCATATGTTGGATCTAAATCAAAATGCTTGTTAATTGCTCCATTAGTAGAATACTAGGCTTCAATAAATTCATGTGTGTGGCGGGTGTTGGTATGGCCAATGATTTTTGTTCCTTCCCAATCTAACTGGTGTTGTTCATTGTCAATGTGGCTCGAGATCAGGGTTTTTTAGCTGCTAGTCAATGTTCATGAACACTTGTTTTCAATTGCCTCCCTATTTGTCCCACATAAAACAGTATTAAAATATTCATACAAATTGTTTTCAATTGCCTAAAAGAAATTAAGTCAGGTTTGTTATACTCAAGAAAGCAGCTAACTTATTTTTTATTTAATTAGCATAATGAATAAGCATACAGACTGCTCTATTCTAAATTTTCGCAAATGTGAAAATAATTAGAAATTTGTCACATATGCTATGCTATTTTGAAAGCTTAATTAACTGTTCAAATGAGTTTTGATGCCAGAATTTGCTGAATCATCAAGCAATCCAAATAATTGTTTTGCTAGAAATGGGAGGGGCATAAATATCACAACTTCTCACAACATTTTTTTTGTCCTGGGTTAGCCTGTCTCATTTTATGAGTCTATGGGCTCCTAGCAAGTAGCAGCACTTCACTGACTATATTTAGTCTTGGAAGCTAAGGAAGATTGGGCTTTGAATGTGAAATGAGGTAAGATGAAGACACAAAAAAACCTGTATGAATGTGTTAATGAAGCCATAAAGGCAGATTAAAATCTAATAAATGAATAAATAAAGTATAACTCAAAGTGGATTAAATCAATCTGGATTAAAAGGTATCAGGTATACCTTTATTATTGTTTACTTAAAAGGGATAAAAAATTATATAACATCAAACTTATATTAGAAGTCAAGGAATAAAACTGTCTCTTTTATAACTACCGTATTTTTCGGTGTATAAGACGCACTTTTTCCATCCCCAAAAGTGGGTGGAAATGTCTGTGCGTCTTATACAGCGAATGTTGCCAAAGTCCCGCCCGCCCACCCACCAACCCCCACCCTTCGGCTTCTGCCTCCCAGCAATTTGCCTCCTTGCAGCAAACAGCAAACAGCCTGGTCAGCTTCAGTACAGCCCAATTTAGCACGAGCAGCTGACTGGTGGTTGGATCTGCTTCCCAGAATACCTATCAGCTGTTCCAGGCTGCGGGGATCGCCACTGGCCATCACCGCCATCACTGCCCATCGCCGCTGCGGCCTATCTCCGCGGCTGTCTATCATCGCCTCCACGTCCCCCGTTTTCAGCCTCCTTTCATTCCAGGCGGTGGGGATAGGTGGTGGTGGCGGCAATCCCTGCTGCCTGGAATGAAAGGAGGCCGAAAACGGGGCGCGCATAGGCTAAAAACGGGACATGCAGAGGCCAAAAATGGGACGTGCAGAGGCCAAAAATGGGGCATGCGGAGGGGGTGTTAGGCGGCAGTGGTAATGGGCAGCAATGGTGGCAATGGGCGGTGGCGATCCCTGCAGCCTGGAACAGCTGATAGGTGGTATTCTGGGAGGCAGATCCAACCGGCAAATCAGCTACTCATGCTAAATCAGGCTGTGCTGAAGCTGACCAGGCTGTTTGTTGTTTGCTGCAAAGAGGCAAATCGCTGGGAGACAGAGGCAGATTTTTTTTCTTGTTTTCCTCCCCAAAAGCTATTTTCATCTTATAGTCCGGAGCATCTTATAGTCGAAAAATATGGTATATCTGGGAAAAGACAAATACTGTGGCAAGATTTATGTCAACCTTACCAGATAGACCAGACAGGAAAAACAACAAGCTAACTTAATTTAACTTTATTGTAAATCTACATTAACAGAATCTGAAAATCTGAAAGCACAATTCTCCCACTGTAAACTTTATGGCCTGAGAATTTAGGGAGCCCTTCTGAAGCTCTTGCTTGACCCACCATGCAGTTGCAGGCTATAAGGAAACAAGGAAAATGCAACAACAGCCAAATGAAAGATCAATTTATACCCTGATATCAAAGAAAGTGGTACTAAAGAATATTCAAACTATTGAATAAATGCACTTACAAATAAAATAATATATAAGATTGTCAGTAATAAATAAAGTGTATATACAGTATATAAGCTGGATTTCAGAAGAGGCAGGGACAGCCAAGATCACTGAAAGAGATTTCAGAAGCATCAGGTTCTGGTTGTATCACTTTGATGATTGGATGCAAGGAAGCAGGTTGGATAAAAATTGACATTTAAATTTTTTTTTAAAAAAAATGGATTTTTGATTTAAATTGGATTTTTTTTATTTTTATCAAATTTATTTTAATAAAATGCTTTTGGAGTAAACATCTTACTTTAGTCATTACATTTAAAGAGCACCTGTCATTTCAGACCCACCATGGCAGTGTCTGTTAGCGGGCATCCACTCACCTGCTGCCCGCCACATCCCTCACCTTGTTGTGTCACTGATGCATCACCAGCCGCCCCATTAAAGTGAATGGGACTGTCACTGAGTCAACAGCGGGTCAGAGGAGCCGCTGCGGGACAGAGATAACAGTTGCTCTTTAAAAATTATGATTTAAATGGAGTTGATTTAAATCAAGCCTTTTTACTGGTGATTTAAATCATGATTTAAATCATGATTTAAATCGTGATTTAAATCAAATCCACCCTGCGAGGAAGACTTAAGGGATAGCTTGTTGAAAAGAAAAAACACAGTGCAAAAGGCAAGAGCAATATTTGTTTTTAAATAATAAGATGAGGTCAACAATTGGCAATGCCAACCCAAGACAAATAGTTGGGAAAGTGATGGCTGCTGAAAAGCCACATTACATTACAGGTAGTCCTTGACTTACAACAGTTCGCTTAGTGACCATTTAAAGTTACAACGGCACTGAAAAAATGACTTATGGCCGTTTTTCACACTTATGACTGTTGCAGCATCCCCATGGATACATGATCAAAATTCAGATGCTTGGCTGATTCATATTTATGACGATGGCAGTATCATATGATCCCTTTTGCAATTTTCTGACAAGCAAAGTCAATGGGGAAACCAGATTCATTTAACAACAGTGTTACTAATTTAACAACTGCAGCAATTCACTTAACAAATATGGCAAGAAAAGTCATAAAATTGGGCAAAACTCACTTAACAAATTTCTCACTTAGCAACATAAATTTTGGGCTCAACTGTGGTCATAGGTTGCAGACTACCTGTACTGGATAAGACTTTGGCAAAGATATTGGGAAGAAGAGCAGATTCCTATACTGCTCATATTGTTCCTTAGACTATGACTCAAAGAAGAACAGGATAATGGTGTAATCCTTTAAACTAACTCTGTTCTAAAAGATAACAAACAGTAACCAGATCTCCTTTAGGAAGGAATTGCATAATCAGTATACAATTAAAAGCCTTTTCCAAAACCACCCTCTATAAGATAGGAGACCTGGAAACAACTTAGTTAAGAATGCTGCCAGTAATTTTATATTTACAATTATTTCGATTGTTTATATCTTTGAAGATCAGCATCAGCCCTTTTGGATTACATACAAAAACAAACTTGGAGTCAGTAAAGGTATTTGTAGATGTATAATATACTCAATAACTTGGTTGCTCTGTTCTGAACTATAGTTGTGAAATTTCCACAAGCTATTGAAAGAGGTGTCTTTATAGTTTACATTATAAGTTTCCACCTAGATGTTACCATAATGTGCATAGCTATAACAAGGCCATTCCTTTCCAGAATGGCTACACTGGAATTTGAATAAGAGTTCCTCAACATAAATGTACCTTGAGTATCGAAAAGTAGTACTGAACTCAAAATATTTTCTTCAGCTGCAAATTTCTTCTAGTTTTTGGTAGCCAAAAATAAAATTAACTGTAACTGTTCCTTATCTTGTACTACTTTGGTACTCTTCATTAATTGGTTCCAGGAGGCACAATGAGCATAAAAAACGATGAGTACCAAACAACTTTTTCCCATAAGAAATAATGTAGTGAATCACAAATCAGCTGACACCAGCAAATTCTAGTTTGTGCATTGAGTACCAAACAAACAATGAATACCAGGATAAAATTTTCATATGTTGAACACTAAATTCAATCAGTTTCAAAGCAGTTGAGTACCAAGGTACCACAAGATGAACAACTTTTTTTTCAATTGCTTCATATAAACCAATCACCGCTTGACAATGACAGAAAAATTGTTACTCATTTTGATGGTGCACAAGCAAGAATATTTTTTTAAAACACAGTGTGAAGGTGTGTGATTGAACTAATATTTTCTGTGAAGTTTACAACAATTCACTGTAGCAGTAACTGTTATATCCACAATAAAAATTTCATCTAGCTTACTTTAAAAACATGTGTTTGTCTTTATTTTATTTGAAAAGCTTATTTTATTTCTTAACAGATAAGGGTGATGCTTTGGATCAGTTTCAGTTAAGAATGCCAATACATGTACTACTGATAAATACCATTCTGAGGCTAACATTAGAGCAATTTTCTTCTGAAAATCTTTTCACTGTTGTTAAAAACATTAATGCTCTATCGAAAATGCAGTTAGATTAAATTAAATTGAGGCAGGGTAAATTAAAAGATATTCATTCTTTTACCAAGGCTTAAGCAATAGAGCTTGATCATAGAGCTCAATGCTCTGAATAGCATCAACGTTAGTTTTCATTTGCTTCACATAAATAGTTCCTAATCAGATCCAAAACCTTTGATCAAATCATTACTTGATTATGATAGAAATATTGGGATAAAATAATAAAAACAACTGATTTAATCTAATTCACTTCTACCCATAACCCCATTGGAGTAGGGTGAATATAGGTCAATAAAAACTGCATGATTTTTCTTATTTAAATAAGCATTTGTGAATCTTCCAACCTAAGATAACCTGAGCAATTCACAATCAGCCAAAAGTTATATTTTTCCTTGATTCAGTAATTGATGACCACAATAATACTGACCACTACCAGAACAATTAAAGAGATCTTTATTTGGGATGAGAGGAAACTGTATCATGACTGTCTTTCACGAATCCTTAATGGCAATAATTTGAAATCTTTTAAGAATTTAGAGGAGACCAGTAACCTAGCCAACAATCTAGAAATGTGTGGTGACCATTTCTCGTAAAGATGCTGAGGATAGTGATTTGCTGGAATCTGCTCCTCCTCTCGGTCCAGGAGAACAGGGCAACTTCAGAACTTCATAAGCAGCACAATTAGGCAAACAATGGAAGCATATGTCTTGTTTTGAATATTTATGCCTATATATTCTAACCTCTTTCACTACTGCTTGCAAATAAGCCATAACTATTAGCCATTCCTGAGTATTTCATGTATCTCTCTCTAGATTATAGATTTGTGTACAGGATTCTATGACTAACTCCAGTGGTGGGTTCCTACCAGTGCAGTCCACTCTATCGCACCGGTAGCGGCGGGCTGGTGACATCACCAAGAGGTTACCGACCTGGTGCGGTTGGTTGCTGGTTTCTAGGAGCCGCCATCTTTTTTTGTGAAATTTTTAGTAATTTTTTGCTTCCGCGCATGCGCGGAAGCAAAATTCCGCCAAAATCTTGCAAGAGGATGCGCGCACGTGCGAGATTTCGCTTCCGCGCATGCATGAAAGCAAAAAATTGCCGAAATTGCATGCACGCGCGTGTCCCCTCACGAGATTTCGGTGCGATTTTGCTTCTGCGCATGCGCAGAAGCAAAATCGTGCGAGGGGGCACGCACATAGCAAGCTTGTACGCGCATGAAACATGGTGATGCGCGCGCAGCGCACCGGTAGCAAGGTAAGAGAGCAACCCGCCCCTGACTAACTCAGCAACTCCTTTTGTCTTCCTATTTGGATGAAACTTCAGTCACTGATTTAAGAAAAATCCAAATACAAACTATACTATCCATTATACTATTTTTATTATAATTTCATGCAGGTAGTCCTTGACTTACGACCACAATGGAGCTCAGAATTTATGTTCCTAAGTGATAAATTTGTTAAGTGAGTTTCGTCCCATTTTACAACTTTTCTTGCCACATTTGTTAGGTGAATCATTGCAGTTGTTAAATTAGTAATACGGTTATTAAGTGAATCTGGCTACTGCACTGACTGTGCTTGTCAGAAGGTTGCAAAAGGGAATCACATGACTCTGGGACACTGAATACGTTATAAACCAGTTGTCAAGCATCCAAATGGAAATCATGTGATCATGAGGATGCTGCAATAGTCATAAGTGTGCAAAATGGTCAAAAGTCACAGTTTCAGTGTCGTTGTAACTTCAAATGGTCACT
Organism: Diadophis punctatus similis; assembly: GCA_023053685.1. Taxonomy (NCBI): domain Eukaryota; kingdom Metazoa; phylum Chordata; class Lepidosauria; order Squamata; family Dipsadidae; genus Diadophis; species Diadophis punctatus. The sequence goes on from JALIGW010000008.1 coordinate 8,299,798, forward strand.
AAATGAACTGTTGTAAATTGAGGACTAACTGTACTATTCACCTCACTTTTCTATCAAAAATATATTCCTTCGCATTAGACCACTAAACTGTTTATTTTACACTTAAGAGTGACTGATAGGAATAGGACAGACTTCTATGAAAACATATTGATAAGTAAAATGAATAGATGAGTGAGATTAAAGAAATTGCTAAAATTCCTTAGATGAGAGTGAGACATGAATTCAAACTAGTGAAGATTTATTTTTGCAGTTAAATGTGCCAGCTCTTTTCATTTACTGTAAGTAATAGATCTGACAAAGACTTTTAGTATCTCCAGTAATGAAATTATAAGCTAACACAAAGAAAAATTCACTAGTTGATTCAAAACATTATACTTACTTGGCTTGATGTTAAATGCATAAATATAAATCATGGGCTATATCTATCCCTTGAGCCTGGGGATGCACATACAGGTAGTCTTCAGTTAGAACCAGCAATTCCATCACTAAGTGATATGGCATTAAGCAAGACATCATATGATTAAAACTTGTGATTTTACTGCCAGTTTCTCTATTGACTCTGCTTGTCAGAAACTACCTAGGAAGCATGCAAATGGAAATCATGCAACCGTGGGATGCCGAGGTTGTCATGAATGCCCATCAGTTACAAAGTGTTCAATTCTTGATTGAAGGGGGCTGCATAGTTATAAATGTGAGGATCGGTCATAAACCTTTTACCACTGTCATAACATTGGTCATTAAACAGGGCAGTCATTAAGGGAGGATTATTTATATTGGGTACTCATGATGGGGTGAATACATGCAGCTAATGTACTGTATGTCAACGTGATTCAGTTTTTCCATATACTATTTTTTTAATCTTAAGAAGGTCTGCTGGGAGTTGTTGAAACATTGTTCTTATATTATTAACTCCACTGGTTTTCTATTTTTCCATCTTTGTGTGGCCAAATATTCTCTGACTATTATCTGACTCAATGACACAGTGAAATAGGTGTGGGACAGATAAGAATAAAATTATGGAAGATAGTGTTACTCTTTCTACTCTGCATTATCTTTTATCTCCAGGATCCAAAAATTCACTTCAGACCTCTTTTACAGGTATTGGAAAAGGAAAATAAAAACACCATAATTTACTTAGGTACTCCATAGAAAATATTTTAATACTGAAGAGCTATTTTGGCACAGGCACTCTGCCTTTCATCTTTTGATTGTGGCTTTCTTTGCCATAGTCAGTTTTATTTTCACCTCAACTTTTTATCTGAGTCCTTTAATTTTTATTAAGGCAGCAGAAAAGGGTATATAAAGAATCTCTGAACTGCTAGCACTAACAAAAAAAAATATTGCAGAGAGTCCTATTCACACAAGGAACTGTAAAAGAGAAAGGCAAACATTAAACAATTTGATAAAAATGATAGGATATGAAAAAAAGAAGAATATAATTCTTCTTTTCCAAACAACCCCACTGAAATGTTTAGGTTGAGCAATGATGTCTCTCAACAATAGCTAGCAGTAAGGATAACAATCATAAAAACCTCCAAGGTTGTGCCATTATGACAAGACATGGAAGAACTCAGTATACAGAGTTATTCAAAAAGAATGTACCGATTTCATGATGCATTGCTTCAGTTCTCAAGCATCGTCATGTAATGAGTCAGTGACCATTTGAAAGAGGAGTTATCTAAGTTTTGAATGGCTACCACAGGGGCGATGTATTCGCTTCATTCTTCCGGCAATGTTCAGTTGTTTGTTTACCCTCGGAATGGCGAGTCCTCAGGAAAAGGCGTTCTGCATTCTCGAGTTCGCTAAAACAAATTCGGTTGTCAAGGTGCAGCGTGCTTTTCGAAGGCGATTTAACATTAACCCGCCCTCTCCTAAGAACATTTGAAGGTGGTTTCGACAGTTTCAAGAGAGTGGGTGTCTGTGTAAAGGAAAAAGTCCAGGACTACCACGAGTTTCGGAGGAACAAGTGGCAAGAATCTGTGTTGTGTTTGAGAGGAATTCTCTTATCGCATTGATGTTGCCCGTGCTGCAAGTGGTGGCCACATTGAACACTTGTAAGACAGGAAATAAAACTTGATTGTGAGTAGAATACTTGTGACTTGGCTGGAGTTTTGTATTACTTTTCCTTAATAAAATATTGCGTCATGAAATCAGTTCATTCTTTTTTAATAACCCTGTATATAAAGATGCCCTATTTCATTGGTTCACCCAGGATTCTTCTCACTGTTTGCTAGTAACTCTAAAAGTTTCAGACAAAACCCAGCTGCAAATGCCAGAAACAAATGCATTCAAGTTCTGTAAAAGCCAAGAGCTGTGTTATAGGTACTACAGACATTTATGGAAGATTGGTCTATTGATAGTAATTAGCCACTGTTATCTTAATAGAATCTCTCCATTTGTAGAAAATGCCATCTGAAAAGGTTAACCATTATTCATAGAGAGCGAAATTTTGTCTTCCTTTTGATCTTCAGCTTATGTGTGTATGTATTAAAAACTACCCATGCTTTCTATCAGGTGAAAGGCAGATGAAGGAGAGGTTAAGAAATAACTTGCAACACAAGAATCTGATTCACAGATGGTAGCTTTTTGGTCATGTTCTGAATATAAAAACCTTAGGAAAAGCTACATAAAATTCAATTTTAGATATTGTTTGATCCTCAATTTTTAATTAAATAATTAACTTTGAAAATAGTCTGATTTGAATCAAAAACATGGCTAATGTAGCATTCACATTATGGAAGTAACAAATCAAACATAAATTATCTAGAGAAGCTGTGCTACTTATAACCTCATCCTAAGCATATTAACTTGAATAGGTCACCTGGACGGGTTTACATATTGCATTAAACTTTGGTATCCAACCTATTTTAGGACACAATTCAAACTGCTGATTAAGATACAAAATGTGAGATATAAAATCTGAACCACTAGAGATCAACTTAAAGACTGTCTTCTCCCATGTCAACAAACTCCTTTTAAATCCTAAAGAGAGCTCTGTTTTTTAAAGTACATTTGGCAAGGATACGAAATGGGCACCTCCAACCTTTATAACTTTTTCTTAAGGGTTTAGAAACTCTCTAAGAATAAGAAAATACCTTTTTTTAATTAGATAAAGCTTTGGTTTTATTCATTACAGGTAAGGTTTTGACCTGATTTCTTAATTGATGTACATGAGACATTTCCTTATTTGATTTAATTTACTCTTTCTTTATATTGTATTTATGTACTGTTATCATGATAATTTTAGGTATTTTTTGTATGGAAAAATAAAATATTCTTAATAGTAGAAATAGCAAGAAATGCATTAAAAATAGTAGTCTTATTCAAAGAATCAAATAAAAAAATTCCTAGAATATGCAGACTTCTCTTTTCTAAAAAAAATGGGCATGGATGTTTTCAAAAAGAAACATTAATTAACATTATTCTTGACAATTCATATGATTGAAAACCAAGTAAAGTATTTATTTTGTGTTCAGCTTTCAAGTGGGCTTCAGAAAAAGGAAGTAAAAAAGCAGCCATGGAAGATATCAGTCATTTCTTTCCATGGAAGACAATCTACAGATTTAACAACAGGATTGAAGGAAATTCCATTCTTTTGTCAACTATAGCAGCAAAACTATTTTTTCACTAATGAACTTAGTACATCAGGAATTGTAGATAGTTTATATCTATATGATCCATGTGTGCGCATCTGTGTGTCTGTGAATATGCACACCTTCAAGTCAGTGTTGTCTCCTGGAGACTGCTTGTACTAGTCCTTGTAGTTTTCTTGGCAAGATTTTAGAAGTGGTTCACCACTGCCTGTTTTCTAGGACTGAGAAAGAATAGCTCAAGGCCACTCAGCTAGCTTTTTGCCCAATAAATATACCAACTGGCTCTTCTTAATCCATTGCTGCCACTAAATTCATTGGCAGGCAAAAAGTTAACAGAAATTGCGGTCTTGCTATCTTTTCTGAGTCTTGTTTACTGCTTTATGGCAACTATCAATCTTTCTTTTCTTTTGTTAAAGAAACTATAAAATCTTTAAACAATATACAAATAGTCCTCGACTTATGACCATAATTGAGCCCAAAATTTATGTTGCTAAGTGAAACATTTGTTAAGTGAGTTATATTCTATTTTACGACTTTTTTACCACAGTCGTTAAGTGAATCACTGAAATTAAGTTAATAACACAGTTGTTAAGTAAATCTGGCTTCCTCCATTGACTTTGCTTGTAAGAAGATGGCAAAAAGAGATCACATGACCCTGGGACAACTGTCATAAATATGAATCGGTTCCCAAGTGCCTGAATTTTGATCACATCACCATGGGGATGCTGCAACAGTTGTAAGTGTGAAAAATGGTCATAACTTATTTTTTTCAATGCTATTGTCACTAAATGAACTGTTATAAGTCAAGGACTACCTGTAGTAATAAGAGGAAAAATTGTGATTACTTTATCTGACATACCCAAATGAATATCAGTAAATTCAATGGTATGATGACAGTTGGGTAGGAGAAAAGTGAAATATTCAACTGCCAAAATATATCACCCACAGAAAATATATATATATAAACTACCAGTATATAATTGTTTTATATCTACTGTATGTTTAATTACATTTTTAGCCACCCAGTTGCCTCAAACTGCAAAAAGAGTGGCATATAAATTTAATGAATAAATAATGTGTAAACTGAATACACAGCCAGTGGTTAATGTTTACACCCAAAAACTTTTTCATCAAACTCATTTTTCAAGACACATTAGAACAGGAGTATCAAACTCAAGGCCCGCGAGCCGTGGTTGGATCCAGCCTGCAAGGCCAGCCTGGAAAATGTAAGTGGCTGGCCCGTGTCACTTCGACCTGATCTACCCAATGCGGCTTCAGCCCAGTCTATCCAATGCGGCCTTGGCCCGGTCTACCCAATGCAAAGAGGAAACGTGCCAGCAGTTTGGGGAGTGGCGTCAAACTGGCCATGCCCACCCACTCAGTTGGCCACCCCCACCCAGTTGGCCCCCCACCCAGCCCCCCAAGGTCAACCACAGCCCTGATGCGGCCCTCAATTAAATTGAGTTTGACACCCCTGCATTAGAACATTAGAGAGAGAAAGATCTTACAAAATAGTGCTACCCAACCTGATGCCAGGTTGAGAGCTTTATAAAATGCCAGTTTAAGAATTTATTTAAAAAAAATTTAAAAAAAAATTTTTTTTATTAAAATTTATAAAAAAATTCAGCCCAATACATTTGAGAGCCATCAAATTGGGTAAAACTGCAGGAAAATATACACCAGAGTGATGAAGCCTTGGGTTTAAACTTTCATATTCATTTCCCCTTTGTAGTATACAGTATATGCTTTGCTAACTTTACAAAATAAGCTTAGCTTTACAAAATAAGCTTCACAGAAACATACGTATGGTCCAGCCCAATTCCAGGATCAATTCCTGTACAAAGTTATTTCACAACATAGGGTTTTCTCCCCACATCTACTCTCAATGGCATCCCAAGCAAAGGAAATTTTTAAACAGAAAATCCCAGACATTAGTGCTCAAACAGATATTGCCTAAAAACATATCCCTAAATTGATTGGCTTAAAATAAAATTATTTTTCAACCTGAAAAATACCTGTCATTGAATCTGATGCAATTTTTTAAGATAGGCTTCTTCTAGAGCAAGTTTTGAATTATTGGACTCCATGGCCAAATATGGGTGCTTCCATCATTTGCCATAGTTTGAGAGAACTTGCGTATGCAATACCCCAGGTATTGAAAATATTCTCATATTTTGTTTGACTGTCAAGTATAGGTTCCCAATAGGCTTAATACTTATCATCCCTTTTGGAAAGAAAAGCCCACTGATATCCAAACCACAGATTGTCATGTTTCCTCCTGGGCTCAAATATGTGAATTGTAATAGAACTGTTAAGTTTACAGCTTAGACAGTAGTCCTGAAGCTCTATACATTGAACAAACTGGAGTACCCTGTAAGGGAGATTCATTTTTCTGATTATTGTCTCTTTGTATTTTATTTTTATTTCCTCCAATCTATATTATTCCAAAATTAGACTATGTACTGTGTACATAATATACATGTCCTGTATTTTATTTTATTGATAAGGTTGCAATCAATCAATAAACTATTATTATTATTACTACTACTATTACTTTGACTGCTTCTTAGGTTTATCCATTTTCCCACTAACTCCCAATGATAACAATGGATATTCTATGCAGCACTGAGCATATATAGAAACTCTATATTTGCTTCCTAAATGCATGATTTAAGATGATTTTAAAATATGGTTACAGGCTCTAAAATGAAAGTATTATTCTAAGAAACAACATTATGATAAACTGGTTTATTAGATTGGGTGATAGATTTAGTGAGAAAGAAAGAGATAGGATAAATCCCACATACCAACTCATAATCAGGTTCCACTCCCTTTCAAATCAGTTCTTTTTAATTTAAAATAACATTTAACCTAAAAAAAGCAATCCTCTATCCCAGGGGTGTCAAACTCAAGTCGTCATGGCGGCGTCACATGATGTATCGGGACTTTTTCCCCCTTCACTAAACCGGGCATGGGCATGGTCAGCGTGTGACACATCCGGCCTGCAGTCTGGAAGATTGACAGCCCTGCTCCATTCCTAATCAAATAAGGCCTGCTTACTTATCTAGGGAAATTAATTCCTCCAGTTCACTTTGGGTGTAAGTATTGGGAATAACAATTCTCCTGTTTAGTAGATACACAGGCACGCATTCTTTTTCTTTTTCATTTCAGGCCAATCTCCTTCTCCATCGAGTTAAGGCTAGCTAGGCACAGTCCTTAAACCATATCCCCACACATCTGAACAAGTCATGATTGTGAGAATAAGACCAGTTTATCAGAGGAGGACATTGTCAAAATTTACTGTTTAAGGGAGGGAGGCCATGCCTGCTTTCTGAATCATCAATAAGGCTACCAGCTGGCATCATGGTGGCTGAGGTTGAGGAAGGGTGCAGCATTTAGAGGGGAAATCTTCACTCCTGCAAAATATAGAGATGGAGAGCTAGGGATGCTTTAGGCATTCAGTCTTTTTTGTTCCAACAACCCCGGGGTAAAGATAGTGTTCAGGAAGAGAAGAAGTAGCTGCTTCTAAACCTGAGTTCACAGCATATGGTGATATGGTGGCCTGGATATACCAGCTTGATATGACTCATGCAACTGATGCCAGGAGTGCTGTCATCAACTGTGTAACTGAGGACCAAGTGGACTTAATAATTGAAACTCATTCAGGTGTAATTTATTGGCATCAGCTATAAAAAAACATATGTGACTGTGTACAATAATCTTGGCCTTGAGATGGTCAGCACAAATTTCAGCTGAACAAACAGCAAATTGCTACCAGAGCTTTCACAGAGAAGTGTCACAAGATATCTGATTATTTATACCAGAATGTGAAAGACTAGATCAACACCAAATGAAGCACCAAATGAAATGAATGAATCAACACCAAATGAAGGACCAATTAATCTAACACCTGATTTTTCAGGATGTCCCCAACTATAGAACTGCATCTTGTTTAAATGACATTGCTTAAATAACTTCTGGAATTACACATATTGAGCATAACATGTGAAGCCACTTAGCCATACTATCCTCACTACTACTATCTCCTACCCCCTTCCTGGAATGCAAACTTGTCATTCTTTTTGCAATTAAATTCTCAAATACATATGATCCAAAGTTAAGGGATGATTGTACATGCTGATGATCTACTTGGAGGCCAGAAGATGACATCGCAGCCAGGAAGACAAAACTGAGTCTGTTAATATGCGCTCATCTTGAAAGACAAAAAGGACAAGTACAAAAAATGGAGAGACACATAGCTAAGGCAGGATATCAGCAGATAGCCAGAATCTGCAAAGACGAAGTCAGGAAAGCAAAGGCTCAGAATGAACAAAGACTTGCAAAAAAAAGTCAACGATAATAAAAAAAAGTTTCTTCCAACATATAAATAACAAGAAAAAATCAAGGAAACAGTCGGTCCACTAAAGAGAGAAGACGGCAAGGAAGTAACAGGCAACAGAGTGAAAGCAGAGCTACTTAACTCATTCTTTGTATCGGTCTTCACCCAAAAAGAAACTATAGCCCAACCTACCAGAAACAGAACTGTAAAAAACAAACTGGAAACAAAAGTTAAAATAAGCAAAAAAAATAGTAGAAGAACACCTGTCTGATCTTGATGAATACAAATCACCAGGACCCGACAGATTACATCCCAGAGTTCGAAAGGAGCTGGCAGATGTCATCTCAGAACCACTGCACCACATCTTTCAAAAATCCTGGAACATCGGGGAACTACCAGAGGACTGGAAAAGAGCTGATGTAGTTCCAATCTTCAAAAAGGTGGGGGGAAACAGACCCAGGAAACTACAGACCAATCAGCCTAACATCAATACCCGGGAAGATACTGGAAAAGATAATAAAAAAACAGATCTACTAATACCTAGAAATGAGTAATGTAATAACTAGCAGCCAGCATGAGTTTGTTAAAAACAGATCATGCCAAACCAATCTTATTTCATTCTTCAACACAGTGACTAAATTAGTAGACCAGCGAAATCTTAGACTTCAGCAAGGCATTTGACAAAGTAGACCACAACCTACTTCTTCGTAAGCTAGAAAAAAGTGGGATAGAGAGCTTCACTACCAGATTGATTCACAACTGGCTGACAAACCATACTCAACGAGTAGTCCTTAATGGGTCTAAGTCTACATGGACAGAAGTAAGCAGTGGGGTTCCGTCTTAGACCCAGTATTCTTCAATATCTTCATAAACTACTTAGATGAGGGAATAGAAGGGGAACTTACCAAATTTGCAGATGATACTAAGCTGGCAGGAATAGCTAACACCCTAGAAGATAGGCTCAAGATCCAGATGGATCTTGACAGACTTGAACACTGGGCCCTATCTAACAAAATGAAATTCAATGTAGAGAAAAATAAAGTCCTACACTTAAGTAAGAAAAACCAAAAGTATACATATAAACTGGATGAAACCAGGCTTAATAGCAGTGACTGTGAGAGGGATCTTGGAGTCTTAGTGAACAACCAACTAAATATGACCAAGCAGTGTGCAGCGGCAGCCAAAAAAGCCAATGCAATCCTAAATTGCATTAACAGAGGGATACAATCAAGATCAAGTGAGGTACTAATACCAATCTATAAAGCCTTAGTTAGACCACACGCATCCAGTTTTGGTCACCACACTATAAAAAAGATGTTGAGACTAGAAAAAATGCAGAGGAGAGCAGCCAGGATGATTAGGGGACTGGAGACTAAAACATATGAAGAACGATTACAGGAACTGGGCATGGCTAGTCTAGTGAAAAGAAGGATCAGGGGAGACATGATAGCAGTGTTTCAATATTTGAGGGGCTGCCACAGAGAGGAGGGGGTCAAGCTATTTTCCAAAGCACCTGAAGGCCAGACAAGAAATAATGGATGGAAACTGATCAAGGAGAGATTCAACCTAGAAATAAGGAGGAACTTTCTGACAGTGAGAACAATCAACCAATGGAACAGCTTGCCTTCAGAAGTTGTGGGAGCTTCATCACTTGAGACTTTCAAAAAGAGATTGGACAGCCATTTGTCAGAAATGGTGTAGGGTCTCCTGCTTGAGTGGGGGGTTAGACTAAATGATCTACAAGGTCCCTTCCAACTCTGTTAATCTAGCAATAGTCAGGGCCCTAATTTTGATACAGGATTTTTCTGGCAGTCTCAACCGCACCAGCCTCAATTTGGGCCAGTGTTTGGTGCTCTGTCCAGGAGAAGGAAGGCTGTTTAGTTGGCTCAGTCAATAGGGCAAATGACTGCTAGTTCAAGGAAGGCTAAATTGAGATTATCAGTCCTGAACTACAAAATCCAGCTAACCATTAAATTACAAGACTTAGTTTTCTGTATCTTCTTCTTGCTATCTAAATTCTCTTATTACTCTTTATCAAAACAGCCAAAACATTCTGTTTTTATCAAAGCAAAGGTAGCCTGAAACTAACCGAACATGTCAACGTTTGGTAAGGAAATAAAAACCATCCTTTTTCAATAATTTTTTTTAATATATTAACTTTTGGGAGATTTGTTACCAAATGGGTTTAGACTTATTAGATTTAACCTTTTAACATTTTTATGGCCTAGAACTTTGATAAAATAAATACTGTAAATAAGCAGACAAAATTTCGGAATGTAACTTTTGTTTGTAAGTTTGAAACAAAATACATGTTCCATTTCATGCACACATCTAGTTTTGACTAAGCATATGCAAATGCCTTTTGAAGATATTTTCATTTTTAAAGCACCAGCTAGATAAAAGTAGAAATATACATAACACATAATTGCATTTAAACCATGATAACGATGAAAATATTGAAGTGCTAAATATTTAGAAAAGATTAAGAAAATCTGACAAAAATCAAAAAGAAAAATATTTTTCATGCCCATACAAATTTAATACTTGAGCTTCTATTCTTAAATTTCTGCAAATTTGAAGGTCATTTTTCACTACATTTGTCATTAGCCACTTCATTTTGATATTTTTGATTATTTTGCTATTTTTTCTACAATAATCATATGTAGAAACAAATATTTATATCAATATCAGTATGTATATATTAATATATGCTTATAGGCCTTTCCATTCAAGAAGTTATAATGAAACTTTCCATATTTCACTAAAATAATAAAAATGCAAAATTTGGAACTGATTCTTCAAATTCATATCACTGACCAAACTTGTTATACTGTATTTATAAACTTGCTTAGTAAGTACTTAAAAAGAATTGTCACTATTTCTAACAATTTCTGGAAATTTAAGGGATTACATTATTCTGTTCATTTACAGACTTTTTCACTATATGCCCTCTCTATGCTTACTTCACCTCTCTTATGGTAAAGAAAACAAGTTTCATTACTCGTATAACAAATTATATTGTATTTTCTGTAAGAAATCTTTGCTTGTATGTACTACCAAATCCTATCACATATGTCCTATTCTAATGATTAGGTAGAAATAACTAGGGAGAAAAAAAATGAAATGTAGATGGAAACAACCCATGATATGATAGTTTTTCAGTGTAAAGCTAATAAGTATGCAGGCTATGTAATTACTCAAGTGGTGAGGAAAATTGCTCCTTAGCTGCCAAAAAACATTTTCATCTATTCTTGTGCCGAAAATGAGTTTTGGTGAATCTGATGAATTATATCATATTTAAATTTTGTAATTAAATTAAAAGAACAAACCATGACAGATTACATTCTAAACTAATGCGAGTATGGGTATTAAAGAAAAGTGAGAGATTCATTACAAATAAGGAAAATCTTTTCCTATAACTGGCTTCTATTATATATTCTATAATGTGCACTTCCTCTGGGTTCAGACAAATAGAGGTTGACTCAGCCTTCCATCCTTCCAAGGTCGGTAAAATGGGGACCCAGATTGTTTGGGGCAATATGCTGACTCTATAAACTGCTTAGAGAAGGCTGTAAAGCACTGTGAAGCGGTATATAAGACTAAGTACTATTGCTATTAAGAAGCATTACCCTCGCCACTTCCAATTAGAATGGGACATTTATGCTCTGACCATTGGCCACACCACTTCACCCCCAGCCACCCACCTCAGCTGATTCACAGCCTGTTTTCCTCCTCTGCTGGCCCTCCCGTGGTGATTCTCCATAACCAATGTCCCCCTGACCCTCTACCTTCAACCCTTCAGCCCAGCCTATTCCTTCAGGCATCGTTTGACCCAGTCTTTCACTGCAAGGGGCAAGAAGCCGCCAGTCAATCTGTTGCAGGTGGCAGCAAGTGATCAGCAATAGGCTGTGGGGGGAACAATACACCATAGTGGGGGGCACTGGGGGGGCGCCAGGCAAATGGCAGCAGCGGCATGCAGAAGCAATCATGGGGGCCGTGAGGGGGCACTGGGCAGCTGTGGCGGTGGAGACAGCATGCAGAAGCGATCATGGGGACCGTGGGGAGGGCACCAGGCAACTGACGGCAGTTGCAGTGACATGCATAAGTGATTGCAAGGGCCATGGGTGGGGGTGCCTCGGTTAGGAGAGCTTTCCTACCTTTAAAATGGGCCATTGTTGCTGCATTTGGGGATCCATATGGCACCCGCGCTGCTGAGGGAGAACAAAGCCTGAGGCATGCAGGGCCAGCTTCGGCCTAATTTTCTATCCAGAAACAATTCAGAGGGTCTATAAATCTCAGCAAAGCACTATGGAAGGAAATCTCTGCTGTGTGTGCTCTAGCAGTGCTCCAGGGTTTTGCATCCCTGATCTAGTCCTAAAGCAAGGTTTCCTTCCAATCCCGGATACATCCAGAATATCAGATTGCTCCCGGTTTGGTTTGGTTTTTCTTCAAAGCAAATTGTCAGGAAGGACTTTGGAGGCCATTGAGAACAAGACCTAGTTATAAACCCCAGTATGGAGAAGAAAAAGAAGGAGGCACTTGCATTTAAAAATCACCTCGCTACTGCTTCACAGGATCTGTCAAAGCGTCTTTGTCTGCAATCAACTTGGGGCTCCCCTTCCCCTTCTCAAGCTCCATGCCAGGCTCGGCCCTGCTGGGGAGAGTCAATGGTGCAGCTAGCCGCTTGCATACCATTCTAGAGAGAATGGGCCTCCGGGCCTTCCTGGATCAAAAGTTGGTGGTGACAATCAGTTCCCTCCTTTCTTTGCCATTTCCTGTCACTACGCCATAAATAAAATGAAAGCACAGGCCCAGCTCTGTAAACTATAGCAGCCACAGCAGCAAAAGGAAGAGAGGGCAGTATGGAAGCGTCCTTTAGATTAGATTGCAGTCAGGATCCACTGTGATCTGATGGAGCAGTCTTGGCTCCATCTCCTCAGCGATGTCCCCATTAGCCTCCAGGTCCCCTTTTTGCCCAGAGTCCTGTCTCCCCCTTGGGAGGGCTGGGGCTGGAGAGTCAGGGGGCCATTATCCACCGAGAATCACCACAGGAGGTCCAGTAGAGGAGGAAAGCTGCTGTGCATCGGCTGAGGTGGGTGGCTGGAAGTGAACTAGGGGCGGCCAATTGTCAGCGCCTAAATGTCCTAAATCCCTTCCAATTTAGCTAATAACTTTCCTGAGAAGGTAACTTTTTTTAGTTAAGTCTCACTATTTTATAATAATATGTGATCTGTCTGAATTTAAAAGGTTTTTTTTGTTTGTTTACTTGTGCCAGAAGCATCACAATTAAAATAAGGCATATGAATATGACATTGTCATATGACATAAAATTTAAAATATAAAATACAAGATTAAAATATGTACAAGTTAGAGAGAATTTGTCCAACTAGCAACATTAATTCCATTCTGTCATGTTACTATGAAGTCCTCAAGTGTGCACTCATCAGGACACAAAAGACAGGTATACATACTGTATGTGTTGTTGTCTGCATGTCAACACAAAAAGTAAAGGGCAGAAGCCACCCTATAGTCCTATTTGTTCAGAATATCTCTGGTAGTTATTGTATATGTGCATAGACTATTAACAGGTCAAAATTAAGAACTGAAAAAAACAGGGCAAAATATGCAAATGGAGTATTGTTAATTCTAGATCTCCATTAGCTGATCAGTATATTCTACATGCTTCTAAATTAATTTCCTTAATTGATACATTTTCTAGAATGTTTGGGAATATCTATCTTTTTGAAAGTAACATAACATCAACAAAAATATTTGTTAGAGGGCTGTAAAATCTAATCAGAAAGCACAAATTTCATAGAAAGGCAGAATGGTGTGGTTGAAGTCAAATAATTTTCTGAAGAATCATCAACCTTTCTTCAGCTCCGGCAAAAAAATTTAATGGAATCCAAATGAAAGGTTGGGGGGGGGACAAATTTGCCTAAATCCCTGAATATATATGTAAAGATAGAGGTCATGTAGAGGTTGTGTGCAGCAAACTGCCTACCTCAAGCAGGCCTCGCATACCTACATGATCTCACCCAGTTCACATTGTCAGGATGATGTAGGACACTATCCCTGGCTGGTACGTGATCTCATCTAGGTTGTATCAACAGGATGTTTTTAAGGATTGGCAAGGAGAATTCACCAATAAAAATGCTGTTGCTCTTTGTTACCTTTTGCTGCTTGGAAAACGATATAAAAGCAATAAACACTGCAAAGGCAGTCAGACATCTTAGCATCCTGCAATGACTGGTCTCTAACTCCATCATATATATTTGTTTATTGGCTTTGTAATGTCACCTAATCTCCAAATGACTCAACATCTAGAAAAGGTAGCATATGAACATTAAAAAAAATTGAATCTATAGTTATGACCTTCACTCCCTTTTTCCCCTTCCCCAAATTCAGTCTCTTTCACTCAGTTCATTTTATATATTATTACTTTCAGGAACCAGTATTAAAACTATGTCTCATTCATGCACATTTCTCCATGTTCTCTAATACTTCCACTGAATTATCTTATTGGTTTTCTAAAACCTGCCTCCTAGATCGCCTCCCAGCCTTCCCCATCAAAATTCGTGTTTCCTTGGTACCATTTCACATTTACTGCTTTATGTCATCCAGAGTCCTCCCTGCTTGCCTGACTACCATATGAAAATCTTCCTATGTCACACTGACTGGCAACAGCATCTATTCCTTCTTTGAGTTTTCTTTTTTGGTAGCTGAGTGTGTTTCAGAGCAAAACATTGTCTTTTGCCTACCTACCATTTTTATCTTCTAAGAATTTTTCTACAGTATAAAGATGTCAAGTGGTTGAAGACCAGCTCTTCATTTTGAATGTTTCTACTAAAACTACCTATTCTAAATAAATAAAATGAAATTTAAAAATAAAGATTATCAGCAACCGATTCCAGAAAGGAAATGTTCATACAGCGATGGCTGTAAGCACCACGATGCTTATCCCACTCAAGATTTCTTTCTTTCTTTCTCTTTCTTTCCTTCTTTCTTTCTTTCTTTCTTTCTTTCTTTCTTTCTTTCATTCATTCATTCATTCATTCATTCATTCATTCATTCATTCAAATGGCTCGCATTCCAGACAACAATTACCCAAACTCTACTGCTTTGTGACCTTTTAGTCTTAATTACCATATTGTAGGCAGTTTCCTGTGGCTTTAGATATTTTAACTGTCATTTCCATATCACACATACTTTTTTTAAAAAAAGAACGCTGATGATTATGTTTTTTAATATGTACTTAAACCTATTATAGATGTATCCTAGTATCTGCAAGTTTATTTAAATTCATCTTTAGATGAATTTAAGTAATTCAGAGAGGCCCATTCCATAATAGTTACATCATTACCAAGTTTTTAGGTGAAAACAAAAATCTCCCACTGGAACTAACTAATAATGAGGAAGGGAGAAGATAAGGAGAGGGGAAAACCTGGACTAAGCAAAGTCTCCTTTGCCAGGAAATTATTATTGCTTTTGCAACAGATGTTTGGTCTCACAAGGAAAGGGGGGTGGTTTTTTAAACCGCTTTAAATTGCTTCTTTCAAACTTAAAATATTTCTTGTTGAACAAAATATTTTACTAGTTTCCATCAGCTATTATGAAATGAAATGTTAATAATCTCTCTCTCTCTCTCTCTCTCACACACACACACACACACACAGAATGTTCCAATGCAGATATACTACTGGGATCAGGTAACAGCTGGATTTACACCCATCTCATTGAGCCAGTCATTACAGTATGTAACAGTGTATAAGCAGATACAGCTTCAATGTAACATGTATGTAAATCAGTTACACTTAAAAATAATATGCTACTTATACCCTTCATGTGATGAAGTGGATTGAAATCTTATGTGCTAAGAAAATCGCTGCAGAGCGCACACAATGGGGCAAAACGAAGTTATCCTTTCTTTCCACAACACTTGAAGTGATCCTGCTGGATCTCTTTGGGCAAGGGTGGGAAATCTATCGTCCTAGAGCTGCATATGTCCCCAAATTTCTCTTTTGCAGCCTTTGGAGCAGCTGTCTGCAACCACAAATGTTAAACACTGAATGCAGCATTTAGTGCCATTTTAAGTAAGAAACACATTCAATAGACTGCAAACCATAAAATAAACAAATTATGTTTAAAAGAAGCCAAGAAAACCAAAATAATCTGAGCACAGAAACATGTATAATGAGGCCAAATTCATTTTGCAGCTCTCAGGTCCTGAAAGAATTTAAAATAGGGTCCTTACTCATCAAAAGTAATTTACACCTCTGGTTTCTGAAAATTCATGTGATCTACTGATTGTACCGGAACCCAAGATCAATCATACTATGAAGAGCATCCAAAAAGTAGATGGTCTCTTCAGGCTAGCAAAACCGCACTGAGTTTATCAACCTACAAATCTAGCATTTTGAGAATTGGGCTTGTGGTCCTGTATAAACACTGCCAATAGGGGCTTCAAGCAAGATGCTAGGAGAGTGGTTGTCTCTTCCTCAAAATCTTTTTTTCCCCTGCTCCTGAATAATATCAAACTTTTATCTATATTATTGATTTGCTATTTCAGATATAATCAGTCTATAGAGAAGCAAAGTGAGTTCTCTGACAAACTCCGGCTTGGTTTCTTGTTTTCTTTTTTTCCTCCTAAAGGACTTAATGCAAAGCAAAGCAAACCATGCCGTTAAAGCATACTTGAACATACTATTCACGAGCGTAGCCAAATGTCCCTTTCAAGCGTCTCCTTGACAATAGATATAACCCGGGAACCGTAGCGTTAGGTACTTACCCCATATTACAAAGAGGAAAAGTTGGGCCAACCGCAAGGCACGACGCTCCATCCCGAATATTTCGGCAGCACGAGGCAACACAGCTGGCAGTCTCGAGCCAAAGGCAGCACACATGAGGCCCCTTTTCGAGCAGCCTCGGTCAGATCTTTTATTCGGCACTCTCGCTAGTGGAGAACCGACCTTCACTCTGCCGTATGAAGTCCTGAGCGGGAACTTGGGCTGCCAAGCATCTCGCTCGCACAAAATCCAACCCTCCTGCTCCTCCCCCTTCCTCCGCCGGCATATAAGCAGCAGCAGCAGCAGCAGCAGCAGCAGCAGCAGCCACCAACTCAGCTCGGAGTGCCATTGCTTCCTGCGTCCCTCCTCCCCAGCCTGGTTCGAGGAGGAGGAGGAGGAGATATCCCTGGACGCTCCAGGGAGAAGATAGTGCAGCCTGATGCTACCGGCAAGCACTGCCAGGACGGGGCCACGGTGGCCTCCCAGAGCTCGGGCCTTCGAGGGAGGCAGCCGATAGAATGCCCCTTTCTTGCCTTTCTTTTCCCCGCCCTCTGGCCAAATCCGCCACTCTTCACTTCCTTTTTGCGTTCTGTCCGCTTCTTTCATTCTTCTATATTTTTAGAACACCTCTTGATCAACGGAACTCTGTTTTATTTTTATTCACTTTAACATTATTTGTCTTGAATAAACTGCTGTGTACCTAGCTATTAGGTAATTCCAGGAGCTCAGGTAAGATAAACTTTTGCCAGGGTAGCTTAGATGAAGCAGGTGGCCAAGACACACCTGATAGCATCACAATTTATCATAATGGGTGCCTTTCAGCGCACAGGGTAAATGAGCTGGCACAGAGCACCCACAGACAATTTTATAACAGCTGGCTGAGTACAAGTTGACAGCACCAATTAATCTGTAGCATATAAAAGGAAGTAGGAGGGGGATTTTATTATTCTTGTTAACTTTTCATCATTTTACATCATGAATAATCAGGCCTGAAAACAGAAGCCCAATTATTCTTGGCTCAACCTCAATGTCTGCTTGTGTGTCTTTGTGTGTGAGAGAGTTCAATCTTGATTTTCCACATGTAAAAGCATATTCAATACTTGGCTTCCAAGCTTTACTTTACTTTTTTCATAAGAAAAGCCACTATGAGACATAGTAGGGATAATATATTGATTTCTGATTTTGAGGAGAAATTATCTATTTCTTCAATAAAGAACCAAGAAATAAAGTAAAAAATCTAAGCTATGCTTGCAGGACTATAGCCTTCTTCCGTAGCAGCAGTAACTCAGAATAAGCAAGAGCAGCCCAGAATACTTCAAAGCAGGGATGAAATTCAGCAAGTTCTGACAGGTTCTGGAGAATCGGTTGTGGGAATTTTGAGTAGTTCGGAGAACCGGCAAATACCACCTCTGGCTGGCCCCAGAGTGGGGTGGGAATGGAGATTTTGCAATATCCTTCCCCCAGGAGTGGGGAGAGAACGGGGATTTTTGCAGTATCCTTCCCCTGGAGTGGAATGGGAATGGAGATTTTGCAGTATCCTTCCCCTGCCACGCCAACCAAGCCACGTCCACAGAACCGGTAGGGAAAAATTTTGAATTTCACCCCTGCTTCAAAGCCAGTTACACAAATCAATATTATTTTACAGTTTCACACCGCTAAAATACATTTAAGAACTGGGCAAGCCTCCCCACTACTGTGGTATTCATCGTTCCTTCTCTGTGCTAACCTCGAAACCAAGGGAAAAAGAAAAGTATGGAGCAGGGTGAATCTTAAGAAATTTAATTCTAATAAAATTGAAGGTTTGGGGGTTTTTTTGTATTTAATGCACAAAGGAAGGTTTGGCTAAAATGATTGTTTACTTCAGAAGTTTCTTTTGAATCCTGGGATGAGGCAAGATTGCTGCAGAGCTTGCTTCACTGAAAAGAAACATTTATCAACAGGATGGTTCTTTTTCATGATCATTTATTGCATGATGGATGTAGCCTTTATTCTGGATGAGTTTGATTTGGGCCTCCTAGGATGCATTCAATAAAGGAAGTAGGCTATTTGCTAGAAGAGAGAAAATGTATCCTCTCGGGACTACTCAGTCAAATAAATTATGTAGTTAATGATTATATATGGAAAAAGAGAAAAGGGCAAGTCTTACTAGCTTTTGACATATAACAGGCTACTGAATTGCCAACCATCCATGCATGATGTCCATGGACATATAGTAAATAAGTTTAAGAACAGAGCAAGCCTGCACAACTTGTAGAGACTAAAGAGCAACACTGATAATAAATTAAGAATTTATTAAAAATAATAGCCGGCTATAAAGAAATACCTGGCACACCAATCAGCTGATTGGTAGCTAACAAAGGCAAAGGCTAACAAAGTACTGGAGCTAGTGGCTATGAGGCCTGTTGATTGGGTTGGCAGCAGCGGTGGGTTGCTCCCGGTTTGGTAGTGCTGGCAGCAGGAGGCTCTGCCCAGCCGCCCTGGACGCTTCTGCGCATGCAAGCCAAGAAGCAAGAAAAGCGCACATGCGAACCGGTAGTAAAGGGCTTTAGAACCCACTACTGGTAGGCAGTGAATCTCCATAGCTGAGAACACACCTGAACTTGGTTCTCATAGTATCTTTCTACATTGAGTTCAGTGTCTTTATCACTATACCTTGCTTGCTTTTTAAGTAACTTGAATTGGTTATCATGTGAGCTTATATGACTTGTCAGTGTGACTGTTTTGTGTTATGAGTAACTTATTAGAGTTTGCATTTTCACACATTCTAGAGAACTTCATTTTGAGACAGTTTTTTTAAACAAAAACAAAACTTATCTCTACTCTTTGGGATTAGAACATTTTGTTGTAAACAGCTCAGAATCATTACAGAGATTGAAGTAACCTCTAAATAATTCTGGCTTAGCTATATAGCTTACTTACATCAGCTTTTCTTGACAGCAGGTGAAAATATCTGTATAAAGAGATAAGATTTTACTGACTTCAGAATCTCATTAAAAGATGAATATTTTCTTTATGTTCAATCTCTTGAGAATTACTCAAATCAAGAGCCCAGATAGTATGTCATATTGTTTTGTGTCTTTTTAAAAGGGAATTCTGCATGTGAATTCTAAAATTCAAGCAGCCCAAATGTTGCTAGCTGAGGAATAAATTGATTTGTAATCTTCATTTTCCTATTTCTTTCAATCCTCCCTTGAGACACTTTCCCAAAAATATCTTGTAACGTACCTTGTGGGATTCATAAATTAATATATCCTTTCTGTTGTGTCAAGTCTTAAAGTAGCTTTTTTCTTTTTTCTGAGAAAAGGAGAAATGCATCACTGCACCCTATCTCAAAAAACAAATATAATTTCATTTCAATTTGTATATGTTAATTATATCAACATATGCTAATATGTTGGTATAATTTTAAAATTAATCATTATAATTATTTCAAGACAAAATACATCTCAGCAGAGCAGAAATGAGTAATCAAGTACTTTGTGTCTACACAATTTACTGTCAGAGAGCTTTGATAGCCAATGATAGCCATGCTCTCCTTTAATTGTTCCTTTATTTTTAAATTACACTTAGACTGAAGAACTCTTCAAATGAAGGTCTTATATTTTGTAAAATAGGACACAGAACTACTCTACTTACAATTGCATGGGTGTTAAGCTATCCCTGAATATTTATGCTATTCAATTATACGTTATATAGGAGATAACCAGGCTGAGCCTGAGGGAGGGGTCAACCACGTCATCATGATGGGATAAATATGTACTCGTTTGAATAACCCTGGTTCCTGATTTTTTGTGCCTGACACTTTACTAAGTTCTACATACTGTAGGATTAGAAAAGCAAATACAAAGTGCCTTGCTATTTAACATTTCAATAACTAGATTTAAGAGAGAAAATTTTAATAACTGCTTAAACAATAAATATTTGGATAATAGACCCCAGCCTATTTCCTATACACAAAGGACCTCATTCCTTTGCCTTAAAAATTGGAACATCTATTAAGTGTTTACATGCCAGGTCTGCAATCTTTGCTGCCTGCCTCATCATACTTTATGCTGTAAATAAAAATTGCTATACAGTTAGTTCTAAGTTAATAATAGTAATCGGGACCAGGAACTCTGCTGTTAAGCGACATAGTCGTAAAGTGTGATGTCATGTGACAACAGTAGTTCTAGCAGTTCTAACTCTAGTTCTTTCATGAAGCCTGTACAGTTGTTAGAGCAATGTCACATGACAGCCCTTTGCGGCCTTCTGCCAATTTTGTCATTGATTTTGCTTGTCGGAACCTGGCAGTGAAGGACACAAATATTGATCATGTGACCATGGGATACTGCGACTATCATGTGAGCTGTTTACCAAGCATCCGCATTCAGTTCGCATGACTTTAGGGACAATGCATATGTAGCCGCAATATATAGCTGCAACTTCGAGGGTTAGTTGTAAATGTCCTTGTTCAGTAGTCATAACTTTGAATAGTCACTGAACAAATGGTTGTTAACAAAGGACAACCTGTACATACATACAACTTACAACTGTAATCACTTTATGATATTTTAAGCAGATTGATAAGATATTGAAATTATTTTTATGGGGAGAATCAACCCATAATGTTTTTCAACTAAATTGCAATTATGAGAGTTTTAATTTTCTGATTTTCACTTTTATTCTGTGTGTGTGTATGTGGATGGATGGACGGTTGGATGGATGGATAGATAGATAGTTAGATAGTTAGATAGTTAGATAGTTAGATAGATAGTTAGATAGAATCAAAATAACCATGTTAAAATGGGGGGCATGACTGGTTTGTTGTGAGCTCTCTTATACCATGGCAGTGGCTTGTTTCCAGGTTTAACAATAGTGCTATTCTGTAATTAATGGTTGTATAACATAACCAAAAAATATTGGAATAAAAGCAGAATTTTGACACTTAGCTAAAATTACAGATTTACAATCTGGGATAATCCAGTTTGTTTGTATCCCATCTTTCTTATACTGTTCTACAAAAGTAATTAAGTTTGATTGATGTGAATGAACATATTATTTCTAATAATTATAGCTGAAAGAAATTGAAAGATGAAAATTGGAGAATTGCTAACTTCAACTTCTTCAACTTGAGAAAGTCTCAAGCTGGTCAAGAACATAAGAACACATATAAAATAGCTATATCCATAGCTATTTTATACAATTCTGTTCATATGTTCTTGACCAGCTTGAGGCTTTTATATATATGAGCTTCTACTAGAGCAAATTTTCCCAGCAGAAATTAAATTGAGTATCAATTTAAATTACTGCAGAACCACATGCAATTTAGGTGGTAAAAAATCTTTACATGGGAATAAAACCATCACAGCTGTTAGTCATAAAACTCAGCTTGGTAGGAATCATATTTAAGATTAAATTTGATGAGAAATACCAGAATGCTACCTCATACCATGTATAGGACCTAGATTTTTATTCAATGAATACTTTTCAATGTGCTAACCTTTCATTTTTAATGAATATGATAATTCATTTATCATGAAGTAACAAGACAATTTAAGAAAAGAAAATGGGTAATTTTAATCTTGGGAAAAGCATCATAGTAATTAGAGATTCTGACCTAATACTAGATCAGTTTTGTTCTACAATACCTAAGCTTGATTTTTCCCACTTGTATAAATAGCATGTACGTTTCTTTTTTTCAAGGAACCACAGGTTTGATTTTCCATTAGAGGTAGTCTTCAATTTATGACTTGAAGGGACCAGAAAATTTAGGTTGTAAATCATTATGGTCATTAAGTTAGATGCCCATGTGAGTGCTACATTCAACAATCACAATCCCAGCTCAGTCATCAAGCAACTGAGCAGAGCATTAAATGAATGGAAAGAAAGAGTTGTGTTCCAAAGAGTTCAGTCAGCTTCCCTTTCATGCGTAAAAGGAAACTGTAGTGCTGAGCTGGTGTTCCCTTCCCCTCTATGGACAGAAAGGAATTCCATAGAGCATTTGTAGCATTCAGCATTTAGAGCCAGCCTCCAGAAATTAGAGGAAGTCCTCTCATTTCTCGTGGCCAGCTGTGCCAAAATCTTGCTTGGATTTCGGGATGGACATTTTCAGTTAGGTTCCTTGAGAGTGAAAATACCTCTTGACCAACAAAACCCACCTTGGGGGGGGGGTGATATTAATCCATTTGGTGCACTTTCACTCTCAAAGAGGCTAGGTGAAAACGTTCTTTCATGAGGGACTTTTTTTCACACAGCCTCCTTGACACAAATGTGCTGCTTGACAGAGAGGCTCCTGGTAATAAATCCCTTTGTTTAGCACTGTCGTAATTTCGAATGGTCACTGAGTGAAAGATTGTTAAGCAAGCATTACCTGTAGATATTAGGATTTTCAAACTTTTCTTATTCAGTCACTCTTCATAAAAATCCTCTTCATTAAAGGGAAAAATGAGAAGACCTCTAGTTATTGTAAATAACTTTCATCTTCTTTTGTCTAATTTGTGATTGTAAATGGGGTTCCATTGATTCAAACTTCTCTTTTAGCACTGAGATTTGCTCCTCAAACTCAGAGCACAATGCAACCTTTTAAAAAGTTATTTCTAATACTTTTATTTTGTTCAGTACAAATTTCCTTTAATTGTGCCCAAAGTTAAAAGTGCTAGTGGGAGCGTGTATAAGGTTATGACCAGCATCAGCACCCATTCAAAGTTATGGAGATGCTAAACAAAGGCACTTATGATCATTGAAGATTTATTGCTTACAACCAATCACTGAAGTTACAACTATTACAGTGCCCCCATGTGGACATGTGGTCAAAATTTGGAAACTTTGGCAACACACCAAAACTTAAAACCAGAGGGGCTAACTTTCCTATCCACCTATCTCTCCCCATATAGTTTTCAGGCGCTGTGCATGCCTCAGTCCCTCCCAACCTACCTGACCTTCATTGTTTTCTTGCTACTGCTGCTGACTATGCTTGGCTGGTCCTATATGAGGCAGCTGCTGACCATCAAGGCTTGCAGAATGGCAAAGTCAACTGTGGATGAGACTGGGCTGGGGCATTTCTGGGATGCTGTACTTTATGCCACACTGTTGGAGCTTTCCTAGGATGCTGCAGCTTTGCACTATGCTGCTTGGCTGAGCTGAAGCAGCTGAGGGTCCCAGGGATGGTTGCAGCTGCATGCTACACTATGGAACAGAAGCTTCTTGCAGCCCCAGAGCTACAATGTGCCAAAAGTCCATGAGCTACAATATGGCAAGCAGTCCTAGAGTTGCATTTTTCTGGGCAGCCTGCCACCACACAAGGTGGGGCAAAGTGGCCAAAAGGGCAGAGACAGGGGGAAATAGAAAAATGGGGGGAGTTGAAAAGGAGGCAGTCCCTTATCTTGGTAGAACCAAGGCTCAAGGCTGGAGGGATCAAGCCTAGAATTGGTTTGATTGGGGTGGGTCCTTGCTTAATAATGGGTGGAATTTGCTTAATGACAGTCTTCCCCCCATGACCAGTCCATCTTCAGCCAATTTGAACTTGTTGAGATGTTTTGAAAATGCCAAGATGTTTGGATAATCCACATTCTTTCTCAGGGTGCCTGGGCTTGGATGCTGGTACAAACTGGTTCCAAACTTCTCTACAAAAAAGATACTGCTGGGCAATGTTTGTAGCATGGTTAGTTGCAAATTGGAAAAGATAACCAGAGATTTTTCTCATATGATTTAGAGTTGCATAAAGATGTCTTGAAGAAAATACATGGCAACCATTGCTAAATAAGATCTTAGCCTGGGAAAACAGGAAAACATGGGAAAGATTTGCCCTGTTCCTCTTTGGTATAATGGAAGGGAAGAGAAAATACTGTTAGGCTGCCACAATTTAGTTATTATAGCCCAGGGGTGTCAAACTCAAGGTCCGGGGGCCAGATCCGGCCTGCGGGGTGCTTAGATCTGGCCTGCGGGGCTCCCTGGAAATAGCAAAGGACTGGCCCATGGTGCCTCTGCCAGTAAAAACAGAGCTCGCGAGGGCCACATGCGGCCCTCCCGAGCTCCATTTTCACTGACAGAGGGTTACAGGACACCGTCGCAGCCATAAACAGAGCTCGAGAGCCCTTTTCGCTGGCAGAACGCTCGGGCCACCACAGGTGCCCCCAACACGAGTGTCATCGAGCTGGCCACACCCATCCCATCCCCCCCAAGGTCAACCCTGATGCGGTCCTCAATGAAATCGAGTTCAACACCCGTTATAGCCTGTATCAATAAAGTTATAGTATTTATTGTGATGTCTGTTTCCTGAGATGGTATATCATGATAATTGGTAATATTGTTGAAGGAGGAGAGGTTCATTCATACAGCTCATTTCTTGTGGGAAAGCTTAGAGGTTTTTTTCACAATACATTCATTTTTATTGTTAATCCAATAGTGGAGTTTGTTTTATTAAAACAGAACACGTTATGAAATCTGTCATTTTGGCACCACATATCAGCACTTCAAACTTGGAAGGCTGCAAGAGCTGTAAAAATTATACGAACCCATCTGGAATCCATGGAGCCCGGTTTGGACATTTTTCTCAGTACTTCAAGCATATTTGCTCCACTGTGTCACCAGGGTGCTTGTATAGAATAAGAATTTTAGTAACAAATGTAGTCCAGAAATTCTAGGTTAGAAGAATATATATACGGTACTACAAATTTTACTACAAATAATTTTTTTGTTAGCACTCTGCACATTGAGGATATGGGCAAACTTTTTCATCTGATTATCAGTTTGTATGCTTATCAAGATACTTCTTGCCAATCTTCTGCTTTCTTCAATTATCCCTGAGAAATAATTGAGCTAAGCCCAAAGCAGGTTGACAGTTTTGCATAGATTTTGGAACTCCCTAGAAAAGAAGGGGAGAGGCCTGAATCATTTCTTTATTAATATGTGTTGGATCTTCAAAAAACATTTCTTTTTGGGAAAGAATATTTAATATATACATTTAATTGTGCTTTTAAATTGTATTTTTTATACAGGACATGTTTTAATTATTGATTTATTGTTTGTTGCCACTATTTTGTAAACTCTTCAGAAATAAGACAGGAAACGTATCGCTCCCCCTCTCAGTATGTATTTATTGGATATGGCAGATTTTTCAATATTTGGGAGAATTGACTATAAACATCAGAGCAATATACAGTATGCATAGATCTTTTGTTAGTTTTTTGCTTTATATTCATCAGTTCTGAGAAAATCAATTACAATTGTTTTGTAAAAGTCAGTCAAATATAATTATTGCCATGAGAAGCTGTTAACCAAAATATTTTTGGCTATATGGATACACTCAAGTTTCAACTTTACTTACAAATTATTTAATAGATAGTCCTGTTTGTAGCAGAAATGGTAATATGTGAATCTTGCTTTGATTTCAAAAGTTTCCTGTAAGCATCAATTCAAATCTTTGGCAAGAACAAATCTACAGTATTCTTTTCTAGAAGGAATATATAAAGAAAAAAATAGGGGAAAAAATGAGTCAGGAGAAAGTATGCAAATATCAGAGAAAATATCTAGCTACAATATCTGTTGAATTCTGCCTTCATTACCTTTAGCAAGCCAAAAAGCACCCACAATGGATTACTATTAGGGGATATGGATTTTAACAGAAAAAAGTTTGATATCTCCTATTTTTGTGGATTAATTTCAAACATTGGTCTTTGGCTTGCTTTGCTGAACAACCAAAGAATATTTGGACATTAAGGTAGCTGGAGCTGAGCGCCAAATATTATTGTATATGGAAGATATTTAATGCCACTCATAGTTAACAGTTTTCCTTACTAAAATTGATGATATCTCATTATTAAATCAATTTGAATCAGTTTGATAAACTTCCTGTGCAATCCATTGAAAACAGATGAACAATGAAATTCATTTTAAATTTCGATATGTCAGAAGTATAATATTTTGGATGGGTCATAATATATATATATTGTACTGTTCCATCATGATCTTGTTTTTACTTTAATCCTTATATGATATTGTAAAGAAAAATAAGATTGAAATATGTTCATATGACATCGAGCTCTATGCCTCAAACTTTGAATGTTTTTCTCATGTTTATAAACACCCAAATAATTTTGCTTCAATGGAAAAAATCTGCTGTACCAGAACTAAAATCTGACTTTTGTGGATTGATGATTTGTGGTCACTCTCTAGCTATGGCCTGGCTTTTTGCTGACAGATTGGAAAGATTCATTGATGTTATTCTTTAGTTGGTAAATATTTATTGTGTAATTCAAACACTTATTTTCATACATATTTAAGAAATTAAATAT
The DNA here is from genome assembly GCA_023053685.1 of Diadophis punctatus similis. Lineage (NCBI taxonomy): Eukaryota > Metazoa > Chordata > Lepidosauria > Squamata > Dipsadidae > Diadophis > Diadophis punctatus. Next base: position 8,326,787 of record JALIGW010000008.1, read on the forward strand.
ATTTAATGCATTTAATTTTGTAAAATGAACTCTAAATAGATTGATCCAATATGAAATTATCTTAATTTTGATCTTTCAATAGCATATTTTTTTCATTACTGAATTCCAGTAAGATGGGAGGGGGAAGTTTTGTTTGAAAATTTTTCTGAGTTATGATTTTTCATATTTTTTTCCATTCATTAAAGGAATAAAAGTTTTCAAAATAATGTATTGGACAGCATACAGACTAAGTTCACGGTTCCTAAAAGAAAAAAGAAAAGAAACAAGAAGCAAGCCTGCCACCTTGTGTAGACCTCTGTTTGATTCATTTAAGAAGTCAACTGAAGCTTAAATACTTCAGTTACTTAAAATTTGCTGATTTAAGGCCAGAACATTGGCACAATTTCCATAACAGGACATAGGAAACTAACACTGATGCCCTAGGGCAGTGATGGCGAACCTTTTAGAGACCGAGTGACCAAACTGCAACCCAAAACCCACTTATTTATTGCAAAGTGCCAACACGGCAATTTAACCTGAATAATGAGGTTTTACTACCTAAAATAATGATAAACAAGGCAGAGTTCAGCTAATTGTTCTAATAAAAACGTGATAAATGCACTTTTATGCCCCTTCATTTTTTTCTGCTTTTGAAATATTACGTTTAGCAACAATAAAAAAAACTTTTGTAATATCATTTCTCTCTTTCCCGCCCTCTCTCTCTCTTTCCCTCCCCCCTCTTTTTCTCTCTGCATCTATCTATCTATCTATCTATCTATCTATCTATCTATCTATCTATCTATCTATCTATCTATCTATCTATCTATCTATCTATCTATCTATTTCTATCCATCCATCTATCCGTGCTCTCCTGTTCAGCTTCACATGTCGTGTGAATCCAACCACTGGGGAGGGGGAGTGGAGGCTGGCAGGTAAAGCCAAGCGTTAGAGATCCACACAAAATAAGGCAACTCCAATCTGGATCCTGTTGGGGAGACCCCCCCCTTCCCTCTTCCTCTCTCCCCCCATGGCGGGGACCCAGGCAGCCTGAGCGCAGCTCCCTCCTCGGAGGCAACCAGCAAGCAAACGAGCGTGGTGCTCTGGCTGGAAGGCAGTGGCGTGGACCCCACCTCTGGCCAGCGAGGGCACACACCTTCCCTGCTGCCATGCTGGCGCTGGCTGGGAGAGATGCACAAGCCAAACATTTGGAGCCACACTCAGCAGAGTTTGCAAGCAAGCTCAGCAGAGCCACTTAGCGTGGAGACCCCAGCCCATTTGGTTCGCTTCAGTGTAGGGTGAGAAGGCAGAAGGCAGAGGAAATCCGTGCCTCTTGGCGTTCAGCCCTCAAAGACTCCTTTGGGGAGACTTTTTCTGATTTTGAAACATTACGTTTAGCAACAATAAAAAAGAAAAACTTTTGTAATATCATTTCTCTTTCCCTCCCTCTTTCTCTCTCTTTCCCTCCTCTCTCTCTCTCTCTCTCTCTCTCTCTCTCTCTCTCTCTCTCTCTCTCTCTCTCTCTCTCTCTCCCTCCCTCCCTCCCTCCCTCCCTCCCTCTCCCTCCCTCCCTCTGTTTCTCTCTCTCCACCCCTTGCGGGGGGAAGGAATCCCTGAACTGATGCTGGATGGTGGAAATGACATCCGAAGGCCGACAAACCCAGGAGCAATGAGCCCACACTCAGCTGGCTGGCGGGGAGGCAGGGCATCCCAACACAGGCAGCGCTGCAGGGAAAAAAACTGCTTTTTTTGCCGAGCCGACACAGGATCGCATTGTGACTCCACGTTGTAATGGGCTTCATTATGTAATGGATGGGATCCCGCCTCCCCCATTGTGAAGCGCTTGAGTGAAAAAGTTCATTCAATCAATTCCAAGATATTTTTCTTTCGTGAGAAGTTGGAATTGATTGACTGAAGTGATGGAGAAACGCGATTGGAGCTGAGCTGGGGCAACTGTGCGCATGGCCACAGAGAGAGCTCTGTGTGCCACATCTAGCACGCGTGCTGTATGTTCGCCATCACTAAGGTGACCAGACGTCCCGCTTTTGGCGGGACAGACCCGCTTTTTAGCTATTTGTCCCGCGTCCCGCGGCATTTCAAAAAAGTCCCGCTTTTTAATTTGAATTTGCTAGTTCGTTTCTTTTGTATTTCTTCTCTTCAATGAGATACATCCCATCATTTCTAGGGCTTCTGCAAATCTCTATTCAGGGATTCCCACCTTTTAACCATGAAATAAACAAAGGAGATCTGTTCTTTTGGGTAATGCAAAGTGCCATGAGTTCCTGCCGGTTCGGCGTAGAGCCGATGGAACTGGCGGCGGTCGCGGCGCGGGGCTTCTCCCGCCCGCTTCCCCCGGCTGGCTGGACGCCGCCATTCGGGTTATTTTGTCCTCTGCGCATGCGCATGCGCATGCGCAGAGGACAAAATAACCCGAATGGCGGCGTCCAGCCAGGCGGGAAGCGGGCGGGAGAAGCCCCGCGCCGCGACCGCCGCCAGTTCCATCGGCTCTACACCGACGAACAGGTAAGCCTGCGCCAGTAGGAACCCAGCCCTGGCTGCGATGAAGGGGGGGTGTTTGGGGGGTGCACAAAGCTGCAGGATAAGAGAGACGGACCCCTCCCATCTTGCTCCCCTAGAAACCCACCCTCGTCAATGGTGTCCCACTTTAAAAAAAATAAAATCTGGTCACCTTAGCCATCACGGCCCTATGGGATATAACCAGCCCTAACCCTAACAATGACCAATTTGACAGAAATGACTTAGATGCTTTATAAAAACCTATAAAAGTAGTCCTCAAGTTGTGATAGCAGTTGGGGCCAGGATTGCTATCACTCAGTGATGAGGTCATAAAATATGATGTCATGTGACAACATCACTGAGCAATGGCAGTCTAGGCAATCCCAATTGTCATGGTAACTCCATGACACCCAGGTTGTTAAGTAAGGAGCTGAGGGAATCCAAAAGACCCAGGTAAGGAGGGCCTGGAAAGCCCCACACAGGCTATAAATGACTTGGGGAAGGGAATGTTACAATATAGCACAAGCTCAGGGAGGCCAGGGAATGAAAGTGCTGGTGGGTCCATGCCTAGGTAGAAGCACAGGGAGTCAAAGAAGAATGCTGGTGGATGCAAGCAAGTGAAGGGAGAAGGAGAGTGTGGTATATACATACAAAGAAAGAAAGAAAGGCCAAGAGGAAGTTTATCGAAATAACTTGTTACCTTTCTGTGGCTTCCCCACTGACATTGCTTGTGGGAAGCCAGCAGAGGTCACAAACAGCAATTACATGACTTGGGTTGCTGCAACTAGTCATAAGTGAAAACTGATGCCAAGAGTCTGAATTTTGTTCATGGGGATCACTGCAATGGCTGGAATTCCAAGGACCATGCCATGCCAAAACAAAGGCAAAGCTTTTTAAATGGGAAATGGCTGAGAAACTGCAGTGTGACTGTGGTGCACCAGAACAAACGATAACATATAATTTGAGAATCCTTAAAAAAATTTCAGGACACCTGGGATGATCTAATCTCAATCACACTGGTTAGATGATTATCTTCCTTAGATATTGAATTATAACATCTATCCTATTGCAATTCTATGGAGCCATCTTATGGTGATTTTATTATGGTTTTATCTTAATTTAATATTAAATTAATATTAGGTTAGCAAATATGTTTGAAAACTTATCAGTTAAATGTTGGAAGTGTAATCAGATACCAGGTTCATATTATCATATGTGATGGACATGCTCAAAGTCAAAAAAATGCTGGACTAAAATACATACTTGGTTAGGAAAAAATGATAAAACAATACATAGATTTGAAACCATAAATATTTCTGCTGGGGATATTACCAGAACAGTATAATAAAGGGAATACATATTTAATTCTGCATGTAGTAATGGCAGCAAGAATAGTGTTTGCACAACAATGAAAAAATGATGAGGTCGGGACAGATGAAAGTGTAATAAAAAAAATATTAGAGTGTGCTGAGATGGATAGATTGACACTTAAGATAAAAGAAAAAGAAGAAACAGAATACTTTTTAAATATATTTTACCAATGGTTAACTAACAGAAACAGAGGTTAGAATTTAAAAAGAATTTAAAGAGATAATAAAAAATAGATGGACAAACTAATTGTATTATTATTTTGTGATTAATATTGATGTTTATTAAGATTACTAGTATGATTATGGTTATTGTTGTACCTTTACTCAAAATTAATTATGCCCAGACAACACGCTGTTCAGATAGACATGGATTTTTTTTATGTTTTTAAAGGAAAAATGTACCAATAAAACATTTTTTTTTAAAAAAAGATCACAACTGCTCTATACTGCACTAGTAATATTACATCCAGTTCCAGTCACCATATGAAAAAGATGCTGAGACCCTAGAAAGAGTGCAAAGAGAAAGAAAGAGGATAAGGAGTCTGGAGGCTAAATCATATGGTGGAGGGCTAATGGAACTAGGTATGTTAAGCTTATTAAAGAGAAGGCTTGGGTGTCATGATAGCCATTTTCCAATTCTTGAAAGGCTGTCACGGAGAAGTTGATTTATTCTCCAAAGCAATTGATGGCTGGCCAAGAAGCAATGGATGATATTGCTCATCGTAAGGAGCTCCAACCTGAAACTAAGGAGAAATTTCCTGACACTAAGAACAATTGGTCAATGGAACAGCCTGGTTCCTGGAATTCTGGGTACTCTATTGCTGGAGATTTTCAAGAAAAGATTGGACAACCATTTGGGATGGAACTCCTGTCTCGGGGGTGGGGGGTGGACTATAAGTTTTCCATGGTCCTTTCTAGTTCTATGATTCTATAATACTGCTCTTTTTTTGTGTTATGTTTTTCCAGCAAAAGCATGAATAAGAGTTGAGAATATATATTCTTACAGAACTCCAAGATATCCACATATGCCACCCTAGCCTTACAGAGAATCTGTTATATTTTCATAAAATTAATTGGGGATTAACCGTTTTCCTCAGCAAAATAAAAGATAACAAAATTCTTTTGAAGTAAAGTGTAAGATTATTATTCACTTTTAATACAATACTTCCTTACTGCATCCTATACAAATGTATAGACTTAAAATTTGTCACTTGTCAGATTTGCTTCAAAGCATATTTGCTGCAGAGCAAATATGATTAATATCTCTAAACTCTGTACCTTTAACATTGTGCATTATATCAGCAAAATCAATTAAATTCAAATCTGGCTTCCAGAATTTCAACAGTGATTTAAGTACAGAGTGTGGGCAAAAGTAGATCAGTGATATATAATTCCAGAGATGCATGTTTAAAAATTATAACTACAACTGGGTTTATTATAGGAAGGAAGTTCTTGTGAATTGAATTGAGGACAATACTGTAAAAATTCACATCTAAATAGAATCATTTAATGGTTTGTGATTAAAATAGGGGAATTTATGCAGCCAATCTTGCCAAGTCTTCCTCACTTTTGCCAATTTACTTAATATTTAACAATTTAAAAATATTTAGAAGTGTACGAAATGGTAGAAGTGAAAGATTACCTTGTGTCTTATTTGGGAAAGTGAGGGAACAAAACTTTTGTTAATGGGTAGCTTGAACACTATTTGCTTCAAGAAAGCACTATACTTTACCAAGTCATATCAGATTATCTTCACAATATTATACTCTTTTGCACTCTGGCTTAAAACCAAGAGCAACATAACATCACATTGGACTAATCAGCCACATAGTTGGCATAAAAACAGGTTTTTAAAAACCCTAACAAAAATCAGGCAAATACAGAGAGCATCAAGACAAAGGAAAGCACTGGTTAAAAAAAAAGTATTTCATTTTTGGGTAAATGACATAGTACATAAATGGGATATGAGAAAAAACATAATAAAAGATTTAAGGAGCACTATAAATTCTTTAGAAATGTTAACATTTTCCAAGACAAATGAGTAAAACTACATCCAAGAATTTTACTAGATACAAAAATAGTTTAACACAGTATTGCTGAGTTTTAATGACTCTTTTTAATACTTGGAGTTCTTCCATTTAGGACTATTTGCTCCATAAAATGTCCATTTATATATATTATGTTGATTAGTGTTGCATATAAAAGGCAAGAACACGGAGCACTAATCAATAAAAATCCTGTTGCTAAGATTACTCTTCTTAAAGTTACACATTAAGCCACTAAAAGCAAAATCATTTTCCTAAATCAGACTAAGCGATGCAGCAAGCAATGGAGGAGCATTATATAAATCCAATATGAATAAGAAGTCTACATGTGTTTAGCTCCACCGGTGTGAGGAATTCTGAAAGGAAGGTTCCACCAACTTCAGGATTTTATCTTCCAAAATCTGGCACAATTCATGCCTATTGAAATGTCTGGCTGGAGAATTCTGGGAGTTGAAGTCCACACGTCTTAAAGTTGCCAAGTTTGAAGATCCCTACTATAAACCTTCACTGCTTATTCCAGATTTTAAAAAAGTCACTTTATAAATATGGTTCACTAGACCTCCTGTTATTAGACTTGCACTGTTCACAAAGAGCAGACTTTGAGTATCAGGCTTTCTTGTGTACTATGGCATGGAGTTCCAAGTAACTCTTTTTGAATCAAGAGCATTTTAGTGCAAGACATGTTTTCAAATATTTATCAATGAAAAACACATCATCCTTGCTCACCTCTCCAGTCAATAAGATTTCTTCATGTTCATTCAGCTGTATTTCATTTCACAATTATTAATAAATTAAGTAATACTTTTCTGATTCCTACATGTAATGTTTAAGTTCTAAAAGTAACTTGTTCCTCAGAGACATAAAACAGTTCATTTGGAATTAAATTAATTGTTTTTCAAGTTAATTTTCATGGAGGCAGTTCCAATTTGGGTTCTTCTTGGCTGCATATACAATCTAAGCTTTTTGTGTGTGTGTCAGTAGTAGTTTTATTTAATTGTATTGTGGTAACCTTTGTAAATTACTACCCTGTTTCCCCCAAAATAAGACATCCCCTGATAATAAGTCCAATCGGGCTTTTGAGTGCATGGCAATAAGGCCAAGCGCTTATTTCAGGGTTCAAAAAAAAATAAGACAGAGTCTTATTTTCAGGGAAATACGGGTATACATAATGTAATGTGCCATAAGATTTTGCAAACTGCTGAAATACTTCATTTATGATGATCAAAATTAAACCTATACCTATATGGTAACCTATACCTATATGGTAACCTACCATACTTACGAACAGGTTACATTCTGAGAAGCTGTTCACAATTTTTTTCACAAATTCAACTAGTGTAAAAACACAAACATGTAGAATTCTTACCTTACATAAGTTGCAGCAGTAAAAATTGATGGTGATGGTATTGGCTTATCCCGCCAGAAATGAGACGGCTCTTTTCTCCATCTTCCAGAAGAAGCAATCCAGTAAACTTTGGATAATATCCTTCCTCTTTTCCTCATAGATGCGATTATAGCAGTGGACTGTATCATGGACAGCTGCAAACATTTTTGTGAAGCGCTTGACAATAAGAGCCTTGTGTTTTGGACAGTGACAGCACTTTGTCTATCATGCTGAAACCTCTCTGCCATCAGCTTAGCTTGGAACTGCTTTGGTGGTGCAATTTTTCCTCTTGTTTTTACTAGCTTTCAAATTCCATGAGATCTTTGTTGGAGAATTCCTCCATGTGTGTGACTAATTGCTCATCTCCAGGTCGAATTGAAACTCCCTGCTGAGGGCAACCAAGTTGCTGACTATGCTCTGCAACTACCTTCTGCCGTTTCAAACTTTCAAATATCATGATTGACCTCACAGATGTTTTCACACCCCATTCAAGTTGGCAGAGGTAACCTTGCACCAGGCTGCATCCTTGTTCTTGACAGTCACTAGATGTAGGACTTCCAAAACTGGTACAAGGTCTGTGGGAATCTGTTTTGGTTGCTTGCCTGAATGTGTAGTGAAGAAAATATTTTTGAAGGTTGCTATCATTTCCTGGTTCATAGGCTGGTGGTTACATAGACAGATACACAACCTTCACATTTGGGAAGAAATCATCCAGGTAAAATGGATGTCATGAGGCACTATCCAAAATTAGCAGAATCTGGAACGCAATGTTTTTCTTGGGACAATACCTTCCCACTTCCAAGACAAAATGTTAGAAGAACAAGTCCTCAAAGATGAAAAGGGTAACCCAAGCTTTCTTGTTAGCCTTCCACATAACTGGAAGTACGGTAAGTTCACTCATTTTCACATTAGGAAGGTTCTTAAAACCCAGGAACCACTCATTACTTACTCTTCAGCAGTACTTTCACTAACCTTCTGTCGCAAGTCATGAAACAAATCCTTGCCTTCTCCTGAATGAATATTAGGATAAACTGTGCATATCACTGATGTTGATATTCAATTGACATGCTGAGCAGCATCTCTAACTCTTCCATCATAGAAAATAGAACATAGAATAATAAGAGCTGGTCTTCTAGTTCAACCCACTGCTCAAGCAGGAGACCCTATACCATTTCAGGCAAATGATTGTCCAGTCTCTTTGAAAGTTTCCCACAACTTCTGAAGGCAAGCCATTCCATTGGTTGAGTGTTCTTACCATTAGGAAATTTCTCCTTAGTTCTAGGTTGCTTCTCTCCCTGTTAGTTCCCAACCATTGTTTCTTGTTTGCCTTTTGGTGCTTTGGAAAATAGTTTGACTCTCTCATCCTTTTAGGAGTCTCTCAAATATTGGAACACTGCTGTCTTGTCTCCCCTAGTTTAATGAAAAGTTCATTAAACTAGACATACCCAACTCCTGTAACCATTTTTCGTATATTTTAGCCTCCAGTCTACTACTCATTTTCATTGCTGCTGCTCTCTTTCCAAAGTCTCAACATCTTTTTTGTATTGTGATGACCAGAACTGAATGCAGTATTCAAAGTGTGATCTTACTAAGGCTTTGTAAACCAGTACTAGAACTTCACATGATCTTGATTCTATCCCTTGCTAATGCAGCCTAGGATTGCATTGACTTTTTTGGCTGCTGCCATACACTATTAGCTCATATTTAAATGATTGTCCATTAGGACTCCCAAGATCCCTCTTGCAGTTACTGGTGTTAAGTCAAGTTTCACCTAATCTATACCTATACATTTGGTTTTCCTTGCCTAAGTGTAAAACCTTATTTTTTATCTATATTGAATTTCAATTTGTTAGATTAGGCCCAGTGTTCAAGTCTGTCAAGATCCTTTTTGATCTTGAGCTTGTCTCTCCCAGCTTAGTGAAGAGTTCCCCTTCAATTCCCTTGTCTAGATCATTTATGAAGATATTGAAGAGTACTTGGCCTAAAACAAGACCTTGGGGTACCCCACTGCTTACTTCCCTCCATGTGGATGTAGTTCTATTGAGGACTATTGAGTGTGATTTGTCAGCCAGTCACAAACCCACCTGGTGGCGGTGCTGTCTATCCCACATTTTATTAGCTTGCCATGAAGTAGATTGTGGTCTACTTTATCAAATGCTTTACTGAAATCTAAGTATATTATGTCCACAACATTTCACAGATCTACTAATCTAGTCACTTTGTCGAAGAATGAAATAAGATTTGTTTGGCATGATCTGGTTTTGACAATCACTTTTTCTTTTCTCATGCCTGTTATCATGGATAATATGGGCACTGAATTTTTCACATGTTCTATAATTTTGTTGTTCTTATTGCTCCAATTATGCAATGGTTCACACAAAAGGAACATGACATGTTTATCATTTCTTTCCTCTCCCACATAGCCACATTCATTTCCATCTTGATGGAATGGCGTTTCTTTGTGCACTATGTGCACACACCCCTCCCTGGTGCTTCATTGCAGACATTCAGTTGCCAAACACCACATACAACTAAGCAGCAACAGTACTCATCTGTGTCCAAGTGGATCTGAGAACAGTACATGAGAGGAAGATTGGAGAAGCTGAGAGAAAGCAGGAAAGGAAATTGAGAAAAGATTAATTTTCAGCGGGCAGCAATGCATGTGGTGTGATAGAAACTAACTCTTTTCCACCTTCTCTTGACTTCTGGAACTTTCTAGGATGGACTTGTGAACCAATTTGTTCATATCACTGAAAGTTTGCAACTCAAAAGTTTGTAAGTAGAGCAATATCTGTATTGATAGAGTTCCCATCTGTATATCTGTATATCATCACTTGGGGTGTAGGGGGTACTCAAGGGAGGGGTAGCACCTCTGGTGTAGGGGCATGTCGTGTCCTTTTATGGTAGCTCATTTTAGGGCAGCTTTTAGGGCAGCTCGTTCACCTTTGGTCCCCACCTGTCACTCAGCTCTCACCTGTGGCTCCTAGCAGCTATATCATGCGCAGCGGCCACACCCCGGGCAACAGCTTTGACAGGCTGGCCAAACCAGGTTGAGAGTAGCCATTGGATCATCGACCTTTGGTGAGATAAGGACTTGTCTATCCTGAGCATGTGAAGACAGATTCTGGCGGACTGAGCGGATGAAACCTACTAGAATAGGACAACGGTCATGAAGGCAGTCTCTGCAAGTGATGTGGTACGCTAAGAGCACGGCAAGACATGAAAGACGCCCTGGTCAACCACCCATCTCCAACTGTCTCGACTCTTGTCCTGCTATATAGAGCAAGATGGAATCTGGGAAGATAGAGTGAGGCTGACAATGCGCACCTCTCCCTCACTTTAATCCAATTCACGCGCAAGTCTTGACATCCCCCCAATTGATAGATGTCAAGGTCCTTTTCGAATACGATGGACGATCATCATATCATCACTTAGTACACAACTTCAATTTAAAAAAACTTCTTAAATGTTTCCTGTAAGGTGAAATAGTACTCAAAAATGTTCTTTAAGGGCATTGCCTAACAAATTTCCTGCAAACTACTTTTTCAGGATAAATTATCTGAAAATAACCATTTACAACTATATCAACACAGAGTATTAAAACAGTTTTATTTGTAGATAAACACAGAAACATGAATCTTTGATTTGATATAGTAAAACTACCTTTCATTATCATAAAATGCAGTCTTTGGTGTAAGCAAGAATACTGCTACATTCCATAATTTTTATGAAGTCTATTAAAGAATTTAAGTTCTATCTTGCAAAGATTTTAAAATCACCCAATTTTGTAACTTGCAAAATCATATATATCATATATATTATATATAGCAATATCATATATATAATAGAAAAAGTTGCATTAATTTTACTGTGATACATTTTAATTGACTAGCCATGATTGTGGAACTGACAATTCAATTTATGAATATTTTTCATAAATATTCATGAAAGTTTTGTTTTAATAGCCAAGGAGCCATGGCTTCACACTCATTGGATACAATAGCTTCAGTTTAAAAAATCATAAATACAGAATGTAGCCATAACAAATGGAAACAAATATAGAACATTAGGAACTACTATTTATTGTGAAACATGTACCAAATCAAAGCATACAGTCAACATGATTTTTAACATGTAAATGTTTTTCTTACTATCAAATATAACATAATTTTGGTTAGTTCTATCATCTACAGGATTAGGAGTTGCTCATATGCAGTGGTAGATCAAAAAAATTAATTATGATTGATGCAAGAGAATATCGTAAGTAGAGAAAAGCAAATCACTTAAGCGAGTAAGGCTATGATATTTAGACATTCAAGAAAAGTTCCAAAGTATCTTCAAATATACAATTTATAGAATAGACTTTGAAATAGTATTCTTCTTCCAGAAGAACAAGCACCTTTAGGATATCTAATTGGTCCTTCTCCTACAGCCCTTTATATAGATTATTCCACAGGGTTAAATAAATATGCAGAGTAAAGTCATATTGCACAAGAATAAATCTATTTCTATAATATTGGGGCTAGGCCAATGGAAGAATAGGCATAAGAAGCTGTAAAAATTCCTACTCTACAGATATTGTTCTCTTAAGAAAAGATACCTGAAATTAACTGAAGACTGAAGACACAGATTGATATAGAGACCATAGTAACATTGAACTTATAGAAGAGTGCTTAGAAATTTTCTGGAAAATATTGAAATATAAATCCTAGGTAAATAGCAAAGGGCTGACATTGCATTTGCCAACTTATGAAAGTAACAATCAAATTACTTGTCGAAGTTAGTCTTCTTTTAAAACTAACATTATGCCAAATAAATTGTCAAGTAGTTCAAGTTTATGATTAATATTCTTCCTAAGATGATGTCACTTAAGTTTATTTGCAGTAGTTTAGTTGGCGCTCCAAGAATATTGACACAAATTCTACTGCATGTCTATCATATTTATGTTATCTGCATACTTTACTGGCATTGGCAAGTTTGTGTTGGAAAACTGTATTTGTCCTAGATTTTCTTCCTCAAAATATTTTTAGATCTTTATAAATGATTTCAACTAAAAAGATTACTCTCTCATTTACAAAATGGAAGTGTTTAACTCTTCTTTTTTTTACAATAATGAAAATAAAAATTAGAAATCTTAGTTGTACATATTTCATCAGTGCTTTAATACAGTGCGTGTGATTTTACCTTCTCAAAATAATTATGATAGGATAATTTTCATGTTTTGTGGTGTTTGTGGTGTAGAAATATAATAGTATAAACAGAATTGTTCAGACAAAGGTCACATATACGAAAAGACTGAAGCATCTGTTTTTACTTTAAATATGGCAATCTTGTCATGGAAGTACTGATTGGAATGGGTTTTAATACGATACCTATAAGGGAATTTTTATTTAAAATGTTTTTTAATTTTAATTAAAGATGGAAGTAGAAGAAAAGAAAAATGAACACAATGCTGGGCCTTATTAATGTAAAAAGAGTGTTTTTTCATTATGTCTCAACTGAGTTATAAAAGTAGATTCAAAAGACCTACTCTTGGGTCTTGGAAGACCTTGGAACCTTCTTCTTAAAGCTTCAAAGGTATTAGCAGACAATAATTCAGAATATGTATACTTGTTTTCAAACTATCAAAATGAATGTACAGGTAATCGAGTTACAAATGTAATGGAGCCTGCCAATGAAAATTCATAGGAGTTACTCCCTGCTTTTGTCTATGCATTCACCGGGTATCTCAGGGTGGTGAACGAGGTATCTCGGGGGTGGGGAAGGCCATGGGGGGCCTAGTGCTTCTGACCACACAAGGCCTACCCTGACCCACTGAGATATCTCATACTTCCTGCCCGACCGGGTCACTTACCTTGCGTACATCTCAATGATCAAGGGAGCTATGTCTTCTCCAGCCTCTCCATTGTGGTTTTGCCTTAAGCAAAGGCTTGCCAAGGCCTACAGGGATGAGAAATTACGTCCCTGTAGGCTCCAATCATCTTTGCAAAAAGTGTTTGCTGCTGAGAACAAAGGCCAGGAGAGACTCCATTCTCTGTGGCAAAGGCCTTGAGAAAAGCCTTTGCAGCTGTAAATGGAGGCCCAGAGGGGCACATGTGCCCCTCCCGGGGCTGTTTTTGGCAGCAAAGTCTTTTTGCGAAGACGGAGAAAGGCTTTGTAAAAGGAGGGAAGGTGTCGGTACTTTAGGCCTCCATTCTCTGCAAACGCACTGAAGGCCTGAAGGAAGCCAAGAAACCAAAGGCTCACTAGATCTTCGCAAGATGAGTACCTGTGGAGACCCGGTCGGAGTGGGGGGGGGGATAGGCAAGGCGAATGTTACAGTGCCTCTGCAGTCATTCATAAAGGTGCTGCAATATTTGTAACTTCGGGACTGTGTCATAAGTACTGGGGGGGGTTATGTTGAAACTTCAAATGGTGTCTAAGTGAACTGTCGTAACTCGATGATTACCTGTAGATACCTAAACAAAGAAAATATTCTTCCAACTTCACAAGTTGTGCATTTCTCAATTTTAGTTGATCATATCAACATACTGAATTGATCATACAGCTCAACAAGCAGACTTGGATCTATACTTAAAAGGTCAGGTTTTTTGTTGTATTATACTGCATCAGAACATATACTGCTACTTTTCCATATAATTTTTAAACATATTATGATGGTGCAAGAGAAATCAAAAAAAGAAAAAACTCTAAAATAGACAAAATCTCTACCTACTCACCTATTTTCCCTTTATTCCCTCAGATGATCTCTTTCATTAATGGCATGACATTCCATGTATTTATAAGGTATTCCAAGCTGAAATAAATGTAAACAGATTTCGCAGCATATCTTGGGAAAATGTCTTTCCTAAACCAATTTAGATTTATGCTGAGGTAGAACTTTGTTTTAGTTTCTTTCATTACTGAAAGCTGTCCAATGACATATAAGGAGTTTTGCTTGATAAATGTAAATTTAACAGCAAAATGCATAATAGTGAAAGACGAGTAAGGGAATGAAACTTTTTTCACTTTTTAGCACCTTTAGGAGTTTGTAATGTTTTCTTTTTTATTTTTATTGTGGAGGAAATATTTTCTAGTCCATGCTCCGTTTAGGCCCGTGGCATCTATTGCAGTATCAATAAAATCATCTGGTATCAGCCATTTCAGAAATATCAGAAAAAGAAAGCTGAGCATAGCGAAAAGAGCAAAAATGCAACCAGTCACTGGGCCACAATGAGTGATAAGTCTCTCAAGTCGTTTGCCCATTGGCAATACAGTTTCCTTTGCCACTCTGTTGTACACCTGGAGGAAGACAAATACATAAATTAGGTTATTAGGTTTGTTTGCAATATGTAAATTGTATTAACTCAAAACATTCATTCTTAATCATAAATACATTATAAATGTAACACTAGAATACTCTAGGGACTATCCTTTGATATATCCAAAGGAGTCAGCTAGAAGAACTCTTTATTTCCCTAATTTTTCAGATGTTTTCCTAGAATAATCTACAGATTCCTAAAATTTGTCATTCAAGTAATTTTATATATTTCCTATCCATAATATGGTAGGATCTGGCATGTAATCCAAACTGGATTATGATTATGATTACAAATGTATGATTATGAAATAGAATTACAGAATATAATTACATTTACAAATGAATATGGATAATGAATTAATCAGACCATGATAACTCTCTCCTCAAATCTCTGGACATAAAACCGGATGTTAGGAACAACCCATTCAAAATAACTTTTACAGCAGCAGCATCAACCGGTCATGGTTTTGTGCCTCATTGTTGGCTGCCAAAGATTATTTTTCCAAAGCAAAGGATTGTGGAAGAAATTTCTCCTACCCATATGCAGTAATTCCAATCTTAATAGGACAGCAAGCAGCTTTTAAAATAAGTAAGATATATTGGACAAGTAACCCACAGAAATGAGACTGAAGTATCAGATGGATATGAAGGGATCTGCAAACTGCTGTTGGCAGAAATTTGCCATGTGAGCTAGTACACCATTAATAGATAAGTCCCTTGTCTATACTTATTCTGGCACACCAAATTCCCTATGTGTAAGATCCTAGCTGGCCACAGGTTAAGTGCATAAAGAAAACAATATAATTAAATTTCCACAATGAGATAAACTATTAGAAAACATGAAGATGTTTTCAAATGAATGTAGTGTTTCCAAACAAGAAAGTTCACCCACTTTTTCAGTTCTTTTTGCAACATTTCTCCAAGTGTAGAATGTTCTAACTTTGTCATGCATAATTTCTGGAGACAATAATGATCCTGACTTCAGTTGGCTAATAGCCTTTTCCAATCCACTACAGAGGGATTTCACTGAAGGTTCACATAAAATTATAAAATCATCTGGAAGTACTTCAGGAATCCCACCAACTCTTGTACTGACCACCTGAAACAACAGATAAATTATTATGCTTTTGCTAGGCAATTTGTATCCCCAAAATACAAACACTATACAGATAATATATAATAGTTTATGTTTCATAAAAAAAGAGGTTTGTTGTTTTTCTGAATACAAATTTTTTAATATACTCATAAAACCATTATCTCACTTCTGAACTATTTCCTAACTATAGCCGGCACTATTTTAATATTTTGTTTGTAGTTATCTTTTTCCCAATAATTCTGTCTAGTATTATTTTGTTAAAATATTTCACATTAGTTGTTGTTTTGACTGTATCATATTCATTCTTAATCTTAATCTTCTTATCCATTCTTCCTTTGTAAAATACTTATACTTCAGTCATTTAAAAGTCCAGTGCTTCAAAAAATGTTTACAGTGGGGACCTGCATTAAATAAGTCTGTGTAGCTTGTCCTGCCACTCCAAAGTAGAAAAGAAAGTAATTGATTTACCATTATCATTCTTTCAAATAGTACCAGTTTATGTAGAGATTAATGCACCAGGCTAGAAACTGGAAGACCATGAGTTCTAGACACACTTTAGATGCAAAGTCAGCTAGGGGACTTGGAACCATTCATTCTCTCTCATTCCTAAAAAGCAGGTAATAATAAACCATTTGCAAAAAAAAAAAAAAAAAGCCAAGAAAAGTGCAGGGACTAGTCCAGGCAGTTGCCAGGAGTCAACCCTGACTTGAAGTCTCTCTCTCTCTCTCTCTCTCTCTCTCTCTCTCTCTCTCTCTCTCTCTCTCTCTCTCTCTCTCTCTCTCTCTCTCCTCTCTCTCTCTCTCTCTCTCTCTCTCTCTCTCATGGGAAAGGATACAATTGTCATGTGTTCCCATTTCATTTTTTGAAAATATAATTTTCATATTTTAGTAGAAGAAAAGTAGAAAAAATATAATTTTCTTCACAGTAGTTATAAATGCCTATTTTTCCTTCTGTATAAAATACTTGTATTGACAGCCATAGAGCTGTTTTCAGGAACAACCTGGATTTGTACCTATTCCACATTCTCTATAAGCGGATCTAACATAATGATTTTTGAAATCTACATTGACTTTGGAATACCACAAATATCAATACAGCCAAATATCAGGTCACGCCCTTCTAACTTTTTTATTTAGTCTTTAATTTTCAACAATATCCAAGCAAATCAATGAACTGCAAAATACAATTTCAGATTAGCTAAACCCAATCCTCTTCTTTTCTTTGCATTTCATAACATATTTAACTCGTAGCTGTCATGCAAATTTAGAGATAACTTTTAGGTCTTATTTAAATGGTCTATCAGTTGTCAAAATAGGTAGTGTCTGAAACAAAACTATCATTCCAGGCAGAACATTTATTTTTATCATAGAAATTCTTCCCAATCATGACAAATTTATTTTCTCCCATATTAGCATGTCCTTTTAATTTCATTCCATATCTTACATACTTATTTTGCAATAACATATAATTAATATATGTGATAGTGATACACAGATATTTTATTTTTTTATCAATCTTAAAACCAATTTTCTTCATCATTTCTGTTTGATCCTTTGTTTTTGTAAGCATTTCTGTCTGCTAATTCTTAATCTTAAAACTTACTAGCATACCAAATTAGTCTGAATTACAGGCTTCCCCCTATTTGTTTTGCCTTTCCTTAATATTAAGTCTCATTTGACTCTCCATAATTAGTCATAATTAGGTGCTGGAGAAGACTCCTGCGAGTCCCTTGGACTGCAAGGTGATCAAACCAGTCAGTCCTAGAAGAGATCAAGCCTGACTGCTCTTTAGATCCTGCCAGATCCTGAAGATGATACTTTGATGGCCAAATACTTTGGCCACCAAATGAGAAGGAAGGACTCACTGGAGAAGAGCCTAATGCTGGGAAAGATTGAGGAAAAAGAAGAAGGGGACTACAGAGAATGAGGTGGCTGGATGGAATCACTGAAGCAGTAGGTGTGAGCTTAAATGGATTCCAGAGGATGGTAGAGAACAGGAAGGCCTGGAGGAACGTTGTCCATGGGGTCGCGATGGGTCGAACACGACTTCGCAACTAACAACAAAATTAGTCATACAATCTGTTTCATATTTATCTTCATTTTGTCAAATCCACTCACTGTTTCTTTAATATTAAAAAACAACATTCTACAAAAGTCTAATTTGCATGTTGATTTAGCTCCAATAGTTTTAAAAGTGCTTTTGCCAAAACTTAATATTTCAAAACTACTGTCCCTTTTATCCATTTAAACTTTCTTACACCTTCTTATAAGCTTTACTTTTACATTACTTTTTTCACTTTTATCAGAAACTCACCAAATGATTTTCCCTTATCCCTAATCCTAACATTTGGAAGATCTCTCTTTAACTTTAAATTGATTTCATCTGATAGTAGTTAAGAAAATGAGGTTTTTGCAATTATGTTCATTAAAGGCTGCACTGCAGTTGTGAGCATGGCTGAAATCCCTTGACTTCCAACCACTCAACCTCACAATTCTTGTGATCTCCTCATGAGTAGCAGCTATCTGGAGTGCAAGTGAGTAATCTCAGGGTCTCTCCTTGTCCAGAGAAAACTCCACTGGCTAGAATTCAATGTCTGGCCACCAATCTCCTACTCCTTCAGGGATATTTAGTTTGTTATTAGATCTCACTATTATGTGTTACCATTTTAGAGGTATATGCTATAGAAAACACTATAAATATTACTTTTCACCATTTTTTACTTAAGACGC
This sequence comes from Diadophis punctatus similis, assembly GCA_023053685.1. Classification (NCBI taxonomy): domain Eukaryota; kingdom Metazoa; phylum Chordata; class Lepidosauria; order Squamata; family Dipsadidae; genus Diadophis; species Diadophis punctatus. The sequence continues at coordinate 8,345,204 of JALIGW010000008.1, forward strand.
TTTTAAAATATGCTATTTTATTTCAAACTAGATGGAGGGCTAAATTTATTTGTTTACCTATTTAATCAGCCAACACTGAGAAGTATACTTTCATAACACATAATAAGGATTTAAAATAATATACATTAACTTTAAAACAAATTATGTATTATAATAATATAAATGATAACATGAAGGAAGGAACACTCAACAGAGCAATTTTCCTCCTCAGGAGGAAAATGATAGAGAACTGCCATGTTGAGGGGAGTAGGAGTTAACTCAGAAGGCATGCTTCCTTGGCCCCTAAAGATAGCAATCTCTAATCAAAGATACATTTAAAAAGCCTGCCTTTACTAGTTTATACCAAGCGAACAGATGTTACTGGGACAAAGTGACAAGACTTTAAAAGTGACAATCAGCACTCTGAATTGTGCCCAGAAGCTAACTGGCAAATAATGCAGCTCTTAGCATAGAGGTGTTGTGTGTATTTTGTTCCTATCATTGTAGTTTTATTAAATTCTTAAGAAAACGGTCCATTTAATTTCTTTGAATAACAATAAACTTACCTGTAAACCACAACTGGCAGCTTCCACAATTGCCATACAAAATGCTTCTGTGAGAGAGGTGTTAAGAAAAATATGACCTTGAACCAAGACATTTCTAACTTCCTGGTGTTCTAAAGCTCCTAGAAGACGAACTCTATAAAGTTTTGGGAAACAGGTAAAGAAAATATTGATAGAAATATTTTTATCAATGGAGATAATCACAGTCCAAGATAAATACTTGCAGCTAAACCTGAAACCAATAGAACTGGATTATGAATAAACTACTAATGCTATTGGTATCAATGAATTTTCAAAGTCTTTAATTTCATAAGGAATGTAGCTAAATCAATTTTCAATTTTCCCAACTCTTGTATTCAAAGAAGGCTAAAATGCTAAATATTGGTTCAGCTATATTGCAACTATTCAATAGTCAAGTACAGAGAAACAAAATAGTGAGTTCTACGTTCATCTAAACATTATCTCATATGTCACTGCAGTTCTTAATATTTTTACCAATAATATTTGATTTATTTTTTAAGTAATAAATATTAGAAAAAATAATCAAGAGAAACAGCCTTCAAATTTTCTCATTTAAAATAATTTCTATTGATGAGTCATGGTTTTTATATCTGAGTTATTTATAAAGTTATTTCAGTATTAGATCTTTATCCATCTGCATTTTCACACTGAAAATAAAGGTAGTCCTTGACTTACAACAGTTCATTTAGTGACTGTTCAGTTACAACAGCACTGAAAAATGCTGTTCAGTTACAGCAGCACTGAAAAACGACTTATGATCATTTTTCAGAGTTACAACCTATGCAGCATTTCCATGATTATGGCAACTGATTCATACCGTGTTTCCCCGAAAATAAGATATGTCCTGAAAATAAGTCCCACAGGGCTTTTCGGGACATGCGTTGAAATAAGCCACCCCCCGAAAATAAGCCCCCCCCCAACTACTTCCAGGGGAAAGGGGGGGATATGCCGGGAGCCACTCTTTTTGCCGCGGCCACTCTTTTGGCCGGGAGAGAGAGATCGCCGCCGGCAGGAGTGACTTTCAAAACGCTGCCGGAGGCATCCCAGAACAGCCGAGCCAGTCCCGCAGGGGTGCGCGTAGCCACCTCTCTCTCTCTCTCTCTCTCTCTCTCTCTCTCTCTCTCTCTCTCTCTCTCTCTCTCTCTCTCTCTCTCTCCCCCCTCCGGCCAAAGAGTGCCCACCCCAGGTCTTTGCAGCCCGGCCCTCCCCCTCACTTGCCACCCCCAGGTAGGACACGCATCTTGCAGCTCTCCCCATCGTGGGACACACGTCCTAGACACTCGTCCACAGCAGCTGCTGTCCAGGCTGGATTTGGAAGCCGAAGAGCCGACGTTTGGGAGAAAGAAAGACTTTTGCTGCTTCTGCTTTTGATTGCACGGAAGGAAAGCAGCAGAATTTTCCCCAAAATTCTTCGGCTCTTCGGCTTCCAAATCCAGAAGCGGCGGGGAGAACGACGCGCACCCCGCCCCACCCGCCCACGCCCCAGTGCGAGACGCGCGTCCTACCTGGGACTTGTCCCGGTACCTCCATCGCGTTCCTACGATGTTCTCTCCAGGGCAGCCCGTTCTAAAAGAGAATGTCTCGCGAGTTCGAGAAGTTTGAACTCGCGAGATGTTCTCTTTTAGAACCGGCTGCCATGGAGAGAACACCATAGGAATGCGATGGAGGTACAGGGACAAGTCCCAGGTAGAATACGTGCCCCGCCACGCCACGCCCACCCTGCCAAGCTCCAACGTGAGACGCGTGTCCTACCTGGGATTTGTCCCGGTACCTCGGTCACGTTCTTAAGGTGTTCTCTCCAAGGCAGCCCGTTCTAAAAGAGAATGTCTCGCGAGTTCAAACTTATTGAATTCGCGAGACGTTCTCTTTTAGAACGGGCTGCCCTGGAGAGAACACCGTAGGAACGTGACCAAGGTACCGGGACAAGTGTCTGGTAGGATGCGCGCCACGGACCAGGGAGCTGGCAAACCTCCAGTAAGTGGTGCGTCTTGCGCCCCGCCGCCCCTTGCCAAGCCCCAGTCCAAGACGCGCATTCTACCTGACACTTGTCCCAGTACCTCCCCGTCACATTCCTTGGTGTTGTCTCCAGGGCATCCCGTTCTAAAAGAGAAGGTTTGCGAGTTCAAGTAGTTTGAACTCGCGAGACGTTCTCTTTTAGAACAGGCTGCCCTGGAGACAACACCGAGGAATGCGACGGCGGTACCGGGACAAGTGTCTGGTAGGACGCGCACCCCGCCTCACCCCGTCCGCCCTGCCAAGAGAGATACATCACTTACTGGAGGTTTGGCAGCTCCGTGGTCTCTCGGCTTGTCTGTCTGCAAGGTTTTTTTCCCTAAACAGACTAGCCGAGAGACCATGGAGCTGGCAAACCTCCAGTAAGTGGTGCATCTCGGGCCCCGCCCCACCTGCACTCCGAAAATAATAAGCCACTCCCCGAAAATAAGGCCAGGGGCATTTTGGGGGGAGTCAAAAAAAATTATAAGCCCCTGTCTTATTTTCGGGGAAACACGGTACTTATGACCAATGCTCCATCCAAGGTCATGTGATAACTTTTTGTGACCTTCTGCAAAGTCAATGGGGTAGCAAGATTCACATAACAATTGTGTTACTAATTTATCAACTTCAGTGATTCATTTAACTATGGCAAGAAAGGTCATAAAATGGGGCAAAACTCACTTAACAAATGTCTCACTTAACAACAGAGGCTTTGGGCTCAATGGCAGTTGTAAGTCGAGGACTACCTGTATCCAGAAGATATCCTCCTGAACATGAAGATAATTTATAATCATCTAAAAAAAGAAACATGGCATGATAAACTATTCCAAATAATCATAAGAAAACAATTAAAAAGTAGCTTATGAATAACAAAAGCCAGGATATTTAAGGATGATCCAGTTCATTTCTCTAATTTTTCCAATAAGACTTGATGTAAACTGCCACCAATGAGCACAGAGGTTCATGCACAGAAAACACGACATCTCCAAAGAAATTTAAATTTATAAAACAATCAAACACTTTACTAACTTATTTAAAATTTCCACAATTAAGATTTCCACAATCTCAGGGGAGCATTATGGCAGAAAACTAAAATGTATTTCCAAGCTGAGTATGAAATTACAGAAAGGCATACAGTAAATGCAACTGATATAAACTAGATTTAGCCATAATTTCTTTTCTGTCCCATGTTTTAAGTTTTTTTTACTTACTAGTTCTTATACCTTTTCTACACTTTTAAAATGGAATAAATAACATGATAGGTATGCATGTGTAAACAAAACAATATTATCCATTGTATAAAATCATCATCCTATTCCTTTCTTCATTTCCCTGCTAAATCTTCAATTAACTTAGCTATATTAAATGCCTGGGAAAGATTGAGGGCAAAAGAAGGGGACGACAGAGAATTAGGTGGCTGGATAGAGTCACTGAAACAGTCGGCGTGAGCTTAAATAGACTCCGATAGAGGACAAGAAGGCCTGGAGGAAAGTTGTCCATGGGGTCACAATGGGTCAGACACGACTTTGCAACTAACAACATTATTAAATGCAATGCAGAAAACATACCTCTCATGTAGTTGATATCTTTCCCGTACTTCTTCTAATACAATTCTTTTTGGTCCTTCTCCTCCAACTAAGAAATGTAAATCTGGATATCTCTGACATAGCTCAGGAATTATACCACTAAGTAAATCAATACCTAAAAGAAAAATATTTATTCAGTTTTATATAAAATGATTTATTAAGCAATAATCTTTTTATGAATCATTTCACCACTTAATTTTTAGAATTTCAAAACCAAAGTACAATTTTTAAAGTATTAGAAACCTTAATAATTTACTAAACCAATATTATATTAATATTGCATGGTTTTTGAAAAAGCTACTTACAACCCTTTCTAAAAATTATGATTCTCATACCACCACCACCCCTTGCAGTTGTGATTGCATTTTCAGTGCTTGGCAACCAGCTTGCAATTATGACCAGTTGCAATATCCTGGTTCCATGAGAGTGTAGTATGGGAATTTCTAACTGTTTTTCAGCATAAAATGTTAAATTACCATATTTTTCAGAGTATAAGACGCACCGCAGTATAAGATGCCCCTTAGTTTTGGGGGAAGAAAACAAGGAAAAAAGGCCTCTGCCTCACAGCAGTTTGCCAAACAGCAAACAGTACAGATGATATACACTGTTTGCTGTGTATTTCTGTGCATGTGTGCCTGACCCATAGAAATAGCAAAGAATTGGAGAAATGTACATTATAGCAGTATATTAATCCCAGAAAGTTTTCTTAAATGTAATCACACTAACTCCTCCCACTTATTTAAATAGATCTACTCCAAACATGACTAAGTCAGGGTTTAACTCAGCTGCCTTATCTTAAATACTAATACTTAATACTAAAACAGGACATTTCAGATTATACTTTTACAGATCTTTAAAATTGATGTGGCTTTCTGGAAGTATTCTCTGCTATTTAAAAGAAGATACAATAGCACTGGGCCTCTTCAGAGCAAGCATTTATTTTAAAAAGCTTCTTCATTTTGTTAAGTTGTCTAGAACAATAATAAAGCAGTCTTCAAAAAATAAGTCTAATAATTTGAACACTCTACATTTAATAAAATAACATATTAACAGAATCTGCCTCTACCTAGGATAGAACTCACAACCTCCTGACTGTGAGGCAAGAGCTCTACCTCTAGGCCATAGCAGTTACAGTTTACCTCCTTGCAATTTCAGCAGTCTAACATTGCCAGCAGTTTATCTCCCAACAATTTGTCTCATTACAGCCACCGTAGTTAGTTTCATTTTACACATGGCTTGCAAGCCTCAGTCAGCTGTAGGTCGGGAGGCTGCTAATTAGTTTCTTGTGCAAATCAGGCTCTGCTGCTGTTTGCTGCAAAGAGGTAAATTGCTGGCAGGCAGAGGCCAAAGGGTGGGGGTGGCTGGGCGGGGCTACATTCGGTGTATAAGACGCATCCAAATTTTCACCCTCTTTTTGAGGGTAAAAAGGTGCGTCTTATACTCCGGAAAATACGGTAGATATGCTGATTTAGCTTAACGGCCACATGATTTGCTTAATGACCGAGATGGTTTGTTTTATACCTATCGTAAATAAGTCATAAAATTGAATCAAGTAACATAGTGATCCGCTGAACTGTAACAAGGTATGAGCAAAATTCTGAGCTCAAGGGTATACAACCTATTCTTTTTATAAAAAGAAATTTTTATTTTCAATAACTCTTCATTTTGTTTATAATTAAATAAAAACCCTAAAGCTCCAGATTAATGGCTGGCAATCTTTAAGGTAAAAGTACCACTATGCCTTATATTTAAAAAGAAATAAAGCATTTATCATTTAAACACTTAATATCCCTAATATCAAGAATGTCATGCAAGAGATCATTTTAATTTTGGAAGTCAGTGGTCACCTTTTAATTATATGGGATGTCATGTTGCCAATCCCAGTCTAGCACAATGTGAAACATTATGTGCCAGTGGTTTTCAACCTTTTCTTCGCCATAGACTCTCTTTAAATAATATTTTGTGGCCATGGACCATGGCCACTGACCACCAAGACTCAAGATTTAAATCATAACATTTCTTCAAGCCTTCACAGACCATAGGTTGGTAATCACAGTTATATGCAATGTCCAGAGCTCCCCTGAACATTGTCACTAAACTGCAATTTTAAAGCAATAGCAGGGAATAATTGTTCATTATTTTTAATTAATATAATTTACTCTTAATTTTTATTATATTCAATTAATTCAAATTCTGACCTAGCACTAGCCATTTTTGGAAAGTAACACTGGCACATCAAAAGAGAGTACATTCTTGAAGAACATTCAGCCATGTACAATTACCAATTTATTTTCAAGATTGCAGAAAAGATTAGCTTGAGAAAGGTATTGGTACAAGATTATCTAGTCAATTTTATTACTTGGTCTATTTTCTTGGTCCTAAACAATAGGGTACTCATTCAAAACCTGGTTATACCAATCTTGAAAAATATGCCTGTAGAAATGTTTGACTGAAGCAATCGTTTTTAAGGGGGGGGAAACCATTAAACATCTATTTCTTATTGTGGTTTTGGTACAAGAATGCCCATGTCCTAGCAATTTACGGTATTTCTAATTTATAAAAAAATTAGAAACCAGTTTTAGTCTTCATTATTTTACAGCTATTACTGCAGATTTACTATTCAGCAAGATGCCGCCAGAATTTTTTACATTTAAATTACATTTAAGACCTTTGCTTAAAATTTAAAAACCATGCAAAGTGACAACATCTCTTTCCTCCCTCCCTCTTCCTCAAATTGGTTAGTTCATCCAGTTTATTCAATCCATGTCACACTACATATTAATCCAGAATTAAATTACATCTGTCATGGATCTAAAATCAAGTTCAGACAAGACAGAAACATCTTAGGGCTTTAAAAAATTACTCCTTATGTCATGCAAAATATTTAATTATATTTAAAATGCAAAATCAGTAATTTCTGATCCATACACATTAAAAAAACATTTAAATACATCTTACCCTTCCAACCTTATTACCTTTTCTATATACAAGTCTGCTAACCACAACAATAGTTATTGTGTTGTTGTCACGTTTAGATGCATCTGGAGTGAAGTCAGTAGGATCAACAGCATTAGGGATGACAGAAACTATTTCTGGATTAAGTGCTGCTCTTAATACTGTATTCTCTTTGCTTGTGTAAGAAACACATATTATGTGGTTTGTATCACATAGTGATACAGTCAAGAGTTTATTTGTAAGCACCGAACTGACATCAGCAAATCCAAAAAGTGAATGATCTGTAAAAATTGTCTGTAGCTGCATTGTCTTAGCATGAAAGAGTGCATCATGAGCCAAAGAAGAAAATGAACTATGTGCATGGACAATGGTGATTCTTTCTCGAATAAATATGAACCTGAGCAGAGGCAGACTGTGAAAAAGAGTAGTGGCTGTAGATTGGTTGTACATTACTCTTAATGGTAAATAGTACACTTTTAATCCATTTGTGAGGTATCGAATGCCTTTGCGATCTTCATAAGCATGGGTGACTACAATAACTTTGTGTCCTCTTTCAATTAGGCACTGTGACAACTGGTAAATATGGCTTTCCACTCCACCCATGTTTGGGTAAAAAAAATCAGACACCATACATATTCTATGAACTTGACTGGCACATGCTGGAGACTTATGAGAATTCATAGTTGAAATGATGGAAGAGAGAAACTGTTCTTGAGTTCCTTCTCTTCTACAGGCCATATTAGTTAATCGTTAGTCCACGTAAACACCATTCACTTTGAAAAGGAAATTCCTAGATGCAGAAAAATGCACACATTAAGGCAAAAAGTATTTGAAAGGAGTAACATTTTATAATGCAATCCTACACATAATTACACAATCAAGTACAGGTAGTTCTTGAGTTACAACAGTTAATTTAGTGATTGAAGTTACAACGGCACTGAAAAAGGTTGACTAATGACTGTTTTTTACACTTACGACCATTGCATCATCCCCACAGTCACATGATCAAAATTCATATGCTTGGCAATTGGTTCATTCTTATGACATTTGCTGTGTCCCAGGTCATGTGATCACCTTTTGAAACCTTTGGACAAGCAAAATCAATGGGGAAGCCAGATTCACTTATCAACCATGTTACTAAATTATCAACTGCAATGATTCACTGTGGCAAGAAAGGTTGTAAAATGGGGCAAAATTCACTTAACAAATGTCTCACTTAGCAACAGGAATGCTGGGCTCAAATGTGGTCCTAAGTCGATGACTACTTGTACAGTCATATCTGCAAGTATGATAGGGGTTGCAGGAATAGCTGGAATACAATTTATAACTCTTCTATCTTCTGCTGAAAATCATACACCTATGAACTAAAATGCAGCTTTAGAAGCACTGTATTCAATGTGGCTTATTCAGACAGGTTTACCCAAATTAAGGCAGGCCTCTGGAGTACACGCCTATGATAAAACTGGATCACGAAAGCCAACCTATCTTTTAGTCTAGATTCTAGAACGTTGGGCAAGCCCGATCATGTATTTAGCGTACATTCACCTTGCTGTGCTAATCTAAAAAAGGGGGGGTAAAGGTATTACACAAAGGCAATTTATGAACGGTTCCACAGAGCACTGCCACTATTAACTCTCGTGTAATCCCGGTTTCGTCAGCGAAACGATCCCCCTTTCCGACTAGCACGGAAGAAATCCCCTTGAGTTCCCCTGTCCCAATCATAAAGGGAATGAAAAGGCGCATACCGTTCTTGCCCACAACCGAGTTGTTTCAACAGAAAACGAAACTCCTGGCGATGCAAACCACTCCTATGGCGACAGCTCCAATCTTTGTCTGTCACTCACATACAATTACATCCTGACATTTCTAAACCCAATCAAAGTCCACAACGCAATTCAGGAGTCACTGTAGGCGGGAACGTTCAGAGTCAGGCGCTTTTTTTTTTTTCTCCTCTCAGAGTTATCACTTCAACCAACCGTCCGTCCCACCTCCCACTTGCCCTTCGTGAATGGTCTTCATAGCACCCGGAAAAAGTAACCAGTCATAAGCCTCTGCTGGATCACGTGGGTAATGAAAACCAATCTTTGAGAAGATATTTTGGAAGGAATCTTTGGTATGTAATTATCGCCATTGGCTGGCCGGGATTTTTCTTACACACCAAAGGAACTTTCTTTTCTTATTGGAGGTATAGCATTCCAGCATAGATCAACATTTTCAAAGATGTTGTTTCTCTGTATCCTTCCTTGCTCTTTTCCTATCAAATTGCAATCTAAAACTTTATTCTATCCAGACTTCCCCTTTCTACGTGCTTTACAGTCATATCTATGGTATTAACCCTTAATTAGCCTGAAAGGGGTGGGGGGAAGTCCGGTCGCTTGTTGGGAAATCTGATTGCTTGATTTTTCTCTTGCTTTTTTAGCAGCATCCGGATGTGGCTTTCTGTAGAAAAGATGGGTCGACTTGAATAGCCAGTTTCCTCGGTCTATCCTACAGAAGAAAAAGAAATAAAGAGGCTGATCGCTGAGGAGCTTTAAAAGCTTAATTTGGGTAAGGAAGAGGTAGGAACTAAAGGTAATAAAAAGGTGTATTGTCATAAAGTTCTAAGCCCAAATTGAGGAATGGTTCCAGACAATACATGCAGGCTAATTTGTGTATTAATGGAAAATTGTGTTTAGCAATTTTTAAAATTTATTTCAGTTCCATGTTGAACTTAAAAAAATAACAACAGGAATGTTATTTTCTGCTTTAGCATGAAAGGAATTGCAAACATTGTGGTTATTATTTTTTAGTGTTGGTAAAATGGAATGATTTTTTTGGACCTTTGGCACATGATAATTTGTGGATTATACTTCTTTTTCGATAAATTGCATAATTTTTATTTCTGAATATAAACTTCTATTCCTCACTCAATGAAATGAAATGGATATAAGTTGTTTAAAGTATAGATCTCATTTCAAAAAATAAAAATAAAAATTGAACACTGCAATACAAAAAAGATACTGCAGTATTCCTTCCCGAATACTCTCCTAAATGATTGTGACATCATAGTTCTATTAGTCTGCAATTTTTGTATTGTTTCTATTATCAATTTTTCCGTAGGTGTGTTAGTACCAGGTTTCTAAAACTAGAGTTCCCATATCTGGACTGCAAATATTCAGATGACCACTAAGTGGCAACATATGTTGAAAGTTTTCTCTGTCTTTGCTGCCATACAATAGTCATCCAGATTCTTGTGGATTATTTATTTTATTTATTTATTTATTAAGAGTTCTTATAGGCCGCCCAATCCCTTGGGACTCAGGGCGGCTTACAGCAGAGATTAGAACTACAGATTAAAAAAGGCATTTAAAAACATCATATTACAATATAAAAAACCATTCATCCTTGGGGGAATCATCTCTTCACCCCGCCTGCCGGAAGAGCCACGTTTTTACTGCCTTGCGGAAGGCCAGTAGGGTGGGGATAGTCCGGATCTCTGGCGGGAGTTGGTTCCAGAGAGATGGGGCTCCCACAGAGAAGGCCCTCCCCCGTGGGCCCGCCAGCCGGCATTGTTTGGCAGACGGGACCTGGAGGAGGCCCTCTCTGTGGGACCTCACTGGTCGTAGGGAGGAATGTGGCAGGATGCGGTCCCGAAGATAACCTGGCCCTGAGCCATGTAGGGCTTTAAAGGTCAAAACCAACACCTTGAATTGCGACCGGAGACCAATGGGTAGCCAATGCAGCTGGCGGAGGATGGGTGTTACGTGGGTGTATCTCGGTACACCCACCACAGCTCGCGCAGCTGCATTCTGTACCAATTGTAGTCTCCGGATGCTCTTCGAGGGTAGCCCCATGTAGAGCCCGTTACAGTAGTCAAGCCGTGAGGTGACAAGGGCATGAGTGACTGTGAGCAAAGCCTCCCTCTCCAAGTAGGGTCGCAATTGGTGCACAAGACGTACCTGTGCAAAGGTCCCCCTAGCCACAGCTGAAAGATGTTGCTCCAATTTAAGCTGTGGATCTAGGAGGACACCCAAATTGCGGACCTGTTCTGAGGGAGTCAATTTTTCTCCCCCAAGAACCAAGGAGGGACAGTCGACATAATCCTTGGGAGGCAATATCCAAAGCCACTCAGTCTTGTCTGGGTTGAGCCTGAGTCTATTCACTCCCATCCAGACCCTTACATCGTCCAGGCAGCGGCACATTACATTAACTGCTTCACTGAACTGACACGGAGTGGAGATGTACAACTGGGTATCATCAGCATACTGCTGATACCTCACCCCGTGTCGTCGGATGATCTCACCCAATGGTTTCATGTAAATGTTGAACAGGATGGGAGAGAGGACCGAGCCCTGTGGCACCCCGCAAAGCAGGGGCCTAGGGGCTGACCTCTGCCCTCCTGTCAACACCGACTGCGTCCTGTCGGAGAGAAAGGAGGAGAACCACCGAAGAACGGTGCCCCCCACTCCCATCTCCCCGAGACGACGCAGAAGGATACCATGGTCGATAGTATCGAAAGCCGCTGAGAGGTCAAGTAACACCAAGATGGAGGAATGACCTCCATCTCGGGCTCGCCAGAGATCATCCATCAGAGCGACCAAAGCAGTCTCCGTACTGTAGCCGTGCCTGAAACCCGATTGAAAGGGATCCAGATAATCCGTTTCCTCCAATAACCGCAGGAGTTGGAGCGACACCACTTTCTCGACAACTTTACCCACGAAGGGTAAGTTGGAGACTGGACGGAAGTTCTTTAAATCCGCTGGGTCCAGGGAAGGCTTCTTGAGGAGGGGCCTCACCACCGCAGCTTTTAAGGGCTGCGGGATGGACCCCTCTCTCAAAGATGCGATCACAACCGCCTGGAGCCAGCCGCGTGTCACCTCCCTGCTAGCCGAAACCAGCCAGGAGGGACACGGGTCCAATAAACAAGTGGAGGCGCTCATCGCTCCTATGGCCTTGTCCACATCCTCAGGAGTGATAGGCTCAAACTCCTCCCAAATAACAGGACTAAGACTCGCCTCTGTCATCTCGGCCTGCTCTGTCCAAATGGAGTCCAGGTCTGTCCGAATCTGAGTGATTTTATCCGCCAGGAACTGCGAAAATTCCTCAGCTCTACCCTGCAAGGGTTCTTCGCTCCCCCCCTTTGCAAGCAGGGAGCGCGTTACCCTAAACAGGGCGGCTGGGCGGGAGTCGGCGGACGCAATACGGGCGGAAAAATACGCGCATTTTGCCGCCCGTATTGCCACTAAGTAAGACTTAATGCAAGTTCTTAAAAGTGTCCGATCAGATTCAGCTTTACTAGCCCTCCATCGTCGCTCTAGGCGTCTCTTTAGGCGCTTCATCTCCCGGAGTTCCTCAGTGAACCAAGGATCCCTCCTGGATCCGCTGCCACGGAGAGGCCGCAAAGGCGCAATCCGATCTAAGGCCCCTGACGCTGCCCGGTTCCAGGCAGTCACTAGGTCCTCAGATGAATTGTGTACCAGGGATTCAGGTATTTCCCCAAGTTCCCTCTGAAATCCTTCGGATTCCATTAGGCGCCTGGGGCGGAACCACTTAATCGATCCCGCCTCCTTGCGGTGGAGGAGTGGTGCCATAAAATCCAACCTCAGGAGGAAATGATCTGACCATGACAAGGGTATTGTGACTAAACCCCTCAGCCTCAGATCATCTCTCCACTGCCCCGAGAGAAACACAAGGTCAAGTGTGTGACCACCCTCATGAGTCGGACCCTGAACTACTTGGGTCAGGTCCATGGTTGTCATGGAAGCCATGAACTCCTGGACTGCCTCCGAGGTTTCGCCGGGCGATGGCAGGTTGAAGTCCCCCAGCACCATCAACCTGGGGAACTCAATCGCCAGCCCGGCTATCGCCTCGAGCAGAACAGGCAGGGCCTTAGCAACGCAGCTAGGAGGCAAGTACGTTAGCAAAAGGCCCACCTGTACCCCTAAGTCCAACTTCAGAAGGAGCGTCTCACACCCAACAATCTCCGGGGCAGGGATCCTCCGAGGGCACAGACTTTGGCGAGCTATAATAGCCACTCCTCCACCCCTTCCCTGGGGTTGCGGCTGATGCTGCACTGAGAACCCGTCTGGGCACATCTCGGAGAGGGGGACCCCCCCCTCCTGGCCCAGCCAGGTCTCAGTAATACATGCCAGGTCCGCCCCCTCCTCCAAGATTAAATCCCGGATAAGGGGGGCCTTGTTGTTAATTGACCTGGCATTCAACAGCAGCAGCTTGAGCCCAGGGCCCTGACATCCCTGGTTACCAGGTACTTGGGCTGAGCAAGATGGAACCTGATCTGAGGGGCCAGAACGAGGAATCGCTTGTAAACAGCGAATTCTCGTTCCCCGTGAGCGGCCTACCCCTCTGCTCCCGGCATACCTGCCTCTCCCTGTAATGACCGTGATGCACCCACTCTCTATCACACCAGAGATCCCCTCCCCCACCCCACTGGTACTCCCAACTCCCGGCAGGCCAAACACTCCATTCATACTGGGCCTGGCATGGGGCCCGACCCCCCCTCCGCTTCTGTTTTCACACTCCAACCGATTAGGTAGGATAGCCTTTGTAAAAACTTCTTAAGATTCAGTAACATATTAACATATTAACAGAGTTGGAAGGGACCTTGCAGGTCATCTAGTCCAACCCCCTGCCCAAGCAGGAGACCTTACATCTGCCTCTACCTAGGATAGAACTCACAATCTCCTGATTGTGAGGCAAGAGCCTTTGTTCCTCAAACTACTGGATTATATTCTCACCATTTTTTCCTTTCTTTGTCATTTTATAGGTCACAACAATTTTATCTGAACAAATTCTTCCATTTGAGGTTCTGGAAAGCGGGTGTGTGTGTGTGTGTGTGTGAATGATAAAAGGAAGCAGAAGGAAGGGAGCAACATCTGAGCTGATGCTGGAAACGTTTATATTGTTAGATGTTAGTTTTGTGCCTTGAGAATATCCCTGCTTACAGGAAGGGGAACAAAAGATATGGATGTCAGGCTTCACCAATCCAATATTGGAACTTAGACCCAGAGATTTAAGGACATGGCTTTTGATAAGATAGTTGTTTTACAGATACTAAAAATTCTGTTAGTACAAAGAAAGCAACTGAAAACTAATAGTCATATAGATATACTTAAGGTAAAGTTTTAACTATTTCCTGCCCATATGGGCAGCCATTAAATGGGGAGAGGGGAACATTGTTCTCATTATTGGTTTTACAATATATGCTTATGACCTCATCCAAATCAGTTATCATACCAGGACCAGGCTACAGAATTCTTGACTTACTTATTTAATTTATATGCTTCCCATCTCAGTCAAGCGACTCTGGGCAACTTCACACTACAGAAGTTGGGATGGGACAAGGTACTAAATGAGGAACTTCCTTTCTTCATTTAAAAAAATCCTTTTTCAATATATAGTGAAATCATATAGTGAAATCAGGTAGTGGTCTTTCTCCTTTTTGTGCCAGTTAGCTAAATAGAGGAAGCAGACTTGTTCAAAAATATGGTAGAGTCTCCATCTCAGGAGCAAGGTATTCTGGAGCTTTAATTTTCCTTTGGCTGGACCACAGCCAGGATGGATATACACAGTATATATATATATTACGAGGATAAGGTATAAAAGAAATTTTTCTTACCAAAAGAACTTTCCAAAAAGTATACAATCTATTTTCTTTCTAGATTTCCCTCAAACAATTTCCCCAGTTGACTAATTTTTATAAACATGATGATAAACCCTACAAATATATTCTTCAGCAAATTATTATCTTAAACAACCTTGGTAGTTTGTATTGCTTTTCAGAATTTTTAGGCTGTTTCTTTAACATTCAAATATTACTTTTAATCACAAAATTTCAGCTGACATCATACCATCTAGCCATTTGATCAAACTAAATATTCATTTAAATCAAAGTCTACATTTTAATACTGTTTATCTTGAGCAGTCTATTTCCCAGATTCCAATTCAAGAATGCACATCAGTTTCACACACTGCATCACTGAAAAATATAATGCATATATGAATGTCCTTTCCCTGTTCCTAGGTTTTCAAATTTATTTAATTCCTTGAATAAGGAATAGTCTTAGATAATCCAGAACTTCTTTCTGCCCAGATGGCTGTTATTTAGTTTCTTTTGTGCTTCTTTTTGTTTTTGTTTTTTGAAAGCCAACAGTACAGATTGGATGCTAGTATTATAATTATCTAAAATATTCAAATTCTTATAATAGTTTTGTCACTCAGCAGTGCCCAGCATATTTTATCTCAATATTTATGGAGTATGTTCAGAAGTGTGGTACTATAGAAATGCAAGAATTGAAGCAGTTGTTTTATTATGCCTGTTATTATCAGCAGCCTACAGTCCAAGATTCTCCATTGTAGCTTTTTTTTTTTTAAACTTCTTTATCCAGCTGCTCCCCATGTGCTTGATTCTTTTTGTTCTCTCTGCTGCTTAGCACTTTATTTCTGCTATTTTGGTATCCTGACAAAACAGGGATACAAGAAAAATAGAATTTCACAAGCAGACTGTTTCAAAAGGCTTCCACAAGAACACTGTTCCATGCTCTTTTCAGCAGACTAACAATGCAGTCACTCCCAGGTCTATGGAGTATCTGAGGACGTTGAAATGCTCTATTCTTTTTTTTTGGTCCTAATTTAAAACTTAATTAGTCTATTATTTTGCTCAAAGTTTGTCTCATTTGTCCTATGTGGAACACTGCTTGCTGGTTATGTTAGATAAACTATAATTGTATATTTCCAAAAGTTTATTTGGGAGTCAGTGAAATCCATTCAATTACAGCCTACTTAACTGTCCCATTAGCAGCAAGCTACCATCATATAAACAATGTATTTATATTTGTTTGCTTATTTGAACAATAAGCAATTTTAAACACATAGGCATGTTGTCACCAAAAGATGGGTGGTGTTAGGGTTGAATTTGGATATAGACTAGGCTGAGGATAACTTGTCTGCATTAAGAAATACTTATTTAAAAGTGACCTCTTGTTCCTTCCTCCCCCTTGCAAAAGAGTTGCATACGTTCTGGTATGCAAATTGTCCCCATTTATGATTGTACTTCCCTATTGTGAATTATCTTTTTTATGAAATTGTAGATATTGTACTGAGACTACATTACAGTTGTTTTGATCTTTGCCTTTCTTTCCCTTTTCTCTGGAAAGCCTAGAATAAAGTGGGACTGGCATCTCATTCTGCTGCCTAGAGGGATTTTGCAGGCAAGCATATGAAAGGAGGGAGGCAGTTCTTTAAGTTGTCTTTTGCTGCTCACTCATTCTTTGAATGTTCTCCCCAGGAAGTCTGCAAATGCAGTAGCTACAAGAGAAAGAGGAGGGGTAAACAAGGCTCCAATTGCAGGAATAGGCCCTCCCTGCCAAGCCGTCACTGCCGGCAGCCGCCCTTCCTGGTTTTGCAAAAAAAATTAGCCCATCCAATCTTTTTCGGCAGCTGCCCTGCAGGCGCAAAGAAAGAAGCCTGAAATCTCTCATTTTCTTTCTTTTGTCTCATGGAATATGCCAGCTCACCAATTTTGGGGCCCTACTGCTGCTCCATGAAAGACATCTGTTGAACTGAACTGGGCCAGACTAATTAAGGCAACTGCTAACAGCACTGTTATTGATATAAAGCCAGGGCCCTTTGTCTCCAATCCATCCAAAGCACCATCAGTGGCAATAGCATAGTCAGCCTCAAATTTCTGCTGCCACCACCTGAGATTTCAGCTTATGTTTCCACAGTCCCTGTTTCTTTAGTGACAAGAGCTAAAGAGATGGGGATGTCTTCAGTGCATCGGACTACCTTATCTATCAAGAATCGTTCTCGTGGTACCAATAACTCTATGCTGCTGCCTTCCATGTTGATGTTTGGTGTAATTGTAGCATCTAGTGGCTTACTCCTCATGATTGAGAAGGGAATTTTGGCTGAGATGAAGCCTCCACCCCTCCACCCCTCTGCTAAAGAAATGTTTTGGAGAACTGACAGTAGGAAAACAGCAAGAGATATGGATTATCAAGTGTTGCAGGACATTCGAAATAGGACAATCCATACCATTTGCAGACAAAAAAACATGCCTCGCACCATTTGGGATCTATCAGCAGGCCAGAGGAGGACAGTGCTCAAACATATCCTGGTTAGTGACAAACATCGCTTTTTATACTGTTATGTTCCTAAAGTGGCTTGCTCCAACTGGAAACGAATTTTGAAAGTTTTAGATGGTGCGTTGGAGAATGTAGATGTTAAACTTAAGATGGATCATAAAAAGGATTTAGTTTTTTTAAATGACATGAAACCAGATGAGATTCGTTATCGATTAAACCACTATTTCAAATTTGTGTTTGTCAGAGACCCAATGGAAAGACTTCTGTCTGCTTATAGGAATAAATTTGGTGAGATTAAAGAATATCAGTTAAAATATGGTATAGAAATAGTCAAAAGGTATAGAAAAAACCCTGGAAAAAGCATGGGTGATGATATCACCTTTTCTGAATTTCTCCGGTATCTCATAGATGAAGAAGCAGAAAAAATGAATGAACATTGGATGCCAATTTACAACCTGTGTCAACCCTGTGCTATAAAGTATGATTTCATAGGATCCTATGGGAGACTTGAAGAAGATGCCAATTTTGTTCTTGAAAGAATACAAGCACCATCCTTTATACATTTCCCAGAAAGGCAAGCATGGTATAAGCCTGTAAGTCCGGAAACTCTGCATTATTACATGTGTAATACTCCAAGAGAACTTCTAAAAGAGCTATTACCAAAATATATTCTGGATTTCTCTTTATTTGCATATTCTCTTCCAAATGTTACTAGTCAGTTTTGCCGACAATGAAAGTTTCTTTTGTGAAACAATCTGTGTCCTATGCAATTTTTCTAATTTCATGGTTTCCTTTTAATACTTTTGATAACATTTACTATACATGCTATCTTTAAAAAAATAGCTTTAAATTTTATACTATATATATATACACACACATATATATATATATACCATTGAACTAAGCATAGCATGATTATTTGAACAGTGTTACTTTTGTGTACATTAGAAACAAGGCATTTTTGTAATTGCAAAATAGCATCTGTAGGACAGTAAGTTTTAGGAAGTTTGTAAAACAGCAGGGGGAACTTAAGCAATAGCAAAAACTAGGCTTGTACAGAGGAATCAGAAAAACCTGCTGGGTGTGCACCATTTCATTTTTACTGATAGAAATGTGAAGGCAGCAGTTTCGCACAATATTGCATTAAAGTACAGTGACAAAGGATTTTTAAGATAGCTAATGTAGCTATTAAGGCAGAAGCAGGCCTAATATTTTTGAAAGCAAGTCACATTCCGTTTGTTAGACATACTTCCATATATCAAGCAGATGATCAGGATTTAAACTAAATACAATTTACATAATGGCTTAAAATATTTATCAAAACTTATATGAGCACTGAAATATAGGAAAGCCCATTAATAAAGCTGGTTGGAATAGTCAGCAAAATTTGATTATCTAAAATGCTTGACAATGTTTTGAACGGAAGGGTAGGAAGGGTGAAGGTATGAGTTTGTATATGCAATTCAAATAATATGTAGCTGTATGTACTTTATGTTCCTATAATGGACATTGTATTTTTCTTACTATGATAGTTTTGTAGGCTACCATGACTTTTTTTATTTCCTTACTGAATGTAAACTTGTGCTTTATTTGTGAAAGAAAATATCTTTTGTAATCTTATCTCAGGATTTACTTCTTGTAAACTGTTACAATTTTACCAGCCTGATTATTAAGATCATCTGTTAAATTCTGAATCCTTGATTGTTTATGATTTCATTCCCTAGAAAGAATAAAGCAATTTACCTTTGCACATGACTTTGCACGCTGGACAGTTATGTGTATCACTGAACTGCTTTTACCACAGAAACAAGACTATTGTCAGATACAATAATAAAGGATACTGTACCATATAATATTCAATATTTTGTGCACAGACTGGAGGACTCCCATCTTTTGCTTCAAGCTGGAAAAAGTCTAAGATTAACAAACTCAATAGCTTTAATTTTCAGATGATTATATTTTTTCCTTTTAAAAAGTGTAATTATTTACTTGGAATTGTATTTTGCCTTTTACTATGAATTTTTAAAGTAAAAAATAAAAAAACCTACCATTATAATTTGAAAGGAGATTCTTCTAATCTTTTACCTTTGTTCAACTAGTTGTGTTTAGATACTGTGATTAGAAATTAAATAAGCTATGTGTCAAAATGGGTATGGAATATGCCTAGTTCACTGAACCATTGGTGATTGACAGCATAAGCCCACCCATGTCTTAAATCCTTGGGGAAAAGGCACTACTTACTATCCATGCACAACTGAGAAAAGCTGTGAAAACTGAAACAATTTAAACAGTGACAAAACATGACACTGATTTGATCCCACAAGATTTATATGCTCGTTTCCTTTGATTACACAATGTCATCTCTCAAGGCTCCAGAAGTTGCCTTTCCTGTAGTAGTGCCTACCGTTTGGAATGAGGTTCTCCCTGAAATTTTGATGAAACTCATTCTTCAATTGTTTAGAAGATCCATTAAGAGCTGCAAGGTATGCTTGCCACCTTTTAAAAAGTTTTATTGTAATTTGATTGTGAAATAAATTGTTTCAACTTCTACCCTCAAAACGACGCTATAGGGCACTGCAACACCAGAACTAGACATCGACAGTTTTCCCCCCCGAATGCCATCACTCTGCTAAACAACTATTGTATTTTTCAGAGTATAAGACGCACCTTAGTTTTGGGGGAGGAAAACAAGGAAAAAAGGCCTCTGCCTCCAAGCAATTTGCCAAACAGTAAACAGCAAACAGCACAGATGATATACACTGTGTATTTCTGTGCATGTGTGCCTGACCCATAAAATAGCAAAGAATTGGAGAAATGTACATTATGCCAGAAAGTTTTCTTAAATGTAGTCACACTAACTCCTCCCAATTATTTAAATAGATCTACTCCAAGGTAAGTCAGGATTTAACTATTAATACTAAACAGGACAATAATGTTACAATAATGTTACATTTCAGACTATATGTACAGAGCTGTTAAAATTAATTAAAATTTCTGGAAGTATACATTATTCTCTATTATTTAAAAGAAGATACAATAGCACTGAGCCTCTTCAGAGCAGGCATTTATTTTAAAAAGCTTCTTTATTTTATTAAGTTGTCTAGATTTACAGGGGTCTCCAACCTTGGCAACTTTAAGACTTGTGGACTTCAACTCCCAGAATTCCACAGCCAGCAAAGCTAACAAAGCTGGCTGTGGAATTCTGGGAGTTGAAGTCCACAAGTCTTAAAA
This sequence comes from Diadophis punctatus similis, assembly GCA_023053685.1. Taxonomy (NCBI): domain Eukaryota; kingdom Metazoa; phylum Chordata; class Lepidosauria; order Squamata; family Dipsadidae; genus Diadophis; species Diadophis punctatus. Next base: position 8,365,616 of record JALIGW010000008.1, read on the forward strand.
TTGCCAAGGTTGGAGACCCCTGGCTCTAGAACAATAATAAAGCAGTCTTTAAAAAATAAGTCTAATAATTTGAACATTCTACAGACATTTATAGTTATTCACTTACCCCCTTTCATCCAGTTCAGCAGAAAATAAAAATCTGTGTGTCTCTCCCAGCTATTTGCCTCTTTACAGTTTCAGTTTCATTTTAGCACGTGGCAAATCAGCTGGGCATTGGGAAGCTGCTAAGGACTTGCTTGTCTTAACAGGCTCTTCCCTGTTTGCTGCAAACAGGTAAATTGCTGGAAGACAGAGGCCAAAGGGTGGGGGGGGCTACATTTGGTGTATAAGACGCACCCAAGTTTTCACCCTCTTGGGGGGTAAAAAGGTACGTCTTATACTCCGAAAAATACGGTAATTCCCACAACACTGTCAAACTCTTTACTGACTGTATTACTTTTCTTCTTCTCATTCTTATTACCTATCTCCTCCCACTTATGACTATAACCTTGTTGCTTGTATCTCTACAATTTATATAGTTTTGTTTCCTAGTATGATTTGATTGCTTATTTAGTAACTTATGACTATCACTAAGTGTTGTATCTTATGATTCTTGATGAATGTATTTTTTTCTTTTTATGTAGAGAGCGTATGCACCAAAGACAAATTCCTTGTGTGTCCAATCACACTTGGCCAATAAAGGATTCTATTCTATTCTAAATGCGGAGTGTCTTTGGGAATCAGAGGGTATGCAAAATAAATAAAAAGGCTTTCATATCATCTTCTCTTGACACTATTGGTCACATTAGCTATATATTTCCATTAGCATCATAAGTAGCATAGCTGAATTCCAATCAGATCAGCATCAGATACATGCTTTACGTTGTTTTTTGAAATCATTTGAATGCATTAAACTGGCACACATTCTATAAAATGGGCACTTTATACTTTTTGTAAACATTAATTTATGCTCCAATAAAACAAAGTATCCTTATCATCCTTAAAGTCAAATAAGATATTGTCTCCATCATAGTAAATGATTTTTAAAGAATAGCTTCATATCTTTAATTATGATCATTATAAGCTTGATCTGGGCGAGTTACAAACTACATAAATAAAACATGTTCAAATAAATAATATTGTCTATAAAAGAGAATATTTATATAAATAATATTGAGCAATAGCCATAAAAAGCAGACCTGAACTTTGTGAGGCACTGTGATGAAATTGGGAAATTCGTGTAAAATATATTATATATAAAAAGTCAAAAGATAATAAGCTCTTGGTAACTTACCTTTTAAATAACAACTCAGCTCAGATAGGAGGAAACCTAGGAAGAAACATTTCCAATTATTCAAGAAGATACCACCTTAATGAGCTGGCTAATATGAGTGAGGGTTGATAATTCACTTAAACTTTTTAAGACTGTATTTTACCAACATTCAGTATACCATATTTAAGTTTGTATAGTTCCTACGGTCTTCAACTTGTCCAGCTGTGTGGGGCTTCACAAATATATAAACTTTACAGTAAACATAATAGGTGTAATAAATTATCAATCGCAATGTTCAATTTCTATGGAACACCAAAAAGTGGGATACCTTAAGGGCTGTGCATAAACTTGGGTAAAGTAAAAAATCAGTGGACCTTGTATCCAACTTCTATCTTAAAATATTTTTAGCTTAAATATTTATGCAAAATGAGAATAGATGCTTTTGATAGATGTTTCTATGTGTCTTTATCACAATTTCAGAATCTTAAAACTAAAAACTATTTTGCAACCAGTATCCAAGTGGTTTGTGTACTAATGCAGAAATTCAGAGATACAATACTTTTTAATTCCAAAATGAATCCTCTATTTTATTTTAAATTGAAAATAAACAAAAGTAAAGCTTAACATGATTATTTGAAGCAGTCTTTTGGGTAGAAGCTTTTATTTCAAAACCTCTCAATAATAACCAACTCCCATTAAAACATTTGGGCAACAAAATAATGGTTTTGTTACTTTCTAACAAAATAAACAGTTAATATTTTAATGTATATACTAGTGTTATTGTATATATATAAACATAGGCTGATTATCACAATAAAAGTTCTACACGGTTCTTTAAGAGAAACAGAGTTCAAATATTTATCAAGGATATATGTGTTTAGCAAACAGTGTTTTCCAAATTTTAAAAAATGAAGTGTTTCTCACCATTAGTTACATTTTAATTCTTATTCCCAAGAATACATCAATGAATATGCGGCATTAATAGCTTAACTTTTTTTACTTTGATAGTATTGTAAATGGGTGGCAAAAATAAAAATATTCATATATTAGTTGATCATACTGTGCAACAGACAACAGAATGCTTAATGATAAACCTCTTAATTCAAAATCTGTGAGTTTTTTTTTAAACTAAAGTACAGAAGGCTTTTCCGGTACCAATTATCAAAAGATGTCTTTGAAAAAGTCACAGTAATTTTATTTTTTGCCATGGTCTTTCTCAGATTCCAGAAGTGCAGATTGAATTCCTAATTTCTTAAGCTCTTCCACTAGGTCTCCACTTTGATGCATCTGGAGTAGTATGTCGCAACCTCCCACAAATTCACCATTGAGGTAGACTTGAGGAATAGTAGGCCAGTTGGAATAATTTTTAATTCCTAAATCAAAAAATAAAAGGAAGTTAAATAACATATTCACTGGAACTATAAAATTTATCACCATGTACTAATTAAAAATGTTGTAAAGGGAATAGTTTCAGATTAGAATGGAAGCAGCATAGGGAAATGGATTAATGTAAGAATACAGGAGCTGACAGTGTATATATAAAATAAAGCATTTATGAGTCTAATAGTGGGGAAATGTTTACGTAGAAAACAAAAAGAGAAGATATCTCCATGTGTAGCATAAGAATGCCCACTTTTATCCCCCTTGGTTATTATCTTTGTTATAATTTACATAATTTCACAAAACAACAATTAGTATGTTTTTCACTTGTTATACTGAAAGATGCCAGTATAAAGTGGCCAAACCACTTAGATAGTTAATTACAATCTGAACAAAGGTGTACCCATTCCAATCAGCTACATTACACACTAACAATCATTTTGTTTTGAGCATTTGTTTTAATATATAGACTCAAGAAATTCTAAAACTGGGAATAGCATATGAAAAATCTAGGTTTTAAATAGTAATATACAAATGATAGGATTAATAAAATATTTCACTGTATTTCTCTTTCGAAAAAGATTCCACAAACTACGTATTTCTTTCAAGCACAGTAATCTACTACCCTTGTTCTTTGTATGATCTCTCTCATTTAAAAAAAACACAATACAATACCCATTTGCCCTATTTACTGGTGCAAAACTTATTAATATTCATAGCTGATTTTAATTTTAGAAACAATATTTGGCTTTCAATTAAAATTCCAGCAGGATTGCTTTGTTAAAGAGCTACAGAATTATTTAAAGAATCATGATGTGTAAAAATCTTTTCCAAAAATCTACAATATTTTAAAATTAAGCCTAAGTTTTTACATTAAATAGTTTGAAATATTTAAATATTATGGTACCCACTGGAGCTATAAAATTTATCACCATGTACTAATTAAAAAAAATATTGCAAAGGGAGTGGTTTTTGTCACCATGCCCTGCTGAAGCCTTCAGTTCTATTTGCCAATCTATTTTCATCCAAATTCTTATCTCTTTCTAACAGATCCTGGGTAGTTCAGTGTGGTGTAGCTTGTTATGCATATATGGCATAATTTTTCTCACTTCATAAAGCACAGAAAGTCAAGAAAAGTTACGGCATTCTTAACTATAAACCCCTTAAGCATGGTACTATTCCATAAGTTCACAAATCAGTTATGAATAATGCACTGTAACTTTAATTCTTAGTTAGCATAAAGATTTGGGATGTGTGTGTGTGTTTGTGTGTACATACATGCATGCACACACACTGTATATGTGTATATGTGTGTGATTGAATATTATGCAAAAAAGCAGAGAGGAGAAAACAAACAAGGAAGAATTCTTTGATACACATAAGTAAAAACAAAAGCATACCGTATTTTTCGGAGTATAAGATGCACCAGAGTATAAGACGGTGTCTAAGTTTTGGGGGAAGAAAATAGGAAAAAAAATCTACCTACCAGGTATTCATCTGGCTAGCATCCTTAGTCTGTTCAGCTTCAGCACATTGTTTTATCCTCTGGTTAGGGCTGAAAAAGCCTTTTTCAGAGGGAGTAGGACTGAAAACAAGCCTGCAAAGACTTAGGGCTGGAAAAAACCTTCTTCGGAAGTAAGCACCTCGTTAGGGCTGGGAAAAAAAGCTTCAAAAAAACTACATTCGAAGTATAAGACGCACCCAAATTTTCAGCCTCTTTTAGGGAGGAAAAAGGTGTGTCTTATACGCCGAAAAATACGGTATTTAAGTTAGCAAAGGACAGATTGGATTTTAGGTTTCTATTTTATTAATGTAAGCCTGAATTATATAAATAAACCAATCTTTATAATTTTATGAAAATGAAGGAAATGCTTTAAATCACTTGCAGATTTCGATCTTGTTTAGAGTTTCTAAAGCATCTTCTGGAAGAACTCCATCTTCAGGCAAGTAAATTTGGGAATAGTCAAGGGAGTAATGCGAAGACAATCCAGGGAATTATAAAGCAGTGATTTAATATTTTCCCCTCAAAACAGGGAACCATAGCTATTTTTTCCCAGCAAGGTCAGGCCAATTCAAATGGGCAAATATGGTCCTCATGGTAGCATAGTGCAAAGTCATAAAGAACCTTTTAAATTTACACAAAGTTTTAAATTGGGCTTGACAGCTTATAGAAACCTAATGTAAATGTGTGTACAATATAACAGGTATAATATGCTCCAGGTAGTAAAGGGGGACTCTCAAGTTGGAGACCTACCCTTTCATAGATTCCATATCAAATCACCACTGGAATTGCGTGAGCAACCTGATAGAGTTGTGTGTCTTGCTAGGCTTCAGTGTTAATATATTCTCTCCCACGCAAAGAAACTCTCACTCTCTTCAGAAAGCAAGAAAATACCTTAACAATCTCACCAGAACAGTAGCAGTGGCAATCTGCCAGTGCAATATGAGATGGCACTTGTTCTAGCCTGCTTAATCCTGAATTAAAAAAGTAATTGTGAGAGAGGTGGTGATGAATTTAAGAAAGACCAAAATTGAACATAACATGCACTTTCTGAGTCCTTATTTAGTAAGCCAAATTGCATGGATATTATGTTTTTGTGATTCTATTTTCTGAATGAGTGTCAAATTAGATACAAAGGAGAACAAAGATGATTGTTTTAATCTGGCAGCAAAGACCACAAGCTGCCTAAAAAGCTCCATATGTCAAACTTAAGCACCAAAAATGTGGGCTACATCTATAGTACCAATGTATTTGCCTTCACCTAGCAGTTGTCTGCATTTTTCTTCTGATAGTCCTAGTCATGACGAAGGCAAGCAAACGGAGCACAAATGAGCATGTTCCCTTGTGAAAAGGCAGGCGGGCCAACTGAACAGAAACCATTACTGCTGTTGGCCAAACGCCCCCCCCCCCAAATTCCCCGCATGGTTAAGTCTTGCGACGGAAATGTGTTTGCAGTTTAACAATCTTGGTGTGGCCAGCAAGAATAGGTGTCGCCTGTCCAGTCAAGTAAGTCTAACTTGTTTCTTAAGGTAACTGAGGAAAAACAAAAGATGGGACCGGAGGCAAAAGCAACAAATAGGATTGCTTTGGAGGAAAATAAAAGTTATGCATATAACCTAAAAACCACAGAAACTATGAACGAAATGCAGGGGGCCCTAAAAAGGGGGCTGCCAATGGCTGAATAGATCTGGAGCTCTGTGGGGCCTAGTCAGTTGAAGAGAAGGCTGAGCAAGGGCGACGCCTACCTTGCCGGAGGTCGGGATCCTGGAGGACGTCGTAGGCACGATAATCATTAACACCATGAAGGCGCAGAATCTGCACCACCGCGTTGCTGAAGCCGCACTGGGGCTGGGCCGGGCTCCCCTTCATGAACACCACCACCGGATGTGCGCGCACCAGTCGCTCCATCGCCTCCTTCGACCCATTGCCCTCGCCACTGGAGCTCGGTGCCCCCTGACTCAGATGCTGCACAAAATATCCCGAGGGTCGTGAGCGTCCCGCCAGCCGCAAGGCTGCGGGTAGCCGGCAAAGTGACCCAATCATGACCACCACAGTGGCCGCCTCCTCGACTTTGCAGAAGCGTCTTCCTTAAGGAGCGACCTTCCACACTTGGGGCCACCCAGAAGCACTGATTGGGGCAGTTGGTCCCGCCCGCTTGCCAAAGTAGTTCTATGAAAGGTAGAAGCTGGTATCAATCACTTTCAAGATATTTGGCAGCAGCTATGAAAGGCTGCCTGCACTTTAGCCCTGCGCGGCGGACCAATCCGGCGGAACCAAATTACACTTCTACATTGCGATTAGCTAAACTCGAGCTCCAATTGCAGCACTCTGGGTCGGGCCTTTAAAATACTTTACTGTAAAAGCATCGTTGCATTTTTTCGACTGTGAAGGAATGGGCGCGTGGGCCTTTTTTGGCTTGTGGAGTAAGCAAGCAAGGAGATAGAGCGAGTTAGGATCTTGAAATGTGAAGCTGAAAGAACATTTTTTGAAATTCTGCTCAAAAGAATGATGATAAGGAGGCACTTTCCTTTGCATGCCGGGCAGATCTTGAACTAACTGAAAGGTAACGTGGCATTAAGATGAATCGTAATTGTCGTCTGCATAAAATCAAGGATATCTTGAATTGTGATACTGTAACTCGACGTTACTCTTTATTGCGGTTCTTGGGGAGGGGAGGGTTTGCCTGAGTTTTAAAAGGGGAACGGGGGTTAGCCAATGGATTCTTTAACTGCAATCTGGCTCCCAACTCCCAGGTTTCTATAGATGGCTTACCTAATGGATATGGCCAAATTTCCCGTTTTAAAGTAAAGGATTATATCAAGTTAAAGCAGCAGGACTATATATTTCTTCTGTTGTGGAACTCTTTAATTTTCAGTTTAATAGCCATGTATATAGCAAGTATTGCGGCCCAATTGGCAAAAGAAAGCTCAGGACCTTATTGTTTGAAACCATGAGGAAGAGGCCTTCATCCTGCAGTGGATAGACAATGGTTATAGTGATGGTGATGATGATGATGATGATGATGATGATGATGATACAAGATACCAGAGAGAAGGAACATGATACGAACTCAATTCTTTAGTACTTGTGTAAAACTTCACTAAAGTACAAAAGGGCAGAGTCACAATTTTGCAGTGTCCGTTTAATCATACATATTAGCATCATTAAGCCAGTCTTATGGTTTAAATGCTGTCATTGTCTTTGGTATGTATCCAGATGTGCTTCCTGAGTTTATTCATGTTTTACACTGTAGGACAATTAACACATTTTGGCCTGATTCTGCATGGTACAACTTGTTATATTTACTCAAACATCTTATCTCAAGGCTAAACATATGTTGGAGCAGATACCTGCAAAGACTAGCATTAGACAGTAAATTTTGGCATGGAAAAAATTTTCAAGAGTCACATGTTATATGTTCAGAATTCATAATACCAGAGTTATTGGGGTTATTAAATTCCTATGATTTGAGAATGCATATACAGTATTAATGTGACCTAAACATGACTACAATGAACTTAGACACTGCTACACTATCACTACAAGATGGTCGGTATCATGACTTATTTATACTGGGATTAGCAATGAGATGCCATAAGTGGATTGAAAAAAATGGGATAATTAAATTTTCTAAAGAAAAATACAGGTATTTGCTTACCTTATTAATACTAATGAAAATATCAGAGTTGGAATTGATACACTTGGGATCTCTGTCTATCATAACTGGTAAATCTGAAGAAATAAGTATTTATGATCCATAGTATTGGTAATACAGATAATCCTCGAGTTACAACCACAACTGAGCCAAAATTTCTACTGTGAGACATTTGTTAAGTCAGTTTTGCCCCATTACAACTTTTTGAACCACGGTGGTGCAGTGGTTAGAGTGCAGTACTGCAGGCTATTTCTGCTGATCACCGGCTGCCAGCAGTTTGGCAGATAGAATCTAACGAGGCTCAAGGTTGACTCAGCCTTCCATCCTTCCAAGGTGGGTAAAATGAGGACCCAGATTGTTGGGGGCAATATGCTGGCTCTGTAAACTGCTTAGAGAGGGCTGTAAAGCACTGTCAAGAGGTATATAAGTCTAAGTGCTATTGCTATTTTTTTTTCATACTTAAGTGAATCACTGCAGTTGACAATTTAGTAGCCTGGTTAAGTGAATCTGGCTTCCCCATTGACTTTGCTTGTCTGAAGGTCGCAAAAGGTTATCACATGACCTTGGGGCACTGCAACCATCATAAATATGAACTAGTTGCCAAGCATCTGAATTTTGATCACATGAACATGGGGATGCTGCAAAGTTAACTATGAAAAATGGTCATAAGTCACATTTTTCAGTGCTGTTGTAACTTTGTCACTAAATGAACTGTTGAGGATTACCTGTTTTTAAATGGCAACATTATTTCAGGGGTGGGACTTATTTCAATAATTATTGCTGCTGAGAATGCAGGTAAAAAAAATTAGAATCGTAGATTGATATTGAAAACAAGCATCACAGCAAGATTTTTTTCTATAAAAAATGTTTCTTCAAATTCCAACCATCACAGCAGAGTTTTTTAATAAAAGATCTTTATCCAAAATTCTAAAAAGTTAACTAGTAATCTACAAGAAAAACAATGGATTTTTGCGAAACATTCAAGATTGTGTCTTGTGTGGTCTAAGTTTTTGTAGGCAAGAGCATATTTAATCAGCAATTTTAGAACTTGACACAATTAATTTGTTGGTTCTCTTTAAGTCTGCAGCCTTGAAATTGCCCTTAGTTGACTTGTACTCTGGGCATATTGGGTTTGCAAAGAGTATACAACTGAGGAAGCCGAGGCAGGACTGTAAAAAAAGCAGCAACAGCTCCATGTGCAATGTTCCTCTGACATATTTTACACTGTTACCACGGAGATGATGATTGTCCTTGTATCATTATCCATCTGTCAGCAGTAAGAGTAAATTTGCAGTGTGATATTGTTCAGCAAATGAAGAATTTCTACTGAATACATTAAACTGCTATATTTGTTTATATTGTTTAAAACCAAGTAATGCATCTCTATTATATTCCAAATATATATTTAAAATGTATAACTATTGTTTTTGGTGTGCTTGTTTTCAGATTGCAAGATATAATTGAAGATTGTATCTCAAGAACTTGCTTAATATTTAAGTATGCACCTTTAGATCTTATCTTTTTTAATTTTGAAAGTCTAATAACACAAAAGAGGGAAATGATAGTAAGATATAGTCTACTATGTATCTCAAATAATTTCTCTCAAGTGGATGCTGTGCTTAGAATTTAGGATCTTGTAGGGGATATACCAATGAAACTATTGACTTACGCGAAGTATTGTTGTATACAGTATGGATCAAACTAGAAATTGCTCTCATAACTATTTCCCATAAAAGTTACTATTTAGATCCTAACCATTTAACTGAATTTAATTTTAAATGCTATTATAATTAGTATCTTGAATGTCCTCCAGATCAGGGGTCTCCAACCTTGGCAATTTTAAGACTTGTGGACTTCAACTCCCAGAATTCTGGGAGCTGAAGTCCACAAGTCTTAAAGTTGCCAAGGTTGGAGACCCCTGCTCCAGATCATGGATCTTCTGGTTTAATGTTATCTTTTGCACGGATTGTTTCAATATTAATATACATTACATTGCATGATTATGATGTTTTGTTTAATGAGGTTGCTGCTCAAAATGTTCTATGGTTGTCTTAGATGTAGAAAGATGGGCTCAGAAATTTTGAGTAGACAATGGTAAATGTATCTCATTTCACTCGCATTAAAAACAATTTTGTCATTTTGTCTGAAATAAAACAAATCTAACATACTGAATTCTTTTCTCTTTGGTAATGACTGGGATCAATGTGAATAGAGGTCCTAATATAGTAAGATGTACATTAAAAAATTGGTGAGTCAGATCATATGCTCTAAACAATTGGGTTTGGTTTTTCCCATTTCTGGAGTAGTTCTTTTTTAAATTTATAATTTTAATATTAAATCAGGAATAATATTATCCAAATCCAGAAAGCTTCTAGTTGCAAATCCTATAAACATTCCCTTGATCATGTTAATGAATGCATAATTTTATCTTCAGGTTTTGAATTTCAAGCAAAATTACTGATGTTTAAGATATATATATATTTTAAAGAATTAGGATATAAAAATCCTGTATTAACAACACAACTGAAATAGCACTTTTTTCTGGTCTTATTGTTGTACAATAACTTGTACCCATATATGTTTGGTCCCATATAATTAAAAGAATCAGTCATATAGAAAATTAAGGCCAAAGAATACAGGTTAAAGAAAGTCTGAATTATTTTTAACAGCTTGAATTCCATGCGATACGAATACTTTAGTTCATTAGTGCATATAATGATTTTATATATATTCAGAAGGTTTCAGAGATTTTAAATGTTAGCATTTGCTCTGTCGGACAGATCAATGGCTGTTGTTAAGAAACTAAAATAAATGTAAAATTTCTCTTTACTTATTGGTGTATTTTAATTGTATAAAAGAAATTAATTGTCCAAGCCACCAAGACAATACTGCATTTACAAGTCATATGACAAACACATAAAATTAAGCCTGTATTAGCTTAACTGTGGTTTGACTAAAGCACACAATTGACTGAATTCACAGAACACACAAAGATGTGTGTTAGCATCATATGTGGACTATCAACGAAATCAATATATTTTTATTTTTCTCATGATTTGAAAATAAAACATTTATCTGCAAAGCAATAGCAAGCAGCACCAAATTTGGAAAATTTGATTATTTTTCCTAGAAAAATTAAAAACATTACATTGAAATATAAACTGTACTCTTACAAAAAGTGAGATGAAATCCACAGAAGTGGAAATGTGACAGAACTAATAATAAAAAAGTGTTAAACATGGGGAGAATTTTGTTCGTTTTCATATATCTATTCCTACAGGCAGCAAATCGGAATGACTTAAAGAACAATATGTTATTTGTTCTAAAGCTCACCTTGTTAATATATCATGCCAAGCCACAGTTGGCTGAATTATAGAAAAGCATTAATATAAGCATGGTTTATAATCCATAACTAAATAAAACAGAAGAAAAGCCATTATAAAATATGTTGTGTTTAGTCTTACAAAAAAACAAAAACAAATCAACTTAGGGACATCCTTTTATTAATCTGTATAAATGGGCAAAAAATTCCAACAGCAGAGAAGTATTTTAATATCAGTCAAGAATTAGATACCAGCCCAGAGACCCTCCAAGGAACTATTTAAGAATATGAGTAATAACACTGTATTGCAGACACTGTAAAGGAAAACTATTATTTAATGACTTTATAACTTTTGTTCCACAGAAGCAGGTCTTCTAAAATATTCTAGAAACAACAAATTTATAAAGCAGAAAGAAAATAATTGGATGTTGAAAAAGCATAGTGGATTTTATTAAGTTGCTCAAATACAGTAACTAGCAAATCCTTTGTAGATACTATTAAGGACCTAATTTAAAAGTGGAGATAAATGTAAGTGAATCCAGAAAGATGATAGCCATACTGTGATATATTGTTTACTGTAATATATATGAAGCCACCAAATATTAAATTCTTTGTGACTGCAAAATCTATGTACGCCTATATAATTGTACTACTATCCTAAAACTGTCCCATTTTCACAGATACTACCCAGAAAATCAACTGATTGAACATTATTCCAACATCAAATCTGTAAAGATTACCTTCCATAAAAACATGATCCCATAAAGTTTAACTTTTTGTAAGTGGGGTGTGATTGAGTGAAAGCAGAATTCCTAAATTCTTGCATCAGCTTCTATAACTGGTTATTCTTCATTCGTAAATTGGACTTCTGTGCTAGCACATTTTCCCCCTGTACTGAATAGTAGAATTATATCAAAGGAAAAACTGTTAACAGCAGTCAGGTTTGTTATAGAATGTAAATTAGTTAATTCAAAATTTACTCTGTATGTTGGATAGTTGGCTGTGCAAGGAATCTTCTACAGTGTTGGTGCAACTGAAGCTTCTTTAAGCATTTATTCTGCAATAATTCTGAAAGTAGCCTGTGCATATATAACCACATCCTTTAATGAGCATTCCTGACAGAATATTGTCACTGTGAGCACTTACACATGCAGACAATTTGGGAAAGCCTTCAAAACTTCAGCCTCAAGCCTTCTAGGCACTATCTAACTCAGTCTTTTAAAGAGGAGCATGCTATATAACCAATATAGTACAGCTGCACTAGACACCTATGCATCTTTTCTGGAAAAAATGAAATCCAACTAATTGCTGGGGATATGGTTCTCAATGGTAATCTTATGACATGATAACTCCTTTTTGGCAAGAAAGTATTTTGCATACTTTGTTTTGGAACACTCAATTGTTCTGAATTACATATTTATGGATTACATATTAAAACTGGAAACCTAGAAGTAAAAGCAAAAGGACATTGGTTGCATGTTGTTATAGTAACAAGAATGTTACTACAGGTAGTCCTCAGCTTGTAACTAGTCACATAGTAACCATTTGAAGGGACTCCTCCCCAATAGAACCTAATTCTGACTACCAAGCACCCCCCCCCCTTGTGGTCATATGACATTTTACATAGTCGACAACTGGCCTGCATTTGTAGCATCCTACAGTCACATGACTGTAATTAATATTTTGCTAAAAAGCTGTTTGGGTTCACTTAATAACCACATTGTTTGCTTAATGATGCTCTTAACCATGGAGATTCACTTAACCACTGCAAAAAATGTTCATAAAAACTGGTTGGTTATGTGATGATTGTTTTATGACCATTATGTGGGCAGGCTCTTTACAATCCTAGTTCTAGGATTATCTGTATAAGAGTAAAGGATATTATTCTCTATCAGCTCTACAACAGTCAGAACTTAGCTCTTTTTTCATATTTAAACAATCATTCCATCCCTGAGGGGTCTTGACTAGAGAATTACTAAAAAATCTGATCTCATATTTTTCTGAATGTTTAATTTTATAATTACAGGGCTAGATAAAATAAATGGAAACTAGTATATAATAAACAAATATATTTTGTAAGACTAATTGAGTAGCCTGTGAAGAGATGGTCCTTTTTTCTTTTCCTGATCAAGGAAAAAAGTACCTGATATCAGTGGTGGGATTCCAATAATTTAACAACTAGTTCTCTGTCCTAAGGACCGGCTGGGTGGGCGTGGTTGGGTGGTCATGTGACTGGGTGGGCGTGACCAACTCATCACATCGACAGCAGCAGTGGATTGCTCCCGGTTTGGACCGGTTCTTAAAACTGGTAGTGGCGATGGTGGGATGCTCCCCTCACCTGTCCGGGATGCTTCTGTGCATGTGCAGAAGCGCTGCAAACGAGCGCACGCAAACAGTGGCAATTAATTTAGAACCCACCACTGGTCAACAGGTACCTCACCTCGCCCGGCCTCTCCTCACCATGCCCGGCCACTCCTCGCCACTCCTAGTCACACCCAGCCCTTCGCCTCGCCTCCCGGGCCACTAAGGTTTTAGAGTAGCAATTCATAAAGATTTTATGACAAAATAGTTTTCCTTCAGAGTATGTTTATTATCTAGATTCACATCTGATTTAAAAACAGCACTCAGAAAAGTACCCATTAATGTTACCTTTCACATTGAAATAAGAAAACAGGTAGGCTGTTGAAGGGGTCAGTCTTGGCATTATTCTCTCCATCCTTTTCGTCAATGACTTGCAGATCATTAATGAAATTTGCAGATGGTGGGAAAGTTGGCGGCATAGTTAGTATCCTAAAAGGCAGGCAGGGGGGAAAAATCAATCTTGAAGTGGGCTGAAAATAACAATGACATTTAAGTCAGACAAGGCAGACTTTGTTACTTAGGAAAAAAGAAACAAATGAACAGGTTTGCCATAGATGTTTTTAAATCTATGGATTCTTGGATTGAACTCATTATCTAAACAGCTTCTCCCAACTCTATACTTCTGTAATTCTGGGAAGTTTTAAAACAAAAACACTATACAGCAGTGTTTCGCAACTTTAACTTCAACTCGCGATATGTTGTCTGGGGAATTCTGAGAGTTGAAGTCCACACATTTGAAAGTTGCTAAGGTAAATACAGCAATGGAAATGTGAAGTCCTTGAGTCAATTTAATAATATGTTTTTATTCTACATAATTGCTCAATGTTTCCTGAAGTAGAGAAGTGTTTCTACAGTAATAAAATCTTGTTCTTGCAGATATTGTAGAACTTTTAAAATTTCTAAGAGGCTGGCAGCTGAATGTTATTTGAGCACTCTTCTTTCCAATCACACTTCTCATTGTATCCTACATCAGTGTCATTTTTCCTACATTATTTTTTCTATATTGAAGTCAATGTTCCAATCATTAGAAACACTGAGAAATCTGAAGTCCTAGAAAAATGTCTGACATGATAGCTGAAGACTTCTTATGTAAGATCGAAGGAAACATATGCTATTGGTGCCCCTAGTCTATTTCCCCCACTCCAGATTATTATTTAGATTTGAGATATTTAAAAAAAACCTGGACAAATGATAGCCTTTGTGTTGAGTGTTGGCTTATTGTTCGTTTTTTCCTTCCCAGTTTGCTTGAGCCATTCATGGGGCTCCCTGTTACTGCATGTAAATACTCAAATGTTGGGCTTTACAAATAAATGAAATGACCACAAGGCATACTTTCATTGACCACTTCCTGTAAGGTCCAGTAACTTAAGGCATGATTGTTTTCTTCCCTTTCATTCTTCTGTCATCTTCATGAGTACAGTGAATTTGAGAAAAGAACATCTCACACACTAGAAGAACTACTAACTTCATGAAGCTAGTATAATACTCCCATTGGGAGTTGGGCGGCATACAAATCTATTAATAAATAAATAAATAAATAAATAAATAAATAAATAAATAAATAAATAAATAAATAAATAAATAAATATGAAACTAGTTCACATAGCACACTTGATGTAATCATAGCTTCTCTTGCACTTTTTGGATGTAGTACCACAAAGTCAAGTGAATCTAATTTAGAGAATGTACACTGTTCTCACTTCCTGTCCTACTTCATATTGGTGAAGGCAGCATTTTGTGATCCTGAAGATGGGGTGCAACTTATAAAGATTACTTCAGCAAATTTTGTAAGTTTGACAGTATTAAGGTTTATTTACGGGAAGTACCTGGAGTGGGCAGAAAACCCTAACATTTAGCTAGCTACATTGTATTAGGACTGTCCAGTCAAGATAATAATTCCATGTATGGTGTAGTGGTCAAGGCATCAGGCTAAAAACCAGAAGACTCTGAGTTCTACTCCTGCCTTAGGCACAAAGCCAGCTGAATAGCTTTGGTGAGCCACTGTTTCTTAAAAGAAAACCACTTCCAAAAAGATTGTCAAGAAAACAGAACTTGTCTAAACAGTCTCTAAGAATCAAATTGACTTTAAGGTACCATTTTTCTATGTGTGCCTAGAGAACTAAGGCTAGAAGTAAGACCCAAGATTGCAATTTCATAATCAAAGAATGGGCAAAATAAGACATAAAGAGACATTTTAAAAATAAATTCTTAATTTTCTATTCATGCTTCTATTGACCTTGTGGTCACAGCTATTATGAATGGCTAAGTGCCAATGCACTTCATATCCTACCCTTCCTGGACATTCTGATCAGCAGAGACCACAATGGCAAATTAGAAATGATTGCCCGCCTCCCAGTCTCTTGCCTCACTTCCTGGCTTCTTGCTCGCCTGGCCTCCCAAGAGGGAGGGGGAACTGCTCTTCCTTTGACAGCTGGCCCTGCAGGAGGAGAGCCCCTTCCCTCAGCTGTTGTTACATGACACAAGCCTTCTTCCCCTTCTTTGCCAGCATGCGCAAAGCCTAAGGGGTGAGCTACTCGAAGCCAAAGCAGGCAGTGAAGAATCACCCACCTGGCACGCTATAGCAATCCTCCTCAGACTGAAGCCATGGGGGAAGGGGGAGGAGCACACCCAAGAGGCTGGAGAGCTTCGATTAACGAGCATGCGGCAACCTGGAGCTGGCAGCCACTTGGGACTCGGGAGGGCTCCCTGCACAGGCCCACTCTGGCATTACTGTGCTGTAGGTGCCCTCAAGAGTGGTGGCAGGCTTGGGTGAGCGCCGACTGTTGGGAGAGAATCCCAGGAGAAGCGTGTCCCTTGGAGGAAGTGGGGAGAAAAAGAAAAGAGGTGGGAAGCTCAAGCACATGGTTTCTTCTCCCGTGGCAGCTGTACCCCACAGCCCTGCACCGCAAGCTCCGCGGCTGGAGCTGAGGGACGAGGAGCACAGCGCTGCTCCTCAGATGGCACATTCGCTTTCCCTTCTCAGCTGGGATGGACCATTCAGCCTCTCAGGCACCGGGGAGGGGCAGACATGGGGGAGAGACACTGCCATGGATGGAGGAGGTGGAGCCATCGCCTACCTGTCTGCTTGTACTGCTTCCCTAAAACCGTGCTGATTCCACTACCACCAACACCCCTCCTCCTCTTCCTGACTCGCGACTTGTCAAGAATTCAATCTGGAGTCACTCAGTTGAATCTTCACCTTGGAGTGGACGAGGCAGTTTACGATATTGGGAGGACGGAGAGAGCAATCATGTCCCGGACGAGGTGGAGGTTTGCTTTGGGGAGGAACTGTCCAAGCCATGAATTAGCCACTAATGTGGGGCTGGGCATGCCGAGATTCAGCTGGTTTGCCGAACTGAACAAAAAGTTAGCTACCTGTTCTACCGAACCGATGCGAACCAGCTTAATCCCACCACTGCCTGATATGAAATTTGAGCCTGGAACATGGATTATATTGAAGGGTAAATATTCTTCCTTAATCACATATTGGAAAACTCTGATTTATTATTTTCTTAAATCATGGTTGGATCTACTGGCTGAGAATAAGTTAGATCAATTAATTTCCCCTCCTGACACAAAGTTCTGCTATGCTGTCTTATTGTTGTGGTGGGGTATTCTGGAAGAAATGAGCAAAGAACAATGGGAGTTTATGCCAAGAATATATATTCACGTCATTCAAGATCATCCCAGCTGCCAGCAAAACAAGCATTTTTATTTGGCAGCAGCAGTATAGGAGGATGCTGAAGGCAGATGATCACGTTAGAACAGAACAGAATAACAGAGTTGGAAGGGACCTTGGCGATCTTCTAGTCCAACCTCCTGCTCAGATAGGAAACCCTATACCGTTTCAGACAAATGTCTAGTCCTGATTCAGCAGTCCATCTGCATTTAAAAGACACAGGCCACTCTTTTGAAGACAGAAAAGTCCACATTTTGGACAGAGGGGACTGCTGGTTTGAAAGAGGGGTCAAAGTGGCCATCTATGTCAAAATTGAACAGCCCTCTCTGTTGAGAGAGCCCACACAACAGAGGGGGAGGAATATGACATCATCTATCTCCAATCTACAACACAGCCCTTTCAACAGTTCCAAGAAGGCTCCACACCCATGTGCACCACTCAGGTGACACTGATGACACATAAATATCCAGGTGACCTTAACAACTCCCTAAAAGAATGCAAATGACCAGCTGTCTGCAAGGAGTATAAATCCTTCCATTCCCCATCATCCAGTCAGAGCTGAAGAAGCATCTTGGATGAGAAGCAAAATATCTTCAGAGAAAAACCAGAAACTCCTGTTGCCTCTTGAAAAAGTACCTTTGGGACAACCATGACCTGGATGATTGAGAATCTCCAAAGAAATCTGCAAGTTTTATGAGTTCCCCATCTATCCCTTCATCCAAATCATTGATAAAGATGTTGAAGAACATGTGGGCCTAAAACAGCCTTGGGGTACTCCACTGCATACTTTCCTCCATGTAGATGCCGTTCCATTGAGGACTATACATTGAGTGCAGTTGGTCAGCCAGTTACAAATCCATCAGGTAGTGATGTTGTGTAACCAGTGGTGGGTTCCTACCGGTGCGGTTGACTCTACCGCACAGGTAGCGGTCAGCAGATGGCGCTATTTACATGCCACATCTACAGTGCCGTCTTCGCCGGTCTGTCACGCGGCGCCATCTTTTTTGGGGGAATTTTTGGGCTGATTTTGCTTCCTGCACATGTGCGGAAGTAAATTTTTTCAAGGGGACGTGTGTGCGCGTGAGATTTTGGCAATTTTTTGTTTGTGCGCATGTGCGGAAGCAAAAAAAGCACCAAAATCACATGCACGTGTGCATCCCTTTGTGAGATTTTGCTTCTGCGCATGCGCAGGAAACAAAATCGCACGAGGGCGCACACATAGCAAGCGAGCACCGAAACATGGTGATGCGCATGCAGCGCACCAGTATTGCAAAGAAGAAGCAACCCGCCCCTATGTGTAACCCACATTTTTCTATCTTATCAAGTTCAGGTAATCCCCGAATTATGACAGTTCACTTAGCAACCATTCAAAGTTTACAACCTCCCCCCCAAAGTACTTATGACCCAGTCCCAAAGTTACGAATTTTGTAGCACTACAGCTGTCATTCACACTTACACATGACAGCAGAGGCACTGCAACATTTGTCCAGCCTATTTCCTCCCCCTCCCCCCCCCCGGGCTGGTTCTCCACAGCCATTGGGCCTGTGGAGACTCACTTACTTTGCGACAATCTAGCAAGCCATCAGTTCCTTTGCCTGCTTCAATGCATTTGCAGAAAACAGAGGCCTAAAGTAGTGAGAGATTACATGAGATCAGTAGCACAAAATCTCGTGCTACTGATCTTGCATGATCTCACACTACAGTACTTTAGGACTTGGTTCTCTACGAATTGAAGCCTGCACAAGATCTGCTGCAAAAGATCTTTGCAGAGGGAAGGGCACTCCATTTACAAAGCCTTTTGCCATGAATCTGGTACAGGCCTCTGTTGTCTGCAAATCAAGGCCTGTACCAGATCCGGCCGAAGAGCACTTGCAAGCCAACGAGACATTGTGGCAGTGAAATCACGTTGCTTCAAGCCTTCCATCGGCTTGCTAACGCTCCCCCCAGCGAGTTTGGCCAAAATGTATAAAAACCTAGCACCCAATTGTTTGAAATGCCAACACAAAACAGGATCTTACTATCATATGTGGTGGACCTGTCCAAAAATAAAAAGTTTCTGGAATACAATCAAAATCCGACTATCAGAAATTACACAACAGGAAATAGACATAAAACCAGAATAATTTCTGCTGGGAATCGTTAATCAGAAAATGGAGAAAAAATATTATTATATCACATTACACATATTAACAGCAGCAAGAATAACGGTAGCACAATACTGGAAACAAAGCGATATCCCTGATGAAAGTAGTGTAATTAAAAAAATCTTGGAATGTGCTGAGGCAGACAAATTGATGATGGAATTAAAAGGAAAGGAGGACTCCGACTACTATGAAATCTGGAACACATTTTACAATTGGTATGAAAAATGAAAACAAACACGATTAATACAATAAATACAAATATAAATCAAATGAGACATGTATAAGTATGACCAAGAAATTTATGGGAAAACTAGCCTTATTATACAACTGTATGTATGTATGTATGTATGTATGTATGTATGTATGTATGTATGTATGTGTATATATATATATATATATATATATATATATATATATATATATATATATATATATATATATATATATATATATATATATATATATATATATATATAATGATGTTACAATACTAAGAAGAATATTTCTTCTGTATTACTATTATTATTATTATTACTATTATTATTACTATCTTTACTGTTGTTGTTATTATTATTATTATTATTATTATTATTATTACTATTATTACAGTTACTATTACTAAAACTACTATTAATATGTGTATTATTACCTATTAACATTTACTATACAATACATGCTATATAAATACATAAGACAATGAATTGAAAATTATATAGAAATAAACTGCCAATATATAACTGCCGTAAGATAATTATAGAGATTGAAAGTTTTATAGCTGTATGCGCGTTTTATGTTTCTTTTTTTTTTAATTCAAAAAGTTTTATTAGTACAGAATTACATAAATAGTAGCAAAATATTAAATATAAAGTACAAACATTTTTGTTTTTTTCTCCCCCCCCCGAACCCACCCCCTTCCCTCCCCACCTCCCCCCCGGACTTCCCAGAGATAATACAGGGCATAATAATAAATTTAAATTGTTAATAAAGAGAGAAAAAAAGAAAAAAAAACCACTATTTTTAAAAAACTTCAACTCCAGATTATACACTGCTAATATATCGCATTTGTATACAATAGTAAAGATACAAAAAAGAAAAAAAAAGAAAGAAAGAGAAAACTCTTTAACAATACAAACAAACAAACCTCCTACCTCCTCCCTTCAGTCCTCTATCTTATACAAAGTAAATGTTACATAAGTAATAACTAAATATAAAATACACAAATCTTAAACTGATATTATTAACATTAAAAATAACCTCTAAGATAAAACTTAACTAAATGTTACATAAGTGATCATCAAATATTAAATTTCGTCATGATATTAATAACATAATATTATTCTAAATTAACTTACTAACTTCAATAAACAAAAAAAGAAAATGAAAAAAGAATAAACAAATCTTCAACAAACTATATATATCTAATATTATTAACATTAAAAATAACCTCAAAATTATATAAAACTGAACTAAATATTGCATAGGTCAGCGGTGGCGAACCTTTTTCTCTCGGCGTGCCAAAAATAGGCGCGCGCACACCCACCAGCGCTCCCGCGTGCCACTACCCAAAATGCAATGCGCACCCCCCCCTGCGCATGCGCACCCACACCTACATGCACGCGCCTGCACCACGCACGCGCCCGCACCACGCATGCACACATCTACTGCGCACGTGTAACCGCCCCCTCCTCCTCCTGCTCCAAGCCTCGCACTCCGGGCACAAGCCGGAACGTGAGGCTGACAGCAGAAGGAGGAGGGAGCGGTTACGCGAGCCGCCCAGCCTGCGCAACCGCCCCCTTCTCCTGCTCCAAGCCTCGCACTCCGGGCACCAGCCGGAACGTGAGACTGGCAGGAGAAGGAGGAGGGAGCGGTTACGCGAGCCGCCCAGCCAGCGCAACCGCCCACTTCTCCTGCTCCAAGCCTTGCACTCCGGGCACCAGCATCGTCCGGCACCGCCGCCTTCGCCATGGCTGGACACGCCGCTGCTGCCCTGCGGGCGAGGCGGTGGCGGCGGTCAGGGCTCACCTGCGAGGCAGGCGCCGGCAGGATTAACACGCATGGGAGGGAAGGAGAGCGCGCTACTGCCACCGCTGAAACTTCCAAGCCGGGCGGGAGCTCAAAAACGCCCGCTGCCGCATCCCTGCCATTCTCCCTGCCATTCAAGCGGCCGAAGGAGCCCCGGAGCGCCGACGTTGCCCTCTGTCTCGGTCTCCTGCCGCCACCGCCAGCTGCAGCCTTCCCAGCAGGTGGGCGCGCGTGGAAGGGGTCGCGGAGCAGAGGCGCCCGGCGGTTTAAGGCAAGAGGCGGGCGGGAGATGCGGGCAGGAGCTTGCTTCCGCCGATGCCACTTCTGGCATCCCTGCGCCTCTCGCACCGCTCGCCGGGTGTCTCTGCTCCGCGATCCCTCCCCTGCGCGCCCACCTGCTGGGAAGGCTGCAGCTGCCCTCCTTCTTGGTCTCCTGCCGCCACCGCCAGCTGCAGCCTTCCCAGCAGGTGGGCGCGCGTGGAAGGGGTCGCGGAGCAGAGGCGCCCGGCGGTTTAAGGCAAGTGGCGGGCGGGAGATGCGGGCAGGAGCTTGCTTCCGCCGATGCCACTTCTGGCATCCCTGCGCCTCTCGCACCGCTCGCCGGGTGTCTCTGCTCCGCGATCCCTCCCCTGCGCGCTCACCTGCTGGGAAGGCTGCAGCTGCCCTCCTTCTTGGTCTCCTGCCGCCACCGCCAGCTGCAGCCTTCCCAGCAGGTGGGCGCGCAGGGGAGGGATCGCGGAGCAGAGACACCCGGCGAGCGGTGCGAGAGGCGCAGGGATGCCAGAAGTGGCATCGGCGGAAGCAAGCTCCTGCCCGCATCTCCCGCCCGCCTCTTGCCTTAGACCGCCGGGCGCCTCTGCTCCGCGACCCCTTCCATGCGCGCCCACCTGCTGGGAAGGCTGCAGCTGGCGGTGGTGGCAGGAGACCGAGACGGAGGGCAACGTCGGCGCTCCGGGGCTCCTTCGGCCGCTTGAATGGCAGGGAGAATGGCAGGGATGCTGCAGCGGGCGTTTTTGAGCTCCCGCCCGGCTTGGAAGTTTCAGCGGTGGCAGTAGCGCGCTCTCCTTCCCTCCCATGCGTGTTAATCCTGCCGGCGCCTGCCTCGCAGGTGAGCCCTGACCGCCGCCACCGCCTCGCCCGCAGGGCAGCAGCGGCGTGTCCAGCCATGGCGAAGGCGGCGGTGCCGGACGATGCTGGTGCCCGGAGTGCGAGGCTTGGAGCAGGAGAAGGGGGCGGTTGCGCAGGTTGGGCGGCTCGTGTAACCGCTCCCTCCTCCTTCTCCTGCCAGTCTCACGTTCCGGCTGGTGCCCGGAGTGCGAGGCTTGGAGCAGGAGAAGGGGGCGGTTGTGCAGGCTGGGCGGCTCGTGCAACCGCCCCCTCCTCCTTCTGCTCCAAGCCTGGCACTCCGGGCAGAAGCAGGAACATGAGGCTGGCAGCAGAAGGAGGAGGGAGCGGTTACGCGAGCCGCCCAGCCTGCGCAACCGCCCCTCCTCCTTCTGCTTCGGGTAGCTCTAGCAGCTCTGCGCATGCGCGCCAGAACCCCGGAAGTAGAATGTGCCGGACCCGTGGCGTGCCAGCCGAAATGGCTCCGCGTGCCACCTGTGGCACGCGTGCCATAGGTTCGCCACCACGGACTTAGACATTTATTTAAAAAAAAAACAAATTCTGATTTTGGAAAGGAGCATCTGCCAGGAAATTCTTCCAGCTGCACAAAATATAACATTTAGCATAAATCAAGGATTCTCTTGGATCCCTTCCCCCAGTTTCTGTTTATAAATCAGATCTAGTCCGGAAGACAAAAGGCTTGAAACAACATCTCTTTTCTTGAATTTAATAGCATTATTACATCCTACAAAAGTTTTCATGGGTGGTGGGTTTTTTTTGTAACCGTATCCAATTATTTTTATGAGCGCATTCTGGCAATATGTTTTTGTCCTCCTTTTTTGTGATGCTTGAAGGACTTCCCAAAAGTGCAGCCAGCCGCTCTGCAGGCTTGCCTGAACTCATTGTGCCACTGCAGCATGGAGCTGTTCAAAGGTGATCATACGGAAGAGTGAAGACAGGTGGGTGATATGGACCACTTGCCACATAAAATCAGCCCAATGATAATCAGATTGGATGACATTAATTATGCTCCAGTGCAGTCTCTCTCTCTCTCTCTCTCTCTCTCTCTCTCTCTCTCTCTCTCTCTCTCTCTCTCTCTCTCCCTCCCTCCCTCTCTCTCTCTCCCTCCCTCTCTCTCTCTCTCTCCCTCCCTCCCTCCCTCCCTCTCTCTCTCTCTCTCTCTCTCTCTCTCACACACACACACACACACACACACACACACACACACATACACACACACCCTCTCTTTCTCTCCCATGCACACAGAGACATACAGACACCACAAAACAAAATAAATGACACTAATCATGAATCTAAGCCATGCACAAACTAAAAAGTTAAATGTACATACAAACAGCTACTGTATGGAGAAAAGTTAAATATTCCAATGGTGTCTGTGGAGATTCTCAGTCATCCAGGTCATGGTTGTCCCAAAGGTGCTTTTTTTTCCCCAAGAGGCAACTGGACTTTCTGGATTTTCTTTGAAGAAGCTTCGTGGACGAGAAGCGAAACATCTTCAAAGAAAAACCAGAAAGCCTCTTGGGAAAAAAAGCACCTTTGGGATATTCTAATGGTGGTCCAAGGGCAAAAGCAACAGTATTTATTTATTTATTTATTTATTTATTTATTTATTTATTATTTATTTATTTATTTATTTATTTATTTATTTATTTATTTATTTATTTATTTATTATTCATTTATTTATTATTTATTTATTTATTTATTTATTTATTTATTTATTTATTTATTTATTTATTTATTTATTTATTTATTTATTTATTTATTTATATAGATTTGTATGCCGCCCAACTCCCAGGGGACTGGGCGGCTAACAACATGTCAAATCCATTATTGAAATATAAAATCACATAGCAGTTAAAAATTATAAAAGTTTAAAAAAACAACCAACATTCATGACCAGGGGGAAGACCCAAATATAATCTGATTGGTCTCACTTTCACCCCGCCTGCCGGAAGAGCCAAGTTTTTATTGCTTTACGGAAGGCCAGCAGGGTGGGGATAGTCCTGATCTCCGGAGGGAGTTGGTTCCAAAGGGAGGGAGCTCCCACAGAGAAGGCTCTCCCCCTCGGCCCTGCCAACCGGCATTGCTTGGTCGATGGGACCTGGAGGAGGCCAACTCTGTGGGACCTAACCGGTTGTAGGGAGGTATGCGGCAGGATGCGGTCCCGAAGGTAGCCTGGCCCTTCTAAAGAGTATGAACTCTTTAGAAACATACATTTGAGACAGGTGGAAGAATATTGTGGATGCTGATCTCTTCAAATCTATTTCCCACTGCTCTTTTAGAGTTTTAAGCCTAAAAATGACTCACTCTTAGGCCATTGACTATAACATCTGTTGCATTCTGCATAGTTAAACTCCATCTTCTTAGCTACCCCTTCTTTCTTCAGGAGGTAATTCTACGTGTTCTTCAATATTCTTCTCTGAAATCCAATATAAACTCAAGGAAAAACATGATCTTGGTTACGTTTACTCAGTCATATCAAGAAAGAGAATTTTCTTGGGGAAAATTGCCAAGAACACCTGAATATCTTTTGAGATGAATAAGATGAATGAGAAATCAAGTATGTCACTGGAAGAAAAACAGAGCGAGCACAGAAGGTTACCCTCTGAAGTTGTTCAAAATAAAACTGTGTTATGAATGCTTGCTGTTGTGATATAAGCAGGGGGAGTAGGCAACAACTAAAAGGCATCATTTGGAAGAAAGCCAAACTACCCATTACATTAGATAGCTTTGAAATAAAACAACCATCCTTCTGATTGATTTGCCCTCTGCATGGAAGGCAGGCTCTGAGATATATATTTTTTAAAAAAGCAGAATTTGACGTAAATTCATTTTTTAATTTTTTTAATTTTGGATTTATAGATGGCTGAATTTAAAGTCAAGCTTTGTAGGGGACAGTCCTCAATTTGAAAATATCTTCTATTTGCATAGCTCAGGGGTAGGCAAAGTTGGCTCTTCTATGACTCATGGACTTCAACTCCCAGAATTCCTGAGCTAGCATGATTGGCTCAGAAAGTCTGGGAGTTGAAGTCCATGAGTCATAGAAGAGCCAACTTTGCCTACCCCTGGCATAGCTACTTATTTCAAACCTCATTTCATAATCAAGACTCAAGAAATAGAAAGCAGAGATCTTGAAGTTAGCCATTAACAGTTAGCAGAGGCTGAATAAAAAAGGACACTTGGCCACAGTGGGCTCCTTTCTGAGAAATGTATTCTAGTTTTATTAAAATAATGGATCCCCCCCCCAATTTTGTATCTATATATACATGTTTATGCATATTCCTATCCTGTTTTCCCCTTCTTTTTATGTACATCAAACCACTCAAAAGACTCAAATGCATTTGAATTATTGGCTCATTCATGGCTGGAAGAGGAAAGACCAGGGGCTGGAAGCTACAATACAGTGGCACACATTTCATGGTTTCAATTAATATGAACCTTTTGACTGGTTGAACAAGCGGCAGCTAGTCAGATGTCCATCAGACATATAGGAAAATATTTTTTTTATCATATTGAAAGGCAGGGCACAGTAAGAGTTGAACTGAGACACTTTAAACACTCCTTGTCTTCCTAACTTTTAGATTTCACAAAACGTTTAATGAAATTTGGTTTAATATCAGAGCTTTTTCCCAGTATTAGTGGATTTAAAGTATTATTTACCCATTTTTGGGCGGGAGGAGCCGAGGTGACACAGTGGTTAAAGTGCAGCACTGCAGTTCAGCAGTTCAGCTTCTTGGTCTCCTGCCGCCACCGCCAGCTGCAGCCTTCCCAGCAGGTGGGCGCGCAGGGGAGGGATCGCGGAGCAGAGACACCCGGCGAGCGGTGCGAGAGGCGCAGGGATGCCAGAAGTGGCATCGGCGGAAGCAAGCTCCTGCCCGCATCTCCCGCCCGCCTCTTGCCTTAAACCGCCGGGCGCCTCTGCTCCGCGACCCCTTCCATGCGCGCCCACCTGCTGGGAAGGCTGCAGCTGGCGGTGGCAGCAGGAGACCGAGACGGAGGGCAACGTCGGCGCTCCGGGGCTCCTTCGGCCGCTTGAATGGCAGGGAGAATGGCAGGGATGCTGCAGCGGGCGTTTTTGAGCTCCCGCCCGGCTTGGAAGTTTCAGCGGTGGCAGTAGCGCGCTCTCCTTCCCTCCCATGCGTGTTAATCCTGCCGGCGCCTGCCTCGCAGGTGAGCCCTGACCGCCGCCACCGCCTCGCCCGCAGGGCAGCAGCGGCGTGTCCAGCCATGGCGAAGGCGGCGGTGCCGGACGATGCTGGTGCCCGGAATGCGAGGCTTGGAGCAGGAGAAGGGGGCGGTTGCGCAGGTTGGGCGGCTCGCGTAACCGCTCCCTCCTCCTTCTCCTGCCAGTCTCACGTTCCGGCTGGTGCCCGGAGTGCGAGGCTTGGAGCAGGAGAAGGGGGCGGTTGCGCAGGCTGGGCGGCTCGCGCAACCGCCCCCTCCTCCTTCTGCTCCAAGCCTGGCACTCCGGGCAGAAGCAGGAACATGAGGCTGGCAGCAGAAGGAGGAGGGAGCGGTTACGCGAGCCGCCCAGCCTGCGCAACCGCCCCTCCTCCTTCTGCTTCGGGTAGCTCTAGCAGCTCTGCGCATGCGCGCCAGAAACCCGGAAGTAGAATGTGCCAGACCCGTGGCGTGCCAGCTGAAATGGCTCCGCGTGCCACCTGTGGCACGCGTGCCATAGGTTCGCCACCACGGGCATAGGTAATCATTAGATAGGGAAAAGAAAAAATACAATCATATTAGTCTCTATCCGTCCAATATATTTCAACATCACATCGTTTTGTATCTTGATAGTTCATCTTTTAATAGTTCAATAAATTCGAATTTGTCGAGTCGTCTCCTGTCTGGTCCCAGACCTCCATCTCCTTTTCCCCAGCTATCTGGTTCAGGCACTCCTTTTGGGTTTTTGAATCTATTTCCTTTTGATCCATCAAAGGTGGCTTCCCCTCCTCCTCCTCTTTTATTTTCATACATCCTTCCTCTGGAATCTTGGATATATCAGCCTTTAGAACATTGACATAAAATTCAGTAGCTTTTTTTATCGTATTGAGCCGGTATCTTTTTCCAGAAAATTTCACTGTTACTCCAACTGGCGCTTCCCATTTATATTGTAAATTTAATCTCTTAAATTCATCAATCAAAAAAGTATAGCTTTTTCTGGCTTTAAGCATTTTAGAGGGGATTTCTTTCCAAATCTTTAGTTCCTGACCATTCACCATAAGGTTATTGTTAAACGTTGCTTGTATAATTCTGTTCCGTAAAGCTCTTGTGGTAAAATATATAACAATGTCCCTTGGTAAATGCTTTTGTTTAGCGTACCACGAATTGATTCTGTATATTTTGTCGATTTGTGTAGCCAATTCCACTTTAGAAATTCCAGACACCTGATCCAATATGTCAACCATCCTGCCTTTTAAATTTTCATATAATCCTTCTTTCAAACCTCTAATCCTTATAGCAACTTCCATGGATCTGAACTGTGTCATTAAGACCTCTTTTTCAAAATTTGCAATATCATTTTGGATTTTATCTATGTAATTCACCGAAGTTGCCAAAGCTTGTTTATTTGTTTCAATACGTTCTGCCAAAACTTCAATATTTGTTGCTAAGCCTTTGCAAACCTCTAACACATCAAATCTGAGTTGTTGATTCATATTCTTCAAAGCAGCCTGCATTTTTTTGTCTATCTCACTTATTTTCTGATTAAATTCCAAAGTAAGTTCATGTTTCATAATCTTTAAATTATTTAATAAATTTTCAGGTGTCAAAAGCTGTGGAGGTGTTAGCTCAGTGTTAAGTTGCATTTTAGAAATATATCCAGATGAATAGTCATTTCTTTTAGTCAAAACAATCTTTCCAGACTTTGAAGCCATTGGTGTTTCAAAAGAGTACAAAAAAGAAAGAAAGCCAGATGCCTGATTAAAGTTCTTTCCAGTTTAAAAATCAGATAGTCTTTTATTATTGGAAATATTTCTATTATAACTTTAGTCCAGAGTTAGGAGACAGAGAGAGAAAAAACTTTCCAAGTTAAAAGTTTCCATAAGAGAGAAAGAGAGAAAAAAAAAAAGCCTCTGGGAAAACGAAAGTCACTTTCACTTCTCAATCGCCATATTGTTACTCTGTTTCCTTTGTTCTCTTGCCGAAGTGAAAGCTTGCCCAGGAGTTGAAAAAAAAAGAAAAAAAGAGGTTTCAGTACTTGCCCATCTCACGCCTGTTTCTCTCTGTCTGCTTCTGTAGTTTAAATGTAGTTATAAATCCCATTCCTGAAGCAGCGGCTGGTCGCGACATCTAGCTCCGCAAAAGCAGAGGTTTCCTGATCTTCGGAGCTGGAGACAGGCTGCATGGGGAGCTCTCCCTTCGCGCCCTACCAGATGGCTCCTAGGGCGCTGGGGGGGCTCTACCCCACCTGTCAGGCTCTCATCTCTCCCCTTTGCCCGGGGAAGAGATTTCAAAGCCGCCAGACAGCTGTTCTGGCGGCTTTTAACAAAGATCGGAAAGGCGTCCGACGAAGGGACGTCCGCGATGAAGCGCTCCAAACCGGAAGTCCGCGTTTTATGTTTCTATATGTTTGTAATGTATTTGTTATTGTCATATATTTTTTCTTTTGTATGTTTTTTAAATGTAAATAATTTAATAAAAACTATTAAAAAAAAATACAAAGCCTTTTGCCATGAATCTCGTACAGGCCACTGTTGTCTGCAAATCAAGGCCTGTACCAGATCTGGCCGAAGAGCACTTGCAAGCCAACGAGACATTGTGGCAGTGAAATCACGTTGCTTCAAGCCTTCCATCGGCTTGCTAACGCTTTTCGCACCATCCCAGTCTTGGTGTGAAGAGCATTTGCAAGCTGATGGGAGGCTTGAAGCAACGTGATTTTGCTGCCCAAAGTCTCATCAGCTTGCAAGTATTCCTCACACCGAGACTGGGATGGTGCGAAAGATGTTTGCAAGCCAATAGGAGGCTTGAAGCAATGCAATTTCACTGCCCTACAGTTTTATTTGTTTGTTTGTTTGTTTGTTTGTTTGTATATTGCCGTCTATTTGCCCATGGCGACTCAAGGCAGCTTACAGAATATAAAACCACATTTAAAACAATAAAACTAACAAAAAGAATCAAATAAATTAATATAGTATAATATAATAAAATCACCCCCCCCCCGCCCCGGCGACAGCAGATCACAAAAGCCATTTAATGGGCTCCATCCCGCTCTGGATTTCCCAGGCCCACTGGCAGAACCCAGTCTTCAGCGCCTTCCGGAAAGAGTGGGGGCCGTTCTAATCTCTGGGGGAATGATGTTCCAGAGAGAGGGAACCACCACTGAGAAGGCTCTTCTTCTGGGTCCCACCAGGTGTATCTCCCTCGGGGTTGGTACCCACAGCATTCCCTGCCTCCCTGCTCTGATGGGTCGGGTAGATGTGACCAGCAAGAGACTTTACCAAAGACTTTAGTTTGACTTTGTTCTACTGCTTGCGTTTGCATAATGTTGAATTCCAATATTGCATGATCACTCCCCCCCCAATTTCCTATACCTTCACTACATTCTATCATTTCATCTCTGTTAGTGAGAATTAAGTCCAATATGGCTGATCCCCTAGTTTCTTCTCTATTTTTGGGAGACAAAGTTGTCTGCTAAATTTGTCAGGAACCTGTTTGATCTTCCACTTGGTGCAGAGTTTGTCTCCCAGTTGATGTCAGGGTAGTTAAAGTCCCCCATTAGTATCGTGATGTGCTTCTACATATCTTACTTAACTGACTAGTAAAAAGTTCTTCTATTTCTTCTGTTTGGTTGGGTGGCCTATAGTATACACCTACGCCAATGTAATTTCTCCCCCTGTTTTATTGACCCAAATGTATTTGACAATTTTCATCATTGTTGTGCTCTATTTTTGTAGAGATGTAGTTATTTCTTTTATATTGTGCAATTCCACATCCTCTTATTTGGTCACTTTAGTGGCAAAGGCATCAATTCCCTACTGTCCAGAGAAGGCAAAGATAAAACAATCCAAGAAAAACCACATGGAAAGAACATATAAAATGTTGACACAACGATAGTCTCTTCAGGTCAATGTCAGTTAACATGTTCCCGAGGAAGATCTGGGGACCTTTTAGAGTGCCAATGGTTTTTATGATGTGGTTAAATTAAAGCCTTCAGGATTTCTAGTTGGTGAAGGAGAGAGGACAGCCAAGTACAAAGTAGATAGTAATAAGTGCATTGCTTGGAAATTTTAAAGAAAGATAACATTAGATTGTCTTGGAGAAAACCTAACTACCGTATTTTTCGGAGTATAAGACGCACCGGAGTATAAGACGCACCTTAGTTTTTGGGGAGGAAAATAGGAGAAAACAATTTGCCTACCAGGTATTCATCTGGCTAGCGTCCTTAGTCTGGTCAGCTTCAGCACATCATTTTATCCCCTGGTTAGGACTTTAAAAAACCTTCTTCTGAGAGAGTAACAATGAAAGAGCCTGCAAGATGGTAAGAGCTGGGAAGATAGTTAGTACCTGGTTAGGGCTAGAAAAAAACTTATTCGGAGCAGCTTCAGCACATTATTTTATCCCCTGGTTAGGACTTAAAAAAACCTTCTTCTGAGAGAATAACAATGAAAGAGCCTGCAAACCGGTAAGAGCTGGGAAGATAGTTAGCACCTGGTTAGGGCTAGAAAAAAACTTACTCGGAGTAAGTAGAGCAATGAAAAAAAAATCTGCAAAAACTTAGGGCTGGAAAAACATTCTTTGGAGAGAGTAACAATGAAAAAGCCTGCAAGGTAAGAGCTGGGAAGATCTGTTAGCACCTAGTTAGGGCTGGAAAAAAAGCTGCATTCGAAGTATAAGACACACCCAAATTTTCAGCCACTTTTAGGGAGGAAAAAGGTGCGTCTTATACTCCAAAAAATACGGTATGTGTTTTCTAAGAGTTGAAAATAATTTGATAGCACATCATCATGGTTTGGTAAACTGAAAACAGAAAGTTGTAATATTCTCCTAGAAGATGTGCTTTTTGATCTATTGTGATGACTCCCCTGGACACTTCCCCAGATGTCAGCTCTGAGGAAGATAAACCAGTTCCAGGCACATCTGGAGAGGAGTTGACAATGGCTCCTAGCAGCCATCTGAGATGGATTTGGCTGAGGCACAGCTGCAGCAGGACAGCCCTGAGGCTTTAAGTGGGGAAAGCATGCAGCTGCAGCCAGTCAGTGATGAGGAAGAGGAACTGCCTTCTGCACCTGATTCAAGAACACGTAGGGCGGAAAAAAGGCAGGAGCAGAGAAGGTCAGATTACTTGCGAGGAGAAAGCCTGACACTTCTTGATGGATGCACCAAAAGCTGGATATTTAGCACTGCAGTCAGATAGAAACGATACTTGGAATAATTTGTTCATTTTCTAGCTGTGTGTTTTCTGGCTGTTGTGATTCTTGCCTTGCTTTGGATTGACACCGTGCCTTGACTTCAATCAGGCCTTGTGAACTCTGGATTTTTCTTGCCTCATGAATCTTCTTGTATTGTCGATGTAATTTTGCCTGGTGGGTTTATTTTGACTGGGAAACTTTCAAGTGCCTTGTGGACTCATTGGCTATTGCTCTGTGCACTAGCGTTGGTCTGCTTGTGGCTGGACTTAATTGTGACAGTTCTGGGGTTTTGATGAAGGGAATTGCTGGGGAACATTAATAAATCTACTGTGTTTGTGTGTGTGTGTGTGTGTGTGAGAGAGAGAGAGAGACAGACAGACAGACAGACAGACAGACAGACAGACAAGGACAGCACATCTATTTTTAACATGAGTAAGGTTTAAAGGTATTGTCACTTGCT
Source organism: Diadophis punctatus similis (assembly GCA_023053685.1). NCBI lineage: Eukaryota > Metazoa > Chordata > Lepidosauria > Squamata > Dipsadidae > Diadophis > Diadophis punctatus. Next base: position 8,397,865 of record JALIGW010000008.1, read on the forward strand.
ATTCATGTTTTGTTTTTTTTAAAAGTGATCCAGTTATCTATTCTAAAGGTGGTCTAGTTACTGCTTCTTAAGTTCTTAAGTTGCAAATAGCTGTTGGCAATGCCATCAAGAAATAACTTACCTACACCTAACCTCCAATTTAGCAAACCTGCTAATACTTAAGGCCTAGGTTCATATAATTTGACCTGTAGTTTGTCTCACTACTGCCCCACATAAATCACAACTGGCTAGGGTTGCACAACATTCATAAAACATAATCTTCAAACCTCAGTGACATAATACATATATAATACAATAAACAATAAACCATAATACAATAAACCAAATAATAATACAATAAACCAAAACTTGTTTAGAGTTTCCTGCTTAAACAGGGACTTGGATTACAAGATCCCTTCCAATTTATAACATACAAGGTCCCTTCCAACTCTGTTATTTTATACCGTCTTATGGCTTGTCATGATATCTAAGCCTAACCTGTGATTCTACAAAGTGAAGGAGTTTACAGAGACCAGTTTGGTGTAATCGTTAAGGCACCAAGCTAAAAAGTAGGACACTTGAGTTCAAGTCCTGCCTTAGAATGAAAGCCAGCTGGATGACTTTGGGCTAGTTACTCTCTCTCAGGTGGGATACAATTAAATAAATGAATAATAAATTCCTATCCTTATTTGGATGCTAACTCTCCTTTTGTTCCAGTGTTATCACTGGCTGAGTTCATACAACATATTAAATCATATTGTGAATGGATTTTATTTTAGTATGAGGTATAAACAATGACATAGTGATTTGTAAAGCATGCATTAGATAATAATGTAACCTAGAGACAAAACAAGTCAGTTTAGTGAAATATGCTGGCCTTGCTTTTTAACCACTGTTTGATCACAGTAGTTTAAATAAGTTAATTCATAATTAACTTATTTTATATAGCCTGCTAATCCAGAAAACACAATGTCTGGCTTCATTTTGTGTGTGTGTGTGTATGTGAATGCAGCCAAATATTATTTATTCAACAAACCATGGTTAAGTTTTAAAATACTATGCATGCGTATTGGAGAAAAAGTAATATTTTACATTGAGATATGGCCAATATTTTATTTAAATAACTTCTTTGTTCAAAGTTATTACACAAAATTAACAATGAATGTTCTTGAAAACTGCTAATTGGATCTGTGTGGAAAAAAACAATACTTTTAATTTAAAACTAGGAGTGAGACAAAATAGTTTCTAAGACATGTTTTCACAGAGTTCAGTCTGGGCTGAAAGCAAATACAGGTAATCCTCAATTTACCACTGGTCACTTACAGACCGTTCAAAGTTACAACTGACCCACCCCTATACTAAGATGCTTAGACCCAGTTTCAAAGTTACAGCTTCTGCAGTGCCTCACCCTTACAACTCAGTGTTCACCCTTACAACTGACCATAGAGTGCTGCAGTGTCCCCTATCTAAGGTGACCAGATTTTTTTTTTTAAGCGGGACACCATTGACGGGGGGTGGGTTTCTAGGGGAGCCGCCATTTGAGTTTTGCCCTCTGTGCATGCGCAGAATGCTGTGCGCATGCGCAGAGGGCAAAAGAACACAAATGTCGGCGTCCAGGTGGGGGGGGGAGGCGGGAGGCCTTTCCTCGCCTCCCGCCTCCCCTTCGGGAGCCGGCAATAGCTTGGGCTAGCTGGCTGGCAAGCGAGCGAGCGGGGCTGGCTTGGGAAGGGGAGCAGCCCGGAGATGGTGCTCCAACCCAGCGTCTCTTGGCTCTCCTGCTCCCCCTCCGCCAGCGCTGGGCTGCTGGAGTGACAGGGGGAGAAAGGAGATCAGGAGGCGGCGGCGGATCACAACAACCCCAGCGGCATCCGCCGCCGCCTCCTGATCTCCTTTCTCCCCCTGTCACTCCAGCAGCCCAGCGCTGGTGGAGGGGGAGCAGGAGAGCCAAGACGCATTGAGCTACTGCAAATCCCATCATTCTGGCCGTGCAGGGCCAAAAGTTGGGCGTGGGAGCTACCCTACTGGCTGGGTGCCGAGCATCGTGGTCGAGGGCTGGCGGGAGGGTCCCCGCGGGGGCTGCGTTGCTTTCCGGGGGGGGGAACTCTGCCGTTGCTGGCTGCTTCCAACAGCTCCTCTCCCCCCTTTCCGCCAGCGCGCGCGCCTCCCCCATTGAGAAAAAGGGAGCGAGAGCCAGGAAAGATACAAAAGTTTTCAACGCTCCCCCTGCCTGCGCCGATTGGAAGAGCGCGGCAGAGTCGCGTGACCCGGCAGCCAATGGGAGGCCGCGCAGAGGCTGCTTGTGTTGTTTCGGATGGCTGAGAGTTGCCAGTTGAGCGCGGCGGCGGCGGCATCTCCTTCTGGCTGCGGGCAGGGTGAGTGGCGGCAGAGAAGCTTCGGGGCCGGGAGGCGACGAGATCCGCGAACGAGCCAGCCGCCCCTCGCCGGGCATGAGGATAAGGTGACCAGACGTCCCACTGTTTCGGCATTCTTTCCAAAAAAGCGTGACTTTTTGGAAACGATGTGGGACGCGGGACACATGCTTGAAAAGTGTGTCTGTCCCGCCAAAAGCGGGACGTCTGGTCACCTTACCCCTATCCCCCACCCATCCCCTCAGGTTCCCACACCCATTCCCTCCCCCCACTTTGGCTGAACCCTACCTGACCACTCAAGGGAACCTAAAGCTGGGCAGCAGAAACTACCAGCGCACGGAGGGGTTGACACAACTTCTAGGCCTCAGCCTGCTTCCCATCCAGCCCTTCAAGGGAGCCTAAATCTAGCCAGAAGCTACCAGCACACAGAGGGCTTTTATAGCTTGTAGGCCTCAATCTACTTCCCACTCAGCTACCCAAGGGACTTGCAGGACTTGATACTCTTCAGCCAGTTCTAGGCCCCAGGAGCATCCAACTTATTATCTTTTGGGGTTTTTTTTAACTTTAAAAACCTATGGCAATTTTTAAAGTTATTGTCACTATAAAGAAATACATTATTATATGATAAAATTATTGGCATTTTATTTTATTTTAACCTACCAGAATATAGCTGCTTTGTAATTTGTAAATCTTCTGAGAGAAATTCTGAAAATATAAACCTGCTGAATTATATACAATATAATGTCTTTTAGCAGTTGTATTGCATCACAACAATGATTTTTAATCCCTGTGGATTCAAATTAATACATTTATTTTATTTGATTAGAAACTACAGTTGTTGTGACTGCCATTTTTCTCTATACATTTAAGCATTAACATAACTGTCCAAAGAATATTATATGAGATGCATTTCATTTCTACCTTAACTCGCTTTTTATGTATTTCTATTATATATGTTTACAAGAACATACACTTTATAACTGAGAATTATCATATACAAAATCAATTTAAAATAATGGCAATCTTACTGAAATATGCATAGAATTTTTTTCAAAAAGAAACTCTAACGGTTTCATATATGCATTGATGGTTTGTGGTAGAATTCTCACCAACCATGTGGGAGGCCCGGGTTTGATTTCCAGTTAATGCAATTCTATTTTTGTGGGGGAGGAGTGAAGGCAAGGATTGCAATTTAAAGGAGGTTTCTTCTTAAACATCTTCTAAGTTTACATTCCAGAAATCAGAAAAATTGTTTTGCCTAAATTAGAACAAAGTTTTTTGCAATTATATAAACAATGTATTTGAAATAAGTCTGTAACATGAAGAGAAAAACTTGAACGTATTGAAAGACTCTGAAGCTTTAAATTTCAAAGCACTCATTGGGTTGCAAAACAAAAACAAAACAATGGAGATGCCGGGGATTGAACCCGGGACCTCACACATGCGAAGCGCGCGCTCTACCACTGAGCTACATCCCCCAGCTGTGACTGAAGAGTGAAATTTATGCATTCCACACATTGCCGTGTTTTAGAATAGAAAGTACTAAGGATAGTAATTCTATCACTGGTGTTTTCCTGATACCGCTTTCTTTACAAAAAAGATTAACTTCTATACCAATTTTATTTAAAACCGATAAGACAATACCAAAAAAACAAACCAACTGATCAAAGAAAATTAAATTCTCTCCTTAAAATGTATTTATACATGCCTGATTTCCTGATTTATACATGCCTGATTCATTTGTTCAAATATGCCACATAGTACCCATTACCTATTTTCAATTTCTTCATCCATTTTCCAATTTTTAATAAACATTTATTGAGGCATACAATTCTGCTTGTTCTAGTTTTTTATCATTTAGATATACTTTCCAGTTGCTCACTCCATTCTTTTTTTGTATATGTGTGTAGGACTTCAAATCCGTTTTGACTCCTTGCAACTGCCTGGATTAGTCCCTACAGTTTTACTGGTGAGATTTTTCCCCCTCAAAGTAAATTTACCATTGTCTTCTTTTAGGGCTGAGAGATAGTGACTGGGCACAAGAATACCCTTCTGGCTTTGTGCCTCAGCAGAACTTATGGCTTCCCAGTTTTAGCCAAATTTTATTCTAAATTGTATACTACATTTAACAACCAATTTTCAATTATATAATTCAAGTCTATTCACTTTAGCCTATTTAAATTTACTGTAGTTTTACATTTAGAGAACAAAAATCTAGTCTGTACACTTTCATGCTAAACATAAACTACTGCAATTACCAGATTTTGTTAATCATCTCTTGTAGCCTTTCAGTGAGAATTCTGACACCTTTCCAAACATTATTAAAATATTAATTTTTATACTATCATTCTACCATGTAGGTAGCAATGAATGTAATATACATATTTATCTATATCCATTAAGATTTTTCTTTTTCTTTTTTTAAATCCTGTTTTATTTGCAGTTTTCTTTTCACACCATACATATTTTGTGGACAGTGTATTGACTGGATCAAATCTTTTTTAAACAACGCTAACAATAATAATACAAATAAGTATGTGTAATCCTAATCTTCCAACTTCAACAATACTATTCTCTCCTTATAATTCTTTATCATTTTTCCCATTAATTCATTTAAACATTGATAACATTTCTTTGCGCCATGTATTTGTTATCCCCTACTAAATTACTAATATTTAATATTTTAAGAATTACTCATTATTCCACCATAACTTCAATATTCCAAATGTGTAGGAATACTAATAAAGCCAAATACTAACAATATTTAATCAATCCCGGGAGTGTATCTCAAACTCCCCACAATTTCTAATCCTTAATATTTTAAATTCACAATATACTTTAACACACGATTAATGTTAATAATACAATTAAATTACCTAATCCTAAATTTCTATCTACTAAACTTATTTTTAGTTATAATAAGTTGTATTATCTATTAATATATATACTACTATTTTCCCCATTTGTATTTTTCCATTTTATTAATATATTTTCTCATTAGCCACCATCTCTTATTCTTTTTGAAATTCCATCTTATTGACTTTTTAGTCAGCCTTTTATCTCTCTTGGAATCTTGTAGCTCTTTTTGATATTTTTGTGCCTACTCAACATTCCCTTCTGGATACCCTTTGTCTCTTTCTGCTGTATTATTTGAACACCCATCAACAAGACTTCCTTTTTTAAAAAAAAGATTTTTCTTTTTTTCTCTAAAAAAAATTTTGAAGAGAATTTTCTCTTTTCTCTCTGTTCTATTGTAAGCTTTTAAGGAGTTATCTAATTGATTCCTACTTATTAATCCTTTCTCTTCTTATTTTTAGCTTCTTGCGTCTCATTTTGATTTTTCCCTTCCACTGCTTCTTCTAATTTCTCATCTATTTCTTGAATATCGTGTTCCTCTTTTTCCCCCAATTGTTGACTTCTACATTCATTTCTGTGTCTTTAAACAATCCCCTTGTCTCCTTATTGTTCTTTATAGTTTCATGCACACTTTTCAGCATCAAGAATATTTCTTCATATGCCTCATAAATCCATTTTATAACAATTTAATAAAAATTACTCAGGATATTTCTATAGTTCCAACATCTCAATATTTAAAAACTCCTGCTTAATAAAATTTCATCAATCCCATAATTATATCTCCAAACCCCCTAAATTTATGATCTTTAAAATTCTTTAGTAATTTACAACATTATAGTCTTCCAATTATACTGTATATCTTCCTAATTGTCCAAATTTTAAAATCTTATTTAACTTTCCTTCTTTTCTCTTTTCTTCTATCACCTTTCTTCTTTTGTCTTGTAGAATGTTCTGTTAGATAATATTAACAGTCCAAATCCAAATTAATCCACTAGATTCCTCCAATCTTTCAGATCCATAATCCAAAAGCCAATTTTAATAAAATTTAATTATTTGCAAGTTAGTTCCTTTTAGAAATCTTCAGAAGGGGGAAAGAAACTCATTAAATATTCTCAAATTATCCAAGTCGTCTTCTAACATAAAGTCAAAGTCAGGCCGTCTTCCAGTTGATATTACTTCTATTCTGTGTATTAGACTTTGTATGTATTGAGTTCACTTTCACGGAATATACTGCGGCTATGGTGCTGTAGTACTTCTCTTCTTCCAGTAGATGGCTTTCTTGTTCCAAAATCCAACATTAAACAGTCTTGTCAAAAAGAGCTGATTACACTGTTCTACAAATTTACAATTTTTGTTAGTTTCAGAAATGAAATGTGCCATTTCTTAATGAATTTCACATGCTGAATTCAAATATAATAATGAAATTTGTTAGTTGGCTCTAGTTTTCATGCAACTGACATTTTACATTTTCCAACTACAGGTAATAGGCAAATAATGTGCCAAAACTTAATACGTATATTTTTTTATTAAACCCGTATAAACCCGTATATTTTTATTAAAATTAAGTGAATTATATTCACAACAGTGAATACATGAAATAATCTATTGTATATGTTTATCAAGAAAAACTAAATTAGTAAACAAGTGTAAAATGTTCAAAAGTTTAAATTTCTCATTAATCTTGCCTTCAGTTTGTGTCCCTTTTGCTTCTCTTGACTTTTCTTTTGTATTGAAGGAAAGGATTGTCTCTTACAATTGTCCAACAGTAGTCTGCAATCATTGATGGGCTCCATTTATCTTGATATCTTTTTTCCATAGCTGCAATGTCTTGATGGAAGTGCTCCCCATGCTCGTCACTCACTGCTCCACAATTTGATGGAAAGAAATTCAGATGAGAGTGTAGAAAATGAATTTTTAAGGACATGTTACAACCAAGATTTTTGTAGGCCTAGATGAGTTTTTCAACCACTTCCTTGTAGTTTGCTGCTTTATTGTTTCCAAGACAATTTGATGTCACTGACATGAATGCTATCCACACAGTCTTTTCCTTGTCATGCAACAGAGAAAGAAATTCATCGTCGTTAATAAGTTCACGGATCTGTACAAACATCACTTGCCAGGAGATTCCACTGCTTTAGTCTTGAGCCTAAAACCTCTGCCTTGTTCTTTGGAAGATTCAGATCTCTTATTAGGTCATTTAATTCCATTTGTGTTATGAGGTGCGGTTCAGCGGATGTGGATGGCAGATAATCCGGGTCATGTAAGGCTGTTGGTTCATGACTGCAAGCTTCCTGAGGTTCTTCTTCACTGGATTCAACTACAAAAGATTCAGGCGCTTTTGGAATCGGTAGGTACTGGACATATTGCTGATGGAATGTTTGAATACTGCACAAACAACTTTTTTTTCTTAGCAAGACCTTTCTCAATTGGAGGCATCATACAAAAATAACAATTACTAACATGACCTGTTGGTTTTCTCCAAATCATTAGCACTGCGAAAGGCATAGAAGGCTTATTCCCATTCAACTATTGGGCAAGTCTCGATCCACATGAATTTTAGCATATGTGTGGCGCCCAGTTTTTGTCCTGGTCTCCTATTTTGCAACCAAAATACAAATTGTAGGCTTTTTTAATCACGGTTGTGATCCTTCGTTTTTGGGATGCAAAAGTAACTTCACCGCAAATATAGCAGAAATTATCTGTTTTATTTAAACAGGTTCGAGGCATAACTAAATTTACTAGCATAAAACAATGTTTAAAGACGCTGTCTAACTCGCCAAGCAACAGATACTGTGACTTTTATAGAATTTGGTGATGTAATATTAGCTAATATTGCATCATCCTGGTACGTGTGGCGGTTTTCTATTGGTCACCAATACTGACTATGGAATCTATGGTGTAAGTTGCATCATGCATTTTATAAACCTTACTTCATTAGTTGGTTGCTTATATCATGGAAACTAGAGCCAATATACATTTTTAAATGTTATTTTCATTTTTAACACCCCAAAATTATGTAAGAACAGCTGTTTTCATGCTCGCAACTTTTTACCTGTAGAACAGTGTTATCTGATAGATCCAGGGGGTTTAGAAATACAAATAAACAAGACAGTTTCTCCCGAAAAATCACCTTTCAAATTGTTTAAGGTTTTTTCAGGCTTTCTGTGTTTTAAAGCTTCCCTTGGGCTTCTTTCGCCTCTTGATTTTCAGTCCCCCCCCTCCATGTATTTAATCACAGCTTTCTTAGGCTTGGAAGTTATCTTTTAAAATTCTTGTACTTAAATCAGGTCTTTAGAGTAAAAATTAGTAATTATCTCACCCAGTTTCAAAGCTCCGTCCACAAACTGCTCCAGCACCAATCTTGTGGTCCCAGTTGTCCTAGCTTGTGACTGCCAAAAATGGCCATTGTCCCTGCTGTTGTTTGGGAGAGCTTGCTTTGGACCCAACAAGGAAATTTGTGTGTTCCTCGTGGTCAGCGAAGCGCATCTCCTTACTTCATTGCCCCTACAAGGCGGCTATGACCCCATAGGATCTCCTGACAACAGTTACCAGATGGATTTCGCAAGGCTCAATGAAGCCCGCTATTTTCCAGCCATTCTTGCCGCGACGGCAACTGGAAGTGCTGTCCATTAAGATTTTTTCTTCCTTTATTTAACTGGACCAAGAGTATAATAAATATTTAAATCCTATTTATCAATTTAAATGATGCAATATGTTTCTTTTTCACAAATACAACCTTACTTGCAACTAGATTTGCATCTATAGCATGATATTCTTACAAATATGCAAAAGGTAAAGCATCTTGCTACAAAAGGAATTTTTTAAAATGAAAAATAACATTGGATAAAGCATCACTGTAGAGAAACGCTCAGAGCAGGAAAGACAAGATGTTTTTAATAGAATTGCTTGAGCAAATATAAGATTAAACACATTTAAATAGCCCCTACTGAAGAGTATTCAGCACTATTTTGTCAACAATGTCATGGAAGTACTGTATGTAGGATGGGCTTTCTGTCACAACCATATCACATTCATCACCAAAATAGCTGTACTAAAAAAGAGTAACAGAGAAGGGTTTTTTTGAAACTACAATTGTTCTCTTTTTAGTTCATTTTTCTTTTAAAAACAAGTAATATATCAGAAAATTCATTTGTGAAATACTGATTGATAGTCTAATCTGTTCTCCTGATCTTCTCTCTCATCAAGTCTTTACCAGCTCTTTCTAGATAATTTCTCTTGTCAGGTGACTTGAGATCTGAATCTTAAAAAGGAAAAAGTGTACTGAAATATCTAAAAAAAACCATTGAAAGCTTTGACAAGAGCTGACAATCAATGAGCAGAGAAAAATGGGAGGGAGGAGGAAAAAGCACCAATGTAATTTTAATTTACCTGATTTTATTCACATAAATGCGATTTTATTTGCATTTGCTTCTCTGCACATAACTGGGAAGTAAGATTTGTTTGTGCAAATTGATGTATGTGGTAACAATTTTTCTCTCTTGGAGCCCGAAAATATAATTATACCTATTGTAGCTGTAGTTTGATCAGTCTTTACTTTCTTTGTGTTCGTTAGATGCCACCAGGAATTCAAGGAAGATTGCTGCTTTCAATAAACCTCTTAGCAGCAATTCAGTGGCAATAGCTTTGGATCAGTAATATAGAATTCCTTATCTTAGGAAGATTTTTGCTCTACCAGTTGGCATTTATTCTTTTGCATTTCGATTGGTTTTATTTTATATCCTATATTTATCTATGCTGAGTGATCATTTGTATGACAATTGAACAGTCCATTATAATAACAAATGTCCGGGTATCAATTGCTCCTTAACCCAAAGTAGGAGGCTCTCAGAATTTCGCAGAAAGAACAGAAAATTAACTAGGCTTCTATTATAAATACCAATTCCATTTATTTAATAGCTTTTTTTGTCCTCGCTGTAAGTGTATCAAGGCTTCTTGTTCTAGTATCAGTAAGGAGTAACCTGTTAATCTGTTGTTTCCTTTAGGACATAGTGTCAGCTCTTATCTTTTTCATAATATTTAAGTAAGGCTTTCATAATATTTAAGTAACACATTTAATCAGTGTTTCAGCAAGTGGCAGCCTCTGGTTGATTCTAGAAAGCCAAATAGCTTGAATCTATTTAGTACTTGGAGAGGTTCTATTTCAGATATAGACGAAGTCTGGATAGTGGGCATGGAAATACCTGGACAGCAGAAGTGAAAGAACTATTTTAAAAAATCACAAAAAGTAAAGACCTGCTAACAAAGGTAGAATGACTTTGGAAAAAGAAAGCAAGGATTAGTATCCAAGGTTGCTAATTGGCTCCTTGGATGCAACTCCAAATCACCTGGAGCACCATTGGCATTGACAATATCATTATTAGTCAATTGAAAAAGGCAGCTTTGTTTACTGGTTAAGGTACGAAGCTAGAAACCAGGACATTGAGAGTTCTAGTCCTGCTTTAGACTTGAAAACCAGCAGTGTGACTTTGAGCCAGCCAGTCTCTAAACCCAACCTACCTCACAGGGTTGCTAATGTGAGGAAAATAAGAGGAAGGTCTATTAGGTATGTTTGACACCTTGAGTTATTTATAAAAACAATAAAAGTGAAATATAAATAAATGAATAAAATTACTTGAACAGCTTTACAACTTGCAATTTGCTCAGGTGAGCTTGATAAAGACAATTTTAATCTGGCAAATTGATCAGGGGTTATTTCAGTGGACTAGTAGAGAGACAAGCCAGCTGTGTGACTTTGGGCCAGTCACTCTCTCTCAGCTCAACCCACCTCAAAGGGTTGTTGTGGGGAAAATAGGAGGAAGATATGTTAGCCATATTTGTGTGAGTTATTCAAAAAAAATAAGGTGTCATACAAATAAATAAGATATAGTGAACTCAGTTACTATAAAGGTGTTCAGAAGTGATATTTAATTCCCTGATGCTTGCTTGCAGTTATTTTTATAACTAAGAGGTTCAAAGCCAGGTTTTTAGTGCTTTTCTGAAGGCTGGCAGGGTGGGAATAATGCGGATCTCCGGGGGGAGTGTATTCCAGAGAGCCGGTGCTGCCACAGAGAAAGCCCTTGCTTGTGGGCCCGACATTGTTTGACCACCAGCAGACCAATTCTGTGGGCTCTAATCGATCTTAGGGAGATATGTTGAAGGCGGCGGTCTCGGAGGTAAACTGGTTCTAAGCCATGTAGGGCTATAAAGGTAATCACCAACACCTTGAATTGTGCTCGGAGACCTATGGGCAGCCAGTGCAGTTCGCGAAGGATGGGTGTCACATGGGTGCATCTAGGGACACCCATCACCACACACGCCGCCGCATTCTGCACTAGCTGTAGTCTCCGAACGTTCTTCAAGGGTAGCCCCATGTAGAGTGCATTGCAATAGTCAAGACGTGAGGTAACAAGGGCGTGACTGTGAGTAGTGCCTCCCGGCCCAAAAAAGGGCACAACTGGTGCACAAGACGAACATGAGCAAAGGTCCTGCTGGCCACAACTGTTAGATGTTGTTCCAATTTTAGCTGTGGATCCAGAAGGACCCCCAAGTTGCGAGCCCGTTCTGAGGGGATCAATTTTTCCTGCATCTTTGATGCAGTCATTTCGGTGAGTACAAAATTTAGCAACAAAACATTAAATGGAACCAGTTATGAATCATTCTAATATGTATTGCGTTATTCTGCCTTACTACCAGTTTATTTGTATGTGTAACTCAATGTGTTCAGGCATTTGTTTTCAATGGTGGTCCTCCACTTACAAAACCCACTTTTCCAAGGAGTCTGTTTAGTGCTTGCTCTATTCTCCTTGAACTAGGCAAAACTATTTTATTCTCCAAACATTTTACAGGTAGTCCTTGACTTATGGTAGAAACTTTATTAAGTCAATTGATCATATCAAATATATAAAACTGATAACAAAAATACATAGAAACACAAAGAAAATAGAATATATTCATAATGTTTATTTATGATTGGTCACTTAACAAGCATTGAAAGTTACAATGGACAGATCTTGGAATAGGTACAACCTGGTTCCAAAGTCTGAATGGTCACGCCTCCTCTGTAGTCATGGGATCAAACTTCAGGCATTTAAGGCTGTTTGCAGGATCTAGGGGTCATTTGACCACATTTTACAATAGTTTTGGCAAAAACTGGACATAGTTTTGGTTGTTGGTAAAACTGCACCAGGGGTGAAATTCAAAATTTTTTCCTACCGGTTCTGCAGCTTGGTGGGCGTGGCAGGGGAAGAATACTGCAAAATCCCCATTCCCTCCCCACTCCTGGGGGAAGGATATTGCAAAATCTCCATTCCCACCCCACTCTGGGGCAACCAGAGGTGGTATTTGCCGGTTCTCCATACTACTCAAAATTTCCGCTTCCGGTTTTCCAGAACCTGCTGAATTTTACCCCTGAACTGCACCCATGGTGAACTACTGATGCACCTAGCAACTGTGGGATTTCTTAATGACCATTACAACATTCAACCATTAAGGGCAGGTTCCATTATGATTGTATATTTAGGACTACTTGCATGTTTTTCTTAATTCTATGGTACCCCAAGCTTTTGATATTAGCCATCTAACAATATTTAAATAAGCAAAAGTGAATAAAGTCAGAAAAACTCAAGTAAATGCTACAAATGATGTGACAGATAAAGGCAATATTTTAAAGATCATTTGATAAATTAAAGATAAATAAAAGACATTTTCCTAATACCAGTATCTTTACAGGCTATTTCTATTAATACTCCCTTCATTTGGGAGGTTTTGTATTACAGACGAGGATACTAAATAACACATCTACCTCCCAGTTACAAGTGGAAATTGAAGAGTAGGAAAAATGCCAACGGACTGGTTTTTCAACCAGGATACATCCTATTTAATCTATTAAATTCTGATTCTCACAGAACAACTTTTGGGGAGTTGCTTATATTTCATTCAATTGAGATGATGTACTCAGCAATAGGTGAACCAGTCTATATTCTAATGTTTTTCATTCATTATAATGCTCTACTATTTTAAAAAAGTTTTTCACAAAAGTTTAAAGGAATGAACATCAATTTTGGGGAGCTAGTTTTACAAGATATTGTATTATACAGGAAAAAAAATCTGTTTTCATTCCTAAGTAACAAATAGTTATGGTAGTTATCCAAACCCAAATTCTCTGCATTTTCTCGAGATCTGTATCTGTATTAAAAGACAAACGTCTCCCTGAATATTAGTATTCTTTCCATCTAAAACTCTGCAATAAGCCTGTGAAATAATAAAAGCTAGTTGTTACACGATTCTATTCTGCTGTCTAATAACATTAACGCGTATGTTCTTCTTACCAAGGCTACCTCAAGGCCTTAATATTACTTCAATAAAGTATTTAACTAGAACCAACCCATTTGCTCAACTGACGTGGACCAGCCTAAGCGTCCACGGCTCACCCGCCCTATGACTATTTCTGTTCCTCACAGTCAGACCAATCCAACAGCGATAAGTGTCTTCCCCGTCAGCCTAACTGAACCCCACACCTCCACGCCCCCATTTTCTTTGTCCGCTTTTCTATTGCTCCACCCTAGGATTTGTTTGCCTTTCCAAACGAGTGGCAAGTCTTGATTGGTAGTTTCCAGGAGAGCCAATCCGCGAGAGGCACCTCAGTGGAGTTTTGTAGTTTTAAAAAAATCCGCACAAGCTGAGCATTCAGCGACACACTTCACTGGGCTTTCTTTTGTGTTTACCTTCTCTTGCAGAGAAAAGATTCGCCGTAGGGAATGCAAGCGCGGTGACGTTCCACTTTCAGAAATTGACACCCCCCCGGCTGAAAGTCACTTCTTAAAACACAACTTTCATTCCTTTCAACATACGTCGCTCTTGGATTGGTTGACTATTCAGGAGTCTCACTGTTTTCCTAGCCAATCAGGGCGCACGACTTCCTGTAAATTCGCCTTCTGGGAAGAAGAGGCTTTCTTTTCTTAAGGGAAGAGCGAGAGGAAGGCGTGTTGCCGATAAGAATTGGACGCGAAAGAGAACGTTGCTGCTGCAATGAACGTCAGAAGAGTGTGCCTACTAACGCTTATCCTAGCACTGGCGCAGCTTGCTTTACTAGCGAGATGCCAAGAGGAGGAAGACGAGGGAGGTAAGCGTTTATGTCGAGAAAAAAACAAAACAAAACACCTTTCTCTAGGCTGAGAATCACTTGGCTGAGTTATTCCCTCTTCCAGCTAATGAAATATTTCATCCTTTTATTGTCCCCATAGCCTTTTTAGAGTATGCACATGAAAGAAGCAGTAGCTTTTTATTTTAAACGCAGAACGCATATATTTTTTCATGTAAAAGATCTCAAATTCAAATTGACATCCACAAGCAGGAAAAGTAGTTATAAAGCATGCCAGATAGTCATTATTAAGTGATGACTGTCCTTCTGTATTTGTGTGTGAATGTAGAAAAGGAAAACAAGGACAGAACGCACATCTATATGCCTAACTGCCTCAGCTCTTGCATGCTATTGAAACAAAGTTCTCTGCTGTATACAATAAACAGATTTATGCTAGGATATGCAGGTTATTTGTTGTGGCATACAAATTAGATCTCTTGGGATGGTGTGTTTGTTTTCTTTAAATTATATTGATTTAGCCATATGTAATTAAATCTGCCTAACCCTGTAATTAGTTCACTTTACACAGACAAATTGCAATTGAAGATAGAATGTATACTGAGAATCTTTGGGAAATTTGTTCAGATGGCATCTGAAGGCATATTTGATAATGAAGCATTTCATCAATAATTTAGCCTTAATGTGTTGATCTACAGTTCCTGAAGAAGTCTCAATTATTAATACTAATTGTGGAAGTTATAGGTTAAAATATGTAAAATGACAAGATTCCCTACTTTAGAAAATGACCAACATTTTTGATGTGCAGTTTGTTGTATGGTGACCTTGCTTACATAATTTCCTCCACCAAAACACTGTTATAATTTGCACTTATTTTGTACTAAACTTCATGTAAAATTGCATAATCTGCCAAATGTTAGATAAAATTCATGCTTTCCAGATATTTCCATTTCTAAGGTAGCAACAATCAGGAAATACTGAACTTCTTCAGCATTAGGGATTCAGAAGCTGTGCAAAACTGCATGAAGAGCACCATTGAAATTTTGAAGAACTATGGTTGGAGAAAAGATAGTGTGATATTTGTTTGCAGAGTCTTTTATGATCCATTCTAAACATTTGGGTATTGCTGAAATAAGTTGGTAGCAGTGCATTTCATGTGCATTGTAATGCAGAACTTATAGATATGAGAAATCTATATTCCTTTAAATTAGATTCTGTTGCCAGTGAGGAAACTGATGATGATGAAGAAGACAATTCAGAAGTAGAAGAAGAAAATGGTGTTTTAATGTTGAATGATGCAAACTTTGACAGTTTTGTTGAAGGCAAAGATACTGTACTTCTGGAGTTTTATGCTCCCTGGTAAGCATGATGCTTTTGCTTCTTCATTTTCATCTTTGAAACTGATTCAGATTTATTAGTAGTCCTTCACTTAAGACCATGGTTGCAATTCGAACTTACATTTCTAAGTGATATAGTTAAGTGAGTTTCACCCAATTTACCCACCTTATTTTGCTATGATTAAGAAAATCACAGCAGTTATTAAGTGAATCACATCTGGTTTCCCCATTGACTTTGCTTGTTGGATGTCACCTGGGATGGTTGTAAATAATGATCACCATGACCCTGGAATGCTGCAACAATCAAAAATACATGCAGCTTATGAGGTATCCGCATTTTGATCACATAACCACAGGGATGCTGCAATAGTAAGTGTAAGGACCGGTCATAAATGACTGTTTTCAGCACTAGCATTAACTACATATGATAGTTAAATGAATACCATATTGCTGTTTAAATTACCTTGGCCTACATGTGGATGGGTGAGAGTCAGTAGGCCTCTGGGTACATTTCAGAGGATGAACTTTGGTGTTTAAAATCCTAAGTGACTTGATTCTGAAGTTTTTAAAGAACTGCCTTATTAAACCAGCACATCTAGTATATTCCTCTTCGAATTGTTATGAATTCCAGGTTATGAGAGATGAGATTAGTGGGGGTTCCTGTCCTATGAAAAAATATCTCCCAAAAGTCAGATTGACAACATGTTAGGTTTTGGGTTTATGTATTTATTGTCTGCATAGATGTATAAAAAGTATAAAAATTAGAAATAAATACATAAAACTGTCACATATATTTGGGTGAACGGTTTCATTTGTGTTGGGTCCACAACATTAAAGTCTACCAACGATCCTTATTTTTTTAATTACCATATTTTTTGGAGTATAAGATGTACCTTTTTGCCCCCCAAAAGAGGGTGGAAATGTCGGTGTGTCTTATACACCAAATACAGCCATTTTGCATTTTCCCGCCCTTGCATCCCATTTTTGCGAAAAATGGGCCTTCTCCCACCCCCTAGGAGTGCTCTGCAGGCTTCCCAAATCCTCTGCATAACCTGTTTTTGCAAAAAAAAAAAAAAAAAAAAACCGAGCGAAAAACGAGCCGTTTTTTGCAAAAACTGGAGTGTTTTTGCCTTCTAATTACCCCATCTAGCATGACGAGGAGGAATTCTGGGAGTTGAAGTCCACTAGTCTTAAAGCTGTCAAGTTTGAAGACCCCTGGGTTAGGGGTGCAAGGGTCTTCAAATTTGGCAAGTTTAAGACTTGTGGACTTCAACTCCCATTTCTGAGCTAGCATGACTGGAGGAGGAATTCTGGGAGTTGAAGTCCACTAGTCTTAAAGCTGTCGAGTTTGAAGTTTGTAAAAAGTATACATGGTTGTAAAAAGTGTACATGGTTGTAAAAAGTATTCTGCTACACTGGTATTTTATTAAATAATATATTACTACTCCATTTGGTTCAGAATACTTTTTTCCTTGTTTTCCTCCTCTAAGATCTAGGTGCTTCTTATACTCCGGTGCGTCTTATATTCCAAAAAATACGGTACTTACCTCTCTCACTAACTTCATTCTTTCCTTCTATGTGATCAGAGTGCTATCTATCTAAACATAGTATTAAGATAAAATTGCCTCTGTCCTTAATCTAAAATTTCTAAATTTTGTGTAGAAGCAACAAACTCCTATCTAGTTTACTCTCTCATTTTCTTTAGGTGTGGGCACTGTAAGCAATTTGCTCCAGAATATGAAAAAATAGCCAAAACATTAAAAGAAAATGATCCACCTATTCCTGTTGCCAAAATAGATGCTACATCAGCCTCTAGTTTGTCAAGTCGTTTTGATGTTAGTGGTTACCCGACCATCAAAATTCTGAAGAAAGGACAACCAGTAGATTATGATGGTTCAAGAACAGAAACTGGTAGGTAATAACTTATTTAGGCTCAAGGTACAATTTATTCCAAATGCACAAGATTTCTTTGATGATTAAAAAAACTTTAAAAAGACAGTGTGTTATTTTATTTGTTACAGGGGTAGATTTGCTAGAAGATGCACAAGGAATCTGAACATGTTTCTGTGCTTCTTAGAATTCTGTAAAATACATGCTTCTTTAATGTCCCAGAAGAAGATATACAAACTGTATTTTCACTAAGTAAATCTTTATTGTCTCTCTGATAAAACCTGGAAAGAGGATGCCTCAGGTGCTTTGCTTCATCATTATGTGTACAAAGGATTCCTATAGCACTGTGATGGTGAACCTATGGCACGTGTGCCAGAAATACTATGCAGAGCCATCTAAACGTGCATAGGAGCTCTGGAAACCGGAAAAGCAGCCGCCAGGTATGCATGCATGCGCCAGGAACATTATTTTCTGGTTTGGTCTTCCGGTTGCTGGCGCGCATGCATACGGGAAGACCAGCTAGCTGGTGCGCATGCAAGCTCCAGAAACAGGAAAATCACCTTCCCAGCGTGCACATGCGTGCCGGACAGCTACTTTTCCAGTTTCCAGGGCTCCTGTGCACGTGAAGACCAGCTGGCCAGCGCGCCGGAACATGGAAGAGCAACAGGCAACGGCTCGCATGCCTAAAGACACGGAGAGGGCATCCCAGTGGTTGCTTCCTAGGAGAGCAGAGCTGTTGGCCAGGACGGATGGGCTGGGGCTTCTTTCCCCACCCGAGCGGGCTTCTTGTGTGGCTCCAGTCCGTGGCACCGACATGCATCCACGGTCCGAAGTGCCTGGTCGGCTCGAGCACCCCGGAAGAGCAGCAGCGGCAGCCGCAGGGTGAGGGGCAGGAGCGACCAGCCAGCTCCCATAGCCACTCCCCGATCGACGAACCAGGCCCTTGGCGGCATCTCCATACATGAGCTTCACTCTTCTCCAGCCCTCCTGGGGCAGCTCACCTCCCCAATGGCGGCTCCTCCAGCATCCCGGCCAGAAGCGGCAGCATGAGAACCGCCACCGCCCACTGCTCCTGCCACTGCTTCCAGCTGGATGCTAGAGGAGGAGGAGCCACCGTCGGGTAGGCGAGCTGCCCCAGGAGGGCCGGAGGAGAGCGCAGCTCCTCATGCCAAGGGGCCAGCTTGCCATCGGGGGAGTGGCTGCAGGGGCCGGCTGGTCGCTCCTGCCCCTTGCCCTGCTGCTGCTGCTCTTCTGGGGCGGTGGGGCTGTGCAGGAGCTGAGTCCGTGCGGGAGGAACCTCTGTCCAGGACCGGGGTAAGAGGTGCACTGGCTGGGAAGCAGTCATGCTCCCTTGCCAGAAGTGGCAGGGGAGCTGCTTGTTCTTAGTGGCGGGCTAGGGGGGTGTTTCATTGACACTCTTCCGGTTTCCAGCACGCACATGCTGGTCTTCACGCGCGCTTGTACCCCATAAACCAGAAGAACAGGTGGCATGCGCATGCTGGAAACAAGAAGTTCATCTTTCCGGGGCATTCATGCGTGCTGGGCAGCTGCTCTTCTGGTTTCTGGCACGCGGGTGCACACGCACGCACTGCGCACTCGCCAACACTGCTATAGCATAATCTATATTTGCTGAAAACTTTCCATTATAGTACCAGCCAAATAGTCACTTATTGAATAATTTACAAGCAATTTTGGGAAGAATACTTTATTTTTTCCATACAATTATATTGTAATTTTGAAAATCTAGAATGAGATGTTGGTTCAGGATAAGAATTTATTTGCATGTTTTCTTTCCTATAGTGTGTTTTGTATTTGAGCAGGACCTATGAGTCAGTTTTCCAACCATCTCAAAACGTTGACTGCAAATATGATAATAGCAATAATAAATGATATTATTGATATCCAAATGATATTTATTATGGTTTGATTTATGCTTGGTGAATGCCAGTTCTCTCACATATTGCCTGATTCAAAAACTGATTACCAAACAGTTTCATAAATAGATACAAGTTTGATTCTCATTGTCAGTTTCACCTTTGTTGAAGTGTTTTTTCAGCTAGAAATCTGACCTAATTAAAATGCCCCAGACTTTTCTATTCTGGAACAAGATGCATTTCCAAATTATCTGTAGTATACAGTTGTCTTTTTGTGATGATTACATTTGGTAAAATGATACAAATTTTGCTAATTAAAAATAAAAATGAGTCTCTTCATATTGTGTTTTTAGAAATTGTGGCTAAAGTAAAAGAAGTTTCACAACCTGAGTGGGTCCCTCCTCCTGAAGCTACATTGGTTTTAACAGAAGAGAACTTTGATGAAACAGTGAATGAAGCAGACATAATTCTAGTTGAATTCTATGCTCCATGGTAAGAAAAAGCAGAATATTTTATCATACATGTCATAACTGTTTCCCTCCTTTGGCTGAACATCAAAAGACAGCACAAGTTTGCTCTTCATAGATACTGTTTTCATGGTCACTTACTTCACGGTAAGTGATTCATTTAAATTTAAAAATCCTGCAGTTTTTTTAAAAAACAGCTGACTTATACAGCGAAAAATTTAAAACAGCTAATATTTCAAAGCTATACTGTTAGGCCTGCCCCAGTCAGCCCCTTCAGGAAATCAAGACTCTCGAATCCATTTAATTGAATCAAAAGAATTTTTACTGCGAGAAACTGGTTGCAGTAAAGTCAAATGGAGTCTGAAGTTCCTGCGCAAAACAAAAGCAATTCTTTGTCTGTCCCGACTGTGTTTTCTGGTGTCATAATCCTCAAAGACATGGTGAGAAGTTGCTATAGAAAGGGCCTGCAGTTCAGGTGACTACTGACAGTCTAGTGGAGCTGTCCATGCATGCCTGACAGGATTTGGAAGAGGTCATTGGTTCCTGGCTCTCTGTAAACCTGAGCTGTTTCCTCCTGGGTTCTGCCACCTCCTTGGCTATCATTGTGGAGGAAGGGGGATACTCCTGGGGTCAATGACTCGGCCTTCCTGGAGATTCTTGATCAGCTGGGATAGCCAATGCTTGGTAGTGGTGTTATCCTTCAGACCTTGGGCAGCTGAAAGACCTTGGGTGTCTTTCAGCTGATCAGGAAGGCACTGCACTGCCTGAGAGCTTCCCGTGCCCTTGGATTATCGGAAAGGCAAAGGTAACAACGGACCACATGTTTCAGCAGTCTGGCAGAAGGCTCCTTGGAAAGTTGCAAGACCATTTTACCCAGTATCATAGCAACATGAGAAAATCGCTCATAAGTCTGACAGATGTGTGCCAATCCCGTATCATCTAATAGGATCTTCTGTAGAATAAAAGTAGCAACCATTTTGGAAAGCTTACTGCCAGACTCCATGATGCACAAACATACAGAGATAATTTCAGTTGTTAGTAGGAAATTGATAACTTCTTGTTCATCTGTTTTCACAAGAGACCCAATTACTCCAAGAGTTGTGAGTCGCAGATATTCAAAGGGACGAGTCTTGCTGACAGTGTGCAAGAAGGGATACAAGAAGAGAGGGATATGTGCAGCAAGCAAAGCTGACCTGGTTTCTGATGTGATGCAACACATTGCAGAAGTGCCAGAGCATTGCATACTCTGTTGGATTGATGAGCTCTCAGAGTTGGTGGATTTATAGATGGGTAGATATTTACAATTTCCTGTAACAGAACTGCAATTGTGCCAAATGAGTGCCATAACATTGGGGCAAGATCAGGGACAGACACTCGTTTTTTACTCCGCTCCAATAGTGCATTCTGATGAGTTTCAGGACTGAATAGTTCATTAATCCACTGGTAAATCTTCTCTCGATCAACCTGTGCAAGTGCTGTTGGTACCGGCTCAGACGTGGCCAAACTGTGCATGGTTGGGACTTCTTTAAGCTCAGGAGGCCACTTCAATTCAGTTGCCAACCAGTCCACCAGCAGCCAATATGATGCTGAGAAGATCTTTTAAGAATGCTGAGGTGCTAGGCACATAGCAGTTCACACTCAAGGTGCGACACCCTTGGAACCTGGTGAAAAACAGCTGGGAAGGAGTCCGTCCAATCGCAGAAGACAGTCACCCTCCCTAATTCTCAAGTGTACAGCAGAAGCGGAAAAATCCCAAGCATGCCAACCCTCCTTTACCCCAGCATTATGGCAGGACACCAGTTCTACTATGAAATACATGGAAATTTCTCTCCATGGTGCTTTCAACTCAGCCACTCATTGCAGGAGCCCTGGGGCTTTCCCTTGCCACTGCTTAGCAAAGGCACAAATTGGACAACTTGCCACATATCTTTCAAAGTCTCTTTTTAAGGATGGACACCAAATTGTCTCTTAATTAGATGCAGAGTCTTTACAAAGCCAGTTTTTGAATCATGGCTTTTATCCAGGATTAGTAATCTTTGACTTTCTTCCCCCTCCCAAGCTAGTCTGTCCTATATGGAGCATTCATTTTTTTGTGGGAGTGACTTTGAAACCACTTGTTTTCCGGCTTTAAGAGTTGCTATTACATTGTTGTCTATCTGAGGCTTTTCTCTTGCTCGTGCTCTGGTCGACACTGGCACAATGGGATTAATGGCTTAACCACGTCTGACTTAGTGCAAATTATATAGAGGTATTTTTTTTTAAATTCAAAAAGTTTTATTAGTACAGAGTACATAAATTTTTCTTTTTTTTTTCTCCCTCCCCTTCCCCCCCAACCCCAACCCACCCCTTTCCCTCCCCCCCTGGACTTCCCAGAAAACGTACAGGGCATAATATTCAAAAAACAATAAATTTAAATTAAGTTAAAAGAAATTGTTAATTTCCACATTTTTTTTAAATCTTTAACTCCACATTATTCAAAACCATTTAAAGCGTAATAAAAATAATAATTAAAAAGATGATAATAATAATAATAATAATAATAATAATAATAATAATAATAATAATAATAATAATAATAATAATAATAATAATAATAATAATAATAATAATAAATAATAAATAATAATAATAATAATAATTAATAAAAAGATTTTTTTAGAAATTGAAAAATAAGAAAATAGGAACATTATATTAGTCAAACATCATACCACAAAGTTTACATCACTAACCTCTATCTTTTATATAATCCATATATAGACTAACAAAAATAAAAATGAAAAGAGATAAAAGTAAAAGAAAAACACAAATAAAATAAAAAAAGAAGAAGAAATCTTTCCTCCCTCTTTTAATCATTTACAACACAAAATATTTCCTGAAAACTAACACTTGTATTTATACTTATTCAAAATACCTAAATATTTAAAATATTCTTCAAATTATTAATTCCAATATTTTAAAACTAACCCCTTATACTTCAAAGAACTTAAATTTGATCATAAAATCAAACACAATATTAATAACATAGTATTACAATATATCAAATTATTAGCTTCAAAAAACTTCTAAATCTTTAAAGAATATTAAGAATATATAAATCAAGAAAGTATAATCTTTTCTGGCTTTAAGCATTTTAGAAGGGATTTCTTTCCATATCATTATTTCTTGGCCATTTACCTAAAGATTATTCTTGAAAGTCGCCTGTGTAATTTTATTCCGTAAAGCTCTTGTGGTAAAATATATTACAATATCCCTTGGCAGATGTTTTTGTTTTGCATACCAAGAATTGACTCTGTATATCTTATCCATTTGCATAGCAAGTTCCTCTTTAGACATTCCAGACACCTGCTCCAGGGCCTCCACCATCCTTCCTTTCAAATTTTCATATTTTCCCTCTTTCAGGCCCCTCACTCTTATAGCAAATTCCATACTTCGGAATTGAGACATTAACACCTCTCTTTCAAAATTTGCAATGTCATTTTGAATCTTGTCCATGTATTCCCCCGAAGTTATCAAAGCTTGTTTATTTTTTTCCAAATCATTCTCCAAAACCTCCATGTATTCCCCCGAAGTTATCAAAGCTTGTTTATTTTTTTCCAAATCATTCTCCAAAACCTCCATATTTATTGCTAGTCCTTTACAAACTGTCAACACATCCACTCTCAATTGTAAATCCATCTTCTTTAAAGCAGCCTGCATTTTTTCATCTATTTCTTTGATTTTTAAATTAAATTCCATAATGAGTTCATTTTTCATACTTTTTAAAGTGTTAAATAAATTTTCAGGTGTTACAGACTGTGAGGGTATTAGATCAGAAGTAAATTGCGTTTTTGAAACATGACCAGAAGAGTACTCAGTTCTTTTATTCAAAACAATCTTTCCAGGTTTAGAAGCCATTTCAGTATTTCCAGAGGAGTACAAAGAAAGTCAAAGATCATAAGGGCTGCAAAAGGAAACTTTCTCTTAAACTTTCACTTTTAGGAAACGCCCTTTCCAGTTTCAATCGCCATTTTGAAACCGTTTGCTATCTTGTAACTTTCAAAGTAGAAATCAGAGTAGAGTTAAGAATAGTTACATGCCCAGCTTGCCTCCTGGCTTTTTCTGCTGCTTCTCTTGGAAAACGTTAGATTCTGTCATCTGAAGCAGAATTGGTCGCGTTCGTCTTGCTCCGCTTAAAGCGGAGGAGTCCCAGGTCCGGAGCTTTAGGCAGGTTCCAGGGAGCCCTCACCCTTCGCGCCCCAGGATTTCCACCTGGGGCACTAGGGGGGGGCTCTACCTGCGCCCGCCAGCTCTTCACCCTCCCCTTTGCCCGGGGAGGGGGTTTCCAGCCGCCAGTCAGCTGTTTTTCGGCTTTCTGGCGGCTTTGACGGAGCCGGGGACCGGCGCCCCGAAGAAGGAGCGTCTTTCGGCGAGCGCGGAGCCAACCGGAAGCCTTATATAGAGGTATTCATAACAGAGCATCAGTCAGGAAATTCTTTCTCTCCCCCCCCCCCACTGGGAGGTAGCATAAGGTCCAATCAATTAAAGTACTGCACCCATCGGACTTGCCTGGGTGATAATCTTCGGGGTGGGTGTCAACGCTTCCAGGTTTTTATGGTCAATCCACACCTCAAAAGCCACCTTGTTCCTTTCTAGGAAATGCCTCCAGGTCGAGTGCACCCAGCGTAAGCCTCTTTCTCCAAAACTGCCCATCTCTGTTCAGTCTCTGATAATATAAGTGCAAGGCTGTAGGTTCCCTTGTTTGTTTGCTGCAAAAGTATAGCACCTACTGCCACATTGCTAGTGTCTGCCTAAATGATAAATGGGGGGTTGAACCTGGGTATTTTAGGACAGGTTTGGCTGCGGATAGGCGTTTGAATTTTTCAAATGCTGCCTGACATTCTATACAAGTAGTCCTCAGCTTATGACCACAATTGAGCCCAAAATGATGATGTTAAGTGAGAAATTTGTTGTGAGTTTTGCCCAATTTTACAACTTTTCTTGCCATAATTTTTAAGTAAATCACTGCAGTTGTTAAACAATTGTTCAGTGAATCTGGTTTCCCTATTGACTTTGCTTGTCAGAAGTCACAAAAAGGGATCACATGATCCTGGGACACTGCAACCGTCATAAATGTGAGTCGGTTGTCAAACATCCAAATGTAAATCATGTGACCATGGGGATGCTGCAACAGTCATAAGTGAGAAAAATGGTCATAACTCACTTTTTTCAGTGCCATTGTAACTTTGAACGGTCACTAAGTGAACTGTTGTAAGTCAAGTCCATCTGTAGTCCATTTTAAAGGTTGGCTGGTTTTCGGTTTGGATTCTATTTTGCTCTGATGAAACTTGCACTTGGAAAGTTTGGCGTACAGTTTAGCTTTTAGCTTTTTTAGAACTGCTCTCACCAACTTCACATGCTCAGCTTTTGTCTCTGAAAATCCATATGTCGTCTAAATAACACACACACACCCCTTGTATAGATCAGTGTTGGCGAACCTTTTCCACGCACCCATGTGCCGGAAACCAGAGGAGCAGCTGCCCGGCGCGCATGAACGCCCCGGGAAGATGAACTTCTGGTTTCCGACACACGCATGCCACCTGGTCTTCCGGTTTATGATGTGCAAGTGCGTGTCAAGACCAGTTGGCTGGTGTGCATGTCCGTGCTGGAAACCGGAAGAGTGTCAATGAAGCATCCCCCCACAACCCGCCACCGAGAACAAACAGCTCCCCCACCACTTCTGACAAGGGAGTGTGACCGCTTCCTGGCCAGTGCGCCTCTTACCTCGGTACCAGACAGAAGTTCCTCCTGCACGGACTCAGCTCCTGCACAACCCTGCTGCCCCAGAAGAGCAGCAGCGGCAGGGCGAGGGGCAGGAGTGACCGTCTGGCCCCCGCAGCCGCTCCCCCATCGGCAAGCCGGCTCCATGCATGAGGAGCTGCGCTCTCCTCCGGCCCTCCTGGGGCAGCTCGCCTCCCCGACTGCGGCTCCTCCTCCAGCATCCCGGCCGGAAGCGGCAGCATGAGAACCGCCACCGCCTCCTTGCCCCCGGTGGTGGCAGGAGCAGTGGGTTCTTGCGCCGCTGCTTCCAGCCGGGATGCTGGAGGAGGAGGGGGAGGCGAGCTGCCCCAGGAGGGCTGGAGGAGAGAGCAGCTCCTCATGCATTGAGACACAGCTGAGGGCCCGGCTCGCCGGTGGGGGAGCGGCTGTGGGAGCTGGCTGGTCGCTCCTGCCGTTCGCCCTGTGGCTGCTGCTGCTGCTCTTCTGGGGCGTCTGAGCCAGCCAGACGCTCCAGACTGCAAACGCGCAAGAAGACCGCTCTGGCGGGGACGGAGGGAAGCCCCAGTCCGCCCGTCATGGCCGACAGCTCTGCTCTCCTAGGAAGTAACCGCCAGGATCCCCTCTCTGTGTCTTTGGGCATGCGAGCCATTGCTCTTCCAGGTTCTGGCGCGCCAGCCAACTGATCTTCACGTGCCTGGCAGCCCCAGAAACTGGAAGAGCAGCCGCGTGGTGCGCATGTGTGCGTCGGGAAGAATTATTCCAGTATTTGGTGCACACATTCACACTGGCCAGCTGGTCTTTGTGTGTGCATGCGCGTGCCAGAGACCGGAAGACCAGGTGGATGGCGCACTCGTGCGCACCGGGCAACTGCTCTTCCGATTTCCAGCACTTCCGTGTACATGAAGACCACCTGGCCGGTGCAAAGGGACCTGGAAGAGCAACCGGTGACCGCTCACGTGCCCGGAGAGATTGCTCTGCGTGCCATTTCTGGCACACGTGCCATAGGTTCGCCATCATGGCTATAGATCTTGTGCAGCATGTTATTAATCAGTTGCATGGAGCACGTTAGAGGCCAAAAGGGAGGACCTTAAATTGGAAGTACCCTAATGGACAGTTGAAAGTGGTCTTCCACTCATTTCCTTCTTTGATCCTCACCTGATAGTATGTGTCCCGTAGTCCAATTTAGTAAAAATCTTGCCCTTAGCCAGGTGGGCCAGCATATCTTTCATTAGGGGTAAGGGGTAAACATTTTCTGCACACACCCCATTTAACGCACTATAATCTATGCACAAGTGAAGCAATACATTTTTCTTCTCTCTAAATAGGACAGAGCTGGCCACCAAAGGCCACGTCAGCTAGATAAATCCCTAGTGAGGTTCTTATCAATGAATGCACGCAATTCTTCTAGTTCTCTCAGGGTCATTGAGTAGAGTTTTGGCCCCTTGCAAAATCTGTATAGCACAGTCCATTGGTCAATTTCACTGAACGTTTTCCTTAGATCCGAGTACTCTCTGGGAATAAAGCCAAAGTCCTGCGGCACCTTGATGGAACAGTTGCCTGAATTTTCTCTGGGTCATGCACTGGGCAGGTCCATCAGTTTTTTAACAGGCCCCTTCTCCAATTTACATATGGGTTCCACTTCTTGAGCCAAGCCAAGCCCAGCACCAAAGCTCGTTCCATCCTGGGAGCCACTACAAAGCTTAGAGTCTTGACATGGGCCCCCATCCGCATTTTACTAGCTCAGTAATTAATATTGCTGGGATGCTCCCTGCCACAGATCCATCCATCTCTCAAAATGCCACTGGAAGTGGGGACCAGTAGTGGGTTCTAAAACCCATTGCTATTGGTTTGCTCACAAATATGCAGAAGCGTCCCGGGTGGGTGGGCGGAGCCTCCTGCTACCGGCGCTACCGGTTCACAGAACCGGGAGCAACCCACCGCTGCCTGGGACCTTCAGTTGTTTCAATCGGATCCCCAATTTTCCCACTAGAGCCAGGCTCACCAGGCACCTGGGGCAGCCTGAGTCCAAGGGGACTGGTAAACTAGCTAATTGGAGTTAATTGTACTTACATTGGTGTGATGTATATAATTGTATGAAAGTTCTAATGTAGTTTTGGGTTCTGGGTTTAAAATTAAGGGGTTTTTTTCTCCCTTTATATATAATATTTGAGTAATTTTTAAAGTTTGTAAAATATCAAAACTAGAAAAAGTGTTTTCTCTATTTAGGGTTAAAAAATGAAATAATATAGGGAATTCTCTTAATATAAAAGAGCAATGAGTAAATGGAAGCTTATATTATTCCCCACAGCAAGAAGAGGCAGAGATGGTCAAATTGATTCTTTTATCCAAAGAAGATAATATATTTAACTTTGTTTCTATTTGGAAATTACTTCTGGATTTTATGCTTGCAATTAAAAAATATGAAAATTTAATTTATTTTTGCTAATTAGATAGGTTTATTGTTATAGAAATGGCTAGTATATACTGTTGTGTAAAAGTAAAAAGTTGAGGTTGTAATGTTATCTTCTACTGTGCTTAAAGAGTTGGAAGTTGGTGACTTTTTCTTTCCTTTTCCTTCTTTACACCATTTTTTCTCTTTTCCCTCCTCCTCCTGTTTTCTATTACTTTTTTGAATTTCTTTTTGTATTTTATATTTTGATAAACTAATAAAAATGTGAAATAGAAGAAATCTGCGTATTCAAGACATTTACTGTATTTTTTGGACTAAAGATGCACTTTCCCCCCCAAACAAAATCGGTGGAAATGTCTGTGCGTCTTATAGACCGAATACGGCCCTGTTTTTGGCCTCCCAAAACCCCGCCTGCGCAGCCTGTTCTTGGCAAAAACGGGATGGGTAAAGGGTTTGGGAGGCCTGCAAAGTGATCCTGGGCACTGGGGAGGGCAAAAACGGGACACGTGGAGGGTTTGGGAAGGCAAAAACAGGCCTGTTTTTTGCAAAAATGGACCAATTTTTCGTGAAAACTCGCCCGTTTTTGGCCAAAATGGGATGCACAGAGGGTTTGGGAGGCCTGCAGAGTGCTCCTGGGCGCTGGGGAGGGCAAAAATCGGATGCGTGGAGGCCAAAATCTTTTTTTTTTCTTGTTTTCCTCTTTGAAATCGAGGTGCGTCTTATATTCTGATACGTCTTATAGTCCGAAAAATACAATAACTTATTGGGGGGGGGGGACTATGTAGCGTTCACCCCTCAATTCAAGGGTATAGCTTGTATAAATGTATGGTCACACATATTTCATCAGATGCCATGTATAATATAAATATGCACAATTTCAGTCCACAAGTTGTGGCTTCTTCAGGGTAGATGTGAAATAACATGGCAACAACAGGCAACATACCACTTCCATAAATATTGTGTATATTTACATCCCCAACCAATTGCAAACTGCTATATAAATAATAGTTTGCAACACTATTATATCAAAATATACATTTAAATAATTTTACCTAAAAGGATAACACTAACATTTTTCCTTTTAATAATGGAGAAAACCTTGTTTTATCTTTCACTTGAAATGCTTTTTTTTTTCTTGTCATTGTGCTTAAAAAATTCACAGAAAACTTTTGGGAACTTTTTAAACAGAATCTCTCTCTCTTTAATCTCCTTCTCCCTTTCTTCTGATACAGGTGTGGGCATTGTAAAAGATTAGCTCCAGAATATGAAAAAGCAGCTAAGGAGCTTAGCAAGCGTATTCCTCCAATCCCTCTAGCAAAAGTTGATGCTATTGCTGAAACAGAACTTGCAAAGAGATTTGATGTGTCTGGATACCCTTCTCTTAAGATCTTCCGCAAGGGCAAATCTTTTGACTACAATGGGCCAAGAGAAAAGTATGGTATGGTGAACTTTGTTTTTTCAGTCATAAGATGATACTAAATGGATGCTTTTCTAGAAAATAATAAGAGACTATTTTTGTTTTCAGGGATTGTTGATTACATGATAGAACAGAGTGGCCCTCCATCCAAACAAATACAGGCCATTAAACAAGTACAAGAATTTCTGAAAGATGGAGATGATGTTATTATTATTGGTGTTTTTAAGGAAAGCCAAGATCCAGCCTATCATCTCTATCAAGATGCAGGTACAATTTTCTTTTATTATGGTTGCAAATATTGTTCAATATTAGCACATAGAAATCACCTTTGTAAATGTTTCTGTGAATGCAGAGTAATAGAAAAATATTCTTCAAACTGTAAATACGAAAATTAAATAATACCATGCAGTCTTCATCTTTTATAATTGCAGTGCCATGTTAATTCTCAAAGGACTGTTACTTCAGTTAATAATCTGTTGCTGCTTTACTAAAATGGGGCAACATAATTTTCCTGTCTTTTTCAAAGAAAAACATAATACTGTACACATATTGGAAAAAATGGAGATAAAGGAGAAGGCAAGAAAGACACAGAACTAGGTGTGGATGTAAACAAATGCAGAGAATGGGAAATATGAGGATTTATTCCAGGGGTGGGTTCTAACTTACCTTGCTGCCGGTTCGCTTCCTCCGCTGCGTGGGCGCGCATGCACAGTGCTGAAAACCAAGCTTCTGCGCATGCGCAGAAGCAAAAACCAGCTTCTCCACATGTGCAGAAGCCAAAAACAAGATGGCGGCTCCTACTGCGCCGACATTAGAGCCGGTTCGGGGGCATGGCCAACCGGTGATCACTCTCGGTTCAGCGAGCGGAGGGGAATTCCCGCTACCAGTTCTATAGAACCGGTCCGAACCGGGAGCAACCCACCTCTGATTTATTCAGTGGTGGGATTCAAATAATTTAGCAACCGGTTCTCTGCCCTAACGACGGGCTGGGTAAGCATGGCTGGATGGTCATGTGACTGGTTGGATGTGGCCAACTCAACGTCACTCATGTCGGGCGCCTTGGCTCGCCCGGCCACGCTCTGCCATGCCTCATCTCTCCCCTCCCAGCCACTCCTTGTCATGCCTGGCCTCACCTCGACTTACGACCACAATTGAGCCCAAAATTTATGTTGCTAAGTGAATATTAAGTGAATTTTGCCCCATTTCACAACTTTTCTTGCCTCATTTGTGAAATGAATCATTGCAGTTAAATTAGTAACATGGCTTTAAGTGAATCTGGCCTCCCTGTTGACTTTGCTTGTCAGAAGGTTGCAAAAGGGGATCACATGACCCTGGGAGACTACAACCGTCATAAATGTGAGACAGTTGTCAACCATCTGAATTTTGATCATGTGACCGTGGGGATGCTGCAATGGTCGTAAGTATGAAAAATGGTCATACGTCACTTTTTCAGTGCCATTGTAACTATGAATGGTCACTAAATGAGCTGTTGTAAATCAAGGATTACCTGTACAAAAATACAAAAAGCTTCTTTGCTTGCAAAAAGCTGCCCTAAATACCAATCATTAGATTAGAAATGGGGGAATACACATTGAAGATCAATACAGTCACAGCCATCGTGGAAACCTGAACCATTCTGTCCGAATACCTTCCTTTTCATCAGCAATACTTGCAACCTGTAGTTATGAATCAGGCAGGGTGCCAGAGCACCTTGAGGAATTAAAATAGTTAAAATTCAACAATAACTATCAGCAGCCAACTCTTGCTCATAAAGTAAAACCCTTTAGCAGAGAGGTCATTTAAGCTCTCCAGAAAGTGGGTGGGCATACTTGGGCTACAAAATGGTGAACTGATGAGATAAATTAACAAAGTATATAGGGGACCCAGGTTCAAGTCTCTGCCCTCCCAAGTTTGCCAGGATCACAATAAAATTAGTACATGCCACAGACATCTAAATAAACTTCAAGCCTGGTGCCATGTTACTAAGCTTTATTATCACGAGAGAAAACGAATTGGAGGGAGGATCCACACCCCTATCTTTTTTTTTTAAATCTTACTATCAGTGAGCAATCATGTGCCTTGACCACTCCGAAGCAATGCAAGAGACTCCTGTCCCAAAAGTGTTTTTTCAAGAGGCAACTGGACTTTCTGGAAACCAAGAAAGTCCAGTTGTCTCTTGAAAAAAGCACCTTTGGGACAACCATGACCTGGATGACTGAAGAATTCCCATAGACAAGAAACTTCTGTACTCAGTGAATAGACAAAGCACCCTTTCCCACCCAGGAGAAGCAATCGCTAGATCCACTTGCACCACTTAAAGATACCAGCTGGTCTCACTCACCTCACAAGATACCTTAAGGAAATCATCCAGATTTAAGGAAAGATCACGTTGGAGGGAAAAGGGAAAGATTCAGTTTGAAAAATATTTTTTTTTCTAGGCAGCATTGCTTAACTCGATCAGGCTTGCAGTTGCAGTCCAAAAAGATTACCTCATCGCTTTCCCATCAGACCTCCCAAAGCCCTTTTTTTTGGTAACAAACAAACAAGCCCAAAACTAGCCAGATCGCTCCATGTAGAGAAGATTATGGATCCAGGGAAGAAAGGCCCACGGTCACCCCCTCCCATCCTTAATTGGGGAAGAAGGAGGCAAGGAGTGGCTGGGAGGGGATTCAGCTGGGTTGGAAGTACACCCCAAAAGGACAGTTCCAGAAACCACTAAAGCAGTGTAAAAAGCTTAAAACAACCCTTCCCGTTTAATAAAGTCAAGCCCCGAATAAAAATACCAGCAAAGGAAAACTCCAGAGAAGCCACTCAGGCTATAGAAAGTCTGGGCATACTGCCAAGAACCATTAACAGCTGTTACAATGTAACAAGGCTTAACCACAGAAGCAGTTTAGGAAAACATTAAGCAGGGCAATAAAGATAAGCAGGATTAGGCTAGAAACAACACACAGAGGCACACCGGAATGTCTCCTTCCTGACAGGATTTAACCCCATAAGGCAGCGGTTCCCAACCTTCCTAATGCCGCGACCCAGGCCCCGCCCCCGCGACCTCACCACGACCCACCCCGCCGCCGCCATTTGGGTTCTTTTACCCTCTGTGCATGCGCAAAACGTTCTGCGCATGCGCAGAGGGTAAAATAACCCAAATGATGGTGTCCGGGTGAGTCTCCAGATCTGGGTGAGGTCTCCGCTCACTTTGCATGTTGCCTCTGGGAGCTTTTTGAGCCCCATTATGAAAGGCGTGCGCAACTTCGGCGGGGCCAGGACAGGTGGCTGTTTTTTATTTGGAACCCTTGCGGGCGCAAATGCAACCGTACAGAGGGGGAGTTTGCAAGTGGCGGCAAAGGGGATCTTCCAAGGACGTTTCCGTTCCGGGGGGAGCCCCCCCTTCTCTTCGCTCGGCCCCCAGGAGCAGAAGCTGGGATTGAAGCCAGCTTGGGGGAGAAACGAGAGAGGGGAGGCCAGCCAAAGAGGTTGCAGAGGCGGCGACGGGCGGGCGGTGGGACCCCGCGAGCAGCAACAGCAGCGGCCGAAGGGCAGCCGGGGCAGAGCCGGGCTTCCAGCTGCCGTCTGTCGCCATGTTCCTCGCTTTGCAAAAGCCGGGATTGAAACCAGCTTGGGGGAGGAACAAGAGAGGGGAGGCCAGCCAAAGAGGGTTGCAGCCGCGCAAAGCCCCAATCCTGGGGCCACGAGGTCAGGGTGCGATGCAACAGCAGGCTACTCTAAGGAGGAAGGGAGGCGGCGGCCGGCCGGTGGGACCCCGCGAGCAGCAGCAGCAGCCGACCGCGGGTAGGTGCCGAGGCGAGCGGGGGTGGCCATGGCGGCCGCCAAGGGGTTGCCCCGTGAGCGCGGCGCCTGCAGCCCCGAGGGCTTCTCTGTGGCACGCGCCGCAGCTGAACATCCCTTGGCACATTCTCTCCGGGCGGCAGCGCCCCACTTGGCCACTGCCGAGCATGTAAAGCCGGCGGAGCAAAGCGAGGGACATGGCGACAGGCGGCAGATGGAAGCCTGGCTCTGCCCCGGCTGCCCTTTGGCCGCTGCTGCCGCTGTTGCTGCTGCTCGCGGGTTCCACCGGCCGGCCGCCACCTCTTTGGCTAGCCTCCCCTCTCTCGTTCCTCCCCCAAGCTGGCTTCAATCCGGCTTCTGCTCCCGGGGGCCGAGCGAAGAGGAAGGGGGGGCTCCCACAGAACAGAAACGTCCTTGGAAGATCCCCTTTGCCGCCACTCCCCCTCCGTACTGTTGCATTTGCGCCCGCGAGGGTTCCAAATAAAAAACAGCCACCTGTCCTGGGCCCGCCGAAGTCGCGCACGCCTTTCGCGACAGGGCTCGAAAAGCTCCCAGAGGCAACACGCGAAGCGAGCAGAGACTCGCCCGGATCTGGAGACTTCGCCTGGACGCCGCCGTTTGGGTTATTTTACCCTTTGCGCATGCGCAGAACGTTTTGTGCATGCGCAGAGGGTAAAAACCCAAATGGCGGCGGCAAGGTGGGTCACGGTGAGGGGGCGGGGTTGTGGGGCACAATATGGCCAGGCTTGTGACAGTGGGGGGGGCTGAGGATGCCGGGGCGACCCCTGGGAAATGGTCATTCGACCCCCAAAGGGGTCGCAACTCCCAGGTTAGGAACCGCTGCCATAAGGTGAGAAAAACAAAAGGCTTTTGGAAGGAGATTTCTTCCAACAGCCGGTTCGCCAAACTGCTTGGAAAGTTAGCTTATGGTTCTCCCGAAAAGGGTGCAAATCAGCTGAATCCCACTACTGTATTTATTCATTCAATTACAGATAGTCCTCAACTTGCAACAATTCATTTAGTGACCATTCAAAGTTACAACAGCACTGAAAAAAGTGATTTATGACCATTGTTCACAGTTACAACTTTTGCAGCATTTCATGGTCATGTGATAAAAATTCAGATGCTTAACAACCGGTTCATATTTATGATGGTTGCAGTGTCCTGGGATCATGTGATCACTTTTTGTGATTTTCTGACAAGCAAAGTCAATGAGGAAACCAGATTCACTTAACAGCCGTGTTACTAACTTCACAACTGCAGTGATTCACTTAACAACTGTGGCAAGAAATGTCGTAAAATGGGGGGAAACTCAACAAATGTCTCACTTAGCTCCATTGTGGTCACTAAGTCGATGACTACCTGTATATCACACCTTGTTATAAACAACTCAAGATAGCAAACATATCTAATACCCCTTCCTCCTCCTATTTGCCCACAACAGCAATCCTGTGAGTGGGATAGAAGATAATGACTGGCCCAAGGCCACCCAACTGGTTTTCATGCCTAAAGTGGCAGTAGAATTTGCAGTCTCCTGGTTTCTAGCTTGGTGCCTTAAAAACCAGATCAAACTGGTTCTCAATTATCTTTAATTATTTTAATTTTTAATTACATTTTATTTATTAATATTTTAATTAATTATTTTACTTATCCTAATTAAAACTTTGATGATGTCATAATGTGATACTTCAGACCTGCAATGGTAAACTTAATGCAGAACAGAAATTAAATGTAGAAAAAAGTTTTATTGTAGTCTTTCTATGTATTGTCAATCTTTTAATAAACCCTGGGAAAAAGCAATAATGTGCAAAGTATTCAGATTTTTCAAACTCAGAATCTCCTAAGTTTTCTGTAGAATTTTTCCCTAATGCTTTAGGTTTTCCTTTTCAGCTAACAGCTTAAGAGAAGATTACAAATTCTACCATACTTTTAGCAGTGAAATATCAAACTTCCTGAAAGTAGATCCTGGAAAACTGGTGATCATGCAGCCTGAAAAATTTCAATCGAAATATGAGCCCTCAGTACATATTTTGGATATAAAAGTGAGTAGCTATGATAAGTCCATATTAGAACCAGATCTGGCTTATTCCTTTCAGGTTTTTTTGTATCCACTGATTTGTTGTGTTCCAGATTACTTTTTAGAACTATAGAAGTACTTATTTCAGCTGATCCAGCCTGCAAATAATGCAGGTTTGCTGTTTCATGTTGGTCTTTCTTGTGTTTGAACTTTGTGAAGCTGGATACAAACATCTAATGGGATTCTATACCTGTAATCATAAACTTAAATGAAGTTATACACTGGTATGCATGCATGCATACCGTGTTTCCCCGAAAATAAGACATGTCCCGAAAATAAGCCCCACAGGGCTTTTCGGGACATGCGTTGAAATAAGCCGCCCCCGATAATAAGCCCCCCAACTACTGGGGAAGGGGGGGGCATGCCGGGAGCCGCTCTTTTTGCGATGGCACTCTTTTGGCCGGGGGGGAGAGAGAGAGCAAGCGAGAGGCGGGTGTGCGCACACCCCGCGGGACTAGCTCGGCTCCTCTGGGCTCTGCCTACGGCAATTTAAAACGCGTGAGGAAGAGGAGGCGAGCATCGATCCCTGCGTCGATGCCGGCAGGAGCGAGTTTCAAAACGCTGCCAAAGGCAGCCCAGAGCAGCTGAGCCAGTCCCGCGGGGGGTGCGCATTGCCACCTCTCTCTCTCTCTCTCTCTCTCTCTCTCTCTCTCTCTCTCTCTCTCTCTCTCTCTCTCTCTCTCTCTCTCTCTCTCTCCCCCCCCCCCTGACCAAAAGAGTGGCATTGGAATCCCCTGCAAACAGCCACCGGTTCCTCGCCTGAGCCCAGCTAGAAGCCAAACTTCCACCCAGGCTCAGCAGCAGAAGCAGCCGGGCACACGCTTGTCCCTTTCAAACACTCTCTCTCGGCAGCGGGGCTGTCTCCTGTCTCCGAGGCCAGTCAGCTACAGTGAGCCAACAAGTGCAGGGCTTGAGCAGCAGACGGGCGCATCCAGCTGTTCCTGTCACCGCCCCTTCGGCTCTGCCTTCCGCCGCCACCTCACCCGCTGGCCCGCGCACATCCGTTCGGATCTGCCTTCCGCCGCTGCCTCGCTCGCTCACTCGCCGGCCTGCGCCCGGCTCTGCCTTCCGCCGCCACCTCCCTCGCTCACCCACCGGCCTGCGCCCGCCCGTTCGGATCTGCCTTCCGCTGCTGCCTCGCTCGCTTGCCAGCACGGACCACCCCACCCCCTGCCCGAAACCCCCAAACTCCGCCCCACCACGAGACACGCCACTTACTGGAGTTTGACAGCTCCGCGGTCTCTCGGCTAGTCTGTTTAGGAAAAAAACCTTGTATACTACAGAAACTCTTCTCGCGAGGCGAGCAATTAACAACTTCTCGCAGCAAGAAGAGTTTCTGCACTATGCAAGGTTTTTTTCCTAAACAGAATAGCCGAGAGATCATGGAGCTGCCAAACTCCGGGCGTGTGCCAAAAGGCTCGGCTAATCCAACCGAGGGGACGGGAGCCGGAGCTGTCCTCCGTTTCCCCCCCATCCCCAGTCCTCCTCCCAATTTGGTCCTTGTCTTGCCAGGGGAACGCAGCGGCTCGGAGCTGGAACGGCTCCTCGGAGGGTCAGCGGGAGTGGGAAAGCAGCCCAGAGGCCGCCGAAGCCGCCTCCAGCAGGGACAAGCCAAGGCAGGAAGCGGGGCGCCGGTTCTTCCAGGCGCCGTGATCAGCCAGCTGGCTGCTGCTGGCGACGACTCGGCGAGAGGAGGAGGAGGACGATCAGAATCCTGAGACCAGCAGAGCTCACACCCTCGCCCAGCACCGCTGCAATCAGTGCCTTGGCACTCGGACTGGCAAGAGCCTCTCCTCTTTCCCCCCATCCGCCCTGAAAAGTTGCGAGGGAGGGGAAGAGAGGAGGGGAAGGACGAGGCCCACGCTTCGCTTTGCCCCCCCTCCCTTCGGGCTGGCGAGGGGGGGCAGCCCGAACTCCTGCTGCCCCGCTTGTTTGCCTTGGCAAATGGGAATGGAGGTTGGGTCTGGGCGCCCAGAAATGAAGAAGCGGAGCGGAGAAGAAGGCAACAGCCCCGCTTTGGATTCGGAGCCAGTAGGTTTACACGTCAGAAGAGGGTGGGGGGGGAGGTTTAGCAAGAGGACCATGCAGCAGGAGGGGGAGGGTGTCGGAGAGATTGGGATATCTGAGGAGGTAAGATATCCCAATCTCTCCCATCCCCCGCCCGAAACCTCCAAACTCCGCACCACTGCGAGATGCACCACTTACCGGTATTGGAGTTTTGCAGCTCTGTGATCTCTCAGCTAGTCTGTTTAGGAAAAAAACTTTGCATAGTACAGATACTCTTCTCGCTGCCAGAACTTGTTAATTGCTTGCCTCGTGAGAAGAGTTTCTGCAAATATGCAAGGTTTTTTCCCTAAACAGACTAGTCGAGAGACCACGGAGCTGCCAAACTTCAGTAAGTGGTGCGTCTGACGCCCCGCCTGCACCCTGAAAATAATAAGCCATCCCCCCAAAATAAGGCCAGGGGCATTTTTTTTGGGGGGGGGGGTCAAAAAAATATAAGCCCCTGTCTTATTTTCAGGGAAACACGGTATAAACATACCCAAATGTTCACAAATCATAAAATCCAGAATATTTAATGTGGTCAGTGCAAATCATAAAATATTTTATGGCTTTTAATCCTCAATTTTGGCATGAATTTTAATTAAACTCCTTAATGTGCTTTTAGAAAAGGTTGAAAGCCCACTTATTTTCAGTAGCTTATTTCTTGAACTACACTTCTGACTAATTTAAGTTTAACTATATTTCTTTGGGATGGGATGTAACCTCTTTCCAACTACTCTTTCTACAAAAAAAAAGATTGTTTAAAAAGATTTATAGATAATGATAGATGTTTTTAAAAGCTTAGTATTGTATGGCAATCCAAGGTCAAGGAAAGATTTCTATGGATTGAAAGGAGGGAGAGACTCTTGGGGCTAAATCTTCTTTGAATATTTTTCAGTTAACACATCTTTTCATTCAGCTTTTGTGAATGAATAAATCTCAATAACCTACATAAAATATAAAAATATTTATAAAATATAAAATATCTGTTAGGATTTGTACATGAATATTCTCCATAATGAAGTCTCTTGTAATAAGCTTCATTACGAAGTAATGAAGTAAGAGTTTTTGTTGCTGTAAACAGGAATCTACTGATGTTGCAGAAGTGAAAAACCATGTGGTGAAACATTCCCTACCTCTTGTTGGTCATCGCAAGACTGCTAATGATGCTAAGAGATATGTTAAGAAGCCCTTAATAGTTGTTTATTATATGGTAGACTTCAGCTTTGACTATCGTGTTGGTAGGTATAACTATAAAGTAATTTTCTTAAAATATTTAGTATAATATCATCTACTAATCTATAAATGGTCTGTTTGGTACTTCCAGCTACCCAGTATTGGCGAAATAAAGTTTTAGAGGTGGCTAAAGACTTTCCAGAATACACTTTTGCAATTGCTGATGAAGAAGACTACTCTTCAGAAATAAAAGATTTGGGATTGGTTGACAGTGGAGAAGATGTTAATGTTGCCATATTTGATGAAGCTGGTAAAAAATATGCCATGGAACCAGAAGAATTTGATTCTAATATACTTAGAGAATTTGTTTTGTCATTCAAAAAAGGTAAACGGTCTTGGATTTAGGTATACAGTTGGGTACCTGCATACTAGAAGCTGCAGAGGAAACAAAGATGGGACAAAGATTTCCCATCTGCATGGCCAGGCTAAAAAGAAAGCCAGAAGCTGCAAGAGGGGAAATGAAGGTGCAACAAAGCTTTCCCCAGCTTTATTTCTCTCACAGCTTCTTACCTGGGCTGGAAAAAAAGGCACTGTGGAAGAACAGCAAGCTTCTCTATTGCTTGGCAACCGAGGCTTTGTTGCTAGATAATGTTTGTAGGCTGCTTCAAAAATGGGCCTTATTTCCGGGACAGGCTACCTGGCCTAGGAAAGGACCAATTTGCTATTTTTACCTAATGCAATCTGTGGCATTTCCAGAAGGAGATCTACAGTAAAAGCTAAGTGAGCGATTGGTGGCAGTGGGCGGAGAGGACTGTATGGAATCGGTGAGTGGCAAAGCAGTTGAATACCTGCGGGAACCCAGCAGAGCAGGATAGGGGGGTGGGGACACTGCAGGAGTCATAACTTTGAAGCTGGATCGTAAGTAGAATGGGGGATTGTGTCCTAACTTTGAATGATTGCTAAGTGACTGGTCATGAGTTGAGGAACACCTGTATAGTCTAATGATCAGGAAAAAGTGTTTTATGTTTACTGGTTTACAGAACCAGTAAAAATACTAGCAAGGAGCAGCTTATGTGGGGACTGTAATTTTGCAAGTGGGAAATAGCATGGGTGTGCTGTTGGTATAACAATGCTTTTCTATTTCCTTTGCAGGTAAACTAAAGCCCATTGTGAAATCCCAGCCAATACCAAAAAATAATAAAGGTCCAGTGAAGATTGTAGTTGGTAAAACTTTTGAATCCATAGTAATGGATCCAAATTCAGATGTTCTTATAGAGTTCTATGCTCCCTGGTGTGGACATTGCAAGAAACTAGACCCCATCTATATGGAATTGGGTAAAAAATACAAAAATCAGAAAAATTTAATAATTGCTAAAATGGATGCAACTGCTAATGATGTCACAAATGACAGTTATAAAGTGGAAGGTTTCCCCACCATCTATTTTGCTCCCAGCAACAGCAAGAAGAATCCAATTAAATTTGAAATTGGGGAAAGAGATTTGGAGAACTTGAGCAAATTTGTTGAAGAACATGCCACCAAATTAAGCACAACAAAAGATGAACTTTAAATATAACATTTTTCAGATTTAAGAAAAAGTCAGTGCTAACATACTGAAAATGAAAGAGCAGTGCAGCAACTGGAACAAAGGGGGTTTGAGGTGGAAAAACATTGCAGTATGAGATTTTTGTATTATAAAGCAAATTTGAACACTGCACTTTTTAATGTGAAATTTTATTAGTTTTAACAGCTTTGATGTAAGACAAATACATTTTTGTGACATGTTCTCAATTCTTTTCTCGCTACATGAAAACAAAGAAACTTTCTCAACCAAATCAATGTTTGTTCTAATTCCACGTGATTTCTTAATGGAAAGAAGGTGATATGAACATAAATGCACATGGCCAAACACATAGCAATATATGAACTGATTTCTATCCTGGTCCTATACTTTCTGAATCTATGCAAAACAAATTTAAGATGGCAATAGTGTCTGTACTTTATTTTAACAAGTGATCACCTACATTCATACTTTTTGTGAGATTTATTTTTAACAATTGTTACAAGATAAAAGCAATTCTAAGGTTACAAGATATTTGTTCATAATTATTGCTTAATCACAGTAAAGTACCATTACATTATAACTTATCAGATGTTTGAATGAAACTCATATATTGCAGGCTATATCCAAAAGCAAATATTTGAAATATGGGAAACCAGTGCACATTCTCTTCAGTTGTATATTCATGGGCTAGTGTTTTCACCTTTATAAATCAACACTTTAGCATCCTGTAAAATACATTAATCTGGATATTTGTTGAATTTTGTTGTTAGAAATTAAAACCTACATTTTGTGATCAAAAGTTTGTGATAGCACATTAAGTCACAGTAACAACTAGCAATAGTCTAGTTCAACCCCTGTTTAAGCAGGAGGGCCTATACCATTTCAGACAAATGGCTGTCCAGTCTTTTCTTAAAATCCTCCAATGATGGAGCATCCACAACTTCTGAAGGCGAGCCGTTCCACTGGTTAATTGCTCTCACTACTCATCTTCATATAAAAACTAAGTAATCTGATGTATTTTTGAAAAAAATAAACAGGAAATATAAAGAACAAAATTAAATTTTAGCAAACACTTTTAAAAATTTAAAAAATAAAAACATTTCTAATATATAATTTTGCATACTTGATAAAATATTGTTATCTGAAGCAGCATATTGTAATAACAACATAATCAGAAAGCTTTTATGTTCTTCAGCAATTTACATCTGGCTGAAAGTCAAGCAGAAATTAGAGTGAGGGAAGGACAATATATTGTGCTTTTCCATCTTCAACTATGCGTCAAAGTCTACAGATGTCAGTGCTCTGAAGGATTTTCTACCAAAGTGAAGTGATTAAGTTTTATCTTCACTTTTCATTTTTTAAAACATATTTTTTATAAATGAACCCCATATTTCATTATATTTGTCCAACAAAAGTTTACATCTTTAAGCAGTCCACTTATATAAAGTGCAATCAGATCCTCAACCCATTGAATGAAGGGGCCGTATCTTTGTCTTCCTAATGCTGCAATTTAAGTCTTTTGATCATAGTAATGGTACAGAAAATCCATTTATGTTGTCAAATTCCAAGTACTAGCTATGTAGTTCAAAAGGATATTGTCATCTGAAATTTTAACTTCTGTTGTACAGTTGTATTTATATAATTGCCTACTTTCTCCCACTAGCACTCATAACATTACATCTGCAAATAGATCCTTGTAGAAATCTGTTTTGAAGAACTATCCTTATAACTCCAACAAAATGCAGTTTTTCACAACCCTTTTCTGTACAAGCATAACAGAATCCAATAAATTCTGAATTTTATAAATAATAGCTGAATTTGTTAAGAATTGAAGACGAGAACCTGAAGAACACTAAAATTTTTGAACAAACTAATTCTTGTGGTGCTCTGTGGAAGTTAGATATGTGTTACAAGGAGAGTTCAACTAAGCTTGAAGTAATTTGATTGTAGACTAAAGAACCGTATCAATCAATGTGATTCCTCATATTTCAATCTGGTATCTTTTTTTCCCAGTGAAATCCTGGTGCTATCTCCACATTGGCAGGTGGCAACATATAGTCTTAGAAGATTTATAATACTAAGCCCTAAGTACTAATTATGTGGGGACAAGCCTGGGAACTTCAGGCCTATTAGCTAGACTGTGAAGTTTAAAAATATCCCTAAAAATCCAACAAGTCATATTCATAAATCAGCCAAGAAAACTGCAGAGACATCAGGAATCAAGCTTAACTTGAGGACATATTCGCCATGCTTTAGCTATAGAATTTTGAAAATCCTCACTTGCAAATAGGTACCGGTAGAGAGATGCAAACTGAATTTTCTCTTAAGGTTTGCATCAGATTTGGACACACAACAAGGTAGTATTCTGTGTTTTTGATAGATTTGATTATTCTTAAGCCTTTTATTTTTTGTGGGGGGAAAATAGACTGAATGCCAGAACTTAGTAAATCTTGATAGTTTCTTCCAGTGCTATATATAGTATGTTATTTCTACCCATAACCATCTTATTTTGGTTGAAACAGTAATCTCCATTAGACAGCATCATTGAAAAATGCTGTAATACTACAGGTAGTCTTCAACTTACAACCACAACTGAGCCCAAATTTCTGTTGCTAAATAAGACA
The DNA here is from genome assembly GCA_023053685.1 of Diadophis punctatus similis. Taxonomy (NCBI): domain Eukaryota; kingdom Metazoa; phylum Chordata; class Lepidosauria; order Squamata; family Dipsadidae; genus Diadophis; species Diadophis punctatus. The sequence continues at coordinate 8,440,589 of JALIGW010000008.1, forward strand.
GTTGTTCAGTGAGTTGTGCCCCATTTGTGACCTTTTTTGCAGGGGTGAAATGCTACTGGTTCGGCCCAGTTTGGGCATACCGGTAGCGGCCGCCGGTGGTTCAGAGAACCAGTAGCGGTGGCTGCGCAAGGCTCCGCCCACCTGCCTAGACGTTGCCATTTTCTTTTTTTTAACTCTTTGCGCATGCACAAAGCCTTCTGCGCATGTGCAGAAAGTGAAAAAGTATACAATGGTGGTGCGCGCTTCCAAACCAGTAGGGAAGGTAAGTAGATTTCACCGCTGCATTTTTTGTCACAGTGAATCACTGCAGTCGTTAAGGGAATCACTTGGTTGTTAAGCAAATCTGGCTTCCTTCTTTGACTCTTATGTCAAAAGCTGGCCAGGAAGATTACAGTGATCATATGATTCCAGGACTGCAAATATAAATACATGCAGTTGTCAAGTGCCCAAATTTTGATCATATGACCATAAGGAAACTTGTTTCATAAGTGAAAACTGGTCATAACTCATTTTTGTCAGTGTCCTTGTAACTTTGGTCGCGAAAGAAATGGTTGTAAGTTGAGGACAACTTTTATATCTCTTCGTCTCAGGGGTGTGTCTCCCACAATTCCTTTGGAGCAGAGTCCCTCCAGTAAGAACTATTTAATAAAAACACTGAAGTGAGCCTTGATTATTTGCTTTGTGTCTTACATTTTGATTCCACAGAACGAACATACATACATACATACATACATACATACATACCGTGTTTCCCCAAAAATAACACCCTGTCTTATATTTTTTTGAACCCTGAAATAAGTGCTTGGCCTTATTGCCATGCACTCAAAAGCCTGATTGGGCTTATTATCAGGGGATGTCTTATTTTGGGGAAACAGGGTACATAGTACATACATACATACGATAAAGTTGCTTAGGGCATCTATACAAATGCCCTTCTGAAACCATTTAAAGTCAACTGAAAATGCCTGGCTCTGATTATAGGTAGAACTGCCCTCATTATTTCCTGTTCAACTACGCTATGCTAATCAGGAATAGTATTAACCACAATCCTTTTAATTAACATAAGAAAACTTAAGTAAAAAATAAAATCTGTACTCAGATATAGGTGCCATAAGTATTACAAATTACAATTTTTTTTCTATCTGGAATTACAGAATTATGATCTTTCAGTAACTCAAGCAAGCTAAATCATTTAAAAGCAGCTAAATCTTAGACAAAAGTATTTATACCCTTGGTGCATTTGCAGCTATGTTATCGGAGAACTGAACAGATATAATTGTGGTAAATCAAAAGACTAGTCAAGGGCAGTAGTGGGAAAGAGAGAAAGAGAACAAGGAGATCAATCTGTAACTGACGGTGAACGATCAATTGAAATTGAAATTATCCACTACTCTCGGACCAGTCAGGACTTGATCTTTGGACACTTTCTATTTATATGTCTTTTATTTCATTATTTTTCAAGATAGAGTGAAATTGTACTATAGTCATTCTTTTTTATTTAAACATATCTAATGATAACAATATGTTTAAATACAATTAACCAATACAAGAAGGCAAATGTATTTTGAACCATATATAAACTTGCATATGAATCCTCTGTTTTATACCCTCATGCATGATGGGAAAGCAATATGCAAAAATATAACAGTCAGATAGTCCCAACACCAAAACTATGAAGAACAGCTGTAGTGGATATGTGAATGCTGCAGTTCTGTAGGCTTTTTATACCTGCTATACATATGTGTAAATTGGTATAAATAAATAATTGCTACCATATTTCTTGTTAGGGCAGTTTAATGGATAATATTGGCTATTTTGCTGACAAAATACTGCTCAAACTGTAGTTTCTTTGATATATAATAACAATATAGAATGCACCCCGTTTCGTTCTCCCATTGTCTATTGTGAGGACTCAACAGACCTCTCCGGTATCACGGAAGATAAACCATTCTTTTGTTCTTGGCTGATGGATTTTGGTACTCTTGGTCTGTGAAATTGGTCTGTAAGCAGTTTTGAGGGGATAATTATAGATTCAATCAAGTCGTCCCTTTGAATTTCAAGGCATCAGATTAGGTACCTTTTAAAGATTCAAAGTGAATTTAGAAATTTAGTGGATCTCCTGGTTTTGCACTCTCTAACAGCATTGCAGCTTGCTTGCTTTCCCATGGAAAACAGGAGGCTGAATGATATGATTCTTGAATAAACATTACATAGCAGGGCAGATTTCTAAACTGCAGTAGTGCCTGACTGAACAGTTGGGAAGTCATGTTCTGAAAGAGAAATACAGATTGTTCATCTTCTTAAATTTGGTCTGCTCTTATGAGATTCTGCCTTTCCACAAATCTGTACCTTATTCTTCTCTTTCCTGAATGTTTATTTCTATGTAGTCTAAACTCTGTATAGCATTTGACTTTGGTTGGCTCAGGGCTCTCTTTTATTGCCTTTCATTTTACCTTCTTTAAAAAGTAGCAGCAAAGCTTTGTCTATGTGCTTTCTGCTAGTTGTTGGTCTTTGGGGTTGACATGTAAATGAATGTCGTCATTGGTTGTTATTTTAAGACAGGGTGCTTGCATACTATATTACTGTACCATATAATACAGTACCATAGTACTTCAATTACCCTGTAATATGATGCATGATATTTCTTGCATGGTATACTATGGACCAGTGTTGGCAAACCTTTTCATCACTGAGTGTTGAAATGGGAGCGTGCGCCAAAAACCAGAAAAGCAGATGATCTTCATGTTTCCGGTGCGCACATGTGCGCTGGCCACCTGCTCTTCCAGTTTCTGGCACGCATGCACGTGCGAAGACCAGCTGTCTGGTGCGCATGCACCGGCTCCGTCTGGCCTTTCGTGGGTCCTCATGCCTCCCTGCCCGCCCCCCTGGTCCTTGTCGGGGTGGTGGGACATCCCCACCGACAACCCGGTTCCACAGCCCCAGACAGAAAGAGGAATGCCACTTCCCTCCGCTGCAAAGCCAGAGTCCCTTCCCGGCCTCGGAGGTAAGGGGTGTCAGTGTTCCCTGGACTCGGGCTGGGGGCCAGCAGGCGGGAGAGCTTCACCCCAACTCTGGCCAGGATAAAGCCCCCCCCGCCTGCCACCAAGAAGAAGCCAGCGTAGCCCCCCCTTCCTGGCCGGCGTACCTCTTGCCCCTCGGCAGCGTCTCCATGCTGCGTTCTCCTTTGGTCCTCTTGGGGCAGCTCGCCTCCCTGACGGCGGCGGCTCCTTTTCCTCCTGGGTGCTCCAGCATCCCGGCCAGGAGCGGCAGGAGCAGCGGGTGGGGCGGCCAGCCATCCAGCCAGCAAATCCTGCCCCGCTGCCCCATGCGCCCAAGCTGGCCAGGCGCTCCAGACTGCGAATGTGTGTCAGTGCCGCTGGCTGGAGGGCTGGGGCTGCACAAGAAGCCCGCTTGGGTGGGGAGGGAGGGAAGCCCTGGCCCACCCGTCCTGGCTGGCAGCTTTGCTCCCCTTTCTCTTCTGGGTCCCGGCGTGCCGGCCACATGGTCTTTGCATGCGCATGCATGCCAGAAACTGGAAGACCAGGTGGCATCTTCCCAGTGCATGTATGTGCACCGGGCAGCTGCTCTTTCGGTTTCTGGTGCTCCCGCGCACATGAAGACCAGTTGGCTTGGACGCTGGAACCTGGAAGAGGAACGGGCGATGGCTCCACGTGCCCGGAGAGATGGCTCTGCATGCCACTTCTAGCACATGTGCCATAGGTTCACGGCTATAGACACTGATAATACACGTACCTTAAACTCTTTTAATGAAAAAAAACAACAGCAAATAAATGTCACATAACACATTATTCACAGAATAATCTTGTTAATCAACAGAGAACTCAAGTAGTCTGGCTTCTTCTAGTTTGGTCTTTAATAAAGTTTTTATTTTTTTATTTCTAGGAAATAAAAACAGCAGTTCTTCCCAGCTATTCAACAGACTGTTGGACACTTCTCTTTCTCGGCAGGTCTTTGCAGGGAAACTCCTTGAAATGTAAAAGAAAAACTTCTCATGAGTGCAAGCAATTAACAACTTCTCGCACTCGCGAGTTTTTCTTTTACATTTCAAGGAGAAAGATTTATTGCGTTCAGCCAAATGGTTCCTTTCTCCTAGTGCTGTGTCTTACGTGCACTCTTCCCCCCACCCTGCCCAAGAGGTTTGGTCGCCAGCTGCTTCTGTTGCTGCCCCCGGCTAGATGTTTGGCTCTCAGCTTGGGTTTGGTCGCCGGCTTCTCCCCTTGTTGCCGCTGCCTATGGAGGCCCCAGCAGGCCAAACTCAGTTGCAGGCAGGGAGCACTGGCCATGGCCGGGTCGGCTAAGCTGCGTCTGTCGGGGCTGCCCTCGACATGTCTGCCTGGTGTCTCGCTGCCGGGCGGCTGGGAACGGTAAGCAAGGCCTGCGGGAGGAAGGGATTGCAGGCAAGGGTCCTGTGAGGCTCCTCTCCCCAGGAGGAGTCTGGCTCAATCGCCATCCCATCTGGTGACTCCCAAGGTGGAGGGGCTTCCCAGGCATGCCGGCGGGCGCTCCGGTCAGTCAGCGCTCAGGTGGGAGGACCGCGGGGAGATTGGAGTGGAGAGGAGCAGGGTGGAAAGGAAGGCCTCCAATGACCCTCACCATGGAGTGGGAAGCGCACTCACAGAGCGGCCGCTGCCCTGGTTGGGATTTGGAAGCCGTAGAGCCGGAGTTTGGGGGACAGAAATAAAGACTTCTGCTGCTTTCTTTGCGTGCAGCCAAAAGCAGAAGCAGCAGAAGTCTGTCTTTCTTTCTCTCTTCCTGCTCTATGGTGACGGCTGGAGCTGGAACTGGAACTGGAACTAAACAGACCGGCTGAGAGACACCATAGAGCTGCCAGATTCCTGTAAGACGTGCGTCTTGCGGCCTGCCCCACCTCCTGCACCCCGGAAATAATAAACCCCCTCCGATAATAAGGCCAAGGGCATTTGGGGGGGGGGTCAACAAAATATAAGCCCCTGTCTTATTTTCGGGGAAACACGGTATTTCTAAAGACATTATATTAGGAATATATATTAATAATAGGAACTATTATTAATATGGGAGAAAATTAAAGAACAACACTATTTGAAAATACCGGTCTGGCTCTCCACAATGGAGGCACTGATTTATCCAAATGTTATTGATATGGAGAATATTACTAGATATAAAGATATTTTAAATGAAAAGAGGAACTTAAAACTAAACATGAATTGAGTGATCAAGGGATTGAGATAACATGGTGGTCATCTGTGCAGATACAATCTAGATTTGAGAAGGATGTTAAAATGTACTGTTTCTATAAAGAATTAACAGAATTAGATCAGATATTAACAGGGACAGATGAAAAATTTATAAAGAAAATATATAGTTATTTGTTAAGTATTAAGATGGAAGATGAACAAGTAAGAGAGAGAATGTTAGTATGGGCTAAAAACTTTGGTTATCCGATTGAGCTAGATAAATGGCAGAAACTATGGCAGTGATGGCGAACCTTTTAGACACCGAGTGCCCAAACTGCGTGCGTGCACATGCCCAAACTGAAAGGTGCGCATGTGAGAATGTGAGCATGTGAAGACATGCGCCCATACATGTGTGGACATGTGCGTATGTGCAGCAGAGACCCGAAGACCAGCTGGCCAGCGGGAGATCCCAAAACCGGCAGTGCGGCAAAAGATAAGATTTTTTCTTTCGTGAGCTTTTGTTTTCGTTTTCAGGGAAACAGAAGCTCACGAAAGAAATGCCATGGAGATCTGATCTGGGGCGACGGCGCGCATGCCAGCAGAGAGGGCTCTGTGTGCCACCTCTGGCACTTGTGCCATAGGTTCGCCATCACGGAACTATGGGATAGAAATTATATTTTAACAATGTCTACTGCATACAAAGAAAATCTTTATAAAATGTTTTATAGATGGCATTTTCTGCCCTCAAGGTTAGCAAAGATGATTAAGGATAAGTCTGCAAAATGTTGGAAATGCCATCAGACACCTGGTTCATACTATCATATGTGGTGGACATGTCAAACAGTGAAAAAATATTGGACAAAAATACATACATGGCTGGAAAAAACAGCATATTGATTTGAAACCAGAGATATTCTTGTTGGGCATTTTACCCGATAAGTATAATAAAGGGAATGCATTTTTGCTTTACATGTACTGACTGCAGCTAGAATTGTATTTGCACAACAATGTAAAAGTGAAGAGTCCCAACGGATGAAAATGTGATTTAAAAAATACTAGAATGTGCAGAAATGGATAGGCTAACACTTATAATTAAGGAAAAGAAAGAAACTGAATATTTTTTGACTTGGGACCTATTTTATCAATGGTTAACTGACAAAAACAGGAGCTAGAATCAGGGAAATATATGGAAAGGATCAGTGATGTAAGGGAGATATGTTAAATTGGTTAAGCAAACATTGTTGTTGTTGTTGTTGTTGTTGTTGTTGTTGTTGTTGTTGTTGTTGTTGTTATTATTATTATTATTATTATTATTATTATTATTATTATTATTATTATTATTATTATTATTATTATTATTATTATTATTAATGTAATGAATACTGTTGTAAACATTTTGATTATTATTTCCTAAAACTGTACCCAGACAACACACTGTTTAATTGAAATTGGAATTTTTATGTTATAAAGTAAAAAAACTTTAAAGGAAAAAAATACAATAAAAATGCTAAAAAACCAATAAAACGTATCATTCAAAAGAGGAAAAAAAACCTAACAGAAAAAAATCAATGTTGTGAAAAATTAGGAAATATATTGCCTAGCACTGAGAAAAATCTCTTTTTTGCAATAATTGTTGGGTGCCTGCTTTACAGTATGAAAAAAAGGGACACCTAACAATAGAAAAGCAAAAGTTTTTATAGACAGTGAGAGCTATAAAGTGAGAATGGATTTTTAGGAATCTGATTTGGGGAAAACTAGGCAAGTCCTTGCCTGAGTATTTGGTGTTAATTCAATTGTTAGACAAAACAATCTTTCAAAAGAGCAACCATACTGAGTAGGTCAATTCTTAAAGGAGATGGGAGTCTGACAACCAATCAGGATACCTGCCCTTACACAGGAACAGGAAGCTCCAAGGCAGGGCCCAAGAGAGGGTATAAATCTATCTCTATCTCTCTCACCCATGTGCTCATTTTGCCCAGGACCCAAAAACCCCATGTGGTGCTTTCCACCGTTAAACCATCTTTCCAAACAGCTTCTATGTTTCCAGTGTCTTTCTCCCCATCTGGAACTGAACCCAGATGGATATTTTTTCCAACAATAGGATTAGGCAAAGATGGTTTGATCCTGGTTATGTCTAAACTGACAGGGAGGAAAGAAATGTTGCAGTCTCTTATTTTGTTAGATTTATTTTCTTCACAATGCAGTTGAGTAAATAACCAAAGATATTTACTTATTTCCATTATATACTATTTATTTTAACTATAAATGAAATACAAGTTTGGTAAAATACGATAGCCAAAGTTGTACACTTTTAAAAATCATTTTTGTTGGAGATGTTTTTTTAATTTATATGGCACTCATCTCACTCTGCAGATTAACTCTAGGTTGATGCATTACAATGATACTAAAATTAGTGCACCAGAAAGGGTGAATGTGTCAGCTAATGGGGAAATTTCAGAGTTCAAACCAAAGAGAAACAGATTGTCCAATTAAGAGACACCTGTTAAGAAGTAGGGTGATTCAATCCATGAATGCATTTTGAGATTAATATAAATTTTATTCTTAAAAGAACAGGAAATTAAAATAAAGTAGAAAATCAAAAGACCAGTCAAGTGAAGCAGTGGGAGTGGAGAAAGAACAAAGAAACCTGTAACTGCCTGTGATCAATTAATTATAAGCACCACTGCAATCGGACCAGCCAAAGTAAGTTTAGCTTCAAGTTGAATATAAAACTGTTTCAAGCAAATATATTTAGGTCATGCTTAGAAGTTGCTAATCTAGTTATTTTCTTTTTCAGGATATAATGCTTATTTTATTTGTTGTATGATGATTCCTAGTTGTTATAAACATAAAAAAGACTTATAAGAATTCTGTTACCAGAGACAAGGAGAAAGAATGGTCTTCTGGGTAAATTCTATGCAAATGAGTGGCTGCTTTCGGCAAACAGAAAAATCCAAATGGACGGAGGCGGTCTACTTCAGACTATATTAGTTGAATTTACACGTAATAAGTTGTGATAAATTTTGCTAAAAACATTACCAACATTCTAAAAACAACGTGGTTAAGTCCTTAAGACAAAAATACCAGTAGACCACGCAATTTCTTAAGAGTGAATTAAGTACAAAATAAGGCAGAAATCGGATAAAACAACAGCAAATGTACCCCCTTTGTTTTTCTGATCTTGCTTTAACCAGTACAGTATATTACTTCATGCTTTGAAACGGATGTGCAGTACGAGAGTTCATTACATTTGTAGCCATCAAAACGAAAACACAAGCTTTCATTTGAAAACTTCTTTATCAACGTTGCTGTTTGGTAACCTTTCCTTTTCTCTGGAAGCACAATTCCTGTTTATTAGGGCTAATATTAGTTTAAAATTGTAGTTGCCTTTGTATCGGATTGAGAATACTTTATATCAGTTTTCTCTAAAATAAATTCAGAAAGAATAAGAACTAAATAAAACAACAACTTTTCTTCCCCACTGAAGTCTTCATCATAACAGAGCATTACTTGTTGTCTTCAGTGTTTCTTAAAATAGTTTTTGTATCTTTAAAACTAAAGTGATAGGTTGAAATTTAGCAGATGAACCTTTGGGTCATGTCGGTTTACAGGTCCACCTCACCAGAATTTCTGGTTGCCATGCTTCGCTCAATAATGCTTAGAACCTTGTAATTCTACTGGTGCAATTTTCACTTGACAGTAAGAAAATTCCTTGTGGTCAATTGATCTGGAGGATAGTTTTCTATGCAATCTGCATCGAAGCTGCTATCATCAGAAGCTGTTCTCTGAATCCCTTTGCTTTCAGGAATGATTGAAATCAAGATGAAATCAGAGATCAATCGAAATATAACTAGGATTAGATATAATATTGAATTCTACTAGAAATTTGATTTCATTTTGTTTCAGCATATGTTCAATTATTAAGAATCTGCTGATACAATTCTGCAGAGGAATTATTGAGTCTGTCATTTGTACCTCAATAACTGTCAATGCTGCCAAACCAGCACAGCAACCAAACAGGACAGGTACAGACTTCAAAGGATAGTTAGGACTGAGGGAAAAAAACAATTGCAACCAGCCTGCCTTCCAGTGAGGATCTGTAAACTGCACGGACCAAAAAGGGGGCCAAGAAAATATCTACATACCCCTCACACCACTGTTTCAACTTCTCCCCCTCAGGACACCACTATGGCGCATTGCATGCCACAACAGCTAGGCACAAAGATAGTGTTTCCCTGTGCCATCACTCTACTGAACACCTAATTCCCACAGCACTGTCTTAGACCTAAAGATATTTACCATGTAAGTAGGCTGTATTGCTATTATCATTCTCATCTTTCTCATCTCATTTTCCCTACTACTTTCTTCTATTGGTATCTTATGATTTATCACTTGTTTTTATCTTATGATTAATGATTGTAATTATGATTTATGATCTATGATCTATCACTTTGCTGTTTGTATGTACACTGAAAGCTTATGCACCACAGACAAATTCTTTGTGTCTAATCACACTTGGCCAATAAAGAATTCTATCCTATCCTATCCTATCCTATCCTATCCTATCCTATCCTATCCTATCCTATCCTATCCTATCCTATCCAACAAAATATATCACAGAAAGAAACTACTAGGCTCAGAATCACAAGCTAAGATAATGGTCTGAAGCCTGATCAAAATTCTCTGGGCGGGGCCAAGAAGAGTCTTTCCTATGGAACACTATACCAGAAGCAAGAACATCTCCCACTATTTTTGGTCTTCCAAAATGGAATTAATATTTGACTTTGCCAACTGCCCTAATGCCTCAAAGGGAGCACTCACAGATGGAGGTGGTTGATGGGGTAAGAAGATTTCATCCCTATGCTGCCATCTTTTAGTCCTGGTGTTTTGTACAGTTTTAAATTTAAATTTGCATAATTTTAATATTTTCATTATTTTTCCTATTGTCTTTTTATAAACTGCAAACCATCTAGAGCAGTGTTGGCGAAACTTTTCGGCACCGAGTGTCGAAATGGGAATACGGGCGTGTGCGAGCACCCGCGTGCCGGAAACCAGAAGAGCAGCCACCTGGCACGCATGCACACACCAGGAAGATGATCTTCCGGTTTCTGGTGTGCACATGCGTGCCGGCCACCTGGTCTTTTAGTTTCTGGCGCGCATGCGCGCACAGAGACCAATTGGCCGGTGCGCATGCACGTGCCGGAAACCGGAAGATTGTCAATGAAGCACACCCAGAATGCCACTGAGAACAAGCCAGCGCATCCCCCCCTCTTGCCACTTCTGCCAAGGGAGTGCAACCGCTTCAGGCTGGCACGCCTCTTACCCTGGCACCGGACAGACGTTCCTCCCATGCAGACTTAGCTCCTGCGCAGCCTCACCGCCCCAGAAGAGCAGCAGCAGCAGCAGCAGGGCGAGGGGCAGGAGGAGCGGGTGGGGTGGCTGGCCGGTTCTCGTGCTGCCGCTTCCGGCTGGGATGCTGGAGGAGGAGGAGGAGGAGCCGATGTCGGGGAGGTGAGCTGCCCCAGGAGGGCTGGAGAAGAGCTCAGCTCCTCATGCATGGAGATGCTACTGAGGGCCCAGCTCACTGGTGGGGAAGTGGCTGCGGGGGCTGGCCAGTCGCTCCTGCCCCTCGCACTGTGGCTGCCGCTACTGCTGCTGCTCTTCTGGGGCGCCGGAGCCAGACAGGCAATCCAGACCGCAGACACGAAGCCCGCTCGGGCGGGGAGGGAGGGAACCTTCAGCCAGCCCGTCCTGGCCAACAACTCTGCTCCCCTAGGAAGTGACCGCCGGGATCCCCTCTCTGCGTCTTTGGGCTGTCGCCTGTTGCTCTTCCAGGTTCTGCTGCGCCGGCCTGCTGGTCTTCACGTGCCCGGGAGTCCCAGAAATCGGAAGAGCAGCTGCCTGGCACGCATGCGCACGCAGGGAAGATGATCTTCCAGTTTCCGGCATGCGCATGGGCACCAGTCTGCTGGTCTTTGCGCATGTATGCGCTCCAGAAACCGGAAGACCAGGCGCACCGGGTGGCTGCTGTTCCAGTTTCCGGTGCTCCCGCGTGCATGAAGACCAGCTGGCCGCACACCGGACCCCGAAAGAGCAACAGGCGACGGCTTGCGTGCTCGGAGAGATAGCTCTGCATGCCACTTCCGGCACACGTTCCATAGGTTCGCCATCATGGACCTAGAGTCACTTTATAGGGAAGATAGGTAACATAAAAATTTAATAAATAAATAAAAATAACAGTACTGATTTATATAGACTTTTGTGATTGCGTAATTGCCAATCAAAAGATGGTAACAGCAGGCACCCTAAGGTTTTTGGGAATTGCAGACTGAATATCAGAGCTGAGGGAAGCTTAGGTTCCAAGTCTCAGAATAGTTCCTCCTGTTAGGAAAACTAGCTAAGGAATAATTTTAGGATGATTGGCAGAATAAAGGGAATTTGCAGAAATCAGTGAATCTGTTTCAAAAATCCTCTTTAACTATTCAATAAAATGTATCTGTTATTTTGTTCCTATGTTAATCAAGTATCTGTGCTATCCTTACTCTTTCCTATGTTCCACCTAGTTACATTACAGTAGAACAAAAAGATAATTTAGATTACGGGTGGTAGCCTATTCATTTAATAAATTACCATGCAAAAATATTTTTAGAAATATTAGCAGATAAGGTCAACATAATTGCTTATAGAATAAACTGGTTTATTAGAGAAAAGCAAGGAAAATTAGTTTGTAACAAAGGCAATGTAGATCTCTTTTAAAGAATCTGTATCATAATAATCACACTTGGAAAATAAACAGCATTAGCAGCAATAATGAATAATACTCCCTGGTTTAAATTGACATAATATCAAAGTGTCTATAAGAGGCAAATGGAGATTGGCAGCATTTTTGTACAGTATAATAAACACATATTATTCACATTTTGGAAAACATCAACATTTAAGTAGAAGTTTAACACATTACTTTAATCAAAACTACTTTTGCTTTTTCAGTCTCTTGACTCTTTATGTTCAATTGATATCCTCCCAAGCATAATAGCAGAGAACAAAACTCTGCAGTATTTCACAATGGGTTTTTCCCTGACTTTGTGAGTTTGGGTATCGAAAGTTAATGTATTGTAAAGTGCCTAATACACAGCTGGATTGAGACAGAATATAAATTCCATAAATAAATATGTAAATAAATAAAATAGATCAAAATACTTGTTCCAAATTAATAGCTATATATAGTCAGACAAATACATACTTGATTTAATTGGTTTGACCCAACTGTGTAGGTTAATTCCAGGTCAGATTGCAAGAAAAAAACTAGAGATAAAGCTAAGTAGATACAGAAATAGTAGTTCTGGAGGGGTGGGCACCAAAAGACCAGTCAAGGTTAGCAGTGGGGTGGAACTTAGAAGGGTTAGTGAAACTAACAGTAATAATTTCTGGTAACCCACTACTTTCGGACCAGCCAGAAAAAAAGACTTGCCCGGTTTCTATATATAGTTCTCAAGATGTGGTTTTGTTAAGTTAGGATGATTAATTTTTAAATAAACAAATCAGAAGAAAAACTGGTGTGTGGTTTCAGTGTATATGAGAAACTAGAAATAGGTGACTGGAATAGCTTGTCTTTTATAGCAAAATCAAGAAATAACACTATTGTATTTCAAAAACTGCATGATGGGAAATGTAAGTAAGTTAATGAAAAGCAGTTTCTCTTCTCCTGTATATTCTGAAAAGATGTTCCGGATAACAAATTTATAGCTTTGGAAAAGAAATAAGGTGAAAATTATGACATTGTATAATGTATTTGAGAGATTTATTTTTTCAAACATAGAAATAGTCTCTGTATTTTCATACTTTGAAAAGTAGATAATTCTCCATTGCTAATACATACAATGCTAAAAGGGTTATACTGAAATTACAGCAGATGGCAGTAATGCATAGTTATCTCCATATCTATTCTGCTTTCCTCTTCATGCTAGGTTGAACACAGATCTATTTATTTATTTATTTATTATTGGTTCTTCTATGCCGCCCTACTCCTGAGGGACACAGGGCGGCGTACAGCAAATTATACAAGAACACTAATAATAAACAACAGTTAAAAACAACAATTAAAAAATTACAAAAAGATTAAAAATGTTCACCATCAGCCATGCTGGGCGAGAGCTCAGGTGGAACTAGGCTCACCCCCTGCCTGCAGGAAGAGCCATGTCTTGACGGCTTTTCGGAAGGCCAGCAGGGTGGGGATGGTTCGGGTCTCTGGGGGAAGTTGGTTCCAGAGCACGGGCCCCCCCACAGAGAAGGCCCTCCCCCTAGGGCCCACCAGCCAGCATTGTTTGGCTGACGGGACCTGGAGGAGGCCCACTCTGTGGGCCCTAACCGGTCAAAGGGAAGTATGAGGCAGAATGAGGTCCCGAAGGTAACCTGGTCCTAAGCCATGCAGGGCTTTTAAGATGATGATCAACACCTTGAATTGTACCCGGAGACCGATGGGCAACCAATGCAGCTGGCGGAGTATAGGTGTAACGTGTGTGTACCTTGGCACACCCACCACAGCACGCGCAGCCGCATTTTGCACCGAGTCTCCGAATACTCTTCAAGGGTAGCCCCATGTAGAGCGCATTGCAGTAGTCCAGTCGGGAGGTGACAAGGGCATGAGTGACCGTGAGTAGAGCCTCCTTCTCCAAGTATGGCTGCAATTGGTGCACCATTGGTCGTTAATCCAAAGTCAAGCACCTACCAGAACTGTCCACAAGCTGACAAAGCAGGCAGTAATGGCGACGCTTCTCGCGATCTTTCCGTGTTTCCTCGGGCATCAAAGAATGGCGCTGGTGCCCGGAACATATCTCCACCCTCACAGCAGTGGCGACGGGAGCCTCAGAAACCAACAATTGAGGGTCCAATAGAGCCCGCTCTCGCTCCCGGATGAAGGCCAGATTCACAGTAGTTCACACAGCCCCCCCACAGTCCGTGTCCAATCCGTCCACTCCAAATATCTCCAGGAGTGTCTCTCCAGCCAGTATAGTTTTCTTTAGATGAGAGGTCTTCAAACTTGGCAACTTTAAGACTTAAGAGAAATGAAGTTCCTTGGCTTTTTTCTTCCTCTTCCCCAACAGCACTGGCCACCAATTGCCTGAAGAAAGCACACAAGGAAGATGCCCAGGAAGATCTGTTCTTGGCAGATGATGATGAGCAGGCTGGGAAAGGGCTCCTCAATCTTGGCAGGATCACTTTGGTTTACGTTCTGATAGTAAATTAGGATAGTCCCTGGCTTATAAAGTCCCCGGTTAAAAACAAGTTATGTGGATAATGCTTCAATAAAGATTAGTCCATATACATATACATCAAAGCAGTCAGCAGTTAAAACAGCTTGTAGGGAACATTTGCTGAGTTGTTCGCAAGCAGTATATGTAATAAAGCAGGACGCTGGGCCAGGCAATTAGGCCTAACAAACAAAGATATCAAAGGAATTGCAAGACCGGGCTTGTTGCCAGAATAAAGTGGGAGTTGCCGGGAGAAAGTTGGAAATTTAGCTGATATGCGATTTTGCCTTAAAACTCCCCTACAAGCATCGCTGATAAAAACTGAAAACACAATTAAGAATCACAATAATATACAAAATAAAACTCAGAGGCTGAGTGGGGGAAGCAAATATCCTAGCAGTCCTCTATCTTGACACATGCTCACAGAAATCTAGAAATAACATTGGTGTTCTCAATTTTGGAAAAGGACAGGCAGTATTTCACCTGAGTAAAAAAAATTCATTTTTTAAAATAGCACACAACTTTCATATCATTTAGCAATATTTTATTTAACAATATTGCACAACTTTCATGTCATTTAGCAATATCATTTTATTTAGCAATATCACACAATTTTCATATCATTTATAACTTTATTATATTTAGCAATATCACACAACTTTTATATCATTTAGCAAAGTTACTGCTCAATAGCAGTGACTATGAGAGGGATCTTGGCGTCCTAGTGGACAATCACTTAAAGATGAGGCAGCAATGTGTGGCAGCAGCCAAAAAAGCCAATGCAATTCTAGGCTGCACTAACAGAGATAGAATCAAGATCATGTGAAGTATTAGTACCAATTTATAAAGCTTTAGTAAGACCACACTTAGGATATTGCATCCAGTTTTGGTCACTGTATTATAAAAAAGATGTAGAGATTCTGGAAAGAGTGCAGGAAAGAACAACAAAGATGATTAGAGGGCTGGAGGTTAAAACATATGAAGAACAGTTGCAGGAATTAGGTTTGTCTAGTCTAGTGAAAAGAAGAACTAGGGGTGACATGATAGCAGTGTTCCAATATGAGGGGCTCACACAAAGAAGAGGGGTCAACCTATTTTCCAAGACAAGAAACAATGGATAGAAACTTATCAAGGAGAAAAGCAACCTAGCACTAAGGATAACTTTTCAAACAGAACAATCACTAGAACAGCTTGCCTTCAGACGTTGTGGGTGCTCCATCACTGGAGGCTTTTAGAAGAGATTGGATAGCCATTTGTCTGAAATGGTGTAGAGTTTCCTGCTTGAGCAAGGGGTTGGATTAAAAGACTTCAATGTCTCTTCCATATCTCTTCTTGCTTTTTGAAATGACACTTGGATCAATGCCATTAGAGCTAATTTGGCTTTTGAGAACCATATGGAACTGACAAATAATTTTCTTCACAGAACTAATTCAGTATTTTTGTTAGTGTCCTTTTCAGCATGTAACATACTTTTCAGCTCCCCTAGTCTATTTTATAGCATACAAAGCTGTTTTGAATTGTGAAGAGAATGTTCTAAAATTATGTCTGTCCCTTTAAAATCTGAATTTTCTCTGTGGTGAATGCAGACTCTGGCTATGCCTACATCCACCATTCATTCTAGGATGTATTACATTAGCATACATTTTGTGATTTGTGTGTATTGACTGCAAAAAATATTTATATTGTCTGCATTTATTCTTCATTTTTTGATGTGTAAGTTTTTCCTATTTGTCTTATCCTTACTCAAGGACCCATTTCTTCAGACACCATAAAATTTGCTGTCCATTGATTGAAGGTCAGAAAGAGGAGGAAGAGCAGGACAGCAACAATGGGAGAATACAATATAATCTAATGTATTTACATATAAAGTCTCTCTCCCTCCCCCTTTTCAGGATTTTTGCAAATTTTCATTCACTTCAAATTCAGTCCTGAGTTTGCTTCAAGATTTCACTAGGTATTTTTATGTGTGTAGAGTGCAAACAATAAAACATTGAGACTGTCTTATCCTCGCATTTGGGGGACTAAAAAATTGATTTCTTTGAATTGTGTCTTTGTTTCTAGTAGCTATAATTCTTTTCAGTCCACATTCTTTTTTTTAAATAAACTCTATCAGAACTTCTCTGTATCCAGTTCTCCAGTACACAAATTTATTATTAACCTATGAATATATGGGAAAGAAAAGGACTATTTAATGAAGCTAAGTTTTGCTTACTGAACATTCTCATGGTGTTTACTTGATGCAGAACTTCTTGTTCTTTGCTGGCTGTGCATCTCAGGAAAGCTGATTTTGAATTCCAGCTATTGGGAAGCATAACTGAAATAACTGGGATGTTGAAGAAATTTGTGCATTAATCACAACTATTGGTACATTGTTTTTCAATCATGCCTTTCTTTTACTTGACAAGTTTGTAATCAGATGGAGCCATTGTCTGTTGTACTCTAAATAGTTTAAACTTTACAAGAAAATTTCAAAACCTTTGACGTTTTTCTTGTGTTTTGCTTTGTAGATAAAAAGCTCCATTTTACACGGGCTGCGTTTTCTTTTTTAATCTGCTGGGCAGTACTGTTGCCACCTTCTTTGGGAGCCTGAGCAGTTGAATTTACTGCCTTAATTTATGTTTGTTGTATTACCAGAGACAAAACTGCTAATATCTTCAGTGACTCTAAGTATGTTTTGCCATTCTATAGATGCCTTTATGGAAGCTGAGAAGATTCTTCACCTGAGGCTCATAAGAACCTGGTCATTTCACTTTTGGATTCATTTCTCCTTGTATTACTAAAGGCAATCACTTTGCTGATCAGGCTGCTAACTAAGCTGCTCAATTACCTTGTGTCTTTGCACCTATGCTTCAGATTCCCTCTGCTATTGCTTATAAGAAGTTTCTTATACTTATTAGTGCTGGAACTGCATCTTGCAATGTCACTACGATGCTTCAGGTATGGTTTCTTATAGATGGTTTCTAATGGTTAATCAATTGCCTTGTGTGCTTTTCTTTGTATTTTGGCTCAGCAACTACATGTGAAAGGACATTATAGTATCCAAATTATTATAGACTGGCTTTATTCCTGGAGCCTATGTGAACATTTCCAGGAGTTTCTTCTAGGCCAAGAACTCATAAATGGGGGCCTCCCTGCCATTTCATCGCATCCATTGTTGAGGAGAATGAACTAACTGCCAAATGCTTTCTATCCTTACAGAAGCAGCACAGAGTGTTAGATAGGGTGAATGGAAGAGGTAGACAGAAGTGGCTTCAAAACAACAGCTCTTTATTTGGCAACTATTTACAACCCAGCAAAGGCTCTGTCTGACAGACAGACAGCCCTTTTATAGGGAGTTGCCAGACAGTCTAGCCAATCAGCAGTCAGTATTTTCCCTCCAGAATGGAGGACCTGACTGAAGTCTATGTGCTTCAGTCTGAGAATGTAACACCCCTCGCCTCTTAGTTGGGCTAACCCAACGTGCGACATAGTTACACAGATAGGCAGGATGTTTAGTTGGTCTTTCAGACCTGCACAGCTCAGTCGGAGCTGGGTGAGTGGTCAGGTCGGACAAGCTTCTGTTGCTCCCGGCCTCAACCAATGGAAGTTCCTGGATTTCGGCCCAGGGCGTAGCTGGAGTGTCGAGGACTGGATCGCTCGGAGCTCACCCCCCGGCATGAGCATCTTCCAGTAAGTCTTCCGGACTTTCTGGCTTGAGTTCTCTCTGTTAGGAGCGAGTGATTGCTCCTGTTAGTTAGGCATTGGCTCAGAAGTTAGTTCTGGTAGCCTAAGAGTGGAGTGGCTGAGTCGGCCTTGGAGTTGGTCAACATGCCGCCTCCAGCTTCTACCGTCCTTGAGCGCTACTCGGTAAAAGCGAGGGCTGGTGATCTCTGTGACCATGGCAGGAACCCAGAGAGGACCCCCAGCATAGTTTTGGGCATATACTTGATCCCCTATGCTAAAGTGTCGGAGCTGACTATGGGAGTCTATTGGGGCCTCAGCAGAGTAGTTAGGGTGTAGCTGATCTAGGTGGGATCGTAGTCGGTGACCCATTAGAAGTTCAGAAGGACTTCTACCAGTGGTGGCGCTAGGAGTGATATGCTGCACTAATAAAAATTTATCGATTTGGGTTTGCCAATTGCCTGAGCCCATGCGTGAAAGGGCTTCTTTTGCTGATCTCACCATTCTCTTCGCTTGACCATTGCTGGAAGGATGGAATGGTGAGCAAAGGGTGCGTCTGATCCCCTGTTCTGCTAAATAGGTTTCAAATTATAAGGCCGTGAATTGGGGCCCGTTGTCTGAAACCAGGACATCGGGCAGGCCATGCGTGGAGAAAAGTCTCCGTAGCACCTTGATGACTGCCTCCGCTGTGGTGGTGGTCATGAGGGCTATCTCTAATCACTTCGAGTATGTGTCCACGACTGTGAGTTTAGTTTTTAGTTTAGTTTATTGGAATTTCTATGCCGCCCAACTCCCAGGGACTCTGGGCGGCTCACAGTAAGGCACAGAACAACAATCAATAAAAACAATTTAAAAGCATATTAAAAAGTACAATACATTATTTAAAAAGGACTTTCACTCCAAGATGCATACCTGGACTGATCTAACAAGACCATATCTTTGGGTCATTGGCCCCATGCTTGCCGGAAAAACCAGGTCTTAAGCTCTTTCCGGAAGGCCAGTAAGGTGGGGGTAGTACGGATCTCGGGAGGTAGTTGGTTCCAAAGGGTCAGAGCCACTACAGAGAAGGCCTTCCCCCCCGGACCCACCAGCCAACATTGTCTAGCTGACGGGACCTGGAGGAGGCCGACCCTGTGCAATCTCACAGGGCGCTGGGAAGAATGCAGTAGCAGACGGTCACGAAGATAAACTGGTCCTGAGCCAGGGGTGAAATCCTTCCGGTTCGCTCTTACCTGTTGGTCGCCGCACAGCCAAAGAAGCTGGTGGCGTTCGCGATGCGGGGCTTCCCCCGCCCGCTTCCCCCACCCGCCTGGACGCCAGCATTTGCGTTCTTTTGCCCTCTGCGCATGTGCAAAGCGTTCTGCTTGCACAGAGGGCAAAAGAACGCAAATGCCGGTGTCCAGGTGGGCAGGGAAAGTGGGCGGGGGAAGCCCTGCGCCGCGGACGCCACCAGCTTCTTCGGCTGTGCGGCGACCAACAGGTAAGAGCGAACCGGGAGGATTTCACCCCTGTCCTGAGCCATATAGGACTTGCTCCAAATAGGGCCGCAATTGGTGCACTAGGCGAACCTGTGCAAAGGTCCCCCTAGCCACAGCTGTCAGGTGGTGGTCTAATCTCAGCTGTGGGTTTAGGAGGACACCCAGACACCCAGATTGTGAACCCATTCTGCGGCGATTAAATTTTCTCCACCCAGGACTATGTAGGGACGATCTACCTGGTCCTTTGGAGGCAATATCCACATCCACTCGGTCTTGTCTGGGTTTAGTTTCAGCCTGTTGACTCCCATCCAGACCCTTACATCTTCCAGGCACCGACCCATCATGTCCACTGCTTCACTGAATTGACATGGGGTGGAGATGTACAACTGGGTGTCATCAGCATATTGCTGGTACCTCACCCCATGCCGTCGGATGATCTCACCCAGTGGTTTCATGTAGATGTTAAATAAGAGGGGGGGAGAGAACCGAACCCTGAGGTATCCCACAAATGAGGGGCCTAGGGGTCGATCTCTGTCCCCCTGCCAACACCGACTGTGACCGACCAGAGAGATAGGAGAACCACCGTAAAACGGTGCCACCCACTCCCAACTCCTTTAGTCGGCACAGAAGGATACCGTGGTCAACGGTATCAAAAGCAGCTGAGAGGTCAAGTAGCACCAAGATGGAGGAGAAACCCCCATCTCGGGCTTGCCAGAGATCATCCATCAGCGTGACCAAAGCAGTTTCCGTGCTGTAGCCGTGCCTGAAACCTGATTGAAAAGGGTCTAGATAATCTGTTTCCTCCAACAGCCGTTGGAGTTGGAGTGCCACCACTTTCTCAACAACCTTACCTACAAAGAGTAGGTGAGAAACTGGACGGAAGTTCTTAAATTCTGCTGGATCTTGAGGAGGGGCCTAACCACCACCACCTTCAACGGCTACGGGACAGACCCCTCTCTCAAGGAGGTGTTAATCAAAACCTGGAGCCAGCCTCGTGTCACCTCCCTGGTGGAAGAAACCAGCCAGGAGGGACACGGTTCCAATAAACAAGTGGCGGAGCTCATCGCTCCAATAGCCTTGTCCACTTCCTCAGGAGTCGCAGGCTCAAATTCCTCCCATAAAATAGGACTAAGATCCGCTCCGGCGTGTCCTTCGTGCAAGGCGCTGCATGTGCGAGGTCTCCCCGGTCGCTGTGGCTGCACTGGGGAGCCCGCGTCCTGGTCATTAACAATGGAGACGCTGCGCAAGAGGGAGGGAATGCAGAGCAGAGAAGCAGAGGTGCCCGGCAAGTGGGGCGAGGCGTGGGGATGGCAGTGGCGGCATCAGCACACACACACACACACACACGCAGAAGACGTGCAAAAAGTCTCAGCTCCCAGCCTTCGTGGGAGTCGAGCCGGCGTGGCTGAGGAGAGGGGCTGGCTGAAGAAGTTCCAGCGGCCACCACACCTACCGAGGCTCCTGGAAGACGGGCAGCCGTCAGCCCAGCCAGGGGAGGAAGAGGAGAAAGGCGGTGATTTAGCCCATCAAGCGCACTTCGCTCCGTGGCTCTTGGATGGGACGGCAGCGTGCGCGGAAGGAAAGCCGGAGGACAGCGCCAAGCGCCCGAGGCTCTCCAGGCAGTGGCAGGTGACAGCGGGCGCCGGCTGAGTCCTTTCATGGGCAGCTACGCTGACCCTGCCTCCGTCAAGGAGGAGGGGGAAAGGGAAGTGCTCCCGCAGAGAGTCCCAACTGAAAGTTATTGTCAGCTGTCCCGCCCAAGCCGCCGCGCGACACAACCCCGGAGCTGGATGGGTGCAAGGGCAGGAAGTGACTGCGGCTGCGGCAGGCCTGGGGCAGCACAGAATGCATGTGCCACACCCTGCTTCTCCGGCTTGCACTCTCACACAAACACACACACACACACACCTTCGCGGGTCCGGGGCCACCTCCCGGCTCACGTTCTCTCCCTCCACCCGCCTCCCCTCCAACACACACACACACACACACACACACCGCCCACAGAGCCAATCTCGGGCAGGTGCTATTCCTGCATGAGGAGCCGAAAATTGAAAGAGAGAGAAAAAGAAAGAAAAGGTGACACTGTTTTAGCGAGCGAAAGTGATTCCGACCATGGACCAGAGGCGCCCGGCAAGCGGGGTGAGAGGCGCGGGGATGGCAGTGGCAGCATTGGCGGCAGGCTCCTGCCGCGTCTCCCGCCCACCTGCCTCTCATTCTTTAAAATGCTAAGGCAAGAGGCAGGCGGGAGACACAGGCAGGAGCCTGCTGCCAAAGCCGCCACTTCTGGCATCCCTGCGCCTCTCGCCCCGCTCGCCGGGCGCCTCTGCTCCACGGTCGGAATCACTTTCGCTCGCTAAAACAGCGTCACCTTTGCTGTCCATTGGCTGATTGCAATGCGCCACTTGCAATCAGCCAATGCGCCATGTTTGGCACATGCGCCCGGTTTGGCCACCCCTGCTCTAAGTGATCAGAGGCATTCATTTCGGCCAGGAAAATTTTTGTTACTTAAAAATTTCATTCCAAGACGCTCAGTCCAACCTGGGAGGTCCATTCCAGATTTTTTCTGACTACCCAAATTCACTGTCCTTGTGGAAGGGAAAAATTCCTGGATTCTTCACAGGTAGAGATTGTTAGACTCTTGGAACTTGCCTGATAAACTTTTAAAAAATCGTTGTGAACTTATTATTTTTAAGCAATTGTGGACTTTTGCTTCTTTTATAGTTTTTTATATTGTAAATGGAAGTGGAATAGGCTGAGAGAATAAAATTCTTATTCACCCCAAGTGGTATGCAATTGAAAGTGCTGGCTTGAAAAATATAATAGTTGCATTTCCTATTTGAAGACTCCATGGAGATAAGCGATGTCCTCTTTTTTCAATTCTGTATGGAAGGTAAATCACATTATTATATTTGATTTCACTATTATGCAGGAACATTCTAATAGCCCAATAATTATTAGAGGACATCAATTGCTCAACTATACCGGTACAAATAGTATTTCTGCTATACTTATATTAATCCAACTAATTATGGAGGAGTTTGGGATATTAAAACACAAATCTGTACAGGACAAATAAGCAAACAAAATGGCGTCTACATTTAAAAAAATATTGTCTGAGCCTTGACATATAACACCTAAACTATTAGAATACTTGATGGATTATGGATGGACTTCCTGCTTTCATGGTTTTAAAGATCTACCAAAGTCCTAGCATGAAATTTGTACCATTTCATGCCTAAGGCCAAGAAGAATTCATTTGCTCTCACCACAAGAGATTAAATAGTCATTTAGTCATATAGAACATGCAAAGAAGTTGCTCCTGTCATACAGTTACACAGAATAAACTATAAAAAAACAAAGATATTACTAATGAAGGCAAATATACATGTCTCAGGATAATATTGCAGGATCTAATCTGGGTTAGTCACCGGGCTCAGAGGTTTAGTCTTCTGAGTTTTCATACTCAAGCTGGAGCCAATCCTCAGGGGATCTTCTCCTTACTGCAATGTGCAAAGAAGTTTCCTGAGCATGGGCTCCAGCACAAATCTGAAAGCTTGGAAGACTAAACCTCTGATTCCGATGACTGACCCAGATTGGATCCTGCAACAAAGATATTCATCATTTGGCTCAGGGGCGAGTTCCTAATTTTTTTACTACCACTCTGTGGGCGTGGCTTATTTTGTGGGTGTGGCTTGCCAGCCATGTGACCGGGTGGGCGTGGGCCTCGGGAACTTGGCAGCGGCCGGAGTAGCGGGGGGGCATTGCCCCCCCGCAACGCAGCCCCCACAGTGGGAGCAGCAAGACCGCGGCAGCGGTTCTTCTAGGAGGCTCCATCCGGCCTGAATGCTTCTCCCCATTCGATGATCCTAGGCTCCTGCTGCCTGTTCCCCCTCCCCTCAGCAGCTTGAGAAGCCTCGAGCGTGTGAAAATGCCTGGGATTATCACCGCGCGTTCGTGGCTTCTCGGACTGCTGAAGGGAGGGGAACTGAGATAGGTCCTGCCGCCCATTCCCCCTCCCCTCAGCAGCTCGAGAAGCCTCAAACGTGCGAAAATGCCTAGGATCATCACTGCGTGTTCGTGGCTTCTCAGACTGCGGAAGGGAGGGAATGGAGATAGCTCCTGCGGCCCATTCTTTCAGCGTCTCACGCGCTCCCTCAGCCATCCTCCCCTGCTTGGACTCACTGTGGGGTAGGAAGGCAGTGCATGCGCAGTGCCGGAAGCTCAACTTCTGGGCATATGCAGAAGAATTTTTTTTAATGTAAATTTTTTTTTAAAAAAAATGGTGGCACCCAGGCATTGGCAACTGACCGCACCGGTACTGTGACATCACCAGCAGGCCGCTACCGGTGCTATAGAGTGGACCGCACTGGTAGGAACCCACCACTGATTTGGCTGCATTTATTGTAAATCTCTAACTTTTGAAGGCTTTTTTAATGATACCTCAGAGCAATAAGCTGCTTCAGGATGAAATCCCTTTCTCTGAAAGATATAGTATTGCAAACTGGCTGGCCTTATATCAGTTATTAGAGGAGCATAGGGAATTTGTATGGTATTACTCAAAGCTGTCTGCATGTTTCATGAAAGCTTAATTACACAACAACAAAAGTTAATTAAGAGCATTTGCCACCCTAACTAGAAACTGTAAATATTTTCAAGAAACATTTATTACTTGGCATTATTACATTGGTACTCTTTATTATGCTTCAATATGGTCTTAATTAATACGGTAGGTTTTTTTGTTTGTTTATTTGCCTGCCACACAATCTGCAACAACTTTTTAAAATCTGGTCTAAAATCCTATGTAGTTTAAATGCTAACTGTACACTTGCTTGCTAACAATAATAAAATATAATTAGCTTGAGAACCAAATGGAGGAATTGTCCTCTGGAATTTTAGGCCTTATAATTAGCATTTTGAAAGGTGATATCAGCTCTTTAACACGGTATTCTAGGCCTCTTTTTTAACTTCAGGAAAACATGTTTTTTTTCTTCTTGACCAAGGCCATTTACTTTGGTATGTGGGAACTTGTTTTTTCAGCACTAAACAATAGAAAACATCCTTAAACTTCCTTAAACTTCCTTGCAAGTTTTAAGAACCATATAAACTCAGCTGAGAAAGAATTATATATTTGCCACTTTGTGGAATGCTATCTTGCTTCAGTTCTATTTTCTGTGTTATCTTACTTAAGTTTCACATGTAATCAATGCCTTTTATTGTTTAATCACTTGCTTTCTGATTTATATATCAAATCTATATATAATTTGTTTCTGTACCTATAAAAAGACACCTCTTTAATGAATGCTTTTGGGTGCCTAAATTATTTGGTGATTCATATTTTCAGGTGGGCAAAGAAGCCTATTACAAAGTAAAAATCTCTC
Source organism: Diadophis punctatus similis (assembly GCA_023053685.1). Taxonomy (NCBI): domain Eukaryota; kingdom Metazoa; phylum Chordata; class Lepidosauria; order Squamata; family Dipsadidae; genus Diadophis; species Diadophis punctatus. Next base: position 8,465,530 of record JALIGW010000008.1, read on the forward strand.
TCTTAGATGCAGGATGCAAATTCTTTTCAACTTCTTTCCAAACTCTGGGTGCCTGAACTTGAAAGCTACAGCCTGAGTCAAAGCAGTGGCCATACATCAGGCATGTTGGAGCATGGCAATGTGAAAAGAAAACAATCTTGGTACCCCTTGTCAATCCTTGGGGTTTGAGATTCTCTTATTCCATTTTATTCCATTTTAGAGAAATAGGACCTATTTGATTGGTCCATCCCTGGAATGGATGGAGCCAATGGGGTTCCAAAGGAAATTGGGAGTTATGCCTGAGGATCTGTTGCATGGTCCTAGGCCCTGGCTGCTTTCTGGATTAGGAAGATGGTCAGGGCCTTGAAACCTCTCTTGGCCCATTTAGCACTTCTCATAGTTTACAAAAGAAGTGAAGGTGGTAAAAAGGATCAAAAGATATCTGGAACACTGCTGGGGAAGACAAGAGACAAATCCAACGTAACATGAACTAGAGCCACTATTAAGGCCTACTTGTATTAGTAAGAGTCACAGAATGTCAGTATTTCTCTGTTTGCATTGCATTCACAGAGTACTATGTTGTAGACCTGTTTAAGGTTATCCAAGCCCTCCTCCCAAGCCCATCCAAGCCCTATGGAGGTCCTGGAGGTTTACCTTCAGGGCTGCACAGAGGATTCTCTGCGCATCTAGTAAATAAATCTTCTCAAATCTGTTCTCAGTTGCAGGCCAAGACATGGAGATGCCCAGGGAACGGACTTCCCAATTATCTGGGAATAGTTAGATCCTAATTGAAGTGGGCATATTCTCAGGGTTGTAAATGTTACCACCTGTGATTAGACAATGCCTCTCCTGACTGGTCAAGTCTGCCCAGAAGGTGACATGGATCCTGTTAGATACTAGGACTGACGCACAGAAGCTTCAGTCAGGTCCTCCATTCTGGTGGGAAGAATACTGAGTGCTGATTGGTTGAACTGTCTGACAGCTCCTTGTAAAAGGGCTAGCTGTCAGACAGAACCTTTGCTGGATTGTAAATAGTTGCTGAATAAAGAGTTGTTTGTTGTCACTAAGCTTTCTGTCTGCCTCATCCGTTCACCCTATCTAACACTGGCGACGAGCATGGGATCGGACGGCAGATAACAAAAAGAGCTGACCATCGCAATGCAGCCCAGGGCAGTAAGCGTTCTGCACATTTGCCATCAGAAGTGCCATCTCAGTCAGAATGATGACGCATGGCCTGCTGAGTCAATACAACCCAGCATGGGAACACTGGGACACCTATATGACTCTCTTTGAATGCTTCATGGAGGCGAATGACATCTTCGAGTTGTCCGACAACCGAAAATGAGATCTATTCCTGAGCTACTGTGGGACGGACATCTTTGAAACTGCCCAGACACTAGCAGAGCTGACGCCGGTCCAGACAGTCACCTGGTCCGCTCTTCAGACCATGCTGAAGACGCACTATGCACCAAAACCATCTAAATTTGTGCAGCGACACAAATTCAACATGAGGAACCAGGAGGGAGAATCAATTAACAAATATGTTGCCACGCTTCGCAAAGCAACTGCCCATTGTGAATTCCAGGACTTGCTGCTTGATCGAGTAATCTGCGGGGTACGTGACATAACCCTCCAACGGAGGTTACTGTCTAAAATGACCCTCACCCTCCAAGTCGCCTTAGACGAGGCGAGGGCAGCAGAAGTGTCCACCAGGTCAAGCGAGACACTCCAGCAACAGAACAGCCTGAAAAGCATGAGCAGAGCTGTCACTGTTCATCGCAAGAGCTCTGCACAAGATTTCTCACCTGACAGCAATGAGGAAGTTTGCCGCCTTCGCTTCAAAAAATGAGAAGTGGGAAATGCACCAGATGACTGATTCCTGCCTTGCGCCAGCTGTGGAGGAAAGCCATCTGCCAAAGATGCGACTGAAGGAGCCACCTGGCACAGTCTGCCACGCCAAACTCCCTTCACCACAGCTAACATGAAGGGTACCATATAAGCGGAGCTGAACCAAGCCGCCTCAACACGAAGCATGGCAGCCTTGGCGGAGAACTGATAGAGCTGACTCAACCGAGACCTGTCAAACAACCATCTGGCAATCAAGCATGCCATGAAGCAAGAAGCTGCGCATCACCGTCCTCATCGAGGGGTCACCATGCAGCATGGAGATTGACACCGGGTCATCACTGACTATCGTGTCCTGGGCCACATTACAAAGAGCCATCCTGGGCATCCAGAGACAACAACTACGGCGCCAAGAACTACGGCTCACTGACTACCAGGGGAACCACATCCCTGTCGTAGGCTGTGGCACCTTTCATATCAAATTCAAGAAATTTGATGGGCCACTCACACTGACGGTTGTCAGCGGCTCTCTTCCAAGCCTGCTTGCCTTGGAGTGGTTCGAGGCCCTGGGCATGGGGGTAACCGGCATCAATGCTGTCAGCACGATGACACTGAGGACCTGATCCATGAGTTCGAGGACGTTTTCAGTGTCAGTCTGGGTATGTATAAGGGAACCCCTATATCTTTCAACCTAAATCCAAACATTGTGCCAATTTGGCTTAAGCCCCGGAGGCCTCCTCTTGCCCTCCGATCGAAAATTGACAAAAAAATTAGACAAGCTAATTGGCCAGGGGATCCTAGAGCCCGTCAACCATGCCCATTGAGAAACCCCAATAGTGACCCCAGTAAAGTCTGATGGGTTGATCCACCTCTGTGCAGACTATAAGTGCACATTGAACAAGGCGCTACAGCAGAGCGCTTATCCGGTTCCTGTAGTCCAGTATCTACTGCACTCCCTGGGACCAGGAAAAATCTTCGTGAAATTAGATTTCACAGAGGCCTACCAGCAATTGCCTGTAGATAGCGCTACTGCAGAGGCCCAAACCATTGTCACGCACAAGGGTGCATTTAAATGTAAGCGGCTACAGTTTGGGGTTAGCATAGCCCCCAGACTATTCCAAAGAATTACGGAATGGCTATTAAATGGAATACTGGGGGTCGTACCATATTTCGATGACATTTTAGTCTCAGCAAAAGACAAGAAACAGCTTTTCTAATGCCTAAGAACAGTTCTAACCAGAATTAGAGACAAGGGGCTACAATTAAAGAAGGAAAAATGCCAAATTGGGGTGGCCAGGGTCGAATTCTTAGGGTACATGGTAGACGGCTCTGGGATCCACCCCAAAAATTCTAAAATCAAAGCAAATCAGGATGCCCCTACTCCCCGAAACCAGACTGAGCTGCAAGCGTTCCTTGGGCTCCTTAATTTCTACAGCATTTTTCTTAAACAGAAAGCAACTCTAGCCGAGCCTTTGCACAAGCTACTCATCAAGAACGTGAAATGGACCTGGGGCAGGACTGAGGAAGCCACATTTGCAGCAGTCAAACATCTACTGTCAGTGGACAGCCTCCTGGTTCAGTACAACCAGACGCTCCCTCTCGTGCTGACCTGTGACATGTTGCCTTTCGACGTCGGGGCTGTCTTCAGCCATTGCCTGCCAAATGGAACTGAAGCCCCTATCACTTTTTACTCTCGAATCCTGTCTACTGCAGAACGGAACTATAGCCAGCTGGACAGAGAAGCGCTGGCTGTGGTGGCAGGGGTCAAACGATTCCATGACTATTTGTATGGGTGACAATTTGACCTAATCACAGACCACAAGCTGCTGCTGGGACTCTTGGCAGGGTACCGCCCCACGCCTGCCTCCCTTTCGCCACGAATGACTCACTGGGCTATTTTCCTAGCCTCTTATACAGGGGTGAAATCCAGCAGGTTCTGACAGGTTCCGGAGAACCGGTAGTGGAAATTCTGAGTAGTTCAGAGAACCGGTAGCAGAAATTGTGAGTAGTTCAGAGAACTGGCAAATACCACCTCTGGCTGACCCCAGAGTGGTTGGAAATGGAGATTTTGCAATATCCTTCCCCCAGGAGTGGGGAAGGAATATGGATTTTGCAGTATCCTTCCCCTGGAGTGGGATGGGAATGGAGATTTTGCAGTATCCTTCCCCTGCCATGCCCACCAAGCCATGCCCACCAAGACACACCATGCCCACCAAGCCACGCCCACAGAACTGGTAGTAAAACAATTTGGATTTCACCACTGCTCTTATAGCTACCGGCTGATACATCGCCCTGGACAGACTCTGGGCCATGCTGACGCCCTCAGCAGATGCCCTTTGCCCGAACTATTGGATGACCCTACACCTGAGAGACCTGTCCTGCTGATTGACTGCCTGAATGCAGGACTGATGGCATCAAGCGAAGTCACGCATCACTCAGCTAAGGACAGAACCATTGCTCAGGTTCTGCACTGGGTGTTGAGGGGGTGGCCGAAGGGGTCTGTGGGGCTGGAGTTTAAAGCCTATGTTACCAAACAGAATGAGTTATCTGTACTTAGAGGTTGCCTTGTATGGGGGGACCGGGTGATTGCTCCACCAAAACTGCTTGTTGCAGTATTAGAGGCCTTGCATGTGGGGCATCCAGGGATTGTCCAGATGAAGGCCTTGGCCAGAAGTTATGTGTGCTGGCCTAACATGGACGCGGAAATCACTGAATGGGTGTCAACCTGCACTCAGTGCCAGGAATCCAGACCAGCTCCCTCAGAGGTGCCCGCACACAAAGACCAGGGTGCACATTTGATTTTGAAGGCCCCACACATGGGCAAACTTTCCTCATAATTGTGGACGCATACTCGAAGTGGTTAGAAGTAGCCCTCATGACCTCCACCATGGCAGAGGCGGTCATCAGGATGCTACATAGACTTTTCTCCACACACGGCCTGCCCGATGTTTTGGTTTCTAACAAGGGGCCACAATTTACAGCCTTACAGCTTGAAACCTTTTTAGCTGAGCAGGGAATCAGGCACGTCCTTTGCTCACCATTCCCTCCTTCCAGCAATGGTTCAAGCTGAGAGAATGGTGAGATCAGCAAAAGAAGCCCTTTCTAGAATGGGCCCAGGCGATTGGCAAACCCGCATTGATAAATTTCTCTTATTGCAGCATATCACGCCTAGCGCCACCACCGGTAGAAATCCCTCCGAACTTCTAATGGGTCGCCAACTATGGTCCCACCTAGATCGGCTATACCCAAACTACTCTGCCGAGGCCCCAGTAGACTTCCCATAGTCAGCTCCAACAATTTAGCATAGGAGATCAAGTATATGCCCACAACTATCCTGGGGGTTCTCTCTTGGTTCCTGCCACAGTCGCAGAAATCACTGGTCCTCGCTCTTACCGAGTAGAGCTCGAGGACGGTAGAAGCTGGAGATGACACATTTACCAATTCTGAGGCCGACTCAGCCACTCCACTCTTAGGTCACCATAACTAACTTCTGCGCAAGCGCCTAACCAAAAGGAGAAATCACTCGCTCCTAACTTAGAAGACTCAATCTGACCATGTCCGGAAGACTTACCTGAGAACACCAATGCCAGGGAGCGAGCTCCGAGTGAACTGGTTCTAGAAGCTCCAGCCATGCCCCGGGTTGAGTTCAGACACTTCCATTGGTCGAGGCCGGGAGCAACAGAAGCTCGATCGACCTGACTGCTCACCCAGCTCCGAATGAGCTGCGCAAGTCTGAAAGACTAAACGCCCCGCCTATTTGCGTGACTACGTCACATGTTGGATTGGCCCAACTGAGAGGGGAGGGGTGTTAGATACTAGGACTGAAGCATAAGCTTCAGTCAGGTCCTCCATTCTGGCGGGAAGAATACTGAGTGCTGATTGGTTGAACTGTCTGACAGCTCCCTATAAAAGGGCTAACTGTCAGACAGAACCTTTGCTGGATTGTAAATAGTTGCTGAATAAAGAGCTGTTTGTTGTCACTAAGCTTGCTGTCTGCCTCATCCGTTCACTCTATCTAACAGATCCTGTTCTGACCCAGCCTTAGCAGAACCAAGAAACAGACTCCTTGTCCCGAAAACCCCCTCTTTATTTAGCTACTGTGAATTCATGGCATTCACACACAGAAAAGTTCAGGCAATAATCCTTCCTAGGGTTAATTTCAGTAACAGACCTTATCAGTCCTTGGATAATTGCCAGGCCGAGGGCTTCCAGTCGCAAAGCTGTAAATTAATTCCTGGCAAGAAGTCTCTGAACCACGAAAGAAATACGAATTGTTGTCTCCTGCAACCACCACTTCCGTTTTGCTTCTATTTATTTCCCAGCCAGGGAGGGGCCATTCAGCGTCCACGTGTGCCTTTCTTCCCAAGTTGGCCCGTTCCTCAGTTGTTCTTCTCTCCTGACAGTTCTGCGCATACACATATCTGGAACAATCCCCAGCTGTTGTTCTTCCCCAGTTATTTCCGACTCCGAAGGCAGCTGGGAAATGTTGGACGGCCCTGGCTCTATCTCAGCTTGTGATGCAGAGCATCCATCAGAGCCTTCCCCAGACTCCAGGACTGGCCCAAGTTCCTCCCCAACCTCCTCATCGTCCGAGTCTGCTGCCAGTTCCACTGGCTACTGGTGGGCCACAACAGATCCTAGTGAGGGGAGGTGTGTTCCTGATACTTTTTATCAGGTACTCCGGTATACTCTCTACTCAAGAAGCTGTTGGTGAACCCACCATGCTGTATAATTTTTGCCTAGTATCCCACATCTCCTTTTTAGGAAAGGTGTCCAGATTTGGGATAAAAACAGCACTGGTTACTGTTTTGGATGATCTCTGGCAAGAGTGGGATGGAGTTAATGCATCTATCCTCTTAGTGGCTTTTGATGTCCGTTTTGGTCAGCTTTGGGACTGTGGAGAACAGAGTTTTGTGCTGGTTCACACTTCCTCAATCACTGGTTCTAAAAAGTATTAATAGGGAATGAGAGGTCCAGCCTGTGGCTCTTCCTCTGTGGGGGTTCTGCATGACTTAGTGCTTTTTCCACACCTGTTTAACATCTACATGAAACTGCAGGGATGAGACTATCCAACATCAAAGCATGAGATATTATCAGTGTGCATCTGATATCCAGTTTTACATATTCATACCAGATAAATTGATGTTATGGATGTTCTTTCACAGTGCCTGGAGGTATGCGGATCTGGATAGGGAATAGCAGGCTTCAATTAATCCCTGGTAAAATGGATTGGTTGTGGGTGGAGGGCTCCTCTAAATCCAGAGGTTTACTACCTTTTGTCTTGAATGGATTTGAACTGTCACAGTTGGACCTAGTTTGTAATCTGGGAGAACCCTTGAGGTCTTTCTGGACTCACAATTACCGCTCGAGGAGCATGTGTCAATTTTGGCTACATGGGCCTTTGCTTAACTTTATGTTGTGCAACAGTTGTATACTTCCTGAATCAGGAAGCCCTCCTCTTAGTCACTCATGCCCTAGTTATCATGTTGTGACTGTGCATGTATACTACAATTTTATTTCTTCATTCTAGTGTTGTGTTACTCAGTATAGTTATATACATACTGTTGCTTTTGTTTACTGTTTTCTACTTGTTTTGTTTTAATATATCAAAGATTGCCTAGAATCATATGAATAACTGAGACAGTTAATATAAATATATACATTTTTCATTTGAATTGAAAAAAAATTCCTGTTTTTTTCCCAATATTATTTTGGTACAGTATATTGAGATATTCTTCAGAATATCTTTTCCCAATGAACAACATGGTCCTGTATATTCTGACATTAGTTTCAGCAACAAATTGAAAAATGTAGACCAATGAACTGGGCAGAGAATCTCAGGCTACAGATGTCTAACTTTTGCCTTGTCTTGGTGCAGAAGCTTAATGGGGTTACCCAATTTGAAAAATCTTAGATGAGACCATAACAGAAATCAATTTACTTAAAATGATTCATGTCTTTCTGTTAAATGACAACTGTTAAGGAGTTGCATTTTTCTAGTCATACTCACCAGTTTTGAGCAATGGAAATACTTCAAAGAACTGTTCTTCATCAGTTTTAACTAATCTACTTTCAGTTTGATTTTACCAAATTAGAAACTGAGAACTGCTGCTAGCCATTTTTCTCATTTCTGCTTTTACCAGAATGAAACAACATACACCCACTCTTGGGGTAAAATACTAATTGTTCCTTTTTCTTTGCAATGTTGCTACAGTGGTGAGAGATTCCCAACGAGAAATATCTAGATTGATTTCTACAAAATAACACTTTCCTACCCCTAATCTCACTCACCCTAAGTTTTTTTAATAGAAGAAAAACTGTTGGCAGTTTATAGCAAATAATATAGGTTTCTGTTTAAAATGCAAATATGGACATGTTCATGTCTCACAGATCACGAGATACTTCCTAGAGTATTAAAATGAATAGCAGCAGATTAAAGTCAGGCTTCTATAGTATATAATTTTCAAAGCTGATCTAGATGTACTGTGTATATGATAAATACATGGAAGACTTTTTACTTACTGTTTGGTTTAAATTGGTTTAAATTTAAACATAATGTGAAAGTACGAACTCGGATTGAAACAAACACTTTAATCCAGCTAAATTCATATCTACCATCTTTTTAAATGATTAATTTACTATGACAAATGGCTTTACTAGTAGCTAACAGATATGACTTCATAATCGTTAATTCTGAAACAGTGGTGTCTTCAAATCATACACATCATCTACAGAAATGATGAATGTTTTTCCTTGCTTTTTAAAAATTCCTTTTTTTATGTTAGCAATGTAAAATCATTATTTTTATTTTACTTTCAAATACAATTCTATGATGTGGATGAGGAGGGGGAAAAAACCACCAAAATAACAAAAATGAAATGAAGCTGTTGGACATGGAGGTTAAAAATACATATAACATTTAATTTCTTTCTCTGCAACTTTTTGAATTGTCCTGAATACATGCTGAATATATTCAACATCCAAACTGTGGAAGACAATTTTTAAAAATGAAAGTAATCTGCAGATATATGTTCTTCATTTAAATAAGAGCTCTATTTACAGGGCAATTTTAACAATTTAATAATGTGTAAGATACAAACTTAATATCATCAGTTGTGTAACTTTCAATTTTACATTGTTTTGCATGTAAATTGCTATTGTGTCTGTAGAAACTGGGCCAATATCATGTAAGAGACAACTGCTAGATGGCAATAGTTCTTCCTTACTTTTCCTGACCTCATTTACAGTTATATCACAGATTTGCTGATAAGTGCTCCATTAAAAACTAATTTCATTAGACTAGATCACAAAGAAAATCCTTTGATCTATTCAAAATGTCAAAATCTTTTAATTTTTAAACTGTTTTCTTTGAAAGATTTTCATCTTATTAAAACTATATTTTACTGGATATGTTATACTTCTACTATTTTGTTTGGCACTCATAAAATATTGTATATTACCACTGAAGAGATACCCAAAGAAAGGAGAATTAAAATATCCGATACTGTTTATATCAATATTTAAATCCCCATTTTTGAACCTATTTTTTATTTTATTCAAAACATTAAAATACAAACTCCAAAAAAGGAAAAAAATACAAAAACAAAACAAGACTACACCAAAAAGTGCATTAAAAACAAAACAAACATATACATAAATTGTCCTTCTGAGTTGAATATTGAAGAAAGTATTCCAATAAACTGGGCAGAGAATCTCAGACTACTAATATCTAAAGAAATCCTAATGAACTGCTCCCTACTTGTGAAGCAGGCACACAACTTATAAATTTCTACAACACTGTTTACCCAATCCACTTAGCTTGATATCAATCTACTGTATGAAAACATAGTTAACAGAAAAATTAAACTTCAAAACACTCTGTTAACTGTATATTGTATTTCACTGGCAGAAAATCCACAATGTACAAAAAAGTCTGCTGTAAATTGTAACATACAGAATAACAGAATTGGAAGGGACCTTAGAGGTGTTTTAGTCCACCCCCTGCTTAAGTAAGCGACTCCACACTATTTCAGACAAGTGGCTGTCCAATTGTTCTTAAAAGCCTCCAGTGATGGACAATGTTCCCTGTAATATCAGAAAACGGTGCGCGGCAGTTAGAAACTGCCGCGCGGCGTTCTCTTTTCATCTGTGTGGCTGCACAGGCGCGCAGCCTCTGCCATTAGAAAATGCCATGCGGAAGTTAGAAACGTCCGCGCGGCATTCTCTCGTTATGTGTGCGGCCACGCACCTTAGAGGGAACAGTGGTGACGGAGCACCCATAACTTCTGAAGGCAAACCATCCCACTAATGAATAATTCTCACTATCAGAAAATTTCTCCTTAGTTCTAGGTTGCTTCTTTCCTTAATTAGTTTCCATCCATTGCTTCTTGTCTTGCCTTCTGGTGCTTTGGAAAATAGATTGATGCCCTTTTCTTTGTGGCAATCCCTCATATATTGGAACACTGCTATCATGTCACCACTAGTCCTTCTACCCAATTCCTGCAGCAGTTCTTCATATGTTTTAGTCTCCAAGCCCTCAATCATCTTACTTGCTCTTTTCTGCATTCTTTCCAGAGTCTCTATATTTTTCTATAATGTGGTGACCAAAACTGGATGCAGTGTTCTAGGTATGGTCTTACTACGGTTTTATAAAGTGGTACTAATACTTGATGTGATCTTGATTCTATCCCTCTGTTTATGCAACCTAGGACTGCATTGGCTTTTTTGACTGCTGCTGCACACTGCTGCCTCATATTTAAGTGGTTGTCCAGTAGGACTTCATGATCCCTCTTTGAGCCAGATTTCACTTAATCTGTACTTGTACATTTGGTTTTTCTTGCCTAAGTGTAAAATCTTACTTTTCTCTACATTGAATTTTATTTTGTTAGATAGAGTCCAGTGTTTAAGCCTGTCAAGATCCATCTGGATCTCGAACTTATCATCTGGTGTGTTGGCTACTTCTGCCAGTTTAGTGTTGTCTGCAAATTTGATGAGTTCTCCTTCTGTTCTCTCATCTAAATCATTTATGAAGATATTGAAGAGCATGGGCCTAAGATAGAACTTTGGGGTACCCCACTGCTTACTTCCCTCCATGTAAATGTAGTTTCATTAAGGAGTGTGGTTTGTCAGCCAATTACAAATCCATCTTTGTAATGCTCTCTATCCCACAATTTTCCAGTTTACCAAAAAGTAGGTGGTTGTTTTCTTTTGTCAAATGTGTTATTGAAATCCAAGTATACTGTGTCCAGAGCATTTCACTGGTCCACTAATTTAGTCACTTTGTCAAAGAATGAAATAAGATTTGTTTGGCATGATCTGTTTTTGACAAACTATGTTTGCTTCTGTTTATAATTTTTCTCGCTTCTAGGTGTGCAAATTTGTTTTTTTATTATCTTTTCCGGGATTTCCCCAGGTATTGTTATCAGAGTGATTGGCTTGTACTTTCCTGAATCTGTTCCCCCCACCTTTTTTTTTAAATGGGAGCCACATCAGCTCTTTTCCAGTCCTCTGGTTGTTCCCTGGTGCTCTAGAATATGGTTCAATTGTTCTGAGGTCACATCTGCCAGGTCCTTTAGAACTCTGGAATGTAATCAGTCAGGTCCTGGTAATTTGAAATCATCCAGAACGAACAGGTATTCTCTTACAATTTTCTTGCTTATTTTAATTTTTATTTCTGTCTGTCTTTTATAGTTATGTTTTTGGTACATTTGGCTATATTTTTTTCTTTTTGCGTGAAGAAAGATATAAAGAATGAATTAAGCAGTTCTGCTTTCTCTCTAGTGTCTTTTACTTCCTTGCCATCTTCTCCCATTAGTGAACTGATTGGTTAAATGTTAAAAAAACAACATCTTTTAGCATTTATTTTCTGATTGATTATAATAAAATTAGTACTAATTTCCCTCAATCTTCTTGCAAAAGTTGAGTTCATCACTCAATCTATCTTGGAGCACCAGAGAACTGCCAGAGGACTGGAAAAGAGCTGATGTAGTTCCCATCTTCAAAAAAGGGGGTGGGAAACATATTCAGGAAACTACAGATCTATCAGCCTGACCTCAATACCAGGGAAGATTCTGGAAAAGATAATCAAGCAAAGAATCAGCGAATACCTAGAAGCAAACAAAGTAATAACCAAAAGCCAACATGGGTTTGTCAAAAACAGATCATGCCAGACAAATCTTAATGCATTCTTTGATAAAGAGACAAAATTAGTGGATCAGAGGAATGCTGTTGATATAATTTACTTGGACTTCAGTAAGGCATTTGATAAAGTAGACCATAACCTACTACTTGATAAGATAGAAAAATGTGGGTTAGGCATCATCACCAGCAGATGGATTTGTAACATATAGTCCTTAATGGAATTGCATCTACAGAGAGTGAGTTACCTCAAAGCTCTGTCTTAGGCCCAGTACTCTTCAATATATTCATCAATGATTTAGATGAGGGTACAGATGGGGAACTCATTAAATTTTCAGACAACACTAAGCTAGCAGGAATAGCCAACACTCCAGAAGATAGGCTTAAGATACAGAAGGATCTTGACAGACTTGAACATTGGGTGCTATCTAACAAAATGAAATTCAATGGTGAAAAAAGTAAGGTTATATATTTAGGCAAGAAAAACAAAATACACAGGTACAGTATATGTGGTACCTCGCTCAATAGTAGTAACTATGAGATGGATCTTGGAGTTCTAGTGGACAATAAATATGAGCCAGCAGTGTGCTGCAGCTGCCAAAAAAGCCAACACAGTTCTAGGCTGCATAAACAGAGGGATAGAATCAAGATCCCATGAAGTGTTAATATCACTTTATAAAGCTCTATAATGCTTTGTTACGGCCACATTTGGAATACTGCATCCAGTTTTGGACGCCACGATGTAAAAAGATATTGAGACTCTAAAAAGAGTGTAGAGAAGAGCAACAAAGATAATTAGGGGACTGGATGCTAAAACATATAAAGAACGTTTGCTGGAATTGGGTATGACTAGTTTGATGAAAAGAAGGACTAGGAGTGACATGATAGCAGTGTTCCAATATCTCACAGGCTGTCACAAAGAAGAGGGAGTCAAGCTATTTTCCAAAGCATCTGAGGGCAGGACAAGAAACAATGGGTAGAAACTAATCAGGGAGACACAACCTAGAACTAAAGAGAAATTTCCTGACAGTTAGAACAATTAATTAGTGGAACAACTTGCCTCCAGAAGTTGTAAATGCTCCAACACTTTAAAGAAGAGATTGAATAACCTTTTGTCTGAAATGGTATATGATTTCCTGCCTAAGCAGTGGGTTGGACTAGAAGACCTCCAAGGTCCCTTCCAACTCTGTTATTCTACTGATCAATTCTATCAACTCTGAGTTTTTAGAATCCATACCTTTCTCAGAGCCTCTAACTAACTTGTATTTTTCAAGTCTACCTCATGCCTTAGGTCTGCCAGCAGCAAGTTACATTCCAATCCATCTAACTGTAAATCATCTTGTAGTACTATTACTTGCATCTCATTACCATCTTATGAAACCATTGTTACTTTATCAAGCTTTTTACCCAAATTTTCAAGCTGAACTTGTAAGTTGAAAAGTATTATTTCTGTCCAGCTTTTCCAATAAGCTTTATCTTGTATGCTTTTTGATTATATTTTAATATAGTCCAAAGTACTTCAATAGTAAACTTTTACAGCTGGAACCTTTACAGCCAGTCATAAATAGCTCCTCTCAAAGACAGGAAAAGCACCATAACAAATTAGCTTCAAAAATATAGAGAAAACCTTTCCTAGCAAAAAAAAAAAAGAGAGAGAGAGAGATTTAAATTAAAAAAATTAAGACCAGAGTTTTTTAAAATAACAAATCTTTGTAGTGAAAGTACGATACCAATGTAAATCAAATCAGATCTCTTTCATCCTTTTTCAATCAAATAATTTGATTGCAGTCTTCAATTCTGAAAATGCTATGTACAATAAAAATACACAAACCTATAGTTAATAAAACTAAAAAATAAAGATACAATATAATAAAGCTACATAAAATAAATAATAAAGAAGCATAATATATATAATGGTGGCAGTTGCCAAAATTTGTACTACTTTTCAGTTATAAGTAGGATGGATGGTACAAAATTGGGCAAGGTGGAAAGATATTTCAGTATCCTGGTCAGAAAGAAGTAAGTCTTCTGCTCTCTACCACAGTAGTTGTATATGGTTGCCCTTGCTGAACTTTTGCTAACAAAATGTTATGTGTTAACATTTGAACCTTGTTTTCCTTATTTAAGAGACGAGCTAGGAGGAAAATTGAGATTGTTTTATTTACCTTTTTCTTATTTTTCCTTGTTTTACCCTTCCTTCCTTCCTTCCCTCCCCCTCCCTTTTGATTTTTATTATTTCCATTTATAATTCTTAATAGAATTATTTAAAAAAAATCTAAGTAAACCTTGTTATCATCTCGTTAGCAGGGTTGATTTGAAATAGTCTCTGTGAATAAGTGGAGCCAGACTCCTAGAGGTGAGGAAGTGGGAGGGAATATCTGTCTGTTATCCAATGCCCATCCCACTCTCAGAGTGACTCTGGATGGTGTGCATTGCAGCCAGAAATTAAGGAAATAGAACCAGACTTTGGCATTCACAGAAAATAAACCAATCTCTACACATATTTCCAAATAATTAATTATCCAAAATTGAAATAGTGGCGGAAGCTCTGAGCCTATGGTATGAAAGCTGGAAGATCTTAGTAATTTCTGACACAGATTTTTCTAAATTTTACAGCTTGTGGCCCCACCTTTTTGCTTTGATATTGGGTTGTTATTGTGTGCGAGACAGACTATAAGAATTTCATTATCTATTTTCTTATGGCAAATAACAGAAAAATAAAAGGGTTAAAAATGGAATAAATTCTAAAATGGTACTTCCTGGAGCATGAAAGATGTGACTAGGGAAATCAGCTCCCCCTCCTATGGAGACAGATCAATCTTGAAACAATAAATATAATTACTTTTTAAAATTAAAGAGTTAAATCAGTGGTGGGTTCCTACTGGTGCGGTCCACTCTATAGTACTGGTAGCGGCCCGCTGGTGACGTCACAGTACCGGTGCGGTCGGTTGCCGGTGCCTGGGCACCACCATTAAAAAATTTTTTTAAAAAAAAATTTCTTCTGCGCATGCCCAGAAGCCGAGCTTCCGGCACTGCGCATGCGCTGCCTTCCTACCCCACAGTGAGTCCAAGCAGGGGAGGATGGCTGACGGAGCGCGTGAGACGCTGAAAGAATGGGCGGCAGGCGCTATCTCCATTCCCCTCCCTTCAGCAGTCTGAGAAGCCACAAACGTGCGGTGATGATCCTAGGCATTTTTGCACGTTCGAGGCTTCTCGAGCTGCTGAGGGGAGGGGGAATGGGCGGCGGAACCTATCTCAGTTCCCCTCCCTTCAGTAGTCCGAGAAGCCATGAACGCGTGGTGATGATCCCAGGCATTTTTGCATGTTCGAGGCTTCTCGAACTGCTGAGGGGAGGGGGAACGGGCGGCAGGAGCCTAGGATCATCGAATGGGGAGAAGCATTCAGGCCGGACGGAGCCTCCTAGCAGAACCGCTGCCGTGGTCTTGCTGCTCCTGCTGCGGGGGGCTGCGTTGCGGGTGGGCAATGCCCCCCTGCTTCTCCAGCCACTGCCAAGCTCCCGAGGCCCACGTCCACCTGGTCACATGGCTGGCAAGCCACACTCACAAAATAAGCCACGCCCACAGAGTGGTAGTAAAAAAATTAGGAACCCGCCCCTGAGTTAAATAAACTGTTCATTGATTTAAGTATAAATGCATAATAATCAAGGCTGGAGTAAATAAATTTATAATGCTGCTAAAATTACAGATATTGTCTAAAAGAATCTCGCCTAGAATTCTACAAGGAGAATTTAATATTTCCTAGCAGGCCATAAGATGGTATGGCTCTGCTTTTTACTGCTTTTGTTCAAAATCATTTTGATAGAGATTCTATTTAATCCATCCAAGAATTGAACACGTACATAGAATATTATTGATCAGATATAAGTAATTAATCTTAAATTTACAGAAAGAAGAATCACAGCACAAAACTCCCAGCTGTTTTTATCAATTAACTATTCATAGGATCATAGGATTGGAAGGGACCTTGGTCTTCTATTCCAACTCTGTACCCAAGGCAGGAATCTCATATCATCTTGGACAAATGGTTGTCAAATATTTTTTTTTTAAAAACTCCATTAATGGAATACCTACAAGTCAGGCAAGCTCTTCCACTGCTTAATTGTTCTCATTGTTAGAAAGTTCTTCCTTATTTCCAGGTTGACTCTCCTATTGCTTCTTGTCCTACCTCCAGTGCTCTGAAGAATAAATCAATGGCCTCTTTTCTGAGGCAAACTTTTAGGTTTATGCTTTGGATTTAATTTTAGAAATTGGCCTCCTTCCTCTTTCTCCCTCCAGTTTTAGTTTAAGCCCTTCAGATGACCTGAGATGTCTTCCAAGCACATTTTCCTACTCCTTGTGAGATTGAGCCTGTTAGATAGGGTGAACAGATGAGGCAGACATCAGTCTTAGTGACAACAACAGCTCTTTATTAAGGCAACTATGTACAATCCTGCAACTCTCTGTCTGACAACTAGCCCTTTTATGGGGAGCTGTCAGACTGTTCAACCAATCAGCTACGAGTATTTTCCCACCAGACTGGAGGACCTGACTGGAGCCTTCTAGCTCTAGTCTCAGTATGTAACATCCCTCCCCTCTTAGTTGGACAAATCCAACGTGTGATGTAGTCACGCAAATAGACGGGGCATTTAGTGAGCCTTTCGGACCTACACAGTGTAGTTGGAGCTGGGTTTGTGGTTAGGTCGATCAAGTCTTTGTTTCTCCTGGCCTCAACCAATGGAAGCGTCTGGAAACCTCCCTGGGGCATGGCTGGAGTTCCGGGAACCGGTTCGCTCGGAATTCGCCCCCTGGCACTGGCGTTCCCAGGTAAGTCCTCCGGCTCTTTTCGGCTTGAGATTTCTATGGAAGGAGTGACTGATTGCTTCTTTTGGATAGGCATTTGTTCAGAAGTTATTTCTGGTTGCCTAAGCATGGAGTGGCTGAGTCGGCCTCGGAGTTGGTCAATATGCCGTCTCCAGCTTCTACCGTCCTCGAGCTCTAATCTGTAGGAGTGAGGGCTGGTGATTTCTGCAATTGTGACGGAACCCAGAGAGCACCCCCAGCATAGTTAAGGGCGTATACTTGATCCACTATGCTGAAGTGTCGAAGTTGATTGTGGGAGTCTACTGGGGGCTCAGCAGAGTAGTTTGGTTGTAGCCGACCTGGGGGAGACCTTAGTTGGCAACCCATTAGAAGTTCAGAGGGACTTCTACTGGTGGTGGCGCTAGGCGTGATATGCTGCACTAGGAAAAATTTGTCAATGCGTGTTTGCCAATCGCCTGGGCCCATTCTAGAAAGGGCTTCTATTGCTGATCTCACCATTCTTTCAGCTTGACCATTACTGGCTGGATGGAATGGTGAGCAAAGGGCGTGCCTGATTCTCTGCTCAGCTAGAAAGGTTTCGAAGTTTATGTAAACTTTACATTTATGGATGTAAATTGGGGGCCCTTGTGAGAAACCAAGACATTGGGCAGGCTGTGTATGGAGAAAAGTCTCCGTATCACCTTGATGACCGCCTCTGCCATCGTGGAGGTCATGAGGGCTATTTCTAACCACTTCAAGTATGCATCTACAACTATGAGGAAAGTCTGCCCATGTGTGTGGGGCCTGCAAAATCAATGTGCACCCTGGACCAGGGTGCTTTGGGCTGTTCCCATTCGTGCACAGGTGCCTCTGGAGGAGCTGGTTGGGATTCCTGGCACGGAGTGCAGGTAGCCACCCATTCAGTGATTTCCCGGTCCATGTTAGGCCACATATAACTTCTTGCCAAAGCCTTAATCCGGACAATCCCCAGATGCCCCACATGTAAGGTCTCTAAATCTGCAACATGCAGTTTTGGTGGAACAATCACCCGGTCCCCCCATGGAAGACAACCCCTTATTACAGACAGTTCGTTTTGCTTATTTACATAGGCTTTAAATTCTGGCCCAACAGACTCTTTGGGCCACCCCCTCAACACTCAGTGCAGAACCTGGGCAATGGTTCTGTCCTTAGCCGAGTGACGCGCGACTTCGTTTGACGTCACTGGTCCTGACGTCAGGCAGTCTATGAGCAGGACAGGTGTCTCGGTGTAGGGTCACCCAAACGTTTGGGCAAAGGGCATCTGCTGATGGTGTCAGCATGGCCCAGAGTGTTTTCTGGGCGATGGATTAACTGGTAGCTGTAAACGGCTAGAAAAATAGCCCAACGAGTCATTTGTGGCAAAAGGGATGCAGGCGTAGGGCGGTCCCCTGCTAAGAGTCTATGCAATGTCTTGTGATCAGTAATGAGGTCACATTTTCGACCGTACAAATAGTCATGGAACCGTTTGACCCCTGCCACCGCAGCCAGTGCTTCCCTGTCAAACTGGCTATAGTTCCATTCTACGGTTGACAGGGTCCTAGAATAGTAAGTGATCAGGTCTTCGGTTCCATTAGGCAGGCGATGGCTGAAGACAGCCCCTACGCCAAAGGGCGACGCGTTACAGGTCAGCACTAGAGGGAGTGTCTAGTTGTATTGCACCAGGAGGCTGTCCGCTGACAGTAGCCACTTGACAGCTGCGAATGCTGCTGCCTCAGTTTTGCCCCAAGTCCACTTTGCCTTCTTGCTGAGTAGCCTGTGCAACGGCTCAGCTACAGTCACCTTCTGTTGTAGAAAAATGCTGTAAAAGTTAAGGAGCCTGAGGAACATTTGCAGTTCAGTCTGGTTCCAGGGAGTGGGGGAGTCCTGAATGGCCTTGATTTTAGAATTTGTGGGGTGGATCCCAGAGCCATCTACCATGTACCCTAAGAATTCAACCCTGGGCACCACGATTTGGCACTTTTCTTTCTTTAGGCGTAATCCCTTGTCTCTAATTTTGCCTAATACAATTAGTTAATGTTGGAAAAGTTGTTTCCTATCTTTTGCGGTGACTAATATGTCATCAAAATATGGAACAACCCCTGGTATTCCCTCCAAAAGGCGTTCCATGACGCTTTGGAATAGTCCAGGGGCTATGCTGACACCAAATTGTAGGTGATTGCATTTGAATGCGCCGTGTGATACAATGGTTTGGGTTTCACCTATCTACAGGCAGCTGTTGGTAGGCCTGCGTTAAGTCTAGCTTTGCAAAGATTCATCCGGGTCCCAGGAAATGCAATAGATGCTGGACGACTGGAACCGGATAGGTGCTCTGTTGTAGCACCTTGTTTAATGTGCATTTATAGTCCGCGCAAATGCGGATCAACCCGTCAGGCTTTACTGGGGTCACAATGGGGGTTTCCCATCGGGCATGGTCTACGGGCTCTAGGATCCCCTGGCCAATTAACTTATCCAATTCCTTATCAATTTTGGATTGGAGGGCGAGAGGAGGCCTCCGGGGCTTTAGTCTAATTCGTGCGACGTTTTGGTCTAGGTTAAATGATATTGGGGTCCCCACATACCTGCCCAGGCTGCCACTGAAAACATCCTTGAACTTGCATATCTGTTCCTCAGCGCCGTTGTCGTTGATCGCGTTGATGCTGGTGACTCCCATGCCCAGGGCTTCAAACCATTCTAAGCCGAGCAGCCTGGGAAGGGAGCCACTGACCACCGTCAGTGTGAGTGGCCCATCAAAGTCTTTAAATCTGACATGGAAGGTGCCATAGCCTAGCACGGGGATGTTGTTCCCCTGGTAGTCAACGAGCCACAGTTCTTGGCACCTTAGTTGTCACCTCTGGATGTCGGGGATGGCCTTCTGTAGCTTTGTCCAGGAGACAATGGTCAGTGATGACCCGGTGTCGATCTCCATGCTGCATGGCAACCCCTCTATGAGGATGGTGATGCGCAGCTTCCTGCTTCTCAATGTGCTCGATTGCCAGATGGTCGTTTGAAAAGTTTCGGTTGATTCCACCCTTTCTGCTTTCCACTGAGGCTTCCACACTTTGCATTGAGGTAGCTTTGATTGGCTCAGCTTGTTGGGTGCTCTTCTTGTTGGCTGCGGCGATGGGAGTTTGGCGCGGCAGACTCGAGCCAAGTGGCCCCTTCGGTCACATCTTTGGCAGATTACGTCTCGGTAGCGACAATTTGTGCGCTGGTGGCTCTCTCCACAGCCAGCGCAAGGCGTGGAGAAAATTGATCATCTGGTTCTTTTGCCCCTCTCCGTCTTTTGAATTGAAGGCAGCAAACTTCCTCCTTGCTGTCAGGTGAGAGAACTTGTTCTGAGCCCTTGCAATGGACGGTGACGGCTTTGTGCGCGCTTTTCGGGCTGCTCTGCTTTTGAAGCATTTTGATCAACCTGGTGGACGCTTCCGTTGCCCTCGCCTTGTCTAGTGCGACTTGGAGCATGAGGGTCCATTGGAGGTTGATATCACGCACCCCACAGATTATTCAGTCAAGCAGCAACTCGTCCAGGTCCTGGAATTTGCAGTGTGCTGCAGCCTTGGGAAGCGCAGCAACGTATTTGTTGATTGATTCCCCTTCTCTCTGGTTTCTTAAATTTGTGCGGCCGCAGTGCATCTTCAGCATTGTCTGAAGTGCGGTCCATGTGACTGTCTGGACCGGTGTCGGCTCTGCCAGCGCCTGGGCGGTCTCGAAGACATCAGACCCACAGTAGCTCAGGAATAGAGCTCTTTTCTTATTGTCCGATAACCCGAGGAGGTTGTTTGCCTCCATGAAGCACTCAAATCGGGTCATGTAGGAGTCCCAGTGCTCTCGTGCTGGGTTGTAGTGGCTCGGTGGGGCGTGTGTCATCATTCTGGCCGAGTGGCGATTCTGATTGCTGTTTCTGCAAAACGCTTACTGCCCCGGGCTGGATTGCGTTTGTCAGCTCTTTTTGTTATCTGTCTTCCGATCCCAGACAGAGAGTTGCTGGATTGTACATAGTTGCCTTAATAAAGAGCTGTTATTGTCACTAAGCCTGATGTCTGCCTCATCCATTCACCCTATCTAACACTGGTGTCTTTTCTGTAGTATCCAACATGACAGAGGAGAAAGGGATAATAATTGGTAGGCTAGATTAGTTTGATAAACCTCTGTCATATTTTTTATCTTTGCACTGGGACAACACACTTTCTTTGATAGTTTGTGTGGTCTCCAGACTGCTGATTCTGTCCCTCTGAAAAGTGAGTCACTGATCAGTACAACACACATTTTCCTCTAGAAAATGAGGAGTTCTAATGGACTCCTCTTGTTTGGACAGTCTGAGCAACTTTTCTTCCTGTTACTGGAATACTTGATGAAGACCTTTTTTTAGATGCCTGCATGTCTTCTTCCTGGGAGAAGGTATGAAACTGATTGATTGTTAAGCGCCAGTGGCAGGGGTAGTCTTCTCAGATTCTTTTGTCCTCTGAACAACATGCTACCTTCTTTCCTTCTCAAGGGATTCATTTTCTCCAGAGAGTTTTCAAGTGATTAGATATGTCTCTAGACCCTCCACTTTTTCCTCCAGCAATTTGATCAGTTTGCACTTGTAGGTGTAATCTGAGTTCTCCTCCGGCAGGAATACAAACATAGCAACACATGATGATACCATCTTTCTTCATTATTTTATTGCTCTTAAGGGCTGCTAGCTTGTTCCAATGAGAAGTCCCACTTCTGTTTCTTGTTGTGAGCTCTTCTTCATTTTCCCAGAATCCGTTGGCAGTACGCAAATGCTCCCACAGAAGCAATACTGATTGGTTAGCATCTCTATCTTCAAGAATCTCTTCTTCTTCTTCCACCTCAAATCTCCAATTTTGCAATGAGTTCAACCCTCCCCTCTCTGAAAACAGAAGTTTTGTAAAGATGACAAATAAATATTTAATTCAAATATTAAACTGAATGGCAAACAGAACAGAAAGATGATTATATATAAATAAGTATTCAGGTTACTATTATGGATATTAGTTAATTGCACTGCAATGACAAAAAATAAATCTAATCTGAACCATAGAAATGATGCTGCAACTTGATTTTTCCCATGTTTTGCACTGCCTTAAAAGGCCATTTTCCTCCATAGCTAAAATAATCTTCAAAATCCTTATGACACACTGTGCCATTCTAGCATTTGTTCTGACTATACTCTATCTGAAAAATGTTTTTCTTTACTGTACTCTGTTGAGCTAAAGATATACTAGTGAAAGAATAGAAAGGAGAAAAAGAAACAATGGACAGGGGGAAAAGCTTCAAATTTATGCTAACAGGATGCTCTATAGTTCTGTTATTTTCCTGGTGTGTCATGCATTAATTATGAATAAATTGTTAAACTCTCATCAGAATCGATTCTGATGCTGTTTATCGATACTGTTTATCGATACTTGTTTGAATAATCACATGTACACTGTCAGAATTCTTTCTTTAAAATCCAAATGAAGAAAACTATTTCCAAATGGCTGCTATAATTTTGTTGGTTATTTTGTTTAAATATTATTGCTTTGTCAAGAAATTAAACTATTACTGTTTTAAATGCAATTTATGAGTTCCAAATGTTATGATGTCATTTTTCAAGAGTAGTATCAAGCTGATGCAACTGAAAACAAGGTATTTCTCTAAATTGGTAAAACAAGATTCTTGTATTCAAAATATGGTAGCATTAAACAAAGGGGGAGTTCAACCTGGCTGTTTCCAATTTGTAGAAAAGGAAGAAATGCATGAGTTTGTTTCTCATATGACCAAAAACATCCAACAGTAAAGATTATAAGGACAAATAGGAAGAAGATTCTAGCATCCATCTATAAAAGAAGAGAACAAAATAGCCTGAATTGAATACAAAATTAAATTCCATTTCCTGACTTACGTTTTTACATTTTTGCCTTCTTTTTATTGATGTGAACTGTTTCAGATCATATTCTGCTAAACAAGTTTTTTTAAAAAAAGAAATATTGAAAAATGGGTAAATAATGGGTTGTTAAACAAGAAAGGGTATATAATGGTAAAATGTTGATTTTGAGTATGTATGAGAAGGAAAGGAAGAAAATGAAGTCTACTAGTACTAAAAATGTGGGAAATGGTTTTATATATTTGTAAAAGTGAAATAAGATGAATTATGTTATAGATGATGGAAAACTTCAGTAGATGAAATTAGACTGAAATTAGTGTTGGTGTTTGATCATAAAATTAATTAAAAGATTCAAATGTGGAGGGTTGAAGAATTAGAAGGGAAACTTAAAAGGTGTTTATAGAAATAGAGACAATAACAACAACAACGAGTTGGAAGGGACATTGGAGGTCTTCTAGTCCAACCGCTTGCCTAGGCAGGAAACCCTACACTACTTCAGACAAATGGTTATCCAACATCATCTTAAAAACTTCCAGTGTTGGAGCATTCACAACTTCTGGAGGCAGGCTGTTCCATGGATTAATTGTTCTGTCAGGAAATTTCTTAGTTCAAAGTTACTTCTTTCCTTGTTTAGTTTCCACCCATTGCTTCTTGTTCTACTCTCAGGTGCTTTGGAGAATAGTTTGACTCCCTCTTCTTTGTGGCAACCCCTGAGATATTGGAACATTGCTGTCATGTCTCCCCTGATCCTTCTTTCATTAAACTTGACATACCCAGTTCCTGCAACCGTTCATGTTTTAGCCTCCAGTCCCCTAATCATCTTTGTTGCTCTTCTCTGCACTCTTTCTAGAGTCTTGACATCCTTTTTACAACGTGGCGATCAAAACTGAATGCAGTATTCCAAGTGTGGCCTTACCAAGGCATTATAAAGTGGTATTAACACTTCGTGTGATCTTGATTCTATCCCCGTTAATGCAGCCTAGAACTGTATTGGCTTTTTTGGCAGCTGCTGCACACTGCTGGCTCATATTTAAATGGGCATATAATAAGGCATATAATATGTGTTAAAAATTAAGAAAAAAAATGAATAAGGATAACGAATTATGGAAAAAAAGAATATGGCTGAAATTGAAAATAAGATATATTATTATGTATAAGAAATGATGTAAGAGAAAGGATCCGGAAAACACTTTCTTCATAAAAGATGTATGTTTTGTGTTAAAAATAAAAAAACTTATTTACCGTGTGTGTGTGATCCCCCTGTCCTGGTCATGCTGGATCCACCTTTTAAAGCACTTCCAGATTAAAAGGATTAGCTGATGACATCACTGTTGCCCATGCACATGGGAGCTCCTTTCATGTCCCTGTCAAGGAGGTGTAGCAAATGATGGGAACTGCCACACAGCAGCACTTGAGTCTCAAATGCAGGCTTGTAAACCTCCAACCCAGCATCCTAACCATGTGAACCACTGTGCTCCATTCATGTGATAGTACTATATTATTTTATATGTAATTACCTTTCTATCATCTGATAGTAAAATGTAACCTCAGAGATGCTTTTTAAAAATTAGTCATATTAATGAACTATATATTTCTTGTCCTATTTTAATAAGTTATTATTTTTTGAAGTTTAAATAGTTCAAACTTATTTACCTTAAAAACTCATGCTGCCAGATAAAAACGCTTTTATAAACAAGACTTTTTCCCCACAGCTTAAGGTGCTTTGTTTGAATTTGTGAGTTAACAGAAAAACAAGCAGAAATTCTGGTGTTCCTATTGCCAGCCTCATTGTTTTGGCTTGCATCTAGAGAACATTATCATTTCCTTTGCAGTAATGCCTGCTCTCCTCCAACTTTATCAACATCACCAGCGAATGGGAAAACCACCTGCCAATTAAAGCATGACTCATTTATATAGATTTAGTGCTTTACTGGAAGAATGCTAACCTTCTGTTCAAAGTAGTACAAAAACTACTATGCAACCTACAGTACGGCGTATCCTCCCAACCTATCAACTATTGTTTGGGCTGCTTTTGAGCACAAGTTTAGAACTTAATCTATGTTTAAAAGCAGCCTGAACAAGTGATATACATGGGAATGAACTATTTGTATCACAAAACGGCAGATAGAGACTCCTGCTTCACCACATAGTTTCCCCCTGCCAGTCAGCTGCTAGTTGGAATGATTCAGGTCTCCAAACCTGAATCAGACCTGAATAGCTCCATGGCAAAAACCTGCTCTGAAAAAGTTAAGTCTCTTGTGCTGCCCAAAGCAAAAGCTGAAGTTTTCTTGGCAAAGATTTTCTGAAGTAGTTTGCCACTGTCTCCTTCCTAGGGCTAAAAGAAAGTGACTAACCCAAGATCACCTAACTGGCTTTGAACCCAAGACAGGACTGGAACTCATAGTCTCCTGGTGTCTAGCCTGATCACTGTTAATTATTATTTCAAAGTGACTCTTAAAAATGACTTTAACCTGTCTTAATATAGGTTAGAGAAAAATATGTGAGCAATTTCATGAAGACTATAATTGAAAACAATTATTGTCAGGGTATATGCAAGTGGTGAGAAGCTCTAAGATATGCCTTGAAGATTCACCTAGTATACTCATTGGAAAATAATTGAAAAAAGAAAATAGATTTTTAAAATATGGTAATTCAGCCCTTCATAGCAGTGGCCCCATACAGCTGTAGGATTCCCATCTTCTTTGAAAACGTACATTTTTACTGCGATCTTTACAAACAATTACTTAATTCACAATCACTAGCTTCCACAGCCATTTGATTCCACATTGCTTTATAGCAGAAATATTATCTTCCATGGATTTGTCAAATTTGCAATGGAATTGATCTTCCTAGTTACCCTCTCAATCTTTTTCTATTCCTGACTATCATTTCTTTGCTAAATCAACTGAATTTTATTCAGAATTAACTGTTGTTAAAAGAATATTTGTAACATTAAAAGAGTATTTCAGCTAGTGCCAAAAGAAAAATAAGAACAATAACATTCCTGATTGCCACCATGAAAAAGTTGCCTCCATGGTGATCATGTGGCACATCCCATTTATGTGTAAGCATAGTACAATATACATAGAGAGGTGCTTTACTTACACTAGCTGTACATTGCAATATATGTTGAAAGAATGAATTTGAAAGAATGCTTTGTACAGACCTATTGTATACACATACAACCTTCTTTTTGAAATGTGGAAAATCAAATGCAAATTTACTTGCAATATATAGCAATGAATGATTAATTCTAGGAAATGTTTATACAGAAGTGTCTTGTAAGTATAGTACTAAGAACATTTTCTATATACAAAGGGACTTATAATTGAAAAAAATCAGGTAAATTATCTACATTCATTTGCAACATGTAGTAATATTGGACATGGTGATTGTACATCTAAAACAGATAAGTCAAAATTTCTAAAGATATGTATTACACAGATTTTATTATACCATGCATTTTATACAGTATTTGTGAAAGCAAACATTCCTTTAAACAATTTTGAGCAAATCTCAATATTTTCTGTTTCAACATTTTCTCAGTTTCAATATAGAAACTCATTTCCTGAGCACCTGCAAATTCTAATCCTTCTGACTTCAAATTTTTCTTCTGAAAATTCTACTAGAACCATAAATTCTTGGATTAATTTTTAAACTCAAAATAATAGTAATTTTATTGTAATAATTGTTTGCATTAACTGTATAATTGTTTTGTTTATAATTGAAAGTTGAGCTTCCAAGAACATCATCAAATAAAAAAATGAAATCATATGCATGTTAACTGGTTTTAACTTATATTCTTCTTCTTTTTTGTATACTTGTAACTTTATTATTTAGCATCAACTGTGCCTTTAGCAGGTAACAGGACCATATGAACAAAGTATTAAAATTCTTCCCTTAGGGAGTTTATAGTCAGCAATGTCTTCCATTGTAGGAAAAAATTGTTATTCTTCTGAACACAAGAATTGCATTCATACAATACCCAGAACCACAGTGAGATAATTCTCTCTTAATCTCTCTTTATTGTAGTCCAGAAGACTCAACTAGTCTTCCAGATTACAACTGAGCCCAGAATTTCTATTGTAGGTTGTTGCAGTTGTTAATATGTGATCATTTGACTGCTCTGTGTATGTGTATGTGTATGTGTATGTGCACAAAGCACTGAAACTCTGTGGATATGTCAAAAGTAACTTTTGGGGAGTTGGTTTAACTTTGAATAGTTATTAAGTGACCAGTGATTGAGGATTACCTGTAAACTGTGTTACTCTATGATTATGTGCCATCAAATCTATCATAACCATATAAATAGACCTTTTCCATAATGATCTGTCCTAGCCTGATTCTTTAAGTTTTCAAACAATGCATCTATCATTCCTATAATTAAGCCCATCTAGCTTACTATTAGTTCTTTTTTTCTTTCCTTCCAACTTACTGAGCATCATGGATTTCTCAAGAGACTTAAGTAATTACATATGTCCAAAATGGGACAGATTTGAGTCTCCTTATTCATTTCTTGAGAAAAAACTGTGAATTGATTTGTTCCATGATCCATTTGTTAAATTTACTGGCTTATCCTTGGCCTTCTCAGCAATCTTTCCCAGCATTAAACTTCGAAAGTGTGAATGCACTTTCTCTCCTACTTTTCAAAGTCCAACTTTCATTTCCATATTTGTCACAAATCTGCTTGCACAAATCTGATCTTTGTATGTATTGACACATCACAGCTTCCAAGTATATTTTCTAAGACACATTGCTATTTTACCAAGTACGGGTCTGCAGAATATTTCTTGACAGCCAGTCCCTTTACTGTAGACAATTAGTCCTAAAAGACAGAACTTATCGACCAATATCTTAATTTATTATGTATATAGGTAGTATTTGGGTGCTGAACCTATAGCCATTAATTTAGTTTTCTCTATATTTCATCTTAGACCCATTTTTCATTTGACTTTAATCATTAATTTGATATATCATGGTTAACTGAAAATTTATGTCCTGCAAAAATATCCAGTAAGGCTTTCTTCTGGATAAAAATACAGGTAATCCTTGACTTACAACAGTTCATTTAGTGACTGTTCAGTTACAATAGCACTGAAAAAAGTGACTTATGAGTATTTTTCACACTTACGACCATTGCATCATCCCCATAGTCAGGTGATCAAAATTTGGATGATTGCAATATCCTGGGGTCATGTGATCACATTTTGACAAGCAAAGTCAATGGGGAAGCCAGATTCATTTAACAACCGTGTTACTAACTTAACAACAGCAGTGATTCACTTAACTGTAGCACAAAAAATCGTAAAATGGGGCAAAATTCACTTAATCTTTCACTTATCAACAAAAATTTTGACCTCAATTGTGGTAGTAAGTTGAGTACTACCTGTTGTATTCAAGATAAAATATACTAGTGCCGATCAGCCCAAATTATATATTCTTAAGTACAATTGTCTCCAAGGCATGGGAGGCTCAGACGTTAATGAATGCACCACAATGCAACTTTATCTATTTTTATGAAAAAATGTGGCTCACACTATACATGCCTTTATAGCAGTTGCAGCCTAAGTTTGTAAGGCGCGGGAAATATATGATTCTAAATTCAAGATAATTGCCAATTTTGTCTACGTTATTATGTAACATGATTTACAGTTGAATTTGAAAACAAAAGCACCATCCACCCATTAAGTATTTTTTGATTTAATGTGTGTATTGAATATCCGCCGATGCAATATAATTCTGTTCGAAATCAGGGAAATATTTTGGGCAAATTCGCTCCTCCACAACGCTTTGCTTACATCCGTTTCGTTATTGGAGCAAACAGCAACTCTCCGAGGAGGCGGTGACTTCAACAGGAGACGGCGGGAGCTGGGCACCGAGCCCGATCTCGAGGCGCTCATTTGTGTTCCACAGCAGGCGCGCTCACTGACACTTGCGCGCGCGCGCAACAAAAAAAGAAAAAGCGTTCCAGCTATTGAAACCGTTAACGGTAGCCTGATTTAAAGAGCCGATTTGGGCGAATGCTCTGCTGGGACACTTATTCCTTCTGTTTAGACGGGGCTTGTATTTTCTTTCTCCGATCGCACCCCAGAAGGAAGACTTTTCACGCTGCAGCCATCTCTTTCCGCAAAGTATACGGGAACAGAGCTTGCCGGTAAAGAGGGGGGGGTATTAAGTTTTTGAAAAGAGAAGAAGGAGAAAGCTCCCCATCTCTTCTAGCCAGCCAGCGCGAGAACAAAGAACTTCCCTCTCCTTTCCCGCCCCGCACGTGGGGAGGAGGGGGGGGGAAAGAAACGAATTCTCCGCCCCTCTATTGCCGCTGACACTGCCTCCTTCTGCCGCCGATTGGTAGCTGCCTGGCCCTGCTGGGCGGGGAGGGGGAGAGATATCCAATCCCGACGACGGCAGGTTTTCTCCAATGAGAGCGGTGGCCATTGGGCCGCCGCGGGGTTTGGCGCTCTGTTGTCCGAAGCTGGGGACAAGAAGACGGGGAAGATCAGTGAAGTGAACTCGACGCTCGGACAGAAAGTGAAAGGCAGCGCGGTGGGCGGGAAGCCACCGGCGGCAGTAGGTGCTATTAACGGAGTGGGCTAGCGAGTAAACGGGCGACGGGCAGAGGACGGGAAAGACACACCCGCTCAGGGGCTCTTTGTCGTGCTTGGGGGCGGGGGATGGGACTCAACGCAAGTTAAGGTGGGGGTTGTCTATAGGGCGAGAGGGGTGGGGCTTACTACGAAGGGCAGCCTGGGAGAGGTGTCTCTGAAAGCCCCTCCTCTAGTTAAATACAGTAGGGTTTGAATTAAAAGAGGTACTAGTAGGGTAAGCGAGGATGTGAAGGTACAGCAAGTCTGCGGAGAAATGAAGATAAATGGGGGGTGATGACTGAGAAGGGCGTATGGAAGATTAGATAACGGGGTGTAAGTGAATGTATGAGAAATGTTTTCGGAGAAGCAGAGATTGTCTGGGAATTGAGAAATTGTAATTTTACTTCTTCGTTCAGCACCTAGCACATAACTAAACATTTCTAAACGCTGTTTGTCATGAATAGTATGTGAGTATTTAGGCAATGGGCATCCAGTATGACAAGTTATTTTAAGAGAATTTAAAGAATTGTGAGAGGATCAGTTTGAATCTCCTGTCCAGTTTCCTTTAATGAGAATTAAGGCACCAGCTTTTTATTAGAATGCTTTCAAGAGGTGCAAACTCTTGGGATGTGATGAGAACAAGTGCTGAATGAAAATTATCCTTTGTTCATACTGGTGCTTTCTGAGCCACCTAAGTATTTCGAGATCTGTAGACAAAATCATGTTACTGAACAGGTAGATGGATGAACAGTCAGAAGGAAGGGGCAGAGCTGATTATATTTTTAGAGATAATGTATTCCTGTTCTCTACTCAAATCCAACAATACTCTTTCACAGCATTCTATTTTGGGCTGCAATAATTGTTTGAAAGGGAGATATCTTTTTACATTACTGGGAATTCAAAATACTTTTAATTGAAACATTATAATTCTCCCTTAATGGTAACAAAGGAAAATTACTTCCAAAGGGGGGTTCTAGAGAGACGATCTTTAAGTAGTCTGAATGTATTATGTTATTCTGTATAAACTGGGTATGGAATGGAAGATGAGTTCCCAGTGAAGAAGTTTCAGTATTGTAATTTCCAAAATGTAAAAATACCAGCGGTGATTCTGTATATACCTATTTGGAAATAAATATTTGAGTGGAAGAGATTGACTTCTGAATAGGGATGAGAAGGTCTATCCTAGAGCAGTATTGGTTAAAAAAACCAATAAAATGCTGACCTTTCTTCAGTTCATTTCTGAGTTAAATATCAATATTTAAACTGCTAATATTAAAATAGTCAGATTTTGTAAGTAGATTACAATATGGCCAACAGTGATTATCCTAAACAATTTTAACCCATAATGGATTTTTGCTAAGAATATTTTATCAATGGAAGTATTTTTTATTTCAGATAATCCCTGGACATGTCTCAGTATGTACTGTTTTGGAAGTAACATTCTATACTGTACTGAAACAACCTCATTTAAGAAGTGCCACTTAAAGTTTTGTAAATATTTGCATTTTTATAAGATTGTTTATTTTGAATTGAACTGTTCATTAATTATGTTCCAGTTGATTTAAATGATCACTAGCAGCTCTGCTCACTATATGAAATTGATACTGCTATATAGCTATAAAGTCACTATAGCATATAATCTACAAAGGTTTACTTCAAGAAAAAAATGTTATTTTTTTTAGTATTTTTTGTGGCTGTAAAAGGATTAAAATTTGAAATAATTAAATGATTATGAATAAAATGAGCAAGAACTTTGAAAGTTATATTTACCTGACTAAAAGCGATATTGTGTAGGTAAATGCCTTCTGCAATAATTATATTGAAAAAGGTCTTGTCTACAGTGATGTGAAAAAGAAAGTACACCCTCTGAGTTCTGTGGTTTTATATAGAACATAGTGAAAATCATCTGGTCCTTAAAAGTAGGTAAATACGGTCTCAGATGCACATGACATATTACACCATGTCATCATTTATTTTACAAAAAGAAAGCCAAAATGGAAAAACCATCTATGAAAAACTAAGTACATCTTTACTGCTTCCATCAGTATGAAGAGGCTATATAACAGCCAGGTATTGCTAATCAAGTGCCCTTCATCAATTGATCATCAGCAAGTGTAACTACCTCTATAAAAGCCAAAGTTTTAGGAGTGTGCTGGTCTCCGGCTTTGAGATTAACACAATGCCAAAGAGTAAAGACATTCAGTAATGATTTGAGATCAGCAATTGTTGCTGCCCATCAATCTGGAAAGGGTTTTAAGGACATTTCCAAACAATTTAAAGTCCAGTATTCTATAATGAGGAAGATTATTCATAAGTGAAAAACATTCAAGACAGTTGTCAATCTTCTCCAGGAGTAGATGTCCCAAATTCACCATAAGGTCACACACTGTGAGTCTCAGGAGAAATTGCAAAAAATCTGAAAGTTACATCTCAGACTACAAGCCTCAGTTTCTTAAATGTTAAGTTTCATGACAGTACAATTAGAAAAAGACTGAACAAGTATGGTTTATTTAGCAGGATTGCCAGGAGAAAGCCTTTTTTCTCTAAAAGAAAATAGCAATACGGCTTAGGTTTGCAAAGTTGATGTGAACAAATCACAAGACTTCTGGAACGCTGTCATTTGGACAGAAGTGATGAAGATATTTGACAATAATGCGCAGTGCCATGTTTGACAAAAACCAAACATAGCTTATCAGCACAAACATACCAAGTGTCAAGCACAGTGGTGGAGGAGTGATGATTTGGGCTTGTTTTGCAGCCAGGAGACCTGGACACCTTGCAGTCATTGAATGGAACATGAACTCCTCTGTATATTAAAGTATTTTAGAGTCAAATGTGAGGTCATCTGTCTGCCAGCTAAAGCTTGGCTGACATTGGGTCTTGCAACAGAACAATGATCCCAAGCACACCAGCAAATCTATAACAGAATGGCTGAAAAAGAAAAGAATCAAGTGTTACAATGGCCCAGTCAAAGTCCAGACCTCAACCTGATTGAAATTCTGTGGCGGTACCTCAAGAGAGTGTAAACAAATACCCAGAAATCTCAATGAATTAAAGCAATGTTATAAAGAGCAGGTCAAAATTCCTCCACAATGTAAAAGACTAATAAAGTCATGCAGAGAATGATTTCAAGTTATTGCTGCTAAGGTGTTTCTACAATCTATAGAATCATAAGCTGTATTTGGTTTTACACAACTGGCTTTTTATTTTGGCTTTTTGTAAAATAAACGACATGGTGCAATATGTCATGCATTGTTGTTCAACTGAGGTTGTATTTACCTACTTTTAAGAACAGCTAAGGACCAGATGATTTTTATTATGTCCTAATAAAACCATAGAACTCAAAAGTGGGTGTACTTTCTTTTTCAGACATTTGTTTATTGCCTTGTATTTGTTACAGTGAGGAAAATAATGACACACTTTCTGGCCTATGTGTATTTCATATACAGATTATTTGAGAATGTAAACAACTTTATAATAAAATACCAGCTCTTTACTGTAGTATCCTTTCACATCAGTAAGTACTTTCGTTTGGAGTGGGATGGCTATAATCAAATAAATAATATGTGTTTTAATATACTAATTGATCCATATTACTGTTTTTGTATAGACATATGTGAATTGTCAGTATTTACTGATACAGTATAATCAGAATTAAATAAGATACTGCCTTAAGAATTTTGAACATTATTAATGCATGATAAGGCTGTGTCATATACATCAGGAATTTTCAAATTTATGCTTTGCTTTTTTTTTTTACTTTCACAGTTTTATCTCACTACATTACAAGCACACTTGACAAGCATAAAAGATACTTTGTCAAAACCCAAGCAGAGAACCAGCAATCTCTAAAGATTGATGAGCTACACTACCAGTACCGGGCATTCTGCTTAAAGTTGCTGAAATTGTAGTTCTTTAAAGTCCAGGAGCACCACAATAGATTGAAATAAAATGA
Source organism: Diadophis punctatus similis (assembly GCA_023053685.1). Classification (NCBI taxonomy): domain Eukaryota; kingdom Metazoa; phylum Chordata; class Lepidosauria; order Squamata; family Dipsadidae; genus Diadophis; species Diadophis punctatus. Next base: position 8,498,719 of record JALIGW010000008.1, read on the forward strand.
GTTAAATAGCTTTGGTTTTCAAATCTTCTGTAGTTCTTTTTAAATATATATTTGTTTTCATCTATCAGCAATGGAAATAGAGGAAAATATTAATTATTGAGTGAAAAATATTGTCATTGACAAAAAGAGCAGTATGGATTTTAAAAACAATTTATTATCTGCCTAAATTCAATATCCAGCGGTGCAGTGATATGGGTAGGTTCGCTGAAGTGAATACCAGAGATATTTGCAAAGAGAGGGAGCAGTAAAAAAGAAGTAAATGACCAAAGCAGATCACATTATCATAATGCAAAAAAGGGTTTTTTTGATAAGGTTTTGAAAAAATCAACTTTAAAAAAATTCTCTGGAATGAAGCCACAGCTGTCTGTAATAATTTTTCTGAGGGGAAAATAGTCACTGAATACTGATTTATTTGGCCAGAACATTAATTGCCTGAATAATTGTGAAATTTAAGTTTTAATTTTTGTACATCGAAATAGTTTAATTTGTATGCTTGGAATAAATGGAATAAGTGATTAATGCATTTTTATGCATTTTTGATAATTTTAATACATAAATTAGCATAAATTACATTAAGACATTTTTATTGCCAACTTTCTATCACTAAGCAGTGCCAGTTGATCAGAGGTTCTGAGACTTTCTTTTTAACCAGCAAGTTCTATGGCATGAAAAAACTGAAAATTCCTGACATGCCTGCCTGTACTTTTTTAGGTAATGGGGTATGAATAACAATATGTTGACTTTCCAGAAAGTTGCTTCATTAGAGAATCAAGCTTGCTTAAACTAGAATGAGCAGACGGGGGTAAAATGAGTGGTGCTTCTGGTAAACTGGCCAAACTAAGGTAAGGCTCACTGAAATCATACCCAATGAAGATTGTATATGAAAAGGATATGACTAAGATTGGTAACCTAGTTGCCTATTCTGTAGAAGATTGCATGGAATACAAGAGAGTAAAGGCAAAATAGAATAAATTAATGAATTAAATGAAAGAAGAATAGATGTGAGTGTATAAAACTAAGAGAAAAAGGAAGAATGTCAAATCTAAATGAAAGTGTCCTGGTATTTTGGAGTTGGATTGATGATTGTGGAAGTGAAGGATAGATTTAATAATTGGGAAAAATTAAGATACATATCAGAAAGTGCATTAGTGTTACTTGGAGTTTTGTGGCTGTGTATGAAAGTATAAATTTAAACAGTAAAGCACAAAAAATATACAAATTGTATAGAAGAAATGGAAGCAAAGATGATTTGGAAGTTAGAAAGTTAAGGAGTCTAATGAATAGTGTTGGTGTAAATTAAATTTATACATATTTCCTTTTTGGTTTTCTGGTTTTTGCCTAGTACATCTGTATTTCTGAGCTAACACTAATTGCTCTGAAAGAACAAAATTAAGGATTTGTCATATGTATGTAACTGAATATGGGGATGGTGATTTCATTATCATGCAAATAATTTGTATAGGGGAAAAAAGAATTTAAAAAACAAGAAAATTGTGTGTTTGCTTTACAAATAGATTTGAAAAGCACAGAAAGCATGTTAATCCTTTCATAACCAAGTGTTTTCTATGTATTATATGGTCATGTAATGTCTCTATTCCTAGCAATCATTTTCTAGTAACGTTTTATCAATGAATTGATGCTTCAGTAAGTTGTCTAAAAAATTATAGATCACCTGAGTCACATTGTCAGATTCAGATATAGTAAGAAAAAATGGCCTTCTCTTGGAGCTTTAATGGAGGTCTTAGCAGTGCTCAACAGCAAACACTTGATTAACTTGAGAAGATGCCTTAAACAATAGTGAAGACAAAAGCTGTAGTTGCAATGTATATGGCATATTTTGGGTTTTTGCAAACAACCAGGCGTATATTTGAATGTTTGTAGGGATATCTGAGGAAAAGTCAAAAGGCGGGAGCAGCAAATAACTACTAAAGAGCAGCGGTTTATTAGATTGCCATAATTAACAAGAGAAACACATCTATGTAAGTAAGAATCAAAGAGGCAAGTCAAATGTATAAGAAGCAAGTGACAAGACTTTATGAAAACTTAGAAACGCTTGAAGAATCTTTGCAGATGAGATAAGATTTGAGTTTTTAAGATAAAGAGCAGTGCAGTATAGGCAGCAAGGACAGTGTATCACTGAAGGCTATTGGGGATACAGCATTCTAAAGAGGATAGAGAGTGACTTATGATGAATCACAATAAATACAGAATGATTACCCACTGTTAAGCAAAAGTAGGGGCCAGATGTGCAATAAAACTATTTTCAACTCTTTTATCAAATCCACTGGTAACTATTAACTACATGGACACAAGATACTACAAAGAAGGTCTAGGAAGAAAAGTTATGAATAGTTTATCATCCAGCTTCCCAGTTTGCGGAAGAACACTGGAAGAGAGAGAATTATATTACAAGTGAATGACTGTGGATGTGATCATGATGATACTTACTTTTTGGGACCATGGCCTTAATTATCTGGATCATAGACTGCAGGTATGAGATGTCTTTTATCTGTTAAAAGTAAACTGCCTTAACTGTGGAGAGCTTCATGAGAAGGGCTTTAAACTGTATCCCATGGGATTAGAGGTGGTTATCCTGAAGGAAAATCTTCAGATAAGTGCTTATGTGCTATACAAGAAAATGGAAATGTAATAATGGGGTATTCAGCCGGTCTAGGCCGGACCTGGTAGGAACAAAGGGAGCCAAGACACACACTCAAACGCGGCAAAACTCCGCTTTAATCCCCACAAACAGGCCGCAGCCTCAGAACGCAACGAGTAAAAAACATGTCCCTTGTAAAGTCAGCGCTGGGAGCGTCCACCTCCCAGTGCCTTTTCAAGTCTCAACCCCACCCCATGTCCATCTGGCTGCCCATGCCCACAGGTAACCACCATCTGGCGGCCGGCAGCATTGGGGCTGTGCATGTCCGGCCGCCGCAGTAGCTGCCTGGGCCGACACCCATCTGGCAGCAACGATTCTCGCCTCCTGGACCGAGCCACCAGGTGGTGCGTGGCCACTGTGGAAGGCTGCCGGGACTGATCAGCTGGGCAGTGCGGGTTTGGCGGGGAACGCCTCAGCCATTTGGCGCTGTCAGATGTTGAGCTGCCGCCTCGTTGCTCCCATTGCATCCCCCCCAGATATGGCGAGCCCTGGGCTGGGGCTCAAAAGGCAGCTCCAACCTACCAGGGGTCCATCTGGAAGACAGGAGATAGAGGTGTTACATATGGCACTACGGCATCTCCCCCTCCCAGTTTGTGGGGATATCGTTGGTGGAACCGCTGCAGCAATCATGCAGCCCTTATGTCTCAGTCTGCTACCCATGACGCCTCAGTGGAGAGGTATCCCTTCTATCGTACCAGGTATTGGAGTTTACCTCTGTGTAACTGTGAGTCTAATACCCTATCTCACATTGATTTGTTCCCATTGGGCCTGGTGGCGCAGGAAGGGACTGAATGTTAGTGGCTTCCACAGGTTTCAGCAGGCTGCTGTGGAACACGGGATGAACCCTCCCCAGCAAGGGTGGGAGCTTCAGTTCCACTGTCACGGGGTTGATTACCAGAACGATAGGGAAAGGCCCTAGGTACTTAAGGCCCAGCTTCCTGCACGGCACTCTCAATTTAAGGTATTTAGTAGAGAGATATACCCAGTCCTCTATCCTAAAGGGTTTGTGGGCTGCTCATTTTTTGTCGGCCTAAACCCTATAGGTCTCGGCCGCTTTCTGTAATGCCGTTTTTACAGCCCCCCAGACGTCATGTATCTTGTCTAACCACTCTTTTTTTCAAAAAGTTTTTTATTTTTCCTCCACCACTTTTACATTTCAATAAACATATACCGTATTTTTTGGAGTATAAGACACACCTTTTTACCCCCCAAAAGAGGGTGAAAACTTGGGTGCGTCTTATACACCGAATGTAGCCCCACCCACCCAGCCACCCCCACTCTTTGGCCTCTGTCTTCCAGCAATTTACCTGCTTGCAGCAAACAGGGAAGAGCCTGTAAAGCCAAGCAAGTCACTAGCAGCTTCCCGACCTACAGCTGACTTGCCACGTGCTAAAATGAAACTGAAACTGCAAAGAGGCAAATAGCTGGGAGAGACATGCAGATTTTGATTTTTTGCTGAACTGGATGGAAGGGGGTAAGTGAATAACTATAAATGTCTGTAGAATGTTCAAATTATTAGACTTATTTTTTAAAGACTGCTTTATTATTGTTCTAGAGCAGTGGTTCCCAACCTGTGGTACGTGTACCACTAGTGGTACGCGAGGGCCTTCCAGGTGGTACGCGAACACTTTCGGGGTCATGAACGATTTTTAGTTAGTTATTTTTTACTTCACAAAAATGTTTACTGCCTAACACAAGATAATCTGGCAACGATTTGCAACTGTTGCCACACGCCACCCACCTGGTCCCAGCGGCCCGAGAATCCAGTTGCTGGATGCGCAGGGCCAAAAAAGGAACGGTACAATTATGGAAATAAAGTGATATCTGATCGAATTTAGTTTCTCTGGAACCAGGTGGTACGCGGCGACTGTACGGGACCTCCAAGTGGTACTCGATCACAAAAAGGTTGGGAACCACTGTTCTAGAGCCAGGTGTCTCCAACCTTGGCAATTTTAAGACTCCCAGGCCCTCCTCAACTGTCTGAGATTGTTCTGACCCAGCTCCCCAAACATGACAAACTCTGAAGTTAACTCAAAGATTCCTTTATTAGGAGCACCAGTATCCCCGGAAAAAAGTTGTTCTCTCATCGCAGGCTAAATCTGTCTGGCAGGGAGATGAATAGTTGTCTGCCACATCTATTCATCTCTGCCCCTGCCTTTTATCCCCAGAGCTAGGGTGGGCTTCTCTAGCAGCGGTGGCTCTTCCTTCCCAAGGATCAGCCCGTGGATTTCCACTGCTCTCCTCTCCTCTGCCTTCTGTGCATCACATGCATCAGGCACTGGACCCAGCTGTTCCTCCTCTTCCTTATGACCCACCTCTAGGCCTGGGCGCTGTTGATTCTCCATCTGAGGACTGACGGATGGCCCAGGCTCTGCCTCTGTCTCTATTTCTCTCTGCCAGCTCCATTTCCTCTTCCTCAGAACTCCCAGGTTGCCTTGATGCTGACCCTGACTCCCACGCCACCTCATCTGATTCGGCTGCTGGAGGGGCCGGTTGCTGACAGGCCACAACAGAGAGACCCTTTGCACAGCTTCCTGCCCTGTTGTATACTACATCCTTGGGCCTCTTCTCCATCATCATGCTTCTTTTTGGACATGATAGTGATAAACCATCCACTAACTACAGAAAGCTTACCCTTAAGATGTACATAATTTTAATTCTAGTTCATTTGATAAAACACTTAAAAAAGCATAGGTTTTTCTTCTTAGAGGGTGGAGAGAGCATCCATGAATGGGTTAACATCTGTGATCTGATTGGACTAAGTCTGCAAACTAACGACACGCTTCCTCCGGTTGCCCTTCCAGCTTTTAGACTCAGTCAATCTTTAGACTAGACGTGCGTTCGTGGTGCTCTATTCCTTGATACTATTTCTGCGATTCTAAAAGCGATTTAAAAGCTCTCGCAAAACAATGCGATTGAGACACTTTCATTCCAGCGTGAAAGGCTTTGCCTGAACCTGCTGAGGGCTGCGTGGTGGTGATCCAGCTGCCAGGAGGCAGTGGATCAGGACAACACCCACGAGTTCACTCCAGAACGTTGACCCTTTACCTCTCTCGATTTTAACGTGCTGCGAGTCTCCTGGGATCAGGAGCAGTGGCAGCTTCATCAGGCAGCGCTCACGAGCTTAGCTCCACAGCGACTGACCCTGTGGTGCTCTGATTCCACGTTTCACAGTTGATCGGAGGAACGGGAAGGTGAGTTTGATCCCTTATTGGGGCCTTTGCAGCACGATCTTCGATCCCTTATTGGGGCCTTTGCTCGAGGTTGGACTTTCTCCGGAATCGGGAGAGAGAGAGAGAGAGAGAGAGAGAGAGAGAGAGAGAGAGAGATTAATTAGATAGATAGATAGATAGATAGATAGATAGATAGATAGATAGATAGATAGATAGATAGATAGATAGATAGATAGATGGGCAACAGAGCCCTTATGGTGTGGCTGCCTTAGGAGAAATTTCAAAATGGTGGATGCCATTTCCGAGTCCTCCGCGCCCACCATAAGGCTGGAGAGAGCAAAAAATGGGCGTGCCATTGCATGCTGGGAGTGGGGGGTTCATACGCGCATGCGTGGGGGTGCATGGAATTATGGGTGTGGGCACGCACACACGTGATCCCACGCATCCCCCCCTTTTTTGGCACGCGAACCAAAAAAGGTTCGCCATCATTGGCCTAGACAAACGATACTATCAAATGGCTCCGGACCTTTCCAGGATTTTGGAAGTTCCCTCAGTGGATGCCCCTGTAGCCGCTCCATCTTCTCCATCAGTTATGGTAGATTTTCCTCAGGAAGCCCTCCGGCCAGAGGACAAAAGATCGGAGCAGACCCTAGTCAGGACTCACCAGACAGCTACCTGGGCAGTAAGAGCATCCACAGCGGCCTCCTTTAACAGAGCCTCTCTGTTATGGCTGAAGCAACTACAGCCGAGAATCCCCCCTGATGATTCTAGATCTTATCAGGATGTAAATAAGATCATGGCAGCATTGGAATTTTCTTTGGATGCTACGTTAAACACAGCACGATTCGCCTCTAGGGCCGTTTCTTTATCAGTGGCCTCCCGACGTCTCCTGGCTATCATTTCAAAAGAAAAACTACCATTGTGCAAAAGGAAGCATAAACTATTCAGATGACTTGAATTATTGGCTGCTTTTTTTTATCAGCATCTGTATAAAAGGGAGCATTTGGATTTCACATTAAAAAAAAACCCCAGATAAACAGTTCCAATTGAGCTTCACTTTCCAGTTCCGTATTGTTACTATTTTTTAAAATTGTAGATGGTACTATTCACATATCTCCCACTTTATGGGTAATATAACTGAAGTTACAGTTCAAAAATTTCATTTGCAGAATTTAAATAACGTTATTCGTTCATATTTTTGTTGTATTTCTGGCAAACAGCATCTAAATCACCTTTTGGAATATTAGCAATATTGGAGAAGTGACAGTCCAAATAAGGGGTTTCCCTGAAATACCTGTGGAACTTTGTTGTGTTCCTTATTTTATTTCAGTCCAATTGTATGGAAAAGTAATGCCTTACCATTCTTTGTCTTCAATCACCCACCTCAAAAAACAATAGTATAAGCTGAATGCTGAAGAGCCATCAAACTATCACAAGAGGACTAAGGACCAATGCTGGTTAAACTATCCTTTTGTCTTATACTACAGTAGAATCTTTTTCATTACAAGAGTACCCTGTGATAATTTCCAGGTGTATCAAACCTTGCACTGCTAGAAAATGATATTGTTTGACTTACTGATATTACTTCCTAGTACAGCTGCAGCTACTTCATCTATATTATCCATTAATGCTGTTGAGCAACATAAGCAAGCAACAGCTTGCTCCTTAGTCTTTATTTGCATGAGGCATCAAGAGTTACATCCTCCATGCATCTGATTAAATGAATATAGTCATGAAAGATATGCCTTTAATAAATCAAGTTAGCTTGGATAGGTACCACACTCTTGATTTAATAATCAAATTTAAATTTTGGGCCTTGTCAGAAACTTACTTAGGTAGAAGACTCTTGAAACAAGGACTGTCTTACTAGTATTCCTTTAGAAATTGTCTTTGAACACTCATCTTAAGTAAACTCTTTGCAACTAACAACAACTTATATTAAGCAAATAGATTATTCTCAATAAGTACTACCTAACCTCCTGGAGACAGCTCTATTACATTCTATTTATGGATACCTTTCAGCTACAGTAGGAAAACATACAATTGGATTTGCCATAACACCTTTTAAATAGTCTGGACAACTTCCCTTTAAAAAAGATATAGCATCCAGTTTTGGTCACTTTTTTTAAAAAATCAATTTTTATTGCAAATTTTTTGTCCCCACCCCACCCCTCAACATACATATTTTATGAACAAAGTGTTGTCTGGATCGTTCTTACATATATTTTCATATACCTAATCCATTTTACATCATATCTCTGTTTTCCATTTCGGCCTAATCCATTTTACATCATATCTCTGTTTTCCATTTCCATTCCATAATATTCTCTTTACATATTTCTTTATTTCCACTTATTTTCTTCTTAATACATAAGTAATATTACTAATCGCCCTAAATCCAATCTCTTACAATAACATCAATTAGTTGTCTTATTCCTCCATTACTACATATATTTCTCAAATTTCCTATCCCACTACATTTCAACTTCATCTCTTAATTTAAATTGTCATTAAAATTAAACCAAATTACCCTTTCACATTTCATCTGCTGTTCTATTTTACTATCAACAATATACATTATCATATTCAAATCTTGTATAAAAACCCTTTAACTTAATTGACTATCCACAATTAATAATATTTCAAATTTCCCATCCCGCTTTTTCTGCCAATCTGTTTTGCTATAAACAATATACATTATCATATTCAAATCCAACATAAAAACCCTTTAACTTGATTAACTATCCAAAATTAATAATATTGATACAATTTCCTTAAATCTACTAATGTGAACCCTATTTTCCTTCCTCCTTTCCACTAACCTTTCCCTCTTTAACTATTTTCTTTAGATCTCTCAAAAATTCCACTTCTTGTTAATTTTCTCCTTTTATCCCATTCCCTTAACTACTACTTTTTAAAAATGTGTTTTATATCTTTTCTCCTGAGACCTTTTTCTCTCTTTTGAATATATTGTTCGAGTGGTTCTCCACAAATTTTCTCTGGTCTCTTCCCATTGTTTCCCTCTTTACCCTTTGATTGATTCTTTTTTGAGGGACATTCTGCTCTGTCTACTCTTTGGGCCACTGTAAATCCCAGTGAAATCATCAAACTGTTTTTTGCTTTCAGTCCCTTCTTCTTCAATGTTATTTTCTTGTTCCTCATTTATATTCTCTTTTACCACTTTCTCTCCTATTTTCTGCTCTGTATATTCCAACAAAATTTCTGACTTATTATTACCTTTGAAATTTTCACGCATATTTTTTAACATCTTAAATAATTCCTCATACATCCACAACTCCATGTTACCAATTTAACAAGTTTTTTAAACTTTTTATATTATATCACCTTTAATTAAAATTTAAAGTCCATATAATCTCTTTTAATTTTCAAATTCTAGTGTCTAATTCACTCCAAGTCAAAGGTTGATTGTCTTCCACAGTCATAAACAATCGACGCCAAGCAATGTAGAAAAGCAAATACGCCTTAAAAGTTCTCACAGTTCCCAAATTTTCTTTCAGGTCAAATTACACAGCTGTACTGTCTCTTCTGTCTTCCATCCAGTATTGCAATGCTCTCTTTCCACCAGCAGATGGCTCTCTCCAATCCACAATATTCTCGAATCAGCTGTTTGTCAAAACTGTCAAAAATACTTGAAATCCACATTAAAAAGGTTTGCCTGGTGCACCAATTGGAGAAGGCGGCTTTACTCACGGTCACTCATGCCCTTGTCACCTCCCGATTGGACTACTGTAATGTGCTCTACATGGGGCTACCCTTGAAGAGTATTCGGAGACTACAATTGGTGCAAAATGTGGCTGCGCGTGCTGTGGTGGGTGTTTCAAGATACACCCACGTAACATCCATACTCCGCCAGTTGCATTGGCTGCCCATTGGTCTCCAGGTACAATTCAAGGTGTTGATCATCATCTTTAAAGGCCTACATGGCTTAGGACCAGGCTACTTCCAGGACCGCATCCTACCTCATACTTCCCTTCGACCGATTAGGTCCCACAGAGTGGGTCTCCTCTGGGTCCTGTCAGCCAAACAATGCCGACTGGCGGGGCCTAGGGGGAGGGCCTTCTCTGTTGGGGCCCCTGTCCTCTGGAACCAACTACCCCCAGAGATCCGAATTATCTCCACCTTGCTGGCCTTCCGAAAAACCATTAAGACATGGCTCTTCCTGCAGGAGGGGTTATGAGACAATTCACTTCTTAGGTCTCTCCCACGTATGTATGGCTGTTGTATGTTTTTTTAATAAATTCTTTTTTAAATTGTTATTAAATCTTTTATATTGTTTAGTGGTTCTTGACATGTTGTACGCCGCCCTGAGTCCCCAGGGAGTAGGGCGGCATATAAGAACTCTAAAATAAAATATAAATAAATAAAACATTTTGCTCCAGATTCTTTCCTTTTGTTTCTTTTCTTTTTAAATTTCTCCAAATTCAATTGTAAAAATAGTAATCTTCTTGGGCTTTAGTTATTTAGTCTCCTTTTCCCTCCATAGAATTTTCCGATTGCCAGTTGGCCGCTAATTTCAGCTCCAGGACACCTTTTAATATCCAAATTCAAAAATTTCTTTTACCTGTGAGTTGGCCAATCACTCACCTTGTTCCAGCACTCCGTTCAGACACCGCTCCTGCACAAAAACTTAGTCCGGTTGCCCCAGCTTCTTAGCGATCCCCGCCACCAGTATGAAGAGCTGTCTCTGACGTGTCGAAGAACTTGCCTGTTCCTCTCCGTTGTCGCCTCTCCTTTACCATCCCTACAAGACGGTTCCGGTCAGAAGACCCCCCGACAACGGTTCGTCAGTCTGGATTTTCATGGAGCTCATCGGAGTTCATCTGAGTCCACTATTTTCCAGCCAGTCTCGCCACAACGCTTGTGATTTCTCCCAGTTTTGGTCACTTGAGGATTTGGAAAATGTGCAGAGAAGAGCAACTAGGATGATTAAAGGCCTGGAGAATAAAACATGTAGAATGGTTGCAGGAACTGGGTATAGCTAGGCTAGAGAAAAGGACTAAAGGTGACATGATAGCAGTATTCCAGTATTTGACGGGCTGTCACAAAGAAGAGGGGGATCAAGTTATTTTCCAAGGCACTAGAAGGCAAGACAAGAAACAATAGATGGAAACTAATCAAGGAGAAAAGCAACCTGGAATTAAGGAGAAACTTCTTAATAGTGAGAACAATTAACTAGTGGAACAGCTTGCCTTCAAAAGTTGTGGGTGGTTCATCACTGGAGGTTTTTAAGAAGAGACTGGACAGTACTTGTCTCAAATTATATAGTCTCCTGCTTGAGCAGGGTGTTGGACTGGAAGACTTCCAAGGTCTCTTGCAGCTGGATTCTGATTTTGAAAGATGAAGTGCTTTTTTTTTAAAAAAAGATCTTTTTTACTCTTAATAATACTGCTTGTCAACTTCCAACTGGTAAAGAAATTGCTCTCTACTGCCACCCAGAGGTTACAAAATTATTGATCCTAGCTGTCAAAGCTGTAGGAAGAATCTCAGTTCTGGGTAAAAGTCAGTTGCTATGAGATATTGCACACAGACGTATTTCTTGACCATTTAGTGACTGAAGTTACAGTGGCATTAAAAATTGTGATTTACAACCATATTTATGACTGTCACAGCATCCCCATGGGCATGCGGTTAAAATTCAGGTTCTTGAATTTTAATCACATGATAATGATCAAAATTCAGCATGTATTTACAACAGTTGCAGCATCCGGGAGGCACATGATCACCATTTGCAATCTTCCCAGACAACTTCAGACAACATCAGTGGGGAGGTGGGATTCTTCTAAATATGAAATTCAGATAAAATTGGAGGCCTTATTCATGAGATAATATTTTTATTTATTTTATTTGTCAAGCATGTATAAGATAACAGATATAAGTATGAACATGATTATGAATACAGGAAATAGATGATGATTACTTTTACTTTCACCCCCTACCTATGACCTATAACTATAGCTGATGGGATGTTTGAATTATTTTTCATGACTAGAAATTGCAATTTTTACTATCTTTTGATCAACCCTTTTTCTAATAGCAAGAGGTAAATGATTCACTTACTGATAGTATTTGAAATTACAAATAGCAACTATCATAACTCTGCTATTAACATAGCATCTTGAATCCAGCATCATTAGAATGGAGTAACTGTTTTGCTGGATGATATGAACAATGTATGATTTGAATTTCTAACGAGGAAAATAATTTTCCAATTGACAAGTGATGTCCATAAGCATAAGTTTCTTTTTATTTATATAAACATTTTTACATAATCAATGGCAGGACATGTACTTAAATATAGAATGCTGATTATGTTTGATCTCACATCCACATTTTGTTCTTTTCAGGTGTAACTATGGGTCAGACTGGAAAGAAATCTGAGAAAGGACCAATTTGTTGGAGGAAGCGTGTAAAATCAGAATATATGAGGCTTAGACAGCTCAAGAGGTTCAGGCGAGCAGATGAAGTAAAGGTAATTAATTTTGAATTCCAAAGATATAAAGATAAAAGAGCATTTCTAGTTGTTTTTGTTACTTTTTAAACTAAAATATGCTGATTCTGAAGGAAACCCACAATAACAGCATTAAATAATAAGACTCTCTTAGCAATTGTTCCTGGTATGGCTATTTAGCTGTTTTCCATTTGATATTTTTGTCTCTTTTAGATAGATTCTAAACATTGTTAACATAAAGATAATGCATATATATCCAAAATGCATAACTTTAATCTTTTTGAAGATACAGTTTGGAGTTTAATAGTAGAATGACTATTATATGATTTTTTTTTTACTTTACATAGAATCAGCCATGTCATGTTGCTATCTCCTATTGAGATTTTCTTTAGCTTTTGAATTGGCTAGCTATGTGTGAGAACACTGTTATTGGGAAGAAAAATAAGCTTAAGACAGTTTTTGAGTGTGAAATTAGTACAGTTCTCAAGTGCCATTACTTGTAAGCATGGTGTAATTAAGATATAGAGTCTTGTCAAATTTAGCTGCAAAATCCAGTTTGGCGATTAATTTGAAGGCAAGTCAGTTAAATCTTCTAATAGAATTGACTTTCCAAATCATGTAAAATTTGACTGCTTCTAATTCTGCTCAGGAAATCAATTTGGTGAGAAATTAAATTAATATCCACATGTGATCTGGACAGATTTATATGCAGAATATAATAACCCCACAATAATAGTTTTAAATATATTCTGAAAATTATAATTAAAATGATTGCTTGAAAAAATACAAATTGGTAGTTTGGTAGAATGATTTATGTTTTTAAATTGTTGGTTTAATTTCATCCTATAGGAATATTTTTCACTAATAAATATATGAGCTCAATGTTTTTCGTTCATTATGTGCAAAATTAAAAACACTTCTGCATGTACATAATAACTTTCAAGACCTTTTCTATGAACAGCTTATTTCTTTTCTTCCCAGTTATTTGTACCTAAAACTCAAAATCTGAGACTGGAAACATAGACTAAGAAAAATGATAGTAAAAGATCCCAGATTTATGATTTCATTCTATTTCAGTTCTAGATACCGTAATTAAGTAATATGGATTCCCATTAGCTTATTCATTATACTCTTAAGATACTCTTAAGGGTTGTGCAAAATACTTACCTCACCACCCTGCAATCATATTGTAATTCTTTGATTTTGATGCCTATAGTGTTGGCATTCTGCTGTATGATAATGGAGATAATAGGATATAATATGATATTTTATAGCTTGGTTAACCTCTTGTTTTGCCTGAAACAGTTAAATTTTAGATTTTAATTAGCCATTTTTGAGATATTTGAATGTTGTTACATATTAATAGACCTAGTGACCGTTCAAAGTTACAAAGCACTGAAAAAGTTATTTATGACCATTTTTCACATCTACAACTATTGCAGCATCCCTATGGTCATATGATTAAAATTCAGGTACTTGGCAATTGGCGTGTATTTATGACAGTTGCATTGTCTCAGAGTCATGTCATCACTATTTGTAACCTTCCCAGTCATCTTCTGACAAGCAAAGTCAATGGGCGAAACCCAGTTTCACTTAATGAGCAATAATTATCTTATCAACTGTTGCAAAAAAGATTGTAAAATGAGGCACAACTCATTTAACAACTGCCTTTCTTAGCAACAGAAATTTCAGGCTCAATTGTTGTCATAAGTCAATGACTACTTATATATTGTCAGCCACACTCAGGATCACAGTAGGAGAAGTTATAACTACGCATTCTTCACAATCCTTAATAAGATTTATATTTCTACTTAGAACAGGAGACATGTTTGCAGAGAATGCTACAAAGAGGGCAGCAAATGTCAGTGTCTCCTCATCACTGAGACTCCAGGAAAGATTTTATTTCTCTTCGGTTAGTAGCAGAGAAACTGCAATCTGTTTGCATTGTAAGAGTTGAAAATTAGTATATTTTAAAAATTAAATTATATTACTGTATATAAATATGTATGATACATATAGTGGATATGCTTTTGTAAAAATACTAATCTTTAACAGTAAAATGGATATTATTTAGAAGTCCAGATAATTAAAAAACTACGGTATGTGTGGGTATAGTCTTTGTTTCTACCATTTATTTCCAGAGCATGTTTAATTATAATCGTCAGAAGATACAAGAAAGAACAGAAATCTTAAATCAAGAATGGAAACAACGCCGGATACAACCTGTACACATCATGACTTCTGTGAGCTCATTGCGTGGGACCAGGGAGGTTGGTTAACCTGTGTTGTGGAAACCCAGTTACAAAGTTGTCAACAAGTCTCTGTTTTACTGGAGGAAAATTAGTTTGCTTTTTTATTATGCAATATGACATTCTGTGCTTATGAATTGTCCTTAGGAACTTTATTTCTTTGAGTTGGGCAACTAATTTATATAAAATTATATGGAAGAAAGGGATTAGTTTATTTAATTAGAAAATGTATATGGTTGCCTATTTTTAGGTGATAATGATCAGCAAAATCCAAAATAATAAAATTACTACAAATCAAGCAAAAAGCAGAATTAAAATGATCATAATATAATAACCAACTCATTTATAATAAATTTACCATACAAATCACACCTATATTGGGCTAATGTAATATCCTGACCCAGCACCTACATTAAAAGCCAAATACTCACAGTTTTACCAAAGGCCAAAGAGATCAAAACATCCACCCTTGGAGACAGGCTGTTCCATAGGGCAGGCACTGCGGCAGATAAGGCAAAAACTTGGTCCTGCAGAATAATATTTAACAGAAAGGTCCTGGCGTTCACTTGTCTTATCCAATTTGGTGGGACAGGCAGACACCCTTAGAGATAGATGGTCTAACAATTAATCTTGCCTATGTCAGGCCAAACTTTAATTACACATTGAAGCAGACTTGGATCCAATGCAGCTTGTGCAACAACAGTGTAACCTGGATGGACTTTGGTGTTTTAGAACTGCATGTGCCAATGTATTCTGGACCAGACAAAACTTCTGGGTGTTTTTCAAGGGCAGCCCCCCCCCCCCCGCCCGACCATATTGCAGTAATTCAGTTGCGATGTGAGAATGAATAGCAGTGAACCAGTCATAGGCATGACTGTTAACTGCTCTTCAATCAAGAGCTGTGAGTACAGAAAGTCTCTCTGATTGTGCTCTTTTGCAGAGGTTTTGTGTGTATGTGCACGCACACACACACGTACACTAACCTACTGACAAAAAAAGATAAAAAAATCTTCCCATCCAAGGTTTCCAAAAACTTAAAGCTGCTCAGTTTTGCTAGGTTTGTGTCACAAACCTGTTCTTCCTGTCCAGACCCTCATAAGCTCCTGGCATTGTGGAATCATTTGTCTGGCTAGGAGTAAAGATGCATACATGAATAGGAGCAGAATACTGATGCTACTTCACTTTATGCTAACAAATGAACTCTTCCAGTCGTTTCATATGGAGTAGGAAAATAAGAGTGTATGTTGAGAGATATTAGCCCTGTTGGGTAGTTCAGAGAAGAACAACAACCAAAAGTACTTATTAATTATAAGCTTATATTAACAGACTCTTGCAAGACTGAAAATATTTCTCCTTTTCTTTTCTTTTATTCTCTGGAAAACTAAGGAGGGTCCCCTTTGAAATACTCCCTGCACTTCCCTTCCTCTCCTTTTGTGGAGTGAGATGTATTTTACTTGCTGGTTGTAAAATGTCTTCCCTGTCTCCCATGTTTATTCCCAATGATCATTATAGAGGTACCCTGGGGTATCTTGTATAAGAGGAATCTAGGGCTAGATCTTTCTCCATCTTTCGGACATTGACTGAAACCAGTTCTGAAGGAAATCACACCACAACAGTGCCAAATCCAAATTATGCTGGTCCAAAAGATACCGTGACCAATGGTATAACCTGTCCTGAATCCTAACTGAAAAGGATCAAAATAATCTTCTTTCAGGACCTTTGAAAATGTTTACTTATTATTAATGTATTATTATTTTGGTCCTTTGCACAGTCAGCCAGATGTTCAGACTGGATTTGGCATTTTTGTCCACCTATTGAGTCCTTCCCAAGGACCTGGGATAGGCATATGTGGATTTTTGATAGTGTTACAGATATTACCACAGGATGAAAGCTGCTCCGAGTAAAACCACCTTTTCAATTGGCTGATGATAAATTCGTCAATGTTCAAGTGATACTCCTCCCAAGGCATCTATTACTGTTGGTACTACCTTTGCTTTCTTTCACCATAGTCGTTCTATTTGCAGATCATTGTATTCTGCTATCTTCTCCAGTTCCTTCTCTTCTTTTATGCTATCTCCAGGTACTATCATATCCACTATCAAGATTTTTTTCATTCTTATTGACAAATGTTAAGTCTAGGATATTATGTGGCAGGTGCCCGTCTGTTTGAAATCCCAGAGCATTTCTTCATTTTCTATTACTTTCTCTAGTTTATGGTTCCACCAGTTTTTGCTTGCAGGCAAATGATATTTCTTTCAGATCTTCCAATGCGCCATTGTTGCTGCCTTGTCATGTCATTGTAGTCAGTCTATACAAATTTCTTGTAGTACCAAACCAGGTGATCCATTATTTCTTCAGCTTCTTTGCAAAGGCGGCACTTGCTATCTGTTGCTATCTTCTCAATTCTGTCTTGGTATGCATTTGTTCTTAAGTCTTGTGCAGCTAGAATTAACTCCTATCTCTTTCTTCAACTTTCCTGCTCTTAGCCATTGCCAGGCTGTTATTATCTGCTTTCCCTACTATTTTTTTTAAAGTACTGCCCATGTAATGTTTTGTCTTCCCATGCTTTCTTGCTCCTTTTTATAAGCCAGTTTGATCTCTCCAGTACTCAGTAGGCCTTCCTAATATGCTAGCTTCAGTGCATCTTCTTCACTATCCTTCAGATACTCTTCCGATGCCCTTTTTTCTTCTTCAACTGTCTGATGTATTTGCAAAATTCCACACTCACCCATTTTCCTTTGTAAGTAGAATCTGTTAACATCACTGCGTGGATGAAGAGCATGATTCATCATCATTATTTCTCTAATTTTCCTATCCAGAGCCTTTAGTCAGTCCAGTCCACTATTCTAGCTGCGTATCTAGTGACTGGAACTGCCCAGGTGTTGATTGCATTGATGGTATTGCCTCTGCTGAGTTTGGACTTTAAGATCTTCTTGATTCTCTTGATGAATTCACCTGTAATCTTTTTCTTGACTTCAGTGTGCTTGATGTCAGCTTGAAGGATGCTAAGGTATTTATAGTGATTATCTTCATCCAGACTCTTGATGTTATTTCCACAGGGCATCTTGATTCCTTCAGTTTTCACTATTTTTCCTCATTTGATGGTAAGCATGGCACATTTGTCCAGACTGAACTCCATTTCATTATCTTGGCTATATATACAGACAGCGTTGAGCAGCGATTCTGTTTCAGATGGTATTTATCCATAAAGTTTCAAATTGTCCATGTAAAGGAGGTGGGATAGCCTGGCAAATGGTTTTGATATTTGATGGCCTGAATTATTCAGTATTGTTGACAGAGGAATCAGTGCAATGACAAACAGTAGTAGCAATAGTGAGACTTCTTGGAAGATTCTTAATGTTAACCTCTCTTATTCTATCACTATTGACCAACAGCTGTGTCTTCCATTGTGCCATCCATCTTTGCACAAAGCTTCTGATGTTTCTACTTATTCCTATTATTTCTAGGCACTTGATTATCCAATTCAATTATTATTATTACTTTTTTTTTGCTGCGCATTTCATGGTTTGAGGTGACTCTGAGGGGCTATTTTTTCCTCCTTTCTAAAAAAAGAAAAAAAAGTGAATTAATGAAAAATTTCCAACATCATTGAATGCAAGATGACTTCTTGAAGAAGTGGCTAACCACTGCCTCCTTCAAGGAAGGTGGAACTACTCTATACAAAAAAGAAGCAGTAATCACTACTTGAACTAACTACATCTCACCTATTGGGAAGCCTTGACCAACAAGGAAGGCTATTGATCTAAAACACAAGCAGCATAACTCACTTCATTAAGGACCATGTCCACTTTCTCTGACAGATACCTAGAGAAGTCATCACAGTGGTCCAGCAAGAGCTCCCACTCCATTTCATATCAAGAAGATATCTGGTCATCCATAATATAGCTATCTGCAGATGCAATAAGAGAGGGAAAGAAAGCTTGCTTCACCATCTTGTTGCTACAAGATAATACCTAAGATACCTACCTATTCTCAATTAAACTCATTTTTGTCTTCCTGCAGTGACACTTTAGATGTCTCTTATATTGTTTCATCTCCTGAAGTTTCTTGAACACCAGTGAGAGCTCCATGATCAGTCAGATACTTCACTGATACCATCTAATCTAAGACTATCATTATTCACTTATTTCAAATTGTTACTAAGGTCTCAGATGGATTGTGATCCAAAGCTTCGGAAAGAATTCCAGGTTCTCCAGTGTGTTGGAAGGATAATCAAATTGTGTGGGTGTAGACTCCTTTTCTGCTTTGGAGACTGAGTCAATCAGATCCTTGGCCACGCCTTCTCCTACTGAGCATGCCCCAGTTTTTGACTCAGACTCAAGCGAAGGAGACGTGTGTGAAAGGTGCTGGTGCTAAGAAAGTCAGAGTGTCTGTGAATTCTGCAAAACTGTAAGACCGGCTCAGTGTAAAGCCATTCACATGTTGCGAAAGGCTACTGTTTCTGTCTTGTAGGAGTTGCATTAGGGCAGCCCTTTTGCTATTTTTGGGGGCGGCGGGCCCTAAAGGGACTTCACGGTTGATTAAGAGAAGCTGGAGGTTTCTTCTAAAAGGAAAAACAGCTAATTGGTGCGTGGAAAGACCGCACGGCCATTTAAGAGTGCTGGGAGAGTTTTCCTTGAAGGACATTTAAGAAAGAGTGGAACCTTTTGGCTCAAAAGCCGGCTGGAGGAACATGAGCTTACAAAAAAAAAAAGCCGAAAAACAGCTAGAACAGCTGATTAGCGCTGGGGCGGGTTCCGGAAGGACAGCTGCGCCTTTAAAAGGACTTGGAGACCTTTGCTTGCCTGTGTAAAGCTGAAAAACAGATGATTAGGTGATATTGAAGTGCATGAGGCTACCTCGCCGGCTTAGTCTGAAACAGCAGCCTATAACGCCCCGGAGTCACTGCCCAGCCGAGGCTCAGACATACTATAAAACGGCAAAGAAAAAAAGAGGAAAAGCAAGTCGTGACAGCAGTGGTCCTTTGTGACCGAGCCTGTCCTAATCAGAGGGGCATAAGATAACATGGCTGACCACGTGAATGCAACTGGAGCAAGGAAGGGGGATCAGAGGAACCCTGAACTCTTTCCAGACCAAGCTAAGTTGGCTAGGTCTTTCACTAGAAGAGCGGCTGAAAAGTTAAAGGCAAAAGCCAGTTCCTCTAGGAAAATCATCAAGATAGAGGAGGAAGATGCCATGAAATGCCCTAAGGCTATTAGCAGGACAATAGCCATGGCGGAAAGGGAGGCAGAACAAAGAAAGGGGAAAGGGCCCCCTGGAGAAAGGGAGCTTGGAATTTCCTGCGTTTCGCCTGCTAAGCAGGTAAATCAGCCAATTGAAATGGAACAGCAGCTTCATTGCTGCCAAGCAGAGCCACTAGATGGCATCGATGATCAGCTTCATCAACCTTCTTTGTGTTCAGAAGACGATAACACTTCTGTAGCACAGGAGAAATCCTTGCAACCAAATAACCAATGGGAGCCGATGGCAAAAAGAATGAAAATGATTCCAGAGGCAACATTTACACCCACAGCAGCCGGGCTGCGCACAAGGGAAAGCCAAGACCCAGAATTTATGGATCAGATAAAGAATCTGATCTCAACATTATCACAGGCCATTAACACAGGCCACCTACAATGGCAACAGACAGCCACACTGGCACAGGAATTACCTAGTAGTCGGAATCATTTCAATTCATTGCAACAACAAGGAGGAATGGAAACCCCCCAAAGGGCATATTCAAATCTCCCCTCCACGCAAAGCAAGGCCTCTGCCTCAGGAGAAGAGGATCAAAAGGATTCAGACCTCTCAGAAGATGAAGGGAGGAATCCTGAGCCCCCAGCATTTGCAGGACTTTTTTGACTGGCCCTTTTTAGTTCATTGCTGTTTAAGGCCAAAGCATCGACAAATATGGGGACTGAACTGGCCACAGCAGAGACAGCTGCAAGCTTGGCAGATCCAGGGGAGCTCTTATTCCCAAAGCCCCCTAAGGAGATCGAGGAGATTCCTTCAAACGATTTCTTCCGTAATGTAATTTGAGGGCAATGGGACAAACCAGTGGTGTTCATAACACCAGGTGGTGCAGATAAAAGATTTTATAATATGGCTCCAGACTTAGCTGGGGCACTGCACTATCACCAATGATAGATGAACCGGTGACAGCCTTAACTTCCTCCTCCATATTAGCATTCCTATTCTACCTGCTCATTGGAAATTTCTGCGATTTCAGTATGCTGGCCGGCATTTCCAATAAAGGCCCTTCCCTTCGGCCTATCATCAGTGCCCAGAACTTTCACCAAAGTACTGGCAGCAGTGGAGGTGCATCTGAGAACAATTCCAGTCCGCATCCAATGCTACCTGGGCAACATACTGATACAGTCCTCTTCATCGGACAGGCAGCAGAGGACCTACAGATCACCATCAGAATGCTGCAAGACCACGGGCTCTCGGTGAATTTTGACAAGAGCCATCTGTCCCCAACAAATGGTCTACTACACTTGGGAGCAATTATAGACACCAAGTCATGCGAGGTTTACCTGTCACAAGAACAGCAAGCCAGTATCAAGGTACTGGCGGCCCAAATTCAGTGAGCCCAAACAGTATTGCTGGACATACTGTCACAACTCCTGGGGAAAATGGTGTCCTGCATAGCTATCGTACCGTGGACACGACTTCACGCAAGAACACTACAATGGTTCCTTCTGCCATACCAGAGGTCAGGCAGGAGCAACTCGAAACTCAAGGTCCAGTTTCTACCAAATGTACTACACTCTCTCCAGTGGTGGAGGTCGCAGGCCATAAGCAGGGGTTGTGCCTTCAAGGAACCCAAACGCCTATCCATCACCACAGATGCCAGTCTATTCGGCTGGGGCGCTCACTTTCAGCCCCAGATAGCACAGGGACAGTGGTTCAAAACAAACCTCAGAAACAACATCAATTGGTTAGAACTCAGGGCAGTTCATCTAGCCCTAAAGAGATTTCAGGACAGTATCTCGGGAAAACATATACTCATTCTAATGGACAATGTGGCCACCAAGGCACATATCAACCGTCAAAAGGGGACTCATTCCAGAGCTCTCATGCAGGAGGCGAGACAATTAGGACTCTGGGCGGAGAGACACCTGCTATCCATCAGAGCAGAGCACATTTTGGGAATAACGAATGTACAGGTGGACTGGCTCAGCAGAACCATGGTCGACTACTCAGAGTGGTGACTATACCCAGACCTGTTCAGGGAAGTTTGGAAATCCGATCCAGGACCTCTTTGCTTCTCCATCAAACACCCAGTTATCAAGATTCTATTCCAGATTCCCAACAACGGGGGTGGAGGGAGTCAGTACCCTCCTCATTCCATGGCCCCGGGGACTGCTATATGCCTTTCCTCGACTTCCACTAATTCCGAAAGTGGTAAAAAAGCTGATAGAGGAGAAGGTGGAGGTCCTGCTCCTGGCGCCACACTGGCCAAGACGCCCGTGGTATGCAGATCTGGTCAGTCTATCGATAGTCAGATCATGGAGAATCCCTTGAGACAGAATAGCGCTCAGTCAGGGAGCCTTGTTTCATCCAGATCCGCAATGGTTCCAACTAACCGTATGGCACTGGAGCAGTCATCCCTGAGTCAGCTCAAGTGTTCTAGTAAAGTTATACAAACATTACAGGCCGCCAGGAGGCCTTCAACTAACAGAATCTATGATGCCACATGGAGAGCTTTCTGCAGCTGGTGCTCCAAAGAGCATATTGAGCCTACCGGGGTATTGGTGACCAAAATCTTGGAGTTCCTCCAGGAAGGTCTAGACAAGAGCCTGTCTCCTAACACCTTACATAGACAAGTGGCATCCGTATAAGGCTGCGGGAAATTGGATTCCCTCGCCCTATATCTGCTGGTGCGCAGTTTCTCAGAGGCACAACCAACCTAAAACCACCAGTGATACATAGATATCCCACTTGGGACCTACCAAAGGTGCTGAGGGCGCTCATGGCAGAGCCGTTTGAGCCATTACGCTCAACCAGTCTACGATTCCTCACTTGTAAGGTAGCATTTCTGGTAGCCATTACGTTAGCTAGAAGAGTATCGGAGCTAGCAGCCCTCTCCATGAGAGAGGACCTTTGTATAATTCACTCAGATAGGGTGATTCTACGGTTGGACCCCTCCTTCCTCCCGAAGGTGAATTCCTTATTTCACAGGACACAAGAAATCATCTTACCAGATTTTTGTCCGAAGCCAAGTCACAGTCTAGAGAAGGAATGGCACTCCCTAGATGTTAGGAGAGCTATTCGCATTTACCTGAAGAGGAAAATTTTCTATTAAAAAAACAGAATAACTGTTTGTGTAATTCAAACAGAACACGTTGGACAACAAAATTACACCTTCAACCATGGGTCGGTGGATACGAACTTGTATCACCAAGGCTTATGAAACCCAGGCCTGTGAGACCCAGGCCCTCGCATTGCCCAAACGGGTAACAGCTCATTCGACGAGAAGCGTGGCCATGACAGATGCATGGAATATGCAGACCTCTATTTGAGGACATTTGTAGGGCAGCAACGTGGTCTTCTCCATCCCCATTCATAAGACACTACAAGCTAGACGTCTTTGCCTCGGCTGAAGTTGCTTTCGGGAAAAGGGTCTTGCAAAACTCAGAATTGGGGACTCAAGACCAGGTCGCTTCCCACCCTTAGGACAACCAGCTTTGGTATGTCCCACACAATTGGATTATCCTTCCAGTACACTGGAGAAAGAGAGTTGGTCTTACCTGACACGCTTCTTCTCAGTGTGCTGAAGGATAATACAATCCCACCCTGGCGACAGTCTAGTCTAGAGTCCAGGGGAAGTAGGTATCAGCATCAAAGCAAATCAAGTCAATCAAGATGTCTTCGTCAAAACTGGGGCATGCTCAGTAGGAGGAGGCTTGGCCAAGGACTTATTGACTCAGTCTCCAAAGTGGAAGCGGAGTCTACACCCACGCAATTGTATCATCCTTCAGCACACTAAGAAGAAGTGTGTCAGGTAAGACCAACACTCTTTCTCTCTGGGACCTCACTAGATCCATTAGTCATATGTAGCAGATT
The DNA here is from genome assembly GCA_023053685.1 of Diadophis punctatus similis. NCBI lineage: Eukaryota > Metazoa > Chordata > Lepidosauria > Squamata > Dipsadidae > Diadophis > Diadophis punctatus. The sequence continues at coordinate 8,522,338 of JALIGW010000008.1, forward strand.
AATCAAATAGGCTTTTCCTCGCAGTGGGAGGTAACTATGGAGAACTCTAGAATGTGATCTATCTATGGTAAGAGACCAATATTAACATCCACCAATCCTTGATCATGTCAGCATTAAAGGATTTCCTTCCATCTATGCTCTTTGTTTGTGAGGAGTATCTGTAGATATTTGTGTCTATCTGTTAGCTAGGAAAAAATAAATAAATTTCACATAAAACTGGCAAAGACAAAACTTCAACATTTTTGCTTTTACATATAGAATTGATTTCTGTGAATTCTTTACTGTACAACTTGGCAGTTTTCTCCCTTCGTAATTGTGATAAAGCAGTTGGCTTTCTTTCTCTCTTCTCCATCATATGAAAAAGAACAGAAGCCTTAAGTATTCCTTTTATAAATCTTGGTGGATAGTAAAACAAAACAAAATAAAAAGGAGAAGGCTGACATGATAGAGAAGTGAGGAAAAAATCTTGAAGAACTTTCTCGATGAAAACTAATTTCCTCATCTTTAGTGGCAGTTAGTTGACCATTTTCATATTAAATATAAGTAGTCTTTGTTTTATAATCAAATTAAGACCAGAACTTTTATTACTAAGTGAAGCAGCAGTTAAGTGACACACCTACTTTTATGACCATTTTTGCAGTGATTAAGTGAATCACCATAGTAAGTACATGAATCACACAGTCATTAAATTAATTCAGCTTCCCCTGTTGACTTTGTTTGTGGGAAGCTAGTTGGAAAGGTCACAAATAATGATAATATGATCCAGGAAAGCCATAAGTGTCATAAATACATGCCAGTTGCCAAGCGCCTAATTTTGATCATGTGACTATGGGAATGCTGTAACAATTGCAAATTTGAGAACTGGTTGTAAGTCATTTTTTTCATTGCCGTTGTAGCTTTGAACAGTCACTAAACAAATGGTCATAAGTCAAGGACTACCAATAAGGCTCCTCTACTTGATATGTATGAAATTCATATCACTATGCATCTCTTCTTCAGAAGAAAGATTGGTTTAAGTAGCATGTACAATTCAGTTAAACTCTAAATTACATGACTATTTATTATCCTAGCCTTCTTAGAGGATGATCGAAATCTTCTGTTTTTATACATGCAAAAAATTATATAGATATTTCATGTATATGAAAACACATAAGAGTGAAAGCAATAGTTCTGTTTGAGTATACCAATATCTGTTAATGTTTTTAAAGAATTGTTCAAATTATCATTTGAAAACACTGATTTTCTGCTAAAATCAGTTTTTTTGCTATTGCTGTATTTAATTTGAAAACAATTTACTATTAGTTATCTTTTCTCTTAGTGTTCTGTCAGCAGTGATTTAGACTTTCCAAAACAAGTTATTCCTCTCAAAACTCTGAATGCTGTTGCCTCAGTTCCCATAATGTATTCTTGGTCACCCCTTCAACAAAATTTTATGGTAAGTGATTATGACCCTGAAAATTATGAAATTAAAATCATCAAATCAATATACTTTGTAGACTATAGTTGCTGGATTATATTAAATATGAATGTCAGATTTATATTATGTTGTAAATTCACATTTCCTAAGTGACAATAAAGAATATCAATGCTCAATATTTTTAACCATGTCTTATACAAGTTTCCTGCCCACCATTTTGGCGGGAAGGAAGCAGCATTCTGTGATGTCATACTGGCCACATAACCTCGGAAATGTCTTCGGACAGCGCTGGCTCAGCATTGAAATGGAAGTGAGTGCTGCCCCTATAGTTGGCAGTGACTAGTGGAGTAAAATCCTCAGGGACCTCTTCCCTTCTCTTCCCTTCCCTTCCCTCCCCTCCCCTTCCACAAGTAGTCTTTGCTTAACAATCATTCCGTTGGTGACTGTTCAGAGTTACAATGGTGTTGAAGAAATGGTAGTCACAGCTGGCTTCAAAGTTAGAACTGTTGCAGTGCTTCTGTAATTATGTGTTTATAATTTGGACACTTGGCAGCCACCCGCATTTATAATTTTTTTTATTATGTACTATTTATCCCTTTTGTTATTGTTGTTCCTGCAATGCTATGCTATAAACCCGTCATTGAGACATTAAGCAAATCAATTGTCCCAAATGGGTGGAAACTGGCAAAAAAAGACTAGAAGATAGGGAATGTTTTTGTTTTGAAGCAGCCTTCCTGAGAAAGGGAGAGACGGAGAGGGAGGCAGGGGAAGGGAGAGAGACCGAGAGCGAGCGAGCACCTTGAGATCATGACAGCTACCACACTAAGAAATATTGTCAATAGTAGTTTCTAGGGCAGAATATCATATTGACTTGTGTATGATTTATTTGTTGTTTCCTTATTTACAGCATTTTATCTTTGTTCACAAAAGCAAAATGTTTTACTTCATCATATTTTAATATTTTTTAGGTAGAGGATGAGACAGTTTTACATAACATTCCTTACATGGGTGATGAAGTGCTTGATCAGGATGGAACATTTATTGAAGAATTAATCAAAAATTATGATGGAAAGGTACATGGAGATAGGGGTAAGTTATGATTTATCTTTTTGTTGAGCATTTCCCCCCCAGTTAATTGATACGGTCTCTCTGTTAAATATATCATGCATTGTTCCTGAAAAAGCCATCATTACATCAAATAACATGGTTTCAATTCTTCGTGATTCCATTTCTTGTATTTTTTCTTTTCCATTGGATAGTTTCACCTGATGACTATGGAAATTTCTTTGTTATACTGATGATACTTTTTGACATTGAGTTTTAATGCGTTGATATGTGTGTTCTTTGTGCTGAATATTAAGTTTATAACTATTATTCATATGAGCCTTAAATTTCCTTCATAAATAAAGGATTTTAGGCTATTGTCTAAGCTTGAACCTTGCATAGATCTTTCAATTCTTATTTGAGAATAAACTAAAACAATAAAGTAATAGAACAAATAATTATAACTCAAAAGCAGTAGCTAGTAAATTGAAAAATTCTGAAAAATGCTGTTTTTTTCCACAAATACATTTCTTTTTATATGGATATGTATACCTAGATCTGCATGTTATAAACTCCATGGCACTTACTCTCATTTAAGTGCTTAATTTGTTTCAGGCTTAAGAAATTGCGTTGTCTTTTTCTGCATAGTAAGCTAACTTTCTTTACCTAGCCTTTTAATAAATGTGTGCTTCATTAAATATTTGTTTGTTTAAATTTCAGAGTGTGGATTTATCAATGATGAAATATTTGTGGAGTTAGTCAATGCACTTGGTCAGTACAGTGATGACGATGATGATGATGATGATGACGACGACGATGATGATGATGATGATGACAATCTTGATGAGAGAAATGAAAAACAGAAAACTGGGGAGACCAACAGAATGGGTATATTAATAATATTTAAAGATCTTTGTAGTATGCTGGCCTGACTAAACAAGAAAAGTCTGATAATCAAAATACATACTTTCAGATGTAATGTCAAGAGAAATATGGTATCTAAAGATGAATGCCATCAAGCATCACCTTTTAATTATTACTGATGATTAATATTTCTGAAATATTAATCAAGCACAATACAATGTTATGACTATTATTATTTTAAAACTACTTAAAGATGGACAGGCCAATATATAACAATATTGAGGGGTTAATAGCTGATCTCATAAAGCTAGTCTGGTAAAACAGATCTCAGTAAAAGGCATCCATATTGTTGCCAAGAAAACTGCATATATATCACCAGATGACAGCATGATTCCATGAAAAATATCAAATTGAATATATTCTCTGATGTATGTGTGTAACCAAGGCAAGCTAAAATAATGGGGGAAATGCTACTCTTGTAGCCAATAAAAGAACAATATAATAGCAAATTTAACTTACAAAAACAAAGGACAAATGGGAATACAGTAGTGCAGAAAGGGAGTTTAGCAGTAATGGTGAATTATTTAATTTGTCTAGTAGTAATTCTTGAAATTTACTGTGTGTACATATTCCCACTTTCTGGTTAAATAATGCTAACTGCATTTAATTTAATAAATTAAATAAAATTTTACTTTATTTATTATTTAATTAATTATATTTAATAAATATAACTGCACTTATATTTCTATAATTATTTGATGCAATATGTTGAAAGGAAATTTTCTAGAAATAAAAAATATTATCTTATTATATAGGGCAGGCAACAGAAGGTGATGCAAAAGACTTTGAATGTTGTTTCTATCTAGTAAGTCAGCAAGTTAGAATCCCTGGAGAACACAACTACTTTTTAGTCTCCATCTAGCCTATTGCATCATATAGTAACATGCAAACATTGCTGGGAGAGATAGAGTGATTATTTTCTCTGAGCCATTATTTTTATAAATCCACATCAGCACTATATCCAGGATTAAATCCCAGGTAATGGATGCCATACCAACAGCATTTATCATTGAAGACCAAGACATTTATTTTGGGTAGGTGTACAGGTAGTAGTTCTCGCTAAATAAAAAAAATCACAATTGGTCATAAGTCATTTCAGTTGTTAAATAGGTTACCACATGACCTGACTCAATTTTACAACTGTTTTTACGATGGTTGTAAAGTGAGTCACTGTGTTTGTTAAAGCACATGGACCACAGGTGAAATGCGGCCAATTCTCACCGGTTCGCCTGAACCGTTAGTAAATTGCTTAAGCAGTTCGGAGATTAAAATTAAAGTGCAAGAGAGGGTTTCTCTCTCTCCCTCTTCCTCTCCGTCTCCCTCTCCCTTCAGTTAATAGCTCCACTTAACAGTTGCAGCTGGAATGCAGCCAATACACACTGAATCAAGTCAATAAACAACAGAAACTGACAGGATTAGGGCAGGGAAGCCCATCAATCACCCATCTAGGGATGGGGTTAACCTCTTCCCTTCAGGAAGAAGGACAAGATTACAAACATTTTCATTATAAAGAGTATTAAGTAACACTGTCTGAAGTGGTGTAGGGTTTCCTGCCTAAGCAGGGGGTTGGACTAGAAGACCTCCAAGGTCCTTTCCAACTCTGTTATTCTATTTTATTTTAAATATTGGAACAGTGCTATTTTATTGTGAGTTGGACTAAGGAGAAATTTCCTAAGGGTGAGACCAATCAAGTTGGCCATCCCCACCCAGTCACATGACCAAGCCACGCCCACCAAGCCACGCCCACAGAACCGGTAAGGAAAATTTTTGGATTTCACCACTGATATGGATCTTAAGTGAATCCCTTCTCTGAATAAGCATTTTTTTGCTGCAAACCATCAAAATGTCACGAAACACTGTCACATGACTGTGGGACCTGCAACCAATTGTAAATGCAAGCTGGTGGTCAAGCGCCCAAAATGCAATCACATAACTGTGTGTGGGGAGGGCAGTTGTTATTTTGAGGACAACTCATAAATAACTTATTTTGAGTCTTGACTTTGCACAGTCATTAAACTACCCATCATTAAGCGAGGTCTATCTATATCAGTGGTGGCGAACCTTTTTAGGCTCGCGTGCCAAAAAGGGGGGGGCGCGCTCGCACGCGCTCGCATGCCCACACCCATTCCCTCCCCCCCATGCATGCGCACAACACCCCCCCCCATGCTGCCCCCTGCGCATGCGCACACACCCCCACCCCCGCGCAAAGGCCTTACCGGAGCCTGGGACGACGAAACCGGCAAACCGGAAGTGCGGAAAAAACGCACTTCCGGTGTGCCGGTGAGCTGTTTTTTGCACTCCGGAGGGTTCAGGGAAGCTCCCTGAAGCTCCGGAATGCAAAAAACTACAAAACGGACAAACCGGAAGTGCGGAAAAGTGCACTTCCGGTTTGTCCGTTTTGTAGTTTTTTGCATTCCGGCGCTTCAGGGAGCTTCCCTGAACCCTCCGGAGTGCAAAAAATAGCACACCGGCAAACCGGAAGTGCGTTTTTCCGCACTTCCGGTTTGCCGGTGGGAACCCTCGCGTGCCGGCTGCTATGGCTCCGCGTGCCACCTGTGGCACGCGTGCCATAGGTTCGCCACCACGGATCTATATCATCACTGTCAACTTGCTTGGTTAGACTATAGCTAAAGCCCATTTTCCTTTCCTTTGAGTGGTCAGTTACAACTTTCTTTCATATCAGCTCCCTTGATTATTATTTCCTTGTTGACTCTCAGGTTGTTTCCACTTTCTCACTCTTTTCAGTGCATCACTTAACATACACTAATTAACCCACAACTTCTTCCTGATAACTTTTTATAATTGTTTTTAAAGAAAAGTGTATTATTCTAAGATATTCTTCTCTAATATCTAAGGTAGGGGGAAACTAATGCTAATTTAGATTGGTTAATAAGAATGAATTATGTCTCTAAAGAAACTCTAGAGAAACATTAAAATAAACTTTATTTGACCTGAAAAAAATTTGGGGTTATAACAGAATAACAGAGTTGGAAAAGACCTTGGAGGTCTTCTAGTCCAAACCCTCCTCAAGGTTCTTATGATTGTTTTATTAGTATTTAGTGATTATTTGACCACCAAGAGGCAGTATAGGCTAGTTTTATCTTTTTTGGGACTTATTATGTACATAATAACTGTTATAATTATTATAGATTTTATGACTTTCAAAAGTCCACTGGGAATTAAACTCATAGTGCTTTATAAATTGTACCTAATTTTATAAACGTATAATTGCCCTGATAGTGAAGGTTGGTGGGAAAGGAAATATATGAACTATTTTTTTCTATGGTTTTTACAAATTATGCAATCTTGTTGTCCAGTAATGTATAAAATGCATAGTATTATATATACTGAAATAGTTTCTGGGGTGCTGAAATCTTCAGTCTGAGGGCATGCACAATAACACTTCTGTTTCTCCGGGTTGAGAGTTTAAGTAAGAAAGATGTATACCCATCATATAGTGTTATTGTGAGGTCTTATTCTAAGAATCTGTTTTCAGGACAGCTGTAAAAACCATAGAAATAAAGAAGCTTTCCTGCCTATTCACATTTTATCTATTTGCTAACTTTATATAACAATTTAACTTCCAAGTTCTCTTAATGGTTAACAACAGAAAAGCAAACAATAGAATAAAATTAAAATTAAATCCAGCAACTTTCAAAAGATAGATGGTGACAGCAATTATTCTGCCGATTGGTGCTTCCAATCATTCCATCAGAAAAGTTCTGCTTTCATCAACTTCTGGAGGACTATGGCAGAAGGTAATAATAAAATAACAGAATTGGAAGGAACCTTAGAGGTCTTTCTGGTTCAACTCCCTGCTCAAGCAGGAAACCCTATACCCTTTCAGACAAATGGTTTTCCAGTCTCTTCTTAAAGACCTCCAGTGTTGGAGTACCCACAACTTCCGGAGGCATGTTGTTCCACTGTTTACCGCATTTTTCGGAGTATAAGACTCACCTTTCCCCCCCAAAAAAAGAGGGTGAAAATCTGGGTGCGTCTTTTTTTTTTTTTATTCAAAAAGTTTTATTAGTACAAAGTACAAGCATTTTTATTAATTTTCTCCCCCCCATCCCCCATCCCCCCTGCCCACAACCCACTCCCTTCCCTCCCCCCCCCCCCGGACTTACCAGAAAAAGTACAGGGCATAGTATTCAATAACATAAATTTAAATTAGATTAAAATAACTTCTTAGATCCCTCATTTTTTCGGCATCTTTAACTCCAGATTAAAACTATTCAAAATGTTAAAAATTAAAGAGAAAATAAACAAATAAAGAACAAAGATAAGCAAAATAAAAAAGAAATGTAGATGAACCTCATACACTAAACTTAATCATAATCTCAAGCATTATTGATAGCATAATTTTACAATATACCAAAGTATTAACTTCCCAATATTTAATATATACATATTGATAATGATTAGCTAACCCCTTATATTTCAACACCTTTAAACTTAAAATCCACCCACTTGTTAATAACATAATATTATATGTATAACATTTCCTCTAAACCTCAAACCGTAAAATATACCTTAATAACAATATTCCTATACCTTAAAATATCACCTCAGAATATGTATTATCTACTATACTAAAAATACTAAGCAAAATATATAATAATAATAATAAAAAAAATAAAAACCAACTCTTTATACCTCTAAATTTTTAACCTTAATCCCTATATCCTCAAAATAATAATACCAAAATATTACACTATATCCAATTTATAACTTCAAAATATTTGATATGAAAATACCATCAATAAACAATATTAATATTTCAGATCCCCGAATTAATGATAACAAAATAATACACTATATCAAATTTATAACTCCCAAATAAATAATATATATCTAAAAAACAATCTAGAGATAAAATATAATACCATTAATAAACAATATTAATACGACATATGAAAAGAAAAAAAGAGAAAAAAATGATTACAGTCTTGTTCATCTTGCCAACCATCCTGTAAGTTTCAACACCATCTGTCCTTTGGCCATTTCCAATCTGTCGCTTCAGCTGTCATCTGATCCCATTCCTCCGCCTCCTTATCCCCATCATAAACATCTGTTTGATTCTGCCACTCTTTTGGAATCTTCGGAATTATTTCCTCTTGATCACGTATATCCGGATTTCCCTTCTCCTCCTCCTTTATTTCCATGCCTTTTTCCACTGGAATTTTAGAAATATCAGCCTTTAAAACATTGATGTAGAATTCTGTAGCTTTCTTTATTGTATTTAGTCCATATCTTTTTCCCAAGAATTTTACAGTTACTCCTGTTGGTACATTCCATTTATATTGTAAATTTTGTATTTTTAATTCCTGAACCAGAAAGGAATATTCTCTTCTATCTTTAAGCATCTTGGCAGGGATTTCTTTCCATATCTTTATTTCTTGACCATTTGCCAGAAGATTTTTATTATAAGTCGCCTGTATGATTCTGTTTCGCAAAGCTCTGGTGGTGAAGTATATTACAGTGTCCCTTGGCAGGTGGTTTTGTTTTGCATACCAAGAATTAATTCTGTATATTTTATCGATTTTTGTAACCAATTCATCTTTAGACAATCCAGACACCTGCTCCAGTGCCTCTGTCATTCTTTCTTTCAGATTTTCAAATTTTTTCTCTTTCAAGCCCCTGACTCTTATAGCAAATTTCATCTCTTGAAATTGAGACATCATTGCTTCTTTTTCCAATTTTAATATATCATTTTGAACCTTGGTTATATATTCCTCTGAAATTGTTAAATTTTTCTTATTTTTTTCCAAGTCCTTCTCCAAAATTTCCATATTTACTGCTAATCCTTTGCAAACTTTCACCACATCCGCTCTCAATTGTAAATTCATCTTCTCCATAGCAGCCTGCATCTTTTTTTCTATTTCCGCAAGTTTTGAATTAAATTCCAAAATTAATTCATTTTTCAATACTTTCAATGTATTAAAAATAGTCTCAGGTGTTAAAGACTTTGATGATGGTAAGTCAGACATAGATTGCTTCTTTACAATATAATCAAAAGAGTACTCAATTCCCTTTTTCATTACAGTCTTTTCCAATTTAGAAGCCATTTCAATGTTTTCAAAAAGAAAAGAGGAAAGAGAAATCCAGATCTTTACTTTAAAAAATAATTCCTTTCCAGATCCAAAACTATTTTATCTTTCATGAAGCTATAGATTAATCCAGAAAAAAAGAAAAAAGGGAAAAAAAATTCATTCTTAAGATCAAAAGTTTCCACAGGAAAGAGCTGATAGCAAAGTAAAAATAACTTTCTCTTCTGCCCAACGTTTCAAATCGCCATCTTGTTGCCACTCCTTATTAAGTTACTTTGTTTCTTCATAAAAACCCAAGAATGGAGTTAAAGAATAAGCTAATACCTCCAGGACTCCTGTCTTTTTCTGGCTGCTCTCTATATTTTCAAAATAGTTCTATCCCTTTAAATCAGCAGCGGTGGCCGCGGCATCTTGCTCCGCTTCTGCTAGCGGAGGCTTCCAGCTTCCCGGAGCTGCAGACAGGCTACGTGGGGAGCCCTCACCCTATGCGCCCTAAGTTGACTTTTAGGGCACTAGGGGGGCTCTACCCCACCTGTCACGCTCTCATCTCTCCCCTTCGCCCGGGGAGAGATTTTCAAGCCGCCAGACAGCTGATCTGGCGGCTTTTACGGAAAGTTGAAAGGACGCCCTGCGAAGAGCGCCAGCGACGCCGACGAGACCGGAACCGGAAGCCCTCTGGGTGCGTCTTATATTCTGAATGTTGTTGCATCAGCCATACCTGGGCGGAGGGGGGAGGGAGTTGATGCGATGGCGGCAATGGGCAGCAACAGGCAGCTGATTGCCGGTATTCTGGAAGACTGATCCAACCGCCCATCAGGTGAAATTCAAACGGTTCTGGGGAACCGTTTGCTATAAATGGAGGAGAATCCAGACCTACTACCCCATTGCCGTTGCCTGAGCCGCTGCCCAAAGCCTCCCTCACTTGCTCCCGGGTCTCCTGAGGATCCTCCGCTGCCACCCAAAACCTCCCTCACCTGCTCTCGGACCGCATGAGGATCCGCTGCTGCCCACCGCCTGTTACCGTCGCTGTCACTCTAGTGACACTGGTGGTTCACTGTAACTTGGAAAAATATTGCTGTTCACATAATCTCTGCAGGGTCCAGTCAATCAATATAGTGACCACAATCTGAAGCTATGGAAAACAGACCTCCATTTCTCTGTAGAAGCTTTCTAATAATCAGATCCTACAGTCCTTCTCAGTCTCCTTTTCCAATTACTTAAAAAAAATCTGACAATATTTCAATGAGCTAAAATATTGTCACATTTCTGGATAAATAAAATTTTCTAGTCTCTTCTAAGTTTGTTTCAAATTATATTTAACTGCCAATTTCTTTTTTCCTTTCATTTTTTGTCCTCTTACCTTTACAGTTAAAGCACCACACATATGTACGAAAATCCAAATGCAAAAGTTAAAAGCAGTTAAAATTCAAACAATAAAATTGTTTCCTTTTACATGAATATCTTAAGATGTAACTACAGATTTTTCTTTCTTTTATATAGAGAAAGAGAGTCATCCACTTCGGAAGTTTCCTTCTGATAAGATATTTGAAGCCATTTCTTCAATGTTTCCTGATAAGGGTACAGCAGAAGAATTGAAAGAAAAGTAAGAAGATGTAGTATAATCATAGCAGATTGTAGGATGTGGAGAAGCTTAACCAAACTGTTTAAATTAGCTTGCTAAATTTGTAGACTTAGATTGGTATTCCAAATTGTCTGAGCCTGTTAATATTGATCAAATGTTTGAAGAGCATACTATTTGACTTGATGAAAATTGTTACATTTTGAATATGCTTTTTGGGTGTCTATATCTTTGTAAAATCAAGAACCAGTTAGTGTAGTGATTAAGGTTTTAGATTAAGTATAATCTTAGTCATCAAACTCACTGGGTGATTTAAAAAGAAGCCACTCTCTTTTAACCTAATGTATTTCATGGGATTGTTGTTGGTATAAAATGGAAATACCCATGGAAGCTCATTTTAGCACGGTGGGCTATAAGTACAAGGAATGCATAATAAATGTTCTCTGTACTGTTATTAATAGGAAATGTTATAGTCCAATAGTGACATAAGATAACATCTTCCTTTTTTGTATAACATCACTAATTGATGAAGGTTTACTTTTGGAGTGTACTACAAAAAGCTATTGGTTTTATCTAGTTTACCATGTTTAAAATATGGCTTCTTGCTGAATGTAGTGTGCTTACTTAAGCACACTACGCTCTGTATTTCTTGAAAGTATACTGTAAAATCCATTTTTAAATCACATAAAATAATAGCAGTGTTTACTTTTTCTGTAGATACAAAGAACTTACTGAACAGCAGCTTCCAGGAGCTCTTCCTCCTGAGTGCACACCAAACATAGATGGACCAAATGCCAAATCTGTTCAGAGGGAGCAGAGTCTACACTCTTTTCATACTCTTTTTTGTAGACGGTGTTTCAAATATGATTGTTTTTTACATCGTAAGTGAAAAGCAATTTTAAATATTTTTATTATCAGGAAAAATAATTGAAATATTCCATTCTGGCTGGTTTACTCCTGTTACATGCACTAGAGAGTCCAAATAAGGTAGGGTTTTTTTACTTCCATACTCTTTGTTCTTTGATCTGTATGGCAAGTAGAATGACTTTATTATAATCAGTGTAATATTTCAATGACCTCATTTTTCTATATATGAAATGTGCATGATCATTTAGTCCTTTTGCTGAAATAAATTTCCATTCTTTGGTTTTGGGGCAAGGCATTTTGGCATGTGGTACCAGTATTACCAATATGTAATACTTACCTGGAAAGTTAATTTGAAATCACGTTTCAATGTGCTATTTAAAAATTATTTGATAAGATTTAAGAATGCTTTATTTTTGTGTGCTGTTTGTAAGTAAAAATGCCAGCAAAAAATGCATAATGAGGAATCAAAGACCATACATCTGAAGAATACCAGGTTAAGGAAGTTTAAACAACAACAAAAATTGACTTAGAGAATTACACTAATCAACTACACATTGTGTATTAGTGTAGTTCCTCTGAATCAACATTGTGTAGTTGATTAGCTGTGTCCTGTTACCACAGTTGCAAAACTGTCTTTAGCAACTTGGAACTAGACTAGAGTAAAAAGAAACATAGAATTGAGTGTCATCTGCATGACACTGTATTTCCAAGTTACATGATACAAAAATTTAGAAGTTGAAAGACTAGTTCTCCAGCAATATATTTTTTTAAAATTTGCCTTCCAAAAAGGATTTAAAAAAATATGAAAACATATACCACTATTCCAAAAAGGCAGTCTGGAAAGATAATATTTTTTATGTTGAAATCTTAATATCACCTCCAAACTATTTTAATGGATTTATCAGTTAATAATTGTAAAAAAAAGGATGGACATCTAATGCTATCCTCTGATAAGGTATATAAAGATTATTTGTGCAAAGATAGGTCAGGTAAAACTATTAAACAGAATTATCATACATTTACCATATTTTTCGGAGTATAAGACGCACCTTTTTACCCCCCAAAAGAGGGTGAAAACTTGGGTGCGTCTTTTACACCGAATGTAGCCCCACCCACCCACTCCCACCCTTTGGCCTCTTCTTCCAGCAATTTACCTGCTTGCAGCAAACAGGGAAGAGCCTGTTAAGACAAGCAAGTCCTTAGCAGCTTCCCGACCCCCAGCTGATTTGCCACGTGCTAAAATGAAACTGAAACTAGCTGCAAAGAGGCAAATAGCTGGGAGAGTCACACAGATTTTTATTTTCTGCTGAACTGGATGCAAGGGGGTAAGTGAATAACTATAAATGTCTGTAGAATGTTCAAATTATTAGACTTATTTTTTAAAGACTGCTTTATTATTTGCTTTGCTGACTGCTTTATTATTTGCTTTGCTGGCTGTGGAATTCTGGGAGTTGAAGTTCACAAGTCTTAAAGTTGCCAAGGTTGGAGACCTCTGTTCTAGACAACTTGAAGAAGCTTTTTAAAATAAATGCTTGCTCTGAACAGGCCCAGTGCTATTGTATCTTCTTTTAAATAATAGAGAATAATGTATATTTCCAGAAATTTTAAATAATTTTGTTCTTTCTTTCCCCCCCCCCACCCATTCCCCCCTCCCTCCCCCCTTGCCCTCCCCCCATCTTCCCCACCCCCCCGCCCTGGACTTCCCAGAACAAACACAGGGTATAGTATTTATAAACATAAAGCTAAAATATGCTAACAAATTATTAACTTCAAAATCTCTCTAAATCTTTAACTCCTTATAGTTCGAAACCCTTTAAACTTAGACTACAAATTAAAAGTGTTTCATTCATAAGCTATTTGAATCTTCTTAGTCTGATACTTGTTTTGAATATAGTCAATCCATCTTCTCCATTCCCATATATATCTTTCGTTTAAGTGGTCTTTAAGATATGATGAAATTTTTGCCATCTCTGCCAGATGCACAACTTTTAGTGTCCATTCCTCAATGGTAGGTGGATCTTCCTTTTCCAATACTGTGCCACCAGTAACCTGGCAGCTGTTATTAAATTCAAAACCAACTTAGTCTCTATTACAATACAATCCATAATTATTCCCTACAAAGAAAACTGTAGTATAAATTTAAACTTTTTCTTTAAAATGTTTTGAATAATCAACCATATTTTTATCCAAAAAGCCTTAATTTTTATACATGTCCACCATTAATTAATTCTTGCTCATAAACCTCTTTACCCTTACATTTTATTCTCTCAATAGACCTTGATTTCTGCTTTTCCCTTAATATATATGCTAAACCATCTGCCTAATTCATTAGCTTTACATTCATAACAAAAAATTCTTTCATAAATTTTTTTAAACTCTTTTACGTTTTCCTCATATTTAAACAAATTATCATTTAACCTCCAGGACCACCTAGGCCCTCTTCCATACTCCAATTCCAACCAGACTGGGCTATAGTCTATCATTGTTCTTGAGCAAATCTTCGTTTTCTTTACCCTGGAAAAAGAAGTCATTAGTAATTAATATAAAATTGAAAAGGATTGATGTCTATCAGAAAAAAAAGGTGAAATCTTTTTCTTCAGGGTTTCTTTCATGCCAAATATCTCTCAATTCCCAGTCAAAATATTTTCCTCCTCTTCTGTAGAGAATTCAAACCGTTAACATTCCAGGTTAAAAATCTAGTTCCCATCTCTGGGCATCTGAAGCATCTGGAGCATTTTCTGACGATCTTGCTTTATTCGACCTTTAGGTCTAGCTCCTTCCACTACTTCTGTTTTGGAAGTTTCTTGGGTTGCCAACTGACATTGTTGCTGTCTTAGTTCTTCTTTGCGTTAGCCATTGCTGCTCTAGTCTGTCTTTGGTCCTTTATTTCTTCTTGTATATCAGTTACCTCCAAATCTTGAACATCAATCTGAATTTGTAGCACATCATCCTGACTCGTCGAAACTCCTTCCTGAACTACTGTCAACAACTCTTCTTTTTCTCCTTCTTTTGCTTCCTTCTTTCTTTTTCCTTCTGGTGATTTTGATATCCCAGCCTTTAAAACATTAGCATAAAAGTCTCTTGCTTTCCCTATCGTGTTAAGCCGATGCTTCTCTCCCAAATAAGTCACCACTAAACCGGCTGGAACTTCCCATCTATACTGTATTTGACATTTTTTCAGTTCATCAACCAAGAAGGCATAATCCCTTCTAACTCTCAACATTTTGGGAGGAATTTCTTTTATCGTCATCACCTCCTGTCCTTCGACCTGGAGCTTATTCTTAAAGGTAGCCTGTAAAATTCCGTTACGCAGTGTTCTTGTAGTAAAATATATTACAATGTCCCTTGGCAAATGTTTTTGTTTAGCCACCCACAAATTCGCACGATATATCTTATCAATCTGCCAGCCCATCTCCACTTTCGTCCCCCCCATCGTCTGTGCCAATGCCTCTGCCATCATTTCTTTCAAATTCTCTTGTTTGTTCTCTTTCACCCCTCTTATTCTTAAAGCAAATTCCATGACTCTGTATTGAATCATTGTTACATCAACTTCACCCCTTTCAGTTTTGTTCTGGATTTCTCCTAATTTGTCACCCAAGCTTGCTGTAGATTGTTTAATTTCTTCAATTTCATCCTCCAATATTTCAATGTTGCCTGCCAAACCTTTAAAAGCCAATAAAATGTTCTCCCTAATTTGCTGATTCTGAATTACAATCTCCTCTGAAACAGCCTGTATTTTTTCATTGGTTTCATTAATTTTTTCATTAAACACTGTAGTAAGATTACGCTGTGTAGCTTCCTGTATCATTCCAAGCGTTAAAATCTGTGGATGTGAAGGGGGGGCAGAAGCTTGCATTCTAGAAGTATGCACGGGGGAACTTTCAACACTCCCAGATCTTTTAGTAGGAACAGTCTTTACAGGTTTTGAGGCCATTAAATTGTATTTTATTTCAAAAGCCGAAAGTAAAAGTCCATCAAAAATAGAGAGTTTTCATGCAGTGGGCAGCTAGCAAAACGAAACTTTCGTTTAACTTTCACTTTCCACACCCTTTCAAACCTCAATCACCATTTTGTTGCAGTTAAGTTGTTACTTTCGAATAAACATTGGAGTTAAGTATTGAGTACTTGCCCTCTGGCTTTTCCTGGTTTGTTCTGCCTGCAGCAATTTGAGATGTTGGAATTCTTTTGTTATTGGCAGGGATGGTCGCGGTTTCTTGCTCTGCTAATAGCAGAGGCATCCCAGGTCCGGAGCATACTGACAGGCATTTAGGGAGCTCTCCCCCTTCACACCCCAGAGCTTTCCCTGGGGCACTTGGGGGGCTCTACCTCCGCCTGTCTGCTCTCCTCTCTCCCCTTTGCCTGGGGAGGAGGTCTTTCAGCCGCCAGACAGCTGTTTTTCTGCTATTCTGGCGGCTTACGGTGCTGGGGATCAGGCGCTCCCAAGGAAGCGTCTGCAAAACCGCGGAGCCAACCGGAAGTCTAGAAATTTTAATTAATTTTAACAGCTCTGTACAAGTATAGTCTGAAATGTAACAGTGTCCTGTTTAGTGTTAGAGTTAAAGCCTGACTTACCTTGGAGTAGATCTATTTAAATAATTGGGAGGAGTTAGTGTGACTACATTTAAGAAAACTTCTGGCATAATGTACATTTCTCCAATTCTTTACTATTTCTATAGGTCAGGCACACATGCACAGAAATACACAGCAAACAGTGTATATCATCTGTGCTGTTTGCTGTTTGGCAAATTGCTTGGAGGCAGAGGCCTATTTTCCTTGTTTTCCTCACCTAAAACTAAGGTGCATCTTATACTCCGGTGCTTCTTATACTCCGAGAAATACGGTACATAAAATAAAGGCATTCCAGTATACTATTCAGGAGGTACCTGAAATTCGCAGTAATCTCATTGTATTATTTTAATATTGCTAAATACCTTTATCATGAGTAATGGTTATTTATTACATTAAGTTTGTTGCTGAGAGAAAGAATAAATGAAGGCTTATTATTATACTACAAAAAATACTCTTAGATAAACTTACCAGATTTATTTACTTCTTTCAAAATTCTCTGCAGCATTCCATGCGACTCCTAATACTTACAAACGGAAAAATACAGAAACTGCAATAGATAATAAGCCTTGTGGGCCACACTGTTATCAACATCTGGTAAGATTATTTTATTTCCTTAACTTTTTTAAAAATTCTTTGAACTGAAGGAAAATAGATATATGTCTAAAAGTTCAGCGAGACTAGTAGTTTGCTAAATGCCAAAATAATATGTAACACACTATAATATATACACTTTTACTCAGAGCTGTACAATTTGTGGCCCAGGATTACATGCAATCTCCAAAAGCCTTGAGTATGTATTCAAAGTGCTTCCAAAAATTGTCAATATTGTAATTTATAATGTGAGGAGAAATTTGTGATCTACCCAGAAAATAATATTAACTATACTTACTTTATAATTTTGATTCTGCTCATATTAAATTAAATTATTTCAAATTAGGTTAATGTTTTGGCTGGCTAGTCTCCTCCTCCTTACAATCATACCAGAATCTTTCCTCTTTTTCTGTAATGCTAAGTGGGAATGACTTTGGGAGATGAGGAGGGATTGCTTTCAGACTTGTTAATATAGCTTTACAATAAAGAAGAATTAGCTTATCTGTTTGTATTTCCTGTCTGGTTTACCTGAGGGGGCTGACATCAGTCTTGCAAGTCTGAAAATACAAATCTCCCACTATCTCCTATATAGTCTGAGAACTTTGGGGATGGGGTCCCTTCTGAGCATCTTTCTCCAGAAATACGATAAATATGATATTACAGTATTTATCATAATTATCCAAAAATATCTGCCAGTTTTTTCTGTAAATAACTGTATCAGATGATTTTGAAAGACAGCAATCCAGCTGTTTCTGTGGTAGTGTCATTTGCTTTCAGTTGATCTAACTTTTCATGTTATTGTTGTTTTTGTCATTACATTGTCATTACATTACAGTTGATATTTTTTACAAAGTGGTGAACTTCTGAGGCTCCCCTCTTTCCCATGCTCATACACTCATTGAACACTTGATCTGCTTAGACAGAGCTGAACATAGGTCTTTATTCAACAGGCCCTTCTCGGTGCTTTATAGGTGGAAGCACCCTGCATGATTGCAAGTCCTACATTTCCACTCCACTGTCTTTTGGCTTCTTCCTGAAGGCCAAAACACTGGAGCCAGGTCACCCTCATCTCTCTGAAAGTAGGATGGGGCTAGTAGAACAAGGAAAGGGGTGAAGGGTGTAGTTTTTAAAAACCTTTCAGTTTGACCTCATACTGCCCCCAGAAGCCTTGTGTCAAAAGGAGTCCCACTGCAACTACGTCTCCTCTGATGAAAGGCATCCAGGATACTTGTCAATTTTCTAATGTACAATATGACCACTGAGTTTTATTATTTCCATTGCTCCATATATTTAACCACACCCAAACTACTTCGATGTTTCATAAACCAGCCTGTGGAGTCTCCTGGAAGACACCTTGGGATTGCAATTTCCCACTTGCCTTCCTCCCAGAGATTTTATATATTTCTGTTCAGAATATATATATCTGTATGATCTCTGACAGTGTCTATAGTTGGAGGGTATTCCTTTCCTTTTTCTTTCCTGCGTCAATTATTGTGATCTTGGATTAATGTCTCAGGCTGTTTCTCTTCGGACTGGGGAGGAACAGCATTTAAAGATCTGTTTCAATTTTATACACACCATTTCTTTCACAAACTGGAGACACGAGTGAGGGCACTAGGCCCATTCCGAGCCCTGGGCCACATCAACTTTATCTGTTTGGGAAATATTCTTTCATCAATCACAGGTCTGCCTAAGCACCCTTATACACTTCCCTGCCTGCCCTAGTATCATCTTAGACAACTCCATTCATTAAGAAAATAGGAAAAAAGGGAGTTTGAACAGAGCCTCAGGGGTCAGTCTCTACTCGACACAGAAAGGTCACACTCATTCTTCCAAAGCCGAATTCTGCCTTAGATATCTTCCTGGACATCTCTAGTCATTGCTCAGTTGAGCTTACAACAGGACCAGGACAACTGATAATTGGAATGGAAGGGATCCCATACATTAAATAAACCTCCCTAGCCAAAATTGACTTTACATACAGTCCATTGCATTACATACCTAAACAATGGACTTATGTGGCAGTGGGAAGGGATATGGGGTCAGTCTTACAGCACTCACCCTTTGTTGTCTCTGTTCATACCTGGAAGTTGTGAACCCCATGTCTGACACCAGTTTCTATGGAATTAGACGCAGAACCCCCTGCTCCCCCCCAAAAAAATATTCAAGGCCCATTGCAGTTATTTATTCAGTGTACAATGGAAGAATTTTCTTCCAGAAAATAATGCGAAGGATTCCTGCAGAAAAAATGATGCACTCATATCTGAACATTTCAGGAAAGGAAGGGAAAATGATAACCATACATAATGCATAGTTAATAGATGATGAAAGTGTAAATATTCATAATTAGCAAGCATCAAGTTACTTCCCCTCCCAGGTACTGTTACTATCCCAAGAAAGAGTTATTGTCTTAATAAAGAGAAACATATTAGTTGAATTGCCCTAGTAGTTTTGATAAAATGTACTGAGATATAAGGGCATCAAGATAGCCTCATACATTCCTTCTATATTTCTATCTTACACACTACCACTCCAATTACTTAAGGCTCCCCACATTATGCACTTGTGGATTGTGCCCTTTCTCATCTGACTTTTCTCTAGGCAGTATCTTTAAATCTCCCCATCTTCCTAACTCATTACCACATACCATTATAATTCCTTTCTTCTTTTTTGGTTGCCACTGCTGATATCCTGCCAGGCAGTCAGGTCTCTCCAAACATCCACAAACTTTCTCTCCACCTCTCTCCTAGTCCTTGTCAGGGCCTCAATACAAAATAATGAGATCCCAGATGAATCCTTTGATGTTCTCATCGCCCCGATAATGCATCAAGCAGTAGACCAGAATGGCACGGCAGATGGTTTCCACGTCCCGCTCGGACATCCGCCGCTTGAAACGTCCATGCGACAGGATCTCCCTCCAGCGGCCCCAGCTGCCAAGCAAACCAACAGAAACATTGCTCAGATGGCTAATAAGGACGGGGAGGGGTCCTCGGTGCTTTCTGAGCTGGCTTGTCTTCTTGCAGATGTTTCATTACCCGAACTACCGTATTTTTCAGTGTATAAGATGCACCTTTTTAGCCCCCAAAAGAGGGTGAAAACTTGGGTGTGTCTTATACACCGAATGTAGCCCCACCCAGCCACCCCCACCCTTTGGCCTCTGCCTCCTAGCAATTTACCTTCTTGCAGCAAACAGAATAGAGCAGTGGTTCCCAACCTGTGGTACGTGTATCACTAGTGGTACGCGAGGGCCTTCCAGGTGGTACGCGAACACTTTCGGGGTCATGAACGATTTTTAGTTAGTTATTTTTTACTTCACAAAAATGTTTACTGCCTAACACAAGATAATCTGGCAATGATTTGCAATTGTTGCCACACGCCACCCACCTGGTCCCAGCGGCCCGAGAATCCAGTTGCTGGATGCGCGGGGCCAAAAAAGGAACGGTACAATTATGGAAATAAAGTGATATCTGATCGAATTTAGTTTCTCTAGAACCAGGTGGTACGGGGCGACTGTACGGGACCTCCAAGTGGTACTCGATCACAAAAAGGTTGGGAACCACTGGAATAGAGCCTGTTAAGCCAAGCAACTGATTATCAGCTTCCGACCATCAGCTGAGTGAGGCTGCAGGCCGGGCCGGCCACGTGCAAAACTGAAAGTGAAACTAACTAAAGCTGCAAGGAGGCAAATTGCTGGAAGGTGGAGGCAGAGGCAGAATTTTATTTTCTTGTGCTAATCAGACTGCTGAAACTGGATGCAAGGAGATAAGTCAATAACTATAAATGTCTGTAGAATGTTCAAATTATTAAGACTTATTTTTTAAAGACTGCTTTATTATTGTTCTAGAAAACTTAACAAAATGAAGAAGCTTTTTAAAATAAATGCTTGCTCTGAAGAGGCCCAGTGCTTTTTCATCTTCTTTTAAATAGCAGAGAATAATGTATACTTCCAGAAAGCCACATCAATTTTAACAGTATCTGTACAAGTATAGTCTGAAATGTAACAGTGTCCTGTTTTAGGATTAAGATAAGGCAGCTGAGTTAAACCCTGACTTATTCACGTTTGGAATAGATCGATGGGCATTGCTTACTTGGCGATACTTCTTGGAAGGCTCTAGACACCCATTTGAAGTGTGGACAGATTACAAGAACCTAGAAACTTTTAAAAACCCACAGAAGCTATCTCCCAAGCAAGCCCGTTGGGCACAATATTTCAATCATTTCAACTTCACTCTGCGCTACATCCCAGGGGAAAAATATTCCTAACAGATGCCTTATCCTGATTGCCATAATACAATAGTGCTAGAACCAAAATCATCCAACCCCCCCTCTAACCAATTAGCAGCATCAGAAACCACAAAGGGCCAAGAAAAGTCAAACCAGACATTCCCGGCAAAGTGTTAGATAAACTGAAAGCCGCCTTAAAAGATGATGAATGGCTAGTGGCCCATAAATAACAATGCACTTTCAGGGTTGGACTAACCTGGGCAGGGGCAAAATTGTATGTCCCTGTCCTCCTGCGGGAATTGTCATGACTCAAAAGTCGCAGGGCATTTCAGTTTTGTACAGACCCTACACCTGTTCAAACAACAATTCTAGTGACCATCTCTCAAAAAACACATTGAAAGCTATGTAGCCAGTTGCCCAGTGTGTGCGTCGGCCAAAAGTCGACCAGGAAACCCATGGGACTACTGCAAACATGGCAAATCCCCATTCCCCTTGGAAAGAGAGCTCCATGGACTTTTATATTTCCTGAGAGTGCTGCAAACACTCAAGCCTTAAGCTCCTCCCACCACCCCAAATGAATGGGGTGTGTGCAAATGAGCCAACTCAGTACTGGAACAGAACCTCAGATGCTATATTAAATATCAATAAGATAATTGGATTGATGTGTTAACATTTGCAGAAGTGGCGTATAATAATTCAGAGCATAACAGCACCGGTTTATCCCCTTCAAGTTAACTTCGGGTCAGGACTTCGTAGCAATCACAGAACTACCTTTGGACAAACCCCAGAACCCCTCATTACAAGAATGGATACAACAACTACAAAATTTGTGGCCAGTAGCACGCAAAGCACTCGAGGAAGTGCAAGAAGCCTACAAATGGCAGCCTGATAAAAGATGTGCCAAACGAAAGGAATTTGAAGTGGGAGAGAGTATATCTCTCCACAAAGTACATACAGTGTACCCAACAATTAAAAAAAACTGGGCCCTAAGTACATTGGTCCCTTCTGAATTAACAAAATTATCAACTCAGTCACGCACAATTGGAAATGCCCAAAAACCTGTAAAGAATTCATCCCATAGTTCACTGTAGCCTGCTGAAACCAGAAGTAATCTCTCCCTTTCGGCCATCTCCTCCCACACCACCCCTTCCTATTTTCATAGAAGGGGAACATTTTGAGGTGAAAGAAATTTTGGACTCTCGAAAACAGAAAGGCAGGATCCAGTACTTGATTGCATGGAAACATTTCCCTGTTTCCCAATCCAAATGGATTGGCAGAGCTGACAAACTCCTTTGTGCTTTCCACAAGAAATATCCCAACAAACCCAAAATGTAGGACCTCAATTGAACACTTTAATTTCTCTTTTCTCTTTTAGGGCTAACGCCTTCCTTTGGGGGGGGGGTGAATCTCAGCTGCTCATCTTTGCTTTCTTTGAAGTTTGCTAGCAACTCCCATTAACCAGGGGGGAGGGGTCATCTGGGAAGGGAATCTGTGCTGGAGGTGTAAAAGAATGCTATGGGAAATTGGGGAGTATGGACACTAATAGAAACCAGAAGTGCCAAACCAAGCCATCTGCCGAGCTTCAAGAATGCCAGTCTTGGGAAAGGAATTTACACCAGTGCCTGAGGCACCAAGTTCCCAAAACATGAGAATGAGACCTGTTTGAACTGCTCTCTGAGGGGAGGGGGTTGGACACATTGGGGGTTGCTTTCAATATAGGACTTTTGCATGTTTTTTCTTCAGAGCTTGTCTCATCCACGCTGCACTCAGCATCTCTAGTAAAAGTACCTTTTCTCTAAAACCTATGGAGTCACGGGTCATTCTTTCCTAGGGAGTAAGTGGGGCCAGTCTGACAGAAAAATGTTCATCTGACTTTCATTTTAACAAATCCAGCTTCAATTTCTCCCTAGTCAGAATCTGATTTATTTTTTTAAACAAAACATTCTCAAAAGACAGCAATAGAGGGAATATAGAGCACATCTTTCTCCTTCTGTCCCGGCCACTTTTTACGGAGGCACGATTGAGAACGTCTTAACAAACTGCATCACTGTTTGGTTTGGTGGTAGCAGTGCCTCAGATAGAAAGCCCATACAGAGAGTGGCGAGGACAGCGGAGATGATTATAGGAAGCTCACCTCCTCTCATTCAGGATGCTGCTTATAAGCGCTATGTGCTTAGTGCTTGAAGCACTGTTAAAGACCCCACACACCCACTTTACGGTCTGTTTCGATTGCTCCTCCTTTGGGAGGAGGTTTCGAAGTATTTCTAGCAGGACTACCTGATTCTGGAACAGTTTTGTTCCCTACTAGGCCATCCGTCTGGTAAACTTGCAAGATTAGTTTTTCTCACCATGTACATGCATATATCCGAACTAGACTGTGTTGTTTCTCTGTGTCATATAATATATGTGGGTATGTGCATAATTTATTTTGATATGCATCTGTAGTGTACATGTAGTGTAATGGGAGGTGGTGACCCAACGGAATTTCATTTTAATGTATGCCGATCAGTGTGGCATTCAAAGTGACAATAAAGTTATTCTAAGTTCTATAAAAGGAGCACCTTATCCCTCTCGCTTACCCGAGTGGTTTTGAAGCTCCTTGGCTTTGCCGTTCTCAACTGGACTGATGATACAAAATAATCCCATTTTCTTATATACACAACCAAAATTCCAAAAATAGAAGTGTTCGGACCACTCAAGTTCAGATGTTCCATCTATGGGCTGTTAATGAATGGAATATTTTACATATCCCTACTGAAAAGTTACTTCTTGTTCTAAATAACAAACTTGAGTGTTATCAGGTAGCCTTAGCTCTATAATTTACTTATTTTGGGTGAGAAACTGGCAGCATTCCTGATTATTATTTACTGTCATTGCTGTTCTTTGTAGTCTCATTTATTAATATATTAAAAGTTAAATGCTAATTTTTAAAAGTATAAGTTCAGGCTACTTTACTGTAATTTGTTCAAATATATATATATTTATAATTGGCCAAAGGATTTGAGTGAATATTGAAATTACAAATGAAAAACATTTGAATAATGTAGTGCATATCAATTTACTGTAGACTTTCTGTCTACTGTAAGCTTTCTGTAAGAAATATTTTTCATAAGTCTACAAATGTTTTGGAAATATGCATAAGGTTGGTCAAGCCTAGTCTTTTTTCAGTATCTCATTCGTTTTTCATTTGATCAGCAGTTTTTCTACTTTATTAAATCCCAAAACATAATACATTAAAACTTCTTCAAGACAATAAAATATTTCTACGGAACGTAAATTAAATTCTTGCTTAGTGAGTCTTTCTAATTATCACCTTTCTTAAGGTGCTCTGTATGCCTCATGGGCCCACTTTGATTAAAGCTGTCTACTTGAATATTTTATGTGGTACTCACAGAGGAAGAAAAAAACAGCTACCTTATCTTTTCATGGACATCATGGCAGGCTGTAAAAATATGAGGCAGTTGTCCTACTTCCCTATAAAAGCAATCCTAATGCAATGATAAAGATATTTCCTCTTTCAGCTGTTAAGTATTACCGTATTTTTCGGAGTATAAGGCGCACCGAAGTATAAGACGCACCTTAGTTTTGGGGGAGGAAAACAAGGAAAAAAGGCCTCTGCCTCCCAGCAATTTGCCAAACAGCAAACAGCACAGATGATATACACTGTTTGCTGTGTATTTCTGTGCATGTGTGTCTGACCCATAGAAATAGGAAAGAATTGGAAAAATGTACATTATGGCAATATATTAATCCCAGAAAGTTTTCTTAAATGTAATCACACTAACTCCTCCCAATTATTTAAATAGATCTACTCCAAACATAACTAAGTCAGGGTTTAATTCAGCTGCCTTATTTTAATACTAATACTTATACTGAAGTTTTGTTTAAAAAAATAAATCAGATTCGGTGGTAGTTAATTATGGTAGAGATGGTGCGACAACGAGAGCACAGGCCGAGGCAAAGAGAGCAAAACCAAGGGAAACCACTAACTGAACAGACAGTAAATCTGCTATCCCTGAACATAAATGGACTAAACTCGCCCACAAAAAGGAAAAATTTTTTCCACAAACTACTAAATCAAAATGCAGACATTATCTGTCTACAAGAAACACACAT
This sequence comes from Diadophis punctatus similis, assembly GCA_023053685.1. Lineage (NCBI taxonomy): Eukaryota > Metazoa > Chordata > Lepidosauria > Squamata > Dipsadidae > Diadophis > Diadophis punctatus. Next base: position 8,547,719 of record JALIGW010000008.1, read on the forward strand.
TAAAAAAGAACAACATCAGATTTTGGAATTCCCAAAGTTAGGGAAACTATTCACAGCATTATCTACACATAAGAAGCGTGGAATAGCAATATATACAAAAGCATGGTTGAATCCAAAACTACTATATTTAGATGAGGACGGTAGAACACTGATAATACAAACAAAAAATGGAAGCCAATCTGTAACGATAGTGGTTATATATGCCCCAAATATAAATCAATCAGCCTTTTTCTCCAGCTTACATAAAAAATTACTAGAAATACAGTGGGAGAAATTATTGATAATAGGCGATTTCAATGCAGTCGTGGATAGGAAAAAGGACTACAAAGGTACCAATAAGAAAAAAGCAAGAAGAGTACTACCGGCATCATTTGATCAATTGGCAACAGAATTTAATTTAAAAGACAGTTGGCGATACCAAAATCCAGACAGCAGGCACTATACCTTCTTTTCATTTCCACACAAATCATGGTCGAGGATTGATATGGCCTGGGCAAATGGGGAATTCTTAAACGATTTGGCTGAGTCTGAAATTCTTCCAAACGCCTGGGCCGACCACAATCCTTTATGGATAAAATGGAAAGAGCCAAATAGTAAAATAAGAGTAAGATGGACCTTAAACCAAACAATAACAAAGGAAAAAGATTATATTAAAATGATGCAGAAAGAATTAGATATCTTTTTTCAGATTAACACTAAAGAACAGACTTCCCTAAGAACTCTATGGGATACAACGAAGGCATACATAAGGGGGCTGTCTATAGCTTACTTGGCCAAACGTAATAAAGAGAGAAATAACAAATTAAATACATTAACAACTAAATTGCACAAATTAGAGAAAACATTGCAAGAAGACCCCAAAGATGCTAAAACATTAGAGGACCTAAATATAACCAGACATAAAATAAACTTGATAACGCAAGAGCAATTGGCCAGGAAACTTAAATTAGCAAAACAAAACTATTTCGAATCAGCCAACAAACCAGGAAGATGGCTCGCTTATAAACTTGCAAAAGAAAAAGCAGATAGAACAATTGATGCTCTTCAGGACCAAAATGGGGAAGTACATACTAGAATCACTGAGAAAAAAAATATAATTCAAACCTTTTATACCGACCTTTACAAACAGGAAGACCCAAAAGACGAAGCAATTAAAGAATATCTCAATGAAAGCAATTTGCCAATCGTGCTGGAGGAGGACAGGAATATGCTAAATGACAAGATTACTCTAATAGAATTAAGAAATGCCATCGGTAAACAAAAGAACAATAAATCACCAGGTCCGGACGGTATCCCATTCGAAATATACAAAAATCTACAAAGCTCATTAGAACTAGTAATGTTAGACTTATTTAATGAAACAATGGAAAAAGGGGAACTACCCGAGTCCTGGAAAGAAGCATATTTAACTCTGATACCGAAGGAAGATTTGAGCAAACAAAACATTAAAAATTATAGACCGATTTCATTACTAAATACGGATTACAAGATACTCGCATCAATAATGGCTGAACGATTCAAAAAAATTTTAAATCGGATTATCCATTCAGATCAAAACGGTTTTTTACCCCACAGACAGATAAGGAACAATACCAGAATAATACTCAATATACTAGAATACTACGATATACACATAGATAAACAACTAGCGCTTATCTTTGTCGACGCCCAAAAAGCGTTCGACAACCTTTACTGGCAATTTTTTATTATGCAACTAGAAAAAATGAAATTTGGCGAAAAATTTATAGGGTTGATCAGAGCTATATATAGTACCCAAACAGCAAAAATAATAGTAAATAACGATATCACAGAGAAAATTGATATTAAAAAAGGAGTACGTCAAGGATGCCCGTTAGCCCCATTAATTTTCATATTAGCATTAGAAAGCCTACTGAGGAAAGTAAGAAGCATGCAAGAGATAAAAGGTCTAAAAATCAGGAAGGAGGAATTCAAACTTCAAGCCTTCGCTGACGATATGACATTTATAATTGAAGAACCTCTAGACACCGGCCCGACTCTAATCAAAGAAATTGAAAAATTTGGAAAGGCGGCAGGCCTAAAAATTAATAAGGAAAAAACAAAAATAATAACTAAAAACATGACACCAAAACAAAATACCAAATTGGAAAATTTATTAGGCATGAAAATAGTTAAAAGAGTTAAATATCTTGGGATATGGCTCACCGCAAGATGTAGTTCATTAAAGGAGGATAATTATATAAAACTAATACAGAAAATTAGTAAGGACCTTGACGGATGGTCAAAACTTCAATTATCATTTATGGGTAAAATCGCGACAATCAAAATGAACATCTTACCCAAGATCTTATTCCTATTCCAGGTAATTCCAATAAAGTTGAACAAAACAGTTTTTTCAAATTTAAATAAAATGATACACAAATTCATATGGGCCAAAAGAAAAGCGAGGATCAAACTGAAACTTCTTCAAGACCATAGGAGGAGAGGAGGATTTGGTCTCCCTAACTGGGAGCTATACCACCAATCCGCTACACTCAGTTGGATGAGGGAATGGATTACACTCAAAAATAGAAGGATATTAACTCTAGAGGGTTTCGATTTGCAGATAGGTTGGCACGCCTTCTTATGGGGGGACACCTATAAAACACATACATATTTCCGCCGACATTATATAAGAAAGAATCTATTAGACACATGGTTAACAATAAGGAAGGACCATTATAGAAGTGTTCCAAAATGGATATCACCAACTGAAGCAATTATATACCCGAACCTTTTAGACGTAAATAAGATTATAACATATCAACAACTCCTAGATGAATACAATGAGATGTTCTCAAAACAAGAACTTAAAGAAAAAGGAATAGACCTTGACTGGTGGCACTATTTACAGGTCAAATCAAAATACAATAAAGATAAAATAAAATACGGATTTCAAAAAAAATGTGACTTAGATAGAATATTAATGGGCAAGGACCAAAAAATGATTTCCAAATTATATAATTTCCTACTCCAATATAACTTATTCGAAGAGGTGGTAAAAGGCTCAATGATTGCGTGGGCACAAAACTTTGGTTATTCAATTAATTTAAACGAATGGGAAAAAATTTGGTCTATAAATTATAAACTAACACTGGCGATACCATACAAAGAAAACATATACAAAATGTTTTACCGGTGGCACCTTCCCCCAGCACGACTGGCAAAAATGTTCCCGAAACTTTCCCCAAAGTGCTGGAAGTGTAAAGAAGGTATAGGAACATACTACCATCTATGGTGGACCTGCCCCAAAACGAAAAACTTTTGGATTAAGATCAAAAACTGCCTTGAACAAATAATCTCAAAAACGATTCCCCTAAAGCCGGAGCTTTTCCTATTAGGTATCTTCAGGGAAAAAATGACGAATGAAGACAGATATATAATTTTACACATTACAACAGCCGCAAGAATTATATATGCGCAGACTTGGAAAACCGAAAAAATCCCAACTACGTTAAATCTCATTAATAAAGTATTTGAATGCGCAGAACTTAGTAGGATGTCACTGGAAATGCAAGACAAAGATGACTCTGAATTCTATAAAACTTGGGACAGGTGGTATAACTGGCTTAACCAAAATAAATATCAAAAATTGCTATAATTATGTGTCATGATCCTAGACACACTATGAGTCATGATCTTAGACAGTATAAATAATAACAAATGTCTACTTTTTCGCAAAGACCGGAACAAAATATCGGAATGTATACAATTTTACAAGATTATAAAATATTAATCAAGCTGAACAAAAGAACCATTGTTGAAAAAGGGAAAATTGTTTTATTGTAATGATAATAGATTGAACACAATATAACAAGAGAAAAGAATAAGGAAAATATTGGAAGATATAAGAAAGATAATGATGTAAATAATAACTATAAAGATTAAACATGTTTTTGTATCACTAGGCTGTAAAAGGATAGCGTCGACGAGATGGTTGACATGTATGTTCAATGTTCAATGTTTTCTATACTCAAAGATATTTCTTACCTATTCTTACATATGTTTATACATGTTTTTATGTTTGTTTGGATGTTTGTCTTTTTTATATAATTAATAAAGATTATTTTATAAAAAAAAAAAAAAAAAACAGAGGAGCTCTGATCAACTATCAGAGCCATCATTTTGTCGGTACTGTTTGCTGTACTGTTGTCTGTGGACGCCCCCACAAAATGCAAGCGTGGGATAAACTGAGCCTGGTTTGTTCTCAGTCTTTTAAGTGGCCACAGACTACTAACAAAAGTGGCATGTGATCACAAGGGGAAGAGGCATCGAGAAATGTTTCCTCTTTTGCATTTGAGCATCCAAGAAGGGATAGGAAAGATAAAGAAAAAGAAGGAAAGAGGGGGAGAGAACAAGGAAGGAAAAAGAAGGAAAGATGAGAAGGAAGAAGAAAGAAAGGAGAATGAAGAGGGAAGGAAAAAGAAGGAAAGGGAAAAAGGAAGGAAGGAGATTATAATGAGAGAGAGTGAGGGTCTGAGGTAAATCCTGCCTTAGCACTTGGCCACCAGCAGTCCTGCTGCCTTTTGCCATCCCCTCCTCCTGACCTTTCCTAATGGTCTCCCACAGGGGCGGGTTCCTAGTTTTTTTACTACCACTCTGTGGGCGTGGCTTATTTTGTGGGTGTGGCTTGCCAACCATGTGACTAGGTGGGCATGGGCCTCGGGAGCTTGGCAGTGGCCAGAGAAGCAGGGGGACATTGCCCACTTGCAATGCAGCCCCCCGCAGCGGGAGCAGCAAGATCGCGGCAGCGGTTCTTCTAGGAGGCTGCATCCGGCCTGAATGCTTCTCCCCATTCAATGATCCTAGGCTCCTGCCACCCGTTCCCCCTCCCCTCAGCAGCTCGAGAAGCCTCGAACGTGCGAAAATGCCTAGGATCATCACCGCACATTTGTGGCTTCTCGGACTGCTGAAGGGAGGGGAATGGAGATTGTTCCTGCCGCCCATTCTTTCAGCGTCTCACGCGCTCCCTCAGCCATCCTCCCCTGCTTGGACTCACTGTGGGGTAGGAAGGCAGTGCATGCGCACTGCCGGAAGCTCAGTTTCTGGGCATGCACAGAAGAAAATTTTTAAAAAATGTTTCTTAAATTTTTTTTTTAAATGGCGGCGCCCAGGCACCGGCAACCAACCGCACCGGTACTGTGACGTCACCAGTGGGCCGCTACCGGTGCTATAGAGTGGACCGCACAGGTAGGAACCCACCACTGGTCTCCCATCATATCGCTGAGGATGCTTTGGTTACAAAACCGGGTCTCCTTGCAAGGAGAGGGAATGGGCCTCCCTCTGACCCACACACTTTGCCCTCCTGCACACATCATGAGCAACCTCGCCAAGGAGAGCGAGTACAGCAGCAGTGGGAGCTGCCCGCGCCCACTCCAGCTACACCCACCACCCATTGCCATCCGCCCTGGCAATGCAGAGAAATTTCATGAGTTGTTTTCCTAGCTGATAGAATCTGTGGCTTGACATATTAAGCCCCTATTTTTCTTTCTGGTAATAAAAGTAATCAGGCTACTGTACAGAATTCTTTAGGGAATTGATTGGAATAAATCAGAGTTTTTAAAGTTTTAGTTATAATTTCATTATATTTACCTTTATGATTTGCAATCTTACTTGTAGTCTGTTCTAACATATCAATTTGCTTTTAATACTAGACCAATGTTTTTGAATCACATTTTAGTAAGGCTCTATTTGTTATGCATTTTCCTATATCCTGAAATATTTCTGTGCCTGTTAGGAAGGAGCTAAAGAGTTTGCTGCTGCTTTGACTGCTGAGAGAATAAAAACACCACCAAAGCGCCCAGGAGGTCGCCGAAGGGGAAGGCTTCCAAATAATACCAGTAGGCCCAGCACACCAACCATAAATGTGCTAGAATCAAAGGATACAGACAGTGACAGAGAAGCTGGAACTGAAACTGGAGGTGAAAATAACGATAAAGAAGAAGAAGAGAAAAAAGATGAGACTTCAAGCTCCTCTGGTAAGATAGTTGTGGAATGTTGCTAATTTTGTTAAGTGTTTATGTTGGGCTGGAAATATTGGATTAAAGTTCAGTTTTTTTTTACTGTAGGGCCATACTGCTTTTGAAAAAAAGCACCACCTGCTTTTGAAAATAATAAAAGTTAATTTTTCATTATAAAAAAATTCCTGAACTGTCATGTTTTGGGTTCTATAGTATAGTCATCCTTTATTGTGCATCTTCCAGAATTCACAAGTAATTTAAATTACTGAAAATCTTTTAGGGAATAAGAATTAAATTCAGAATTTAATTAATGATAATTTCAGAATATATAACATTTTTCTGGTTTTACGTATTTTTATGGATGCATGTATATCCATCTAAACCAGTGATGGCAAACCTTTTTTCCCTCGGGTGCCGAAATAGTGCGTACACGCGCTATCGCACACACGTGTGTGCCCACACCCATAATTCAAAGCCCCCCCACTTGCCTCACCCCCCCTGCACATGCGTGCGTGCCCCCCCCACTCCCCCGTTTCCCAACTTCCAGTGGGCCCAGTTGGCCCGTTTTTTTGCTCCCCAGGCTCCAGAGGCTTTCTTAGAGCTTGGGGAGGGCGAAAACGCTTCCCCCTGCCACCCCGGAGGCCCTCCGGAGGCCAAAATCGCCCTCCCAGAGCCTCCGCACAAGCCAAAAATCAGCTGGCGTGCACGTACATGCGTGCTGAAGCTGAGCTAGGGCAACGGCTCGCATGCCAGCAGATATGGCTCCGCGTGCCACCTGTGGCACCCGTGCCATAGGTTCGCCATCACTGATCTAAACTGAGCAAAAGTATTTTCTGTGAAATTGGTATTGTCTATGTTGGCATACCCTGTTTCAGTCGATCTCCCTCCCCACATTAAGCTTTCTTGTTTTCTTTCTGTTTCAAGAGTAAATGAATGATTCAGGCAAACCTGACACAGGAATGCCATAAGAATTTCCTATCTTTTGAGGATATGATTGGTAACATTTGTATTTATTGCTTCTCTGATTGTACCATAAATTGATTAAAAAAAAACCATTTTATTGATTTTTTAAAAAAGACTATAAAAACCAAACTCAGAAAGGAAGAGTAAAGAGGAGGGAGGGAGGGAAGGGGAGAGAGAATGGAAAATGCAAGAGAAAAGAAAGGAAAGAAGAAAAAATAAAAAGGGAAGAGAAATATGTTGGACAACCATTTGTCTGAAGTAGGGTAGGGTTTCCTGCCTAAGCAAAGGGTTGGACTAGAAGACCTTTAAGGTCCCTTGCAATCTTGTTGTTGTTGTTGTTGTTGTTGTTGTTGTTGTTATTATTATTATTATTATTATTATATTTAAAGAAGTGACCTGATTTTCATCACAAGTACAAACAAAATTAGAATTCTTCACCCCCTGTAAGAATGCACACAGGTATCTGTTCTTCTCATAACTCATGCAGGGGTGAAATGCTACCGGTTCGGCCCGGTCCGGGTGTAGCAGCGGTGGTGCATGGTTCGTAGAACCGGTAGCGGCAGTAGTGCAAGGCTCTGCCCACTCGCCCGGACATCGTCATTTTCTTTTCTTTTTAATCCTCTGAGCATGTGCAAAGCTTTCTGTGCATGCACAGAGGGTGAAAAAGCGCGAGAGTGGAGCGTGGGTGAAAAAGTGCACGCAAAGCTATAGCACGCGCGTGGAGCATGCACTTCCGAACCAGTAGGGAAGGTAAGTAGATTTCACCACTGAACTCATGCCTTACCAATATGCCAATCCATCAATCATTAATATTTCAGTCCTGATATCAGCAAAAAATCCATAAAGAGTTGCTAACATTTTATAGAAGTATGTCTTATTTTAACATTTGTCAAACAAACTCACTTTGTACTTATTCCTTTTGGTTCTAGCAATATTGATCTTTAATTCATTCAGATGTGGATGTAGGATTTGATCTCTCTTCAGTTTTTCCTTTGCCTATTTCAAAGGCTTCTTTGAGCTTTGGAAAACTTTCTTCTAAATCTACTAAGGAGTCATGATCATGGTCATTTTCTTATCATTTGTTTTTCCACTTTAATTATCATCTCTGTCTTATAATCCAGCTGTTCCCAATCTTTCTGGCTCCACGGACAGGCGTTGGTGGCATTGGTGACGAGATGGTTTTGCATGTGCAACCTAGGTCCTGCATATGCACAAATCAAACTTTGCGTATTCGTCTACTACTTGCACGGCCTGGTTCTGATCTGCGGACTGGGGTTTGGGTACCCCTGTTATAATCCACATTTTTATTGTATATTATTTCAACAGTTTCTTTATATTCTAATATTTCTGCATCACATGAGGTTTGTTTCAGTTCTTTATCCTATAAATCTTCCAGAATATTCTCTTTCACACCTTTTATTTCTTCTTTAACATCTTTTGAACATAGTCTGTCCATAGGAGCAAGCTGCTAGTTTCTGTCTCCATTCTTAAAATACCTCCTGGAATGTTTTAAGTGTCATACTATATACCCTGTCGTCCCTACAATCCCTTTATATCTGGAATCTCTGGTCTTCTCTGGTATCCAATTTTTAAAATCATAAAATCTCAAATTTCTGTTATGACTTAAGATAGTTTATTTTCTGTGAAGATGTCATTTGTTTATATAATTATTTCCAAAATCCTATAGCAAAAAATTTAAATTTGTTTTGTCCTTTAACTTTCAACTTGATTGAAATAAAATCTTATTTAGCCTTTTGCCATTTTTAAAAATATTCCCAAGCTTATAATTAATTTTTCTTTTTTTCTGGAATGAAGGTAAACTCATCAGGTGGCTTTGCATTTTGAAATTCTCCATTAGCCTTAAGATAATTTCAGAAAGTGATTAAAAATGACGTTTGTGAACCTACTGCTCTTTAAAAGGTTCTGGAAGTCCTAGATGTGCCATTAATTGAAAATATAAAATAAAATTTTGTTTTAGAAATTTGAGGGATCAAAGTAGAGTTTAATAACATCATACAGTGCTGTATATCGGAACTAGTAATATGAAGTCCTCCATATGTTTTGGACTACAGTTCCCACAATCTCTTCACTTTGGTCATGCCTGCTGTCTGTAAAGTGCACACATTGCCTACCAGGCTATATTTAAAATGGTATGTTATTGAAAGTAGGATGCTTGATTATTTGTTTTGTTTTTGGTATGATCATTGCTGTGATTTCTGAGACTTGAAACTGTTCGCTTTTGATATTGCAGAAGCAAATTCTAGATGTCAAACACCTATCAAGATGAAGCCAAATATAGAGCCTCCAGAAAATGTTGAATGGAGTGGTGCTGAAGCTTCTATGTTCAGGGTTCTCATTGGTACCTACTATGACAATTTCTGTGCAATAGCCAGGTTAATTGGGACCAAAACATGCAGGCAGGTAAGCATAAATATTGAAAATGTTTTAAAAAATACTACTAGCAAAATTTAGTAATTTCAAATGTATCCAATTTTGTGGAGACCATTAATATATCAAATTCAACTCAATAAAACATTGCAATGAAGCTTAGAAGATAATTAATATTTTACAGGTATATGAGTTTAGAGTAAAGGAATCTAGTATTATTGCTCCAGCACCTGCTGAAGATGTTGATACTCCTCCAAGAAAGAAAAAAAGGAAACACAGGTAAATCAATAGTTTATCAACCATCCCACAATATTTTAAAGTGGGAAAAAGAATTTAAAAATATGAATGAAAGGAATGGGATAAATAAAGTATAAACTATTATTTTTTGTTAATAGCACATTCTAGGATTGCATCAGAAAAAATTTCAATAGTGGAAGAATCTATTGCAAATCAATACAGAAATTGAAATGCAATTAAAATTTTGTCTTTAAATTAAAAGTCTTTATAGTTTGTCTTTAAATTAAAATATAAAGACTTCTTGAGACATAAAAATCTGCTTTAAATGTTCTTGTAATAACTTTTTAAAGTTCAAAACAAATATAAATAATGGATTTTTTTCTAAAATAATTTCACTGCCAAAATTTTCAGTGAAAAATGGCAATATGGAGAAAGGGGGATGAAAGTAGCTGTGTCTAGTTTGTTGATATCATTATGTCATCACCTCACCATTTGTGATTGTAAAATAATAGAGAATGTCTATCCCAATTGTTATTTAATTTGTATCCTGTCCTTCTGTACAGAGATCACTGAAGATAGCTAACCAAAAATAAGCAGGGGTGAAATCCTCCCGGTTCGCTCTTACCTGTCGGTCGCCGCAGAGCCGATGGAGCCGGTGGCGGTTTATTTATTTATTTATTTATTATTTGTTTGTTTGTTTGTTTGTTTGTTTATTTATTTATTTATTTATTTATTTATTTATTTATTTATTTATTTATTTATTTATTTTTGGTTCTTCTATGCCGCCCTACTCCCGAGGGACTCAGGGCGGCATACAGCAAATTATACAAGAACACTAATAATAAGCAACAGTTAAAAACAACAATTAAAAATTACAAAAAGATTAAAAATGTTCACCATCAGCCATACCGGGCGAGAGCTCAGATGGAACTAGGCTCACCCCCTGCCTGCAGGAAGAGCCATGTCTTGACGGCTTTTCGGAAGGCCAGCAGGGTGGGGATGGTTCGGGTCTCTGGGGGAAGTTGGTTCCAGAGCACGCCTCCCCCCCAGAGAAGGCCCTCCCCCTAGGGCCCGCCAGCCGGCATTGTTTGGCTGACGGGACCTGGAGGAGGCCCACTCTGTGGGCCCTAACCGGTCGAAGGGAAGTATGAGGCAGAATGCGGTCCTGAAGGTAACCTGCTCCTAAGCCATGCAGGGCTTTAAAGATGATGATCAACACCTTGAATTGTACCCGGAGACCGATGGGCAACCAATGCAGCTGGCGGAGTATAGGTGTAACGTGAGTGTACCTTGGCACGCGCAGCCGCATTTTGCACCAACTGAAGTCTCCGAATACTCTTCAAGGGTAGCCCCACGTAGAGCGCATTGCAGTAGTCCAGTCGGGAGGTGACAAGGGCATGAGTGACCGTGAGTAGAGCCTCCTTCTCCAAGTATGGCCGCAATTGATGCACCAGGCGAACCTGTGCATAGACCCCCCTAGCCACAGCCGTAAGGTGTTGATCTAATTTTAGCGGTGGATCTAGGAGGACCCCCAAATTGCGGACCTGCTCTGAGGGAGTTAATTTCCCTCCCTCAAGAACCAAGGAGGGACAGTTGTCGTAGTCCTTAGGAGGCAATATCCAAAGCCACTCAGTCTTGTCGGGGTTGAGTCTGAGTCTGTTCCTCCCCATCCAGGTCCTAACGTCGTCCAGGCATCGGTACATTACATCAGCTGCCTCACTGAATTGAGACGGGGTGGTGATGTACAGCTGGGTGTCGTCAGCGTACTGATGAAAACTCACCCCGTGTCTACGGATGATCTCCCCCAGCGGTTTCATGTAAATGTTAAACAGGATGGGCGAGAGGACCGAACCCTGAGGCACCCCGCATGACAGGGGCCTAGGAGACGATCTCTGCTCACCTGTTAACACTGACTGCATCCTATCGGCGAGATAAGAGGAAAACCACCGCAAAACGGTGCCTCCCACTCCCAACTCGCTGAGACGATGCAGAAGGATACCATGGTCGATGGTATCGAAAGCCGCTGAGAGGTCAAGTAGCACCAGGATGGAGGAATTTCCACCATCCGGGCTCGCCAGAGATCATCCATCAGGGCGACCAAGGCAGTTTCTGTACTGAAGCCGCGCCTGAAACCCGACTGATAGGAGTCTAGATGATCCATCTCCTCCAATAGTCGCAGAAGCTGAGCAGCCACCACCTTCTCAACAACTTTCCCTAAAAAGGTAAGTTGGAGACCGGACGAAAGTTCTTCAAGTCCGCTGGGTCCAGGGAATGCTTCTTCAGGAGGGGTCTCACCACTGCAACTTTTAACGGCTGCGGTACGGATCCCTCCGTCAAAGAAGCGATGACAACCGCCTGGATCCAGCCTCGTGCCACCTCCCTGCTGGCCGAAACCAGCCAGGAGGGGCACGGGTCCAATAAACAGGTGGAAGCACTCATCGCACCCACGGCTATGTCCACATCTTCAGGAGAAACAGGCCCAAACTCCTCTCACAACGGTGGGCTAAGACTTGCCCCTGTCACCTCAATGGACTCTGCCCAGCCGGAGTCCAGGTTCGACCGGATCTCAGTGACTTTATCCGACAGAAACTGCGCGAATTCCTCAGCTCTACCTTGCAAGTGTTCCTCGTTCCCCCCTTTGGCAAGGAGGGAGCGGGTCACCCTAAACAAGGCGGCTGGGCGAGAATCTGCGGACGCAATAAGAGCGGAAAAATGAGATCGTTTTGCCGCCCTTATCGCCACTAAATAAGACTTGATGTAGGTTCTTAATAGTGTTCGATCAGACTCGGTTTTACTGGCTCTCCAGCGGCGCTCCAGACGTCTCTTTTGGCGTTTCATCTCCCGGAGCTCCTCGGTAACCCAGGGGGCTTTCTGGGATCCACTGCCGTGGAGAGGTCGCAAAGGCGCAATCCGGTCTAATGCCACTGATGCTGCGGTGTTCCAAGCAGCCACCAGGGAATCAGCCGAATTGTGTACCAGGGTTTCAGGTATTTCCCCAAGTTCCCTCTGGAATCCTTCTGGCTCCATTAGGCGCTTGGGGCGGAACCACCTAGTCGGTCCCGCCTCCCTGCGGGGGAGGAATGGGGCTGCGAAATCCAACCTCAGTAGGAAATGATCTGACCATGACAGCGGGGTGGTGACTATGTCCCCTATCTTCAGATCATCTCTCCACTGCCCCGAAAGAAACACTAGGTCGAGCGTGTGGCCTCCCTCATGAGTCGGACCCTGGATTACTTGGGTCAGGTCCATGGTTGTCATGGAATCCATGAACTCCTGGGCTACCCCAGAGGTTTCGCCAGCCGAAGGAGGGTTGAAGTCCCCCAGCACCATAAGCCTAGGGAACTCAACCGCCAAGCCGGCTACTGCCTTGAGCAGCTCAGGCAGGGCCTTATTAACGTAGCTGGGAGGCAGGTACGCTAGGAAAAGGCCCACCTGAACCCCTAAGTCCAACTTCAGAAGGAGCGTCTCACACCCAACAATCCCCGGGGCAGGGATCCTACGAGGATGCAGATTTTGGCGCGTTATCATTGCCACTCCTCCCCCCCTTCCCTGGGGTCGTGAATGATGCTGCACTGAGAACCCGTCTGGGCATATCTCGGAGAGAGCTACTCCCCCCTCCTGGCCCATCCAGGTCTCAGTTATACACACCAGGTCTGCCCCCTCTTCTGTGATTAGATCACGTATCAGGGGGGCTTTGTTGGCAATTGACCTGGCGTTAAGCAGCAACATCTTGAGCCCAAGGCCCTGAAAACCCTGGTTGCCAGGTAATCGGGTTGAGCAAGATGGAACCACATCAGAGGGGCCGGAACAAGGGATCGCTTGTAAGCAGCGAGGTCTTATTCCCTGAGAGCGGCCCGCCCCTCTGCTCTCACCATATCTGCCTCTTCCCATTATGACCGAGATGTTCCGGCTCTCATCCCTATCAGAGACCCCCTCCCCCCCCCCGCTGGTCTCCCTCCCTCCCTGCAGGCCATACATACCATTCTCACAAAATAGGGTAACTGAGCCCTGCATCCACCCACCCCCGCTTCTGTTTCCACACTCAGCGGGGAGGAACAGAATCCCAGTCCCTAGCTCTTCCATTACTTCACATTCATTCTAAATACTCAGACACCCATCTCACTCATACCCATACTCAATCATACCCATACCACACCTCAGAGGAGGAGAATACAATTTAAAAATTTTAAAAAGAAGGCAGGCTCATCAAGGTAAGGGTGTGCTGGGGAGGCAGGTTCCCTGGTTCGACTCAGCCTCCCAGTTGTTCTGTAGCCCAGGGGTGGCAAAAAACCTCCCTTACTCTGATGACTTTGGGAGTCTAAAGTCCTACACCCCTCGGTTTGCAATCGACTTCTATCCGAGGGGGGGTACCACATCTTCGCCTTAATTACTGTGGTCGTTAAAGCAACCTGGGACATCCACGGGGGCAGAGGTGGTGTTGAGCAAGGCATCCAGGATAGTTATAATCGCCACAGTTTTAAAAAAGTCTCTGGATGTATACTGGCGGCAGTGGGGGGGCGCAACGCTCGGGAGGCAGTTCCGCATCGTTAATCCAAAGTCAAGCACCTACCAGAACTGTCCACAAGCTGACAAAGCAGGCAGTAATGGCGACGCTTCTCGCGATCTTTCCGTGTTTCCTCGGGCATCAAAGAATGGCGCTGGTGCCCGAAACACGTCTCCACTCTCACAGCAATGGCGACGGGAGCCTCAGAAATCAACAATTGAGGGTCCAATAGAGCCCGCTCTCGCTCCCGGATGAAGGCCAGATTCACAGTAGTTCACACAGCCCCCACACAGTCCGTGTCCAATCCGTCCGCTCCAAATATCTCCAGGAGTGTCTCTCCAGCCAGTATAGTCTTCTTTAGATGAGAGGTCTTCAAACTTGGCAACTTTAAGACTTAAGAGAAATGAAGTTCCTTGGCTTTTTTCTTCCTCTTCCCCAACAGCACTGGCCACCAATTGCCTGAAGAAAGCACAGAAGGAAGATGCCCAGGAAGATCTGTTCTTGGCAGATGATGATGAGCAGGCTGGGAAAGGGCTCCTCAATCTTGGCAGGATCACTTTGGTTTACCTTCTGATAGTAAATTAGGATAGTCCCTGGCTTATAAAGTCCCCGGTTAAAAACAAGTTATGTGGATAATGCTTCAACAAAGATTAGTCCATATACATATACATCAAAGCAGTCAGCAGTTAAAACAGCTTGTAGAGAACATTTGCTGAATTGTTCGCAAGCAGTATATGTAATAAAGCAGGACGCTGGGCCAGGCAATTAGGCCTAACAAACAAAGATATCAAAGGAATTGCAAGACCGGGCTTGTTGCCAGAATAAAGTGTGAGTTGCCGGGAGAAAGTTGGAAATTTAGCTGATATACGATTTTGCCTTAAAACTCCCCTACAAGCATCGCTGATAAAAACTGAAAACACAATTAAGAATCACAATAATAGACAAAATAAAACTCAGAGGCTGAGCGGGGGAAGCAAATATCCTACCAGTCCTCCATCTTGTTTATACTATTACACATAGAACGCTTTGCGCATGCGCAGAGGGCAAAAGAACTCAAATGGCGGTGTCCAGGCGGGTGGGGGCATCGGGCGGGGGCAGCCCCACGCCGCGAATGCCACCAGCTCCATCGGCTCTGCGGCGACCGACAGGTAAGAGCGAACCGGGAGGATTTCACCCCTGAAAATAAGTAACAGTTAAAGCCACAAATATAAAAATCACTATTAAAATCCATCAATCATCTGAACTGTATTGTCAAGGGAAATGAATATGGAATCTTCATAATGCCATAAGAAATAGCAGGGATGGTATTCATCTGCTGACTTCTGAATTTTCCAATTACCAAGATTGGATCATTTATGTTCCCTCTCTTCCAGAATGCTCATCATTAGCAAAGCACAAAAGTGTGCAGTCAGTGCACAAGAAGACTCCATAAATCACCTGTATACTAGCAGTTTGAATTTAGGGTCCCTCAGTATTTCCACATTTATCTGTAAGGCAATTATACTTTACTGACTTTCTTTAGTGAACCCAACGATGTAAAACCTAATTTCCTTCTACCCAAAAATGGATATATCTTATTTTTTTTTGTAGATGGGTAGTAATATGAACCTGTAAGCATTTCTATCTAGTCAATGTTCTGTTGGTTAAAGCATTGTCTCCATCCAAACAGTGTATGTTGTGAAGGATCTGAAACCTCAGAGTCAGCCATTCTGTTTGACCTATGCAGGTAGTTCTTGATTTACAAACGTTCATTCAATGTCCATTTGAAATTACAATGGTGCTGAACAAATGGACATACAATCTGTGCCTGAAATTATATCTGTTGCAGACATCTCTCCCAAGCAATCATGTAATCAGAGTTCAGGTGCTTGGAAGTATGCCTACATCTATGAGTGGTCACAGGGATGCTGCAACTCCACCCACCTGCCTCTCCCCCCTCCAAATCTATGCCTTTAAATGTTGGGGAAATTCCAATGCAGTATGAAGCTGAATATCTGGGAAGCATACACAGTGGACTGCAAAACAGCTGTCCTGCAGGTAGCTCTAAACACCAAGGGTGCGAAGCAGCCTTCTCCAACAGATCTAATCCAGGCCCCATCACTGCATTGCACCAACTGACCTTCACTATTTTCTTCATCTTTTGCAAGAGACTGAATTCACTGATTAGTATTTTTTTTTAATAATGCAGTCTTAGGTGACATTATGACACTTGTTTCTGAAAGTGATACAAAATATAAAAAATTATTTTTTTAAATGCAGCTTGAATTTGGTGCATTTTCCATGTAAAAAAATCTATTAACTATATTGTATGTTTTTCTTTTTATAGACTGTGGGCTGCTCATTGCAGAAAGATACAGCTAAAGAAGGGTTAGCATCTTTAAACTTACGTCCTGAAATTCTGTTTTTGTTTATTATCCTGTAAATTTTTACAAGGGTGAATCAAAAAGTAATGCCATTTTCTTTAGGACAGGTATAATTATCAACACAGGAACATGTAGCGTACATCAAAATGAAGCTGGTCCTCTGTGGATCACATCCCTACTTCTCAACATAGTCACCGTTTCTCTCAATAGCAATGTTCCACCTTCGAATGAGAGCATGTATCCCTGCCTCGTAAAATTCTGTTGACTGTTCTTTGAGCCACTTCTTCAATGCAGTTTTCACTTCCTCGTCACTGGGATAATGTTTGCCTCTCAAACCCTCTTTCTTGGGGCCGAAGAGATGGTAGTCTGAAGGTGCTAAATCTGGTGAGTAGAGAGGATGCGGTAAAGTTGTCCACCCGAATGAGGCGATTGTCTCCCTTGTCCTGATGCTTGTGTGTGGTCGAGCATTGTCATGCAGAAGGAGGACTTTGTCAATTGTGGAGTTGGGTCTCACTCGTTGGATTCTTCCTCTGAGCCTCCTCAGGGTCTCAATGTAGGCCTCAGAGTTTATTGTTTCTCCTCTTGGCAGGAAATCAACCAGAATGACACCTTGAGCACACACAAGCATCAGGACAAGGGAGACAATAGCCTCATTCGGGTGGACAACTTTACCGCATCCTCCATACTCACCAGATTTAGCGCCTTCAGACTATCATCTCTTTGGCCCCAAGAAAGAGGGTTTGAGAGGCAAACATTATCCCAGTGACAAGGAAGTGAAAACTG
Organism: Diadophis punctatus similis; assembly: GCA_023053685.1. Taxonomy (NCBI): domain Eukaryota; kingdom Metazoa; phylum Chordata; class Lepidosauria; order Squamata; family Dipsadidae; genus Diadophis; species Diadophis punctatus. The sequence continues at coordinate 8,564,935 of JALIGW010000008.1, forward strand.
CAGTGAAGAAGTGGCTCAAAGAACAGTCAACAGAATTTTACGAGGCAGGGATACATGCTCTCATTCGAAGGTGGAACATTGCTATTGAGAGAAACGGTGACTATGTTGAGAAGTAGGGATGTGATCCACAGAGGACCAGTTTCATTTTGATGTACGCTACGTGTTCCTGTGTTGGTAATTATACCTGTCCTAAAGAAAATGGCATTACGTTTTGACTCACCCTCGTATAAGCAAGTGGTTCCAGTGTGTATATGGAGACATTTTGTTCTGAAGGGTATTTTAGTTTAAGTCAGAAAACTATCTTGATTTGATTGTCCTACATGGGAGGAATAGAAATTATACTGACTCTAGGCTCAATATGGTATTTTCCCAGTTCTAAGAATAAAGCAGGGAAGTGGGAAGATTTTGGGCTTGATCCACTTCCAGAACATGAAACATTACCTTTTCCCAAAAATTTTACAGTAGCCAACAGTAATAGTGTGTCTTTATAATTCTTGCATCAGGAGACATCCAAAAATACTTTTTCCATATTGTTCCTTTGGCTCAACACAGGGAAAGATAGGAGTATTAAAAGATTCTGTTTCATTGAATTTAGGTTATTTCTCTTATCTTTCCCTAATTATTGAAAACATATAGGAATGTGCAGGAGTTTTATGTAATTATTTGGCTGAAAATATATTCTTCAGAAGATTTATCAATTTTTTTTGTCCTTAATAATGTCTACATTTGTTGTTGTTCAGATGGATCATCTAATCATGTTTACAACTACCAGCCATGTGATCATCCACGCCAGCCTTGTGACAATTCATGTCCGTGTGTCATTGCACAGAACTTTTGTGAGAAGTTCTGTCAGTGCAGTTCAGAATGTAAGTATTGGGGAAATTTCATTTTAATATGATTTGAACAAGAAGTTGTCTCACTGATGAAGATTTAAAGCCATTCTTGTGAAAAGCTTAACAAAGCTTAATAATTCATTTTGATTTAAAAAAAAATCTAGTCAGATGGCAGAAAATGGAAAAAGAGGGTTCATAATTTGCTTTTTTGGTGCAGTTGTGAAGTTTTCTCCCAGTGGTAGAATATGGTAGAAGATTCAAGACAGAATGATCCCTAATTGAAAGTATACTAGGGGCAAATTGCTAAAGCTCTTATCCACTTCATTCCATACTCCCTGTCTAGTTAGCTGTATTTTTTTTTTTTGTTCTAGTGTGGAGCTTTTACTTTAAAAAAAATAAAAATAAACCAATAGCTCTGAAATCAGAAACTATGATATTAAGTTTAGCCTGTCAGAGAAAGGAGACTGAGCAGATAGTCATTCAGAAAAGACTGCATTTTAAAAAAAATACTCAGTGTCAGATTAGTTGTTTCAAAAAGAGATTGGACAACCATTTGACTGGTATGTTATAAGGTTTTGGCCTTGAACAGGGGATTGGACTAGAAGACTTCTGGGGTCCCTTACAGCCCTATGATTCTATGTTCTGTTTTCTTACTTAAATTGTAGATCCTGCAGGCGGGGGGAGGAGACTAATTCTAATCTGAGCTCCCCCCCCCCCCCGGTATGACTGATGGTGAATATTTTTTAATGTTTTGTACATTTTTAATTGCCATTTTTAACTTCTGTTTATTATTAGTGTTCTCGTAAAATTTGTTGTACGCCGCCCTGAGTCCCTCGGGAGTAGGGCGGCATAGAAGAACCAATAATAAATAAATAAATAAATAAATAAAAACTCATTTAAAACAGGCAGTTATTGTGTCAGTCATAGCAGCCATTAACATTTCCCAGTGCAATAGTCCCCCCCCCCCCCATGATTCTGTTCTTTTGAAGCTTATATTTCTTCATGAAGATCAGTAATAATGAATAAGATCCTAGAAGGGAATCTTTCCTAGTATTTTTTTGTATTCTTTCAGAGAAGGCATTTATAAAGAAATTTATAGAGAATATTCTAAAGTGCAATCCCCAATTCATGGAAGCAGACAGATTCACAGTTTCAGGCCTTGGACCATATCCAGCTCTAGGAAAACTATATTGGCCTCTATAGTCCACCAAAGTTTTGCCTCAAAACTATAATTTTGGTGAAAAGGATTATTTTAACTATAAGGAATATTACTTGTATATATTCAAAATTGAATTCAATATAAATCACATTTCATTTTTGTTATGTCCTGAGCAGTGGTGGGATTCAATTCTTTTTACTACCAGTTCTGTGGACGTGGCTTGGTGATCATGTGAGTGGGTGGGCGTGGGCAACTCAATGCCACCCCCCACTCAGTCACATGATCACCCCCCAGCCACACTTACCCAGGTTTTGTGATTCCCGGTGTTTTCTGTGGGAAATGGGTCATGTGACTGGGTGGGCGTGGCCAACTTGATTGGTCTCACCCTTAGGAGATTTCTCCTTAGTCCAACTCACAATAAAATAGCACAATAAAATAGCACTGTTACAATATTTAGAATAGAATAGAATAACAGTGTTGGAAAGGACTATGGAGGTCTTCTAGTCCAACCCCCTGCTTAGGCAGGAATCCCTACACCACTTCAGACAAATGATTATCCAATCTCTTCTTAAAAACTTCCAGTGTTGGAGCATTTACAACTTCTGGAGGCAAGTTGTTCCACTGATTAATTATTCTGTCAGGAAATTTGAGGGGTTCCTACAAAAATGAGGGAGTCAAATCTATTTTCCAAAGCACCAAAAGGCACAGCAAGAAACAATGGAATGAAACTAACCAAAGAGAGAAGCAATCTAGTACTAAGGAGAAATTTCCTAAGGATGAGACCAATCAACCAATGGAATAGCTTGCCTTCAGAAGTTGTGGGTGCTCCATCACTAGAGGCTTTCAAAAAGAGTGAGGGAAGTACATCCCCAAAGGACAGTGCCAGGAACCACTAAAACAATGCAAAAAAATTAAAACAGCTATTCCCCTTTTTAAAAAAAGTCAACCCCAAAGCAAATGCAGCAGAGGGAAACTTAAGAGCAGCTGTTCAGGCTAATTGAAAGTCTGGGCATGCTGCCAAAACCCATTAACCCTTCCAACTCTATTATTCTATGTTCTCTATGTTCTAAATTGGGTGCTTCACAGCAGAAGCAATTTAGCTGGCTGGACCACACTTGCATTAAATTCACGGCCTGTATGATCAAGCTGCATCATTGTTCCCTCCTGTATCTTTTCCCCCAAGAAGAAACAAGAAGTAGCCAACACTGTACCAGCTATAAAAGGTCTTGGGAAACTCCAGGGAGTATCAGCTGATCACAGAAGTGTTACTTAATACTCTTTATAATGAAAATGTTTGTAATCTTGTCCTTCCTGAAGGGAGAGGTTAATCCCATCCCTAGATGGGTGATTGATGGGTTTCCCTGCCCTAATCCTGTCAGTTTCTGTTGTTTATTGACTTGATTCAGTGTGTATCGGCTGTATTCCAGCTGTAACTGTTAAGTGGAGCTATTAACTGAAGAGAGAGAGAGGAAAAAACCTCTCTTGCACTTTATTTTTAACCCGTTCTCCGAACTGCATAAGCAATTTACTAACAGTACAGGCATACCAGTGAGAACCGTTTGAATCCCACTTGTGGTTCCTAGCCATTTCTTTCTTCTGCATCCTATATCTCCTATACTCCTACATTTAAGTTAGCTTTGATCTTTGAAAATGGTTCTGAAGGATTTCCTGCTATAGATCCCCAGATCTTTTGCAGCATATAGCATTTTTTCACAAACGGAGAGTTTATGGAGGGTGAAAATTTCAAAAGGGATTGTCCCAAAGCTTTACTGATAACACTGCAGTTTGAATAGACAGTAAATAGCATAACTAAAATGTATAAGCTGCTTATACATGCTACTACCTGAACTGTTTAGATAAGTAACCTCCAGATATGTAATGCCATGGTTTACTTGAAGCTCTTTGCGTTTCTACTTCAGTTTGGTGACTGTATTTGCATTGCCTAGCATTTTAAACTAAACAAAGTCCTGAGCAATCCAGCAGTTTGTAACAGGAGTTAAATAAATTGATTCCGTTTTCATTTTTCTTTTTAAAGGCCAAAATAGGTTTCCTGGATGCCGTTGTAAAGCACAATGCAATACAAAGCAGTGTCCTTGCTACTTAGCTGTACGTGAGTGTGATCCAGATCTCTGTTTGACATGTGGAGCTGCTGATCATTGGGATAGCAAAAACGTGTCTTGCAAGAACTGCAGCATTCAACGAGGGTCTAAAAAGGTGGTTCATCTTTTTATGAACAGATGACACATTTTATCTTTGTTCATGATAGACATCTCTGCAAAGCGTATAGAGCATGGATGCCTTTCTTGAGCATTCTTCTTCAAGAAAGTGGAAGATGGTTTTTACATAACCTGCTCCCTGATTTATATTACTTAGTTTGTTGGAAAATCATCTAAGTGTGTTTTTTGTTAGGATTGTAAACCATTCTAGTTTTATTACTTCATGTTTGCAACTACAGGATGTGTGAAACTGTATATTCAGAAATTGTATATTCTCAATGCACAGTTTGCACACGCTATTGGAAGTTCAGTTATCAAATGCTTGTATTGTAGCTTGTGTGATCAGCCATCTGAAACACTGTTCTAACATAGAAACCACCAGCTATAAACTAGGATTGGCACATAAACATAATACACTTATGGTAGACTACCCCATAGAATTTGTTGTTTAGTAAACATTTTATCTTTGCAGACAAAAAATATACACATCTGAAGTTGCTACTTTCATTTTAATCAAAATTAAGCAACACAAAATAAATTCAGTGGTGGAAAGCAGAAGGTTCTGTAATAGCACTTTCTTCTGAAGATTTCACCATGTTATGCTTGTGTAAAAATAGGAAATTGTGCTAATACACAATATATTCATTTTTGTTATATTTCTAATAGTACAGTGGAATTTTATGGGAATGCCAGAGACTAGTTTTTAGGTCTTAACTAAAGCTTGCTTTTAATAGCACAGTTCTATGCAAATTAGTGCTATATTGTTATTCCGATTCTATTCATTTTAATTGGACTTGTACAGAATTCTCTTGTAGATAATACAGTAGCAGTGACACAAAACAAATAAGCTTTGAGTAAAATGCTGCTCCTGTATGAGGTGTAATTTTAACTGACACATAGCTGCCTCACTTGATGCCTTTGCAATTTTGAAATACCTGCATTCATGCTGATGCAAAGTTTCAAAAGACTCAAGAAAAACGGGTGGGATGCAGATTACTCTGATGTGGGTTCAATGGAAGATCATTTTGTGTTTCAAAACTGTATTTTCTGTGAATGTCTATGAGTCCACATGTCAGAACTTCACTATTTATATGAACAAGCACTAAAAACAAAATCATTTGTTAGTTAACTACTTTGCTTGTTTTTTGTCCCTTTTAATATTGCATACTATGTATTTTGTTAGAATTAAGTATCTTTTTAGCTTTATTGGCTTGTTTAAGGCACTTGCTTTTTCATTCTGCTAGCATCTGCTGCTAGCACCTTCTGATGTGGCAGGCTGGGGGATTTTCATTAAGGATCCAGTGCAGAAAAATGAATTCATCTCTGAATATTGTGGCGAGGTAAGAACAACTGTTTTTCATAGTTAGCATTTTACACCCAAATTATTGTCAATTGTATGTATTTATAAATAACTTATGTGGGAGAGATGATAGATCTATAAACATCTATATGAAAGAGTGTATGTTGCTTAGTTTGTATTAAGAGTTTTGAAGAATGTTGTATACATGGGGAGAAGGGGAATTGGATGACATTTTAAGAAAAAATATCCTGCATTCTAATATACAGAATCTAAATATCCCTAGGTTTAGAAGTGATATAGGTATAGTAATTTGAAAGGATGTTGCTAATAATTGGTAGTTTTAGGAATAAAAGTTTGGGAATATTTCAAATTTTTTTTCCTCTGAGAAACTGATTTTGAAAAATAGCCCCATAAGGATGACACAAATAGAGAAGCAGGAATAGACACACAGAGGGAGATATTTCTTCTTCCTCATTCTCAATATTCAAGTGATTATAAAAATAGTTTTACTGACCCCCCCTCTGTATAAAAATTACTAAAGCCTCTTTCTCTATATAAGCTTATGTAGAGATTTTACAGAAGTAGGACTCGTTCCTTTTGATTTTGATAGGATTCCTCGCCATCACTCAAATTTCAAGTTAATCATCCTCAATTGATTAGGGTATCATCTGAAAATCAGTTGGGCCAGGAGTCTAATTTCTTCCACCAGTTTTTCCAATAATCAAATGTATAGAAAAACTGCTTTATTCTGTCGCTAGGCAGGAAAATAGTATGACAGTGATGTAAAATCCTAATCTACAGATAACGTGGACCCCATTATTGTAAAGATGTCAATATGCTGCAGTGTAAGTTCCAATTCTTAATTTTAAATTTAATTAAAATGAGAGCGTGGCATGCTGCACTGTGAACTGCACTGTGCAGTATCTTTATTTGCAAGATTGCCTTTAGTACCCATTGACATAAAAAAAATGGTGAGGTAATTCCAGGCCACCATTTTGAGAGCCAGGAAAACATAAATAAGATGAATTTGTAAGGGAAGCATACTAAAATGCAGGAGGGGCTTGATGCAGGAACAGCTTCACCAGTTTGTTTTCTATTAAGTGAGTATTTTGTAGCTTGCTATTTCAAGTAAGCCTTTTGAAGAGTATAAGCCAGTAGTGGGTTCTAAAGCCCTTTACTACTGTTTTGCGTGCGTGCTTGTGCGTGTGATGCTTCTGCGCATGCGCAGAAGTGTCCCAGGTGGGTGGGCGGAGCCTCCCGCCGCTACCGGTTCTAAGAACCAGACCGAACCGGGAGCAATCCACCGCTGGTATAAGTGCAAGTTGCTCTCAAAATTTAAAAGAGCATCTTAAGGCCATACAACACAAAGAATGCTGTTCGTACATTTGATATACAACTAAGAATAAAATGTATATTGTATATAAAAGTCTCATGCATTCTGTCTAAGGCAAGGCATTTGAAAGATGGATTCAAAACACCAGCAAGAGTTTTCAAACTGTGGTACCACCTTTCCAGGGTCCAGCAATTTTTAGAGATTGTAGGGGTTTTTCATTAAAGTTCATCAGATAAATTAAGAGCACTATCAACAATTGCCTAAGTTTTTGCTTGGGCAAGGAAAGAACAAAGCTCAGAACAGGTTTTGAATAATACGAAACATATGGCTCTATTGCTTTGTCAAAACAGGTTCTGCCTGTTACCAAAACTATTTTTAAAATATTATTTTCAGATTATTTCTCAGGATGAAGCAGACAGAAGAGGGAAAGTCTATGATAAATACATGTGCAGCTTTCTATTCAATTTGAATAACGGTATGTATATTGCTGTCTTTAACCTTCTTCTATTTTATTCACATTTCTTATCTCAAATATTGGCCATAATACTAATGTGGCTTCCAGTTATCTAATCAGAATTGCTAAGATTTTAAGTTTGAAATGTTTAATGTTCTTAACAATAGAAGAAAATGTTTTAATGTTAAATGTTACCAGGAATTGAAAACCTAACGAACAATGGTAAAAAGCAGATTAATTTGTAGATGTGAGCAGCAAAGATGGCACTTCATGAAAACCAGAAAAGTGTTAATGACGAAAATACCCAGAATATTTTACAGAAAGTATTTATTATTTATGATACCTGATAGAATACAGATGAAAACATACATCACAAGTTATGATGCAGGGAAAGTTGATAAGCCAAACCAGTAATTAAAGCATAATTCAAGTGACAGATAAACAAAGCTGTACTTCCAGAATGAGTCATTTTTTTCTAAGAATATTACTATATTTCCTACTTTTCAGGAGTTGTGAATTTATCTGTTGTTTTTAATTTAGATTTTGTGGTTGATGCAACACGGAAGGGTAACAAAATAAGATTTGCAAACCATTCAGTCAATCCCAACTGCTATGCAAAAGGTGAATATTGATACCAGAGTATATCATGCTCACTTTTTAAACAGAAGATTTTTGTAAAACCTTTCCTCAACTACACTTTTTCTTTTACAGTTATGATGGTTAATGGAGATCATAGAATAGGCATATTTGCTAAGAGAGCCATTCAGACTGGTGAAGAGCTCTTTTTTGATTACAGGTAGGGATAATAATGCTAAAACCTAAATCGGGAAAATAATACATTTCAGTATGTAAATTATGAGAACTTTACTAACTTTTATCAATAAACAATTGCAAAAAATATGTGCAGTCAGAATGATTAATTGTAAGCTTCATAAATTACTGGATGTAGGATAATCAATTTCATTTTTATGGTGTGCTTTTTTATACATTCCTGGGGTGACTAGAAATCCTTTATGTAAAAAATAAAAAATGAACTAATGATTTATGGTTTTGATTTGGCAGAATAGATTGTAGAATGATGCCACCTTAGAGAAAAGTTAAAATTATAATTGTACTTAATTGTTGCAAAGAAGATTGGAAGCCAATACTTTGTATCTTTCCCCCTACTTTTCTTTTTAAAATTTAGTTTTTCAAAAGCTTTTTAGATTATTCTTTATTTTTCTCATTTTCTTTTAATTTGCTCTATTACTACTGTTAAATGTTTTTGATAAAACTTGTAATATATACCGTGCTTCCCTGAAAATAAGACATCCCCCGAAAATAAGCCCTCCCTGAAAATATTTAACTGCATGCGCAGCCAGTCCCCGCCATTTCCTTGCGTTAGGGTTAGGGAGACAGACCTGGAAATCAGGTAAGACGGCAAGAGGAGCCCTATCTTGCTCCACACGCCCCAAAATAATAAGACCTCCCCAAAAATAAGGCCAAGCGCTTATTTCAGGGTTCAAAAAAATATGATGGTCTTCTTTTTGGGGAAACACGGTACATGTGCACACACATAGTATTCTTGGGTACTTTGCTTTAAAAACAATTAAATGCAAATTATTTCTTTTTTTGTTCTAGATACAGTCAGGCTGACGCCCTCAAGTATGTAGGCATTGAAAGAGAAATGGAAATCCCTTGATACCAACTACCTCGCCTATAAAACAGCTGCCTTATCTTCAGGAGTTTCTACTATGGGCAATTTTATTTTTAAAAACTGAATTGATGCAATTTGGAATGCAAAATTTGCAAAGTACTGTACCTGTAATTTATATTGACAGATTTTAAAATCAACTTTTTAATGCCTTTTCACCAGCTGCAACATGTTTTGTACCATTGATCTTTTGCAATAATGCAGTGTGGTACACTTTTTAAACCTTGAATAAAGGATACTTGAACTTTGAATTCATATTGTATGTTGCCATCTTTAAATAAAGGCTTGGCTGAATGTATAAATGTAAAAATATTTGAAAGTGTATTTTTTACATGAGAAATCTACTATAAACAATTTTAACAAAACTTGAATCAAAAATACCTGTGAAAAAATTAATACTTTATTGATCCGTTAAATATCACCTTACCACAAGAGCAGTTTTAGTGTTTGTCCAAATTAGTTTGCATGTTCATCAAATCTTTACAGTGAATCTTACCAACACATGACGTGACAAGGGATTTGTTTTTACAGCTAGTTTATCAGAGCCTGACATGCTTGATTTGGGCGGAGAAAGGGCTGTTGATCCAAGGTTAGCTATCTGGCTTCTATGCCTAGCAGAAAACTAGAACCTGCTTTTAGTTCAGTATCTTAACCATTATATCCTCCTAACTTTTTACATCAAGAGTTATGTTGTTAAATTAAACTTAATTTTCTTTTGTCCTAGTGAACTTTATTCATCTTTTTACACTGAACTATAAAAAGGTCTACAAATATACCATGTGTGCTCACCATGACTGCTTCTGCTCTCCCCTCACTCTTCAACATGCTATAGAAAAAAATCTTTATAATTAATAACAGTAGAAGCTATCTCGGAATAGTATTGAAATGTGTATATGTTACATAAGAATAGAATCCCTAATGAATAAGTCTGCAGATTGCGCCCATATTAGAACCAATATTCCCACTATTTTAGATATTAAGTATGAACACACATAACATAATTTTATGTCATTAAGAGTACTATTTAGCAATAAAGTGTAGTTGAAATATTCTTACATGTGGAATACAGGTAGTCCTCAACTTACAACAGTTCATTTAGTGGCCGTTCGAAGTTACAGCAGCACTAAAAAAAAATGACGTGACTTTTTTTATACTTGCAACCATTGCAACATCCCCATGGTCACATGATCAAAATTCAGAAACCTGGCAACTGACTCATATTTATAATGGTTAGTGTCCCAGGGTCTTATGATCACCTTTTGTAACCTAACAAAGTCAGTGGGGAAGCCAGATTCACTTAATACCTGTGTTACTAACTAAACAACTGCAGTGATTCGCTTAATAACTCTGACAAGAAGGGTCGTATAATTGGGCAAAATTAACTTCACAAATGTCCCATTTAGCAACAGAAATGTTTGGTTCAATTATGATTTTAAATTGAGGATTACCTGTACTTCCATTTTTCCTTCCCTCTGTTTCAAAGGAAACGGATCAAGACCGATTTGAGCTTTGTGAAGTTTTATTTGGTGGCACTAGAGATAATAATACTGAAAGCAAAACACTACCCAGATCATCTGGCTTTCATATTCATTGCTCCTTTTATTTACATTTAAGAAAGATAAAGTCATGTAACTTAACAATAAACCAAATGCAACTTGTACAGAAATTTTTAATTTTTTATTTATCGCACATTAAAAAATGAAACACACTATACAAATGATTTTTCATAGCAGATTACACATGTGCCCAAATCAGATTCTCTCAAAAGTGCTGCCAACATGTATAAGTGCTGTCTGGGGAAACAACTCTTCTTTGTATAGCCAATGTATTGATTTAAATGCAGTAGCATGCAACCTCCAGTGGAAGTTTTAGATTCCATTCTGTTCTTAAATTAGATTAAACGGCATTGGTGTCCATATTTACAAACTTGAAATGTATCAATCCTGAGCAGGTCTGATGTAATTCTAGGACTGGCAGATGGTAATCCTGGTCTTAGTTATAAAAATGGAGATCCAGACAGCAGCAGACCAACAAGTTTTATTCTCTTTCAAACTTGTTACAATTTAAGAGTGACACAGACAGCTGCTATAAATTGTTAAGCCAAATAACTGTAGGTGTCCTTTTCACCATCCACCCGCTCCAAGTATTCCTTCTCTATTAGAATATCAATGCACTTCTGAAAATAGAAAAAAAAAACAATTATTCTGAGATGTTTTAACCACTTTTTATCCTGTGACACTCAGTGTTTAACAAGCTTTAACAATCATTTAGCGAAAACATACTGAAACACCACTTTTCTTTACCTGACATTAAAAAAAATTGACACGGGGAAAGGCAAAAGAAATGGTAACTGCTAGTTACCATTAGTATTAACATAACCATTATCTGTTAGTACCAAAAATCATTCATAAAGTACACATATTGCATCTACAAAATAAAGGATTGAATTTATCACCTGATAAGAATGGTAGAGGGGTTTCAAGGGAATTGAAGTATAAGCATGGCTAAAAAGTTGAGTTTCATTATAAAACAGTAACTACTATTCTAAACTGTTAAGATTTAAACATAAACATATAACTGAAGTTACTTAAATTTTTCTGACTGCCGTTAATTTATAACTTTCTTCCAGTAGCTTAATCTAGGACAATACCACATATTTTCCAATATGCTAAAAGAAAAGTTTTCCTTTTAAGCAATCTTCATGCAAATGAGTATATCAATGCTTGCCAAGCTAAGACTTCTGCCTTCTAGATAATTCTTTGGATCAGGGGCCACAGCCCAGTGCCAGGCCAGGCCAGAATCAGGATGTGGAAGTGCTGGACGAACACACACGAAGCTGCATTTGTGAAAATGGTGCACACAAAACTATCCCTTCTCCTTCCCCACCCTGCTGCCTCTGCCAGTCTCCAGAGCCAAAAGGTTGAAGACCGCTGCTTTAGACAAACCTTTATTACAGGGACTCGTGGTTTGAATCTTGATGACAGCTGGGTAAGCACTTCTCCAAGCAACTGCTGATGCTTAAGGACTTTTCTCATCTTCATAATCCTCACAATAGCAGCCTAATATACACAAAATTTAGAGTTAAAGCTCAATCCTTGATCAACAAATACTACCAAAGGCTAATAACCATCAAAGATGTACAGAGGTGAGTGTTATTTCAAAGATGAATGAATGCTAGCAAGTATGTGATTTGACTGACCTTTTCACAACAAAAATAAACTATGCTAGCTTAAATCTTGAGACATTTAAATACATTCTACATAGATGTAATAGTTTGTCTCTGACTCATATATACCAACTAAGGAATGTAGGGAAAACTGATTTTTTTTCTGCCAGGAACAGTTCTATAACGGCACAGAATAGCAACTTTGATCAGAATACACATGCAAATGAATTGTACAAATGTCAAGTTAATTACCATATTTTTCGGAGTATAAGACGCACTTTTTTACCCCCAAAAAGAGGGTGAAAACTTGGGTGCGTCTTATACACTGACTGTAGCCCCACCCAGCCACCCCTACCCTTTGGTCTCTGCCTCCCATCAATTTACCTCTTTGCAGTAAACAGCGCAGAGCCTGATTAGCACAAGCAGATCATTAGCAGCCTCCCCGACACACAGCTGAGAGGCTGCCTGGCCACATGCTAAAATGAAAGTGAAACTAGGGTAGCTGCAAGAAGGCAAATTGGGGAGGTAGACTGCTGGCAATGTTGAACTGCTGAAAACTGCAAGGAGGTAAGTCAATAACTATAAATGTCTATAGAATGTTCAAATTATTAGACTTATTTTTTAAAGACTGCTTTATATTGTTCTAGACAACTTAACAAAATGAAGAAGCTTTTTAAAATAAATGCTTGATCTGAAGAGGCCTAGTGCTTTTGTATCTTCTTTTAAATAGCAGAGTACTACTTCTCAATCTTTTTGATTGATTCTTATTATTCCTATATCTGCTTTAGTGTACTGGAAAGAAGCAGAAATATTCCTCAGAAGTATTTCCTTTTTTTAAAAAAAGAAAACATAGTATGGATGTTTATAACTCTTCTCTCCAACATTTGCAAATCTACTTACAGTATTTTCTTTTAGCAGCCACTGCAGTGTCTGATAATTTTAAGATCTAGACAACTAAATATCTAAATAGCAGTATGTTTATAGCAATTTTAATCAGAATGAAGTTCCTTTTAGAGAAAAAAAACTACTATAGGAAAGTTCTCCTTTCCTTGTCTGTCAAGGTCCCCGTCATACTTGTTATCTATAGGCATAATTTATTGAAAAAGCTATCCTAAATAAATCTTTTGCTTGTTTGAATGACTTTTATGTGGGATGACCAGATGATAAGCAGGATATACTTGCTGAAATTCCTTTTGCTTATCACTTTTGGGATTATTTTACTTCTGGCCACTGTAAGTAGAAGACTTTTAATGGGCTTTGCATAGAAAACATTGCACTGGGAGACAGAGGCAGATTCCCCCCCCCCGTTTTCCTCCCCCAAAACTAAGGTGCGTCTTATATTCTGGTGCGTCTTATACTCCGAAAAATACGGTAAGTGCTGCTTTGGGTCAGAAAAATAAAATTGAAATAAATTTTAAAATGGTGCAAATGGTTTAAAATTGTGTTATTGTATTTTTTTCCATTTTCTATAAATGTCCAAGGATGAAGAGATAAAAAGGGGTTCAAAACTGGTTGTTTGCTTTCTTCTTAAGAATCCTTAAAGGATCAAAAAGGAACCTCAGAAACACGAGAAGCACAACCTCATAAAATAATTTTAATGATATATTAAACACAGTCAAACAAAGGCAGATTGAGACATTTGTGAGTAGGGCCTCTCAAGAAACGGTAAATAGATTTTTTTTTAATTGGCCAAGTATGATTGGACACACAAGGAATTTGTCTTGGTGCATATGCTCTCAGTGTACATAAAAGAAAAGATACGTTTGTGAAGAATCATAAGGTACAACACTTAATGATAGTCTGGGTACAAATAATAAGTCCCCAGGGAGTAGGGCGGCATATAAAAATCAATAAATAAATAAATAAATAAATAAATAAATAAATAAATAAATAAATAAATAAATAAATAAATAAATAAATAAATAAATAAATAAATAAATAAATAAATAAATAAGCAATCAAATCAAATACAGGATAGAACTGTGCAAAAGCCTTTCTGGTCACTGCTGTTACCTGCTCTTGAGCAAGAAGTGTAAGTCTAGGAGGGTCCCTAGATTATGTATCCATCTGAGGAAGTGTAACTCAATCAAAAAGTACAGTTGAAAGGTTCCCAGAAACAGAACATGCACAACCACAACCATTCAGCCTACTAAGATTGACTATAAGGCTTTTCCAATCCATTCAGATCTTAATAACCTTTAAGCTTCATTTGGTCAGTCAGGGGTTATAATATTCAACTGATTATCATTATTCTTACCAGCAATGATCCTATTCTATGGCCTCATTAAACAAGAGCAGGAAGAGTGTCAAACCCTACAAAGGTATATCAGGCTTAATCTCACGCTTTCCAACGTCAACAGGAAATGATCTCAGAGAAAGGAAGAGTATTAGTGCAACACTGTCCACTGAAGGAGGATATGATCAATTGCCATCAAGAGAGATCAAGCAGGACAAAAATTACACTATCCATTTCCTGGTCCTATCAAAGATTGTCTACAAGCATGATCACTTTAATTTCTGCATTATACCTAGGTTTGAAGCCTGATTGAAAATTGTCCAGATTGATTAATTTGCTCTATTTCTATAGCTGTTCAATTCAACCAAATAACTCTGAGTTGTTTACAATCCTAAAATTATAAAACAATTAAAAATAAAACAGTAAAGTATCCAGAAAATAAATACAAAGAGCATCCAGGATTATTACTCAGGTGCAGCACATTTCTAAGTTTTTAAAGCCTTGCGAAAGGACAGCAAGGTTGGAGCCAATCTAATCTCTGTGGGGCGAATATTCCACAAAGCAGAGGCTACAGCCCAATCTGCTGGATCGAATTGCACAGGTAGAGACTCTTGGAAAAAGATCACTCTGGTAACCTGGTCTGAAGCTATGTAAGGTTGTAAAGACAACCAGCATCTGGAATTGCACGCAGAAACACACCAGCAATCAGTTCAGCTCATTGCAACAGGACATCCACAGCATTACTTAAGGGGCCTTGACTAGGGATTTAGAGCTGAGTGCTATCTGCACATTGATATCTCACTCCAAACAAATGGATAGCCTAAGCCAGTGGCCTCATGTAATGTTAAATAAGAGAGGAGAGAAAAATGAGATATGATCTTTCCCTTCCCATCAATATTGACTGACATTGACCCCATAGGAAGGAGTAGAACCAGCACAACACAGTGCCATTGAACCCCAGCTTCTGGAGCTGGCACAGAAGGGTATCATGATTCACCAGGATTGGGGTTTTTTTTAATGCCACTGAGAGGTCAAGAAGAGTAAGGAGTGTTGTACCAATTCATCCTGTTCATGCCAGAAGTTATCCATGATCAATACTGTTTCAATCTCAAACCCTGGCCTGAACCCTGACTGAAGGAGATCTAGATAATCCACTTCATCCAGGTCCTCTGGAGTTGCCCTGTGGCATTCTCTCCATAACCTTCAGATGTACAGATAGCCAATAGTGATATTTTGGACCGAAATTTCCATCAGTAAAGTGCAATGTCATGTGACCATGCTGCTTAGTGATGCAAATTCCATCAAGTCCAATTGACATCATTAAGTGACTCCTTAAAAATAACATCAAGTGGTTGCCATTGACTTTGCTTGTAGGAGCAGTAATTACAAATGGTGATTATATGACCATGAGGATGCTGTGAGTCTTAAGTACACTCACTCAGTGCTGTTGTAAGTTTGAAACATATCTCAGGCAGCGTATATAAGGAAAACTAGAGGATCTTAAGAACTAGCCTAAGTAGACCATGCCGCATCAATAATCCAAATACAATATGCATAGTCAAGTTATTTTATGAAGATAGATTAAATTGTTTCCAAGAAAACATAGATACAGCATATTTAGTATATGACTGGGAAATGAAGATTTCAACGGGCAGTTACCACACTGCTAGCAATAAAAACTTACTAACAATAGCATTTACTATTGTGGAAAAAATCTATTTAACAGCACTATTAAATAAGCTGCTAGCCACAGAAAATTCCAAAGTACCTGGATCAGGAGTTTCCGATCTTCCTCTATATTTTTGTGTGTTGTTTCTTGTTCCTGCTTCTGTTCAGTCTTCATTGGCACATTTATATTAACTCGCAATTTTTTGCTGCCAAGAAAATTTAGGTAAATAATTAGCTTTACAAAAAAGAAATGAAGATCTACAGAAATCTTAGGATGAAACATGTTGTGAAAGGCAACATAATCTAACAAAGGCAGGGATCTTTTTTTCTGTTGAATGCTGCATTAGGTAATCCATAGTTATCTTTTCTTATTTTCCAGAAGGCTTAATGCTTGCAAACAGGATATCTTAAAATTGGACTGTGACCTATCCATTGTTTAAACTCCCACTCCTAAGCATCTGGTTAAAAACACAAAATAAGCATACCGATCAACGGAGCTTTAAAAATAAATCTCAATTGCTTTGTGCTGCCCACATGATGACCAGATTCAACTGAAACAAACATTTCCAATAAGCATATGTGCTGATAGCAATCTTTATAGTATCTAGTAAATTAAATTATTTTTAGTAATGCTAATTATATAGAGATTAAAACACTCATAACTACTGAATAATTTAAAAATATTGCCTTCCAATGTAGGTTTCAAAAAGTTACGTTTTGAATTACAATTACATTTATTCTATTCATCTGTGTGTGTTTGGTGCTATTGAATTGGCCTTAACTCTAACTTAGAATCTATCTCCAGACTCTCAATTAAAGGCATCCAGCTCTAAGCTTCCACAACCATAGATTACCATGTATATCTGTGCAAACATTTTGATTATTGTGATTTTTGTCATAAAAATGACCTTATCCTTCAAAATTTTATCCCAACTTGTGATCACTTTTCTCTATAATTAACTTTTATAGATGATAGAGAAGAATATTTACCGTATTTTTCAGAGTATAAGACACACCGGAGTATAAGACGCACCTTAGTTTTGGGGGAGGAAAATAGGGGGGGGGAAATCTACCTACCAGGTATTCATCTGGCTAGCGTCCTTAGTCTGTCAGCTTCAGCACATTATTTTATCCCCTGGTTAGGGCTGAAAAAACCTTTTTCAGAGGGAGTAGGAATGAAAACAAGCCTGCAAAGACTTAGGCAGGAAAAACTACTTTGAGGGAGTAGGAATAAAAAAATGCTGCAAGCCAGGAAGATCGTTAGCACCTTGTTAGGGCTGAAAAATCCTTTTTCAGAGGGAGTAGGAATGAAAACAAGCCTGCAAAGACAAGTAGGAAGCTGGGAAGATCGTTAGCACCTCCTTAGGGCTGGGGAAAAAAGCTTCGGAAAAGCTACATTCAGAGTATAAGACGCACCCAAATTTTCAGCCTCTTTTAGGGAGGAAAAAGGTGTGTCTTATACTTTGAAAAATACGGCATTTCTTTAGCACATTATCAATCTTCATTAATGAAGAAACAAAAAGCTTGACTTCTTGATCTCAGTAGTAACTTTATTAAGTTTGCAGGTTGATATTTAACAGAATTCCAATTTTTTCCACTTTTACTGTGATAATTTCTCCTGTCTCCTTTATTTTTGGTTGACAAGGATTGTTTTGTATTAGTATATACAAGTTATGTTATTTTTAGTGTTTTGAGTAATTCTTTCTAATCCTGCTACTCTTATATTTAGTGTATATCATATTTTTCGGAGTATAAGACGCACCTTTTTGCTCCCCAAAAGAGGGTGGAAATGTCGGTGCGCCTTATACACCGAATACAGCCATGTTTGGCCTCCCGAAGCCCCGTCCCTGAGTCCCATTTTTGCAAAAAAATGGGCCTGTTTCTCGCAAAAATGGGGTGCGCAGATGGTTTGGGAAGCCTGTAAAGCGCTCCTAGGAGGTGGGGAAAGGCAAAAATACCCGTTTTTGCAAAAAAAAGGGTGAAAAACGGGGGCGTTTTTGCCTTCCCCCACTCCTTAGGAGCGCTCTGCAGGCTTCCCAAACCCTCTGCATGCCCCATTGTTGCAAAAAAAACAGGCAAAAAAGGGCCATTTTTTGCAAAAATGGGGGTGTTTTTGCCCTCTAATTACCCCATCTGGCATGACTGGAGGAGGAATTCTGGGAGTTGAAGTCTACTAGTCTTAAAGCTGTCAAGTTTGAAGACCCCTGGGTTAGGGGTGCAAGGGTCTTCAAACTTGGGAAGTTTAAGACTTGTGGATTTCAACTCCCATTCCTGAGCTAGCATGACTGGAGGAGGAATTCTGGGAGTTGAAGTCCACTAGTCTTAAAGCTGTCAAGTTTGAAGACCCCTGGGTTAGGGGTGCAAGTGTCTTCAAACTTGGCAAGTTTAAGACTTGTGGACTTCAACTCCCATTCCTGAGCTAGCATGACTGGAGGAGGAATTCTGGGAGTTGAAGTCCACAAGTCTTTTTAAAGAGTTTGAAGTTTATAAAAAGTGTACATGATTATAAAAAGTATTCTGCTACACTGGTATTTTATTAAATAATATATTACTACATCATTTGGTTCAGAATACTTGTATTCCTTCCTCTAATATCTAGGTGCGTCTTATTCTCCAAAAAATACGGTAAATTAAATTACTATATTCAGTGTTATTTTCAAAACAGAAAACGTATATAGCTGCTCTCTTCATTTATATCTCTTCTGCTATATGACTGATCTCCTGCCTCTTTATTTTTTCTGAAACCTGCCTCTTACTCTGGCATTTCTCTATCCATATAAGTATATTAAGCAAAATGGTTTGTGAAGAATTTCAATGATTCAATGACATTTTCTTGCATGTCACTCAAATGTTTGCAATCTTTATTCATATAAAACAATTATCATGAACTGATTTTTCTCCTGAAGCTTTGAACAATCCAATGGGCATTTCAAGTTCATCTCATACAGGTCCTATTCTGACTTCAAATTTCAGTATGCAGCCGAGAAATCCATTTCGCTAATCCATACATTATTTTACAATTTATATATATAATTTCCACATCCCGAAACTACTGCAGTTTTAATATATGCTTCTTTAGGTAATCTAAAATTTGGCTACTGTGGAAACATGATGGGGATTCTAGATTTGATTTACAGCTGAATAACAGCATCATGAGTTGTTGATTAAACTTTCTAAAAGCCAAGATCTAATCCTAGTCAGTTTCCATTCATTTGAAGTGAATAAAACTGATAACAGAATTGTGAGGTTTGGGTTGGAACAGTAGTCTGACAGAAATGCAAACTTGCTACTGTAATCATTAATAAATACAGACCTTTTCAGATATTTAGTAACTATCCTAAGAAAAACAATTCTGACTAGGTAGTTTTATTCAACTATCATTCTTACTTTTTGTAGCCAAGGTACAATTTTATTAAAGTATCCAGTTTCAATTCCACTTCATCAACATTTGCATTTTCATCTTCTAAAACCTATGAAAAACCACAAAGAGCAATGTCAGAATATATTAACAAATTATTTCACCACTCTCCCAAAATAAAAACACTTACCAACAATTTTGACTTTAACAAAATCTGGAGTACTTGTGCCAAAATATCCTAAAAATCAGAAAAGTTAAAAAAAAAGTTAATCAATGCCTAATTCGTTCTCTAATTAATATGTTTTCCAGATGATAGTGAAGAACATATGTAACCGGTGCATTTAGTTTAGAGTTTTTACAATTTGTAAGACCATGTGAACAAACTGCATTTTAACAGAAAAAAACCTCAGCAGATTGGCTGAACGTAATATTAAGAGAAGTGAAGTTGTGCTATATGATATTTAAAATTTTCTAGACTTGAGAAAAAAAATCAAGGATTTTATGAAACATACTAAAATTCTATTCTACTGTCACTGGATATCTACCCAAACACCTTTATTTATAATAAATATTTCTGAATGTCAGTCATAATTAATGTTTTAAAACTAATATTCAATTATAAAGGTCCAAAATCTGTTTCATATTTAAATTTGAAAGCAAATTAATTTATTGTTATGATGGATGAAAAGACTGGAAGAAATAAGGAACTTTATTATTATTTTTTAAGATTACATCAGTGAGGCAACATAGTGTACAGAGATGAAAGAAATGTAAAAGTTAGTAACAAAAGAGTGGATTGTGAAAAATGAATTGAGATATTGGAACTGACTACTTTGGTTATTTTAAGATTTTGTTTCAGTTTATTTTTAAACTGTAAAATTATTTATTTTAATCTTGGTTGATAGTGATGGAATTAATGATTGGATAACTAAATTTGTTTAAGATAGGAGAAATATTGTACACCCCTTAGAGTTAATATCAGTTATTTTTAACTTTAGAATAAGAAATTGTTTGAAACTAGTTTTTGTATCTGTACTGAGGAAAATTGGAAGTCTCTCTTTTTTGTATTTTTTATTACTCTGCCTCTTTCTTTTTTCCTCATTTTTAAACTTTTTCCCCTTTTGATTCTCTTTCATTTCCTTTTTTCTTCTCTATTTTTTAAAAATGTAATAAAGTTGTTTTAAAAAATTGAAGTTTTGTGCTCATTACAATTCTAGACTTAAAGAAGAAATAAATGGATGTAGTAAGTGGAACAATAAAGCTCAGTAATTAACTATAATAATAAGAAATGAAGCTTTACCATTTTTATTTGAGTACTGTCAGTCAGCTGCTGGACCGTGTAGGCGTCTTCTGTGTTATACTGCAGCAGGATTGCCATCTGAAATGTAGATGCCTTAAAAAGGCAAGAAATAATTTTTATTTGAATGAATTTTCAAATTCACATGAAGAAATTTATCAGAGCAAATAGAACAACATAAAACCTTATCTTTCAGACCAAACAATTCGTTCTGCTTTGTTTGGTATTTTATATAAGCTAAAAATACCTATTAATCAGATTTTCAATAATGGACCAATCCTGCATGTACAGTGAATGTTTTCAGATTACACAACCAAGAAGAAAACAAAAATGAAAAGACTAAGATCTGTGAGAATACATACAGTGCATTCAGAAAACATTTAGTTCTCCTTACTTTTGTCAATTTTGTTATGCTGCAGTCCGATTCTAGTGTTGTTGAAATTATTTTTTTCTCATTTATCTACACTCAGTACTCCATAATGACAAAGTGAAAACAGAATTTTACAAATGTCTTTAAATTTATTAAAAAGAAAAAAAACACCCTGAAATATCACATTGGCATTAGTATTCAGACCCTTTACTCAGTACTTTGTTGAAGTACCTTTGACAGCAATTATAGCCTCAAATCTTTTTAGATATGTGACAAGCTTTGCACACCTGGATTGGGGGATTTTCTACCATTCTTCTTTGCAAATCCTCTCAAGCTCAGTCAGGTTGGATGGCAACCATTGGTGGACAGCCATTTTCAGGTCCCTCCAGAGATGTTCAATAGGGTTCAAGTCAGGGCACTGGCTGGGCCACTCTAGGGCATTTAGAGTTGTCCCTAAGCCACTCCTATGTTGTCTTGCCTGTAGTCTTAAGATTGTTGTCATGTTGGCAGTGAATTTTGGTCCAGTCTGAGATCCTGAACACTGTGGAACAGGTTTTCATTGAAGATATCCCTATACTTTGCTCCATTCAGCTTTCCCTCAACCTTGACCAGTCTCCCAATCCCTGCTGCTGAAAAACACCCCCACAGCATGATGCTGCCACCACTATGCTTCACTGTTGGGATGATATTGGGCAGGGGATTTGGGATGATATTGGCAGTAATGAGCGGTGCACTGGTATCCTCCAGATATAATGTTTAGAATTGAGGCAAAACAGTTCAATCTTGGATTTCATCAGACCAGAGAATCTTGTTCTTCAGAGTCTGAGAGTACTTCAGGTGCTTTTTTCCAAATTCCAAGCAGGCTTTCATGCATTTTGCACTGAGGAGAAGGTTCTGTTTATCCACTATGCCTAAATCTGTGGAGGGCTGCAGTGATAGTTGTCCTTCTGGGGAACTCTGTCCCATCTCCACACAGGATCTCTGAAGCTCAGTCAGAGTAACCATCGGGTTCTTCACCTCTCTTACTAAGGCCCCTTCTCTCCTGATTGCTTAGTTTGACCAGGCAACCAGTTCTTGGAAGAGTCAAGGTTGTGCCAAACATCTTCCACCTGAAAATTATGGAGGTCACTATGCTCTTAGGAACCATCAGTGCAGCAGAAATTTTATTGTAGTCTTCCCCAGATCTGTTCCTTGCAATAATCCTGTCTCTAAGCTTTGCAGGCAGTTCCTTTGATCTCATGACTTTTGCTCTGCTACAATATGCATTGTCAGCTATGAGGCCTTCTATAGAGGGGTGTGTGCCTTTCAAAATCATGTCTAGTCAATTTAATTTATCACAGGTCAATTCCAATCAAAGTGTAGAAACATGTCAGCAACAATTAAGAGAACTGGGAGGCACTGACCTAAATTTCAAAGGTTGTTGCAAAGGGTCTGAATATGTATGCCAATGTGATAGTTCGTTTTTCCTTTTTAATAAATTTACACATTTCTAAAATTCTGTTTTTACTGAGTGTAGCTTAATGAGAAAAAAATGAATTTCAACAACTATAGAATCAGGCTGCAGCGTAACAAATTGACAAAAGTGAAGGTGATCTGAATACTTTCTGAATGCACTGCATATGCAAACTAATTATTCAAGGGATTTTATCCATAAGTGGCTTATTTACACAATTTAAACATATATATTTGATTATATTATGATTACACTATTAATGTGAATATTAATATTACTATATATTAGCAATATTTTTGTGTGCTTATTTAAACAAATATATATTAGAGAAGGCAAATAACATATATGGAGGGGGAGGAGGGGAGTTTTAGAATGTTAATATATAGCATAGAAATGTGTCTACATGCAAACCATAACATTTGTTCCATGCATAATGCCTTTCCCTCCTGCCTTTTTCTAAAGGATTATTAAAAGACATAAATATTAGCAAAATTTCCAAATTCAAGATATAGTAACAGAAAATAACAAATTTCTTAACATTCTACTTGAATAGCTTTTTAACCAAACTACAGTGTACTTTACCTGTAGTGTATATCGGTTTTTGAAGCAATTGGTAACTAGTTCGCCTTTGGATAGCTGATACAACCATGTTAATTTTCTGCCACTGTGACGACTTGCATAGAAAGCAGTAAATCTCTGATAACTGCGCTCCAGCTGCATTTCAAATCAAATTAAATCAAACCAAACCATATCATATTTATATTTTCAGTCTTAAGCAGAGTAGAGAAATGGAGTGAATAATTGGAGCCAATTATTGTTATGTCATTCAGCAATGTTTGTCAAAAGATTTTGGTGCCAGTTAATCTACCTGAACATGAACTGGCTATGAGAACACTCAGCTGGGTATGTACTCTTTTAATGAGAAAGCATGCTGTTTACAATAGATTGTACCTTTAATTCCTAAACAAAAAACAGCACTTTGACAGTTTTTTTTCTTCATTCATTGACAATCATACAATCCATTACCAAGTCTAGCAGAGTCCAGTGTGGCATAATACTACTTGACATAGATGACATAAAACAGACTCTCATCCGCAAGGTATGTGAAAAATCTTAAATTTAACATGAAAATGGGTGTTTCATTCTCAAAAAGCCTAGCAATTCTGAATAAAGGCCTTAATTATGTAGCAACTCCATGATTATCATTGGAACTATAGTATTTATTGGATTTATAATCCAACATAAAAAGTACAAGTTCCATAAATAAGATTTACAATCAGCAACTAAAACCAGCAGAAAAAGCTGCACCTCACCTTGTTTCTTATTTCCTAAAGCTTAGCAGAAGATCATCATCTTTCCATGTACTTTTAGAGAGGGAGACAAGCTATTCCATAAGGTTAGGACAACTGCAAAGGTGGCTTATTTCTGGACCCATAACCTGCTGGCCTATTCTGGGAGAGATCTTCAGCATATTGCTCAATCATGTATAGAGGTATATTGTATTAAGAGATGTTGAATCTTTATATATTGATCAGCCTTTAGGACTGATCAATATATTGCTTTATAGGACTATGCTCGAAAGCACACAATCAGCTTAGACAGAGTGGAAAGTACACCTAGAGAATGTCCAAACTATCTCTTTGACTCAACATCAAAGGACACACACAAAAAGTAGTCAACATCACTAGTTTGCTGTGAAAGATAGATTTGTGGGTGAGAAAGGTACAAGCAGAAAGAGATGGGTAAGCCCTAACTGGATAAACAGGTATGATTACATCAAAGAGACTGCTATCTTGGGTTACATATACATAGGTTCATAATTATTGTCTAATCTGCCATTAAAGACCAGCAACAATAAGCTGCAGAATGATCTAAAATATACTGACTAGAAAAAAAATCCAGAAATTGATAGCTCTCAGGAGTCTTTCTGCACTTACTCTCAGATCTTATCTGATCCAAAGTCTTGGGTTTACATATACATAGGTTTACAATAGTAAAATATAATTTTAGAATTGCAACAAAAGAACTGTTGCAACTATAAAACTCATGGAAACTTTGAAGTCAATAAAATTCAAAATACTCATTCCTTTTTAACAAAAAAGGATGCTCCCTCCCTCTCTCAAAAAAAAGAGTATAAAATATTATGCTGACATCTATTGACACATCACTAAATCCAACCTTCAAATAAATCCATCGTACAACTTACAGCATTATGTGATGAGATGGGACTATATAGAGCTCACTGTACTAAAAACATATATGTATGTGTCATAAATTTAAAAGAAACATTTAAAAAAAGACTTAAAGACATTACTCGATGTAATGCCTCAACCAGATTCTACTTTGCCATCAGCCTTCCAGAATATTACAATCTCCCTATATCTTAAAATATAGACTTAGAAACTAAGATGGTCTTACCTCTGATGGGAGAGCAAATGCACAAGACATTTGAAAGGGCCAAGATCCAGAGCTCAGTACTTGTATGCTGAAGTCCACTAGTATAAAAACATGAACAAGGCTTATGACTGTTATTGAAAAGAAGGGTGGCTATATTGGTCACCAATTTTTTTTTTTGAAATGTCAGAAATGTTTATTTGTAAATTTTGATTTTTGTTTTATTATTCTTCCTTTAACAGATGAAAATAAATAAGATGGGGAAATTTTCATTTTTCATTTAGTTGCGTAATACTTCTACACACTAATAGTTGCCCAATAATTGTGCACATATATTCTCCTAAGAAAGCCAAAACCTCACTTTTACTTTCTCAAATATTCGGTTTTGGGATTCATTAACATTTTGGATTGATAGTTCCAACTGCATTGTAGTTGTTCAATAATAAAATTAATCCTCAAAATTACAACTTGTGCAATAATTGTGCATAGTGTTCTAGGAGCTGAGCCTGACTGGAGAAACCCTTTTTGTTGGCATTTGCTAGATATATGAGATTTCCTAACTGGAGGCCAGGTGTAAAACCATTTAAAATTAATAGACTTCTAAGTTAAAATTCTATCCTAAGTACCAGAACAGTCTTGCACATAAAAGTCCATGTTTGGATTCTAATCTCTCTCCACTTCCCACACCCTAACCTTCTTTCTTTTTCTCAGAAGTATAATTACTGATAAGACATTTCCAAAAATTGAAGTTGGCATCTCTTTTAGTTCAAAGCAAATCACCTAAAGTTATATAAAGTCTTGTCTTATAGAACAAAAATTTGCTGTAGTTTTTGATCCTTTTCACTGCTTGCAATATCAGCTGTCTCCTGAAACCCTTCTTAGATTGACTCATTTTAAACAAATTTTCTTTTCCCATGCCCACTTTGGTCCCTTCTTATTTTGTTTTTGGAGAGGCATCTTACTGATAGAATCTTAAATCCATTTATATAATTTATGTCCAATATTGGGTTGATTTGTAAGGAATAGAAAAAGACTACTTCCTTCATTAACATACTATTCACTTTCACCAATCTATAAAAATGTATATTAATTTACAGGTTTGAAAACAAATACATTTTAACTTTGCTTACAATCCAATGGCTCTGAATTGGATAGGTGCTTTTTGAACTGCTCATTCAGGTCTTTGCTTACACCTATATCTTGGAACATCCTTTGAAGTTTGGATGTGTACTCAAAGCCACAAGCTTGCTATAATGAATCACAGAACAATTATGAAGTTATACATTTTGAGATAAAGTAATGTACACACTACAGAAAAATCTGATCTATAAGTCCTTTAATACAATGTAACCACTATAATAATAATAATAATAATAATAATAATAATAATAATAATAATAATAATAATAATAATAATAATAATAAATACTTATGTTAGAGCTTTAGTATGACCAAAATAAACAAACTGATTTTTTTAGCAATTTAATTACTTTTAACATCTGAGTGCAGAAAATTTTGAGCCTTGACCTGCACACTAAAAGTCAACATAAATTTATCATTTAATTTCTTCTATGGTATACAAATTTTCTACCTGCAGCTTGCAATTCCTTATAAAATGGTCCACTTTAAATTATTATAATTATTGAATTATTTAAAATAATAGATTTATGGAAAAATTACAACCAAAGCTCCATAAAAACAATTATTTAAAATCACCTGTTTACTTGTGGTAATTTAAAAGCTCACTAAAAACAAAAAATGTTTATCAACAACAAATGGTTATTTACTCTCTCTCTTTCATAAACATGTAAACATATCCACTCTTAAATTCTGTGTATGAGAGACCAACACACATTTGAAAACACAAAATTCTGCTTAAGAGATTTTTGAGAACTAATGATAGTCCAAAACTGATTTAAATAGATCACTATTCATGTTCCATATACAGCTGTCCTGAATAAAAAACAAAACAAAGCAAAAGAAGCGTTGGCTTCTCTGTGCACTGCGGGGAGAGTCCAAGCATGGGAACAAACTCTGGTCGGTAGTTAGGGACTGAGTTTAAATTTAGCTTGAAGTACGACCTCTATCTCCTTCACAAGCCAGTTTTCAAATGAAGGCGTAGACAACATCTGATGTTGTAGTCAAGGTAGTAGGTGTCGTGACCCTGGACCACATAAAGCCAGGGTGGTTTGAACTCTCCCTGCAGCGCACAGAGAAGATCGTTCAGGTAAGCCAACGCTTCTTCTCCTGTGTGCTGCTAAGGAGAGTCCAAGCATGGGATATACCCAGGCTTAAGTCTTGTGGGCAGGAGAAGGCTGATCCAGGGGAGCAGAAGTGGAGCAGACCCTCTGTAGCACCTTCCTGCCTAAGGCAGACTCAGCAGAGGCAAATAAGTCCAGTATGTAATGTCTAACAAACGGGGAAGCGAAGACCGCTCTGCAGATTTTTTCGATGGAAGCCTGCGTGGCCCAAGCCGCTGAGGTGGCCGTGCTACGGGTGGAATGTGCGGTGATCCTCCCCAGGAGGGGCCTGGACTGGCCCCTGTAAGCCTGGGCGATGCAGGCCTTAAGCCAGCGGCTGATAGTCTGGGCCGTGACCTTGCAATCCATGGAAGCTGCGAGAAATGCGACAAACAGTGCTTCAGTCTTTCGGAACGAAGCCGTCCGACGGACATAAATCCGGAGAGCTCTCCTGACATCTAACTTATGCCAACGGTGTTCCAACTGGTGTTTTGGGTTGGGACAAAAGTCTGGCAGTATCACCTCCTGGGCCCGATGGAACCAGGAGTTGACTTTTGGAAGGAAGGAGGGATACAGGCGTAACACGACTCTATCCGGGTGGAAATGGCACAAGTCTTGGTGCACAGAGAGCGCCACCAATTTAGAAACCCTCCTGGCTGATGTGATCACCACCAGGAAGGCTGTCTTAAAAGTCAGGAACCGGAGAAATATCATTCTCAACGGCTCAAATGGGGCGGACGTGAGCACCTGCAGGACCAACGAGAGATCCCAGGAAGGGCATCGATGGACTACCTGGGGCCTCAAATTAGGGGCTCCTTTCAGAAAGCTGCGGACACAGGGATGGTAGTACAGGGATCAAAGAGAGTCCACACTGTGGACAAGGTAGCCACGTGTCGCCGAAGAGTATTAGGCGCCAACCATTATATCCCGCCTGCAAGAAGGCTAGGATTTGGGGGATTGAGACTGACACCAGATCCAGATGGGATTCAGCACAAAATTTACCATAGGTCAACCAGGTCGCATTGTAAATGCGAGTGGTGTAGTCTCGACGAGAAGCTTGGATGGTGAAAATCACTTCGTCTGAGAATCTGTAACCCCTCAAGAGGTCCCCCTCAAATGCCATGGTCAGATGTAACCATTGGGGGTTCGGGAGGAGCAGGGCCTCCTGGCTGAGGGAGATCCTGTGGTCAGGAATCCGCCAAGGACTGGACACCGAGAGTTCCACCAGATCCTCAAACCAGGGGCATCAAGGCCAATGAGGAGCGATCAGTAGCATCTCCACCTTTTCCGCCAGGATCTTCCAAATCACCTTCGGAATGAGGGGAAGGGGCGGAAAGGCGTATAATAGCCCCGTTGGCCATGGACTGCGGAGGGCATTGACCCCTTCCACCCCTGCGGCAGGGAAGCGGGAAAAGAATCTCGGGAGCTGTGTGTTGAGACGAGTCGCAAACATATCCACCACTGCCCTGCCGAACATCCGGACAGTGTCTTGAAGAGAGCTGGGTGCAGGCGCCACTCTACCGGGTTCAAGGTGGAGTGACTCAGCCCATCTGCCTGCACATTCGAGGTGGCCAAGATGTGTTCCGCTTGAATCGATCGCACGTGCTGCTCCGCCCATCGGCCGAGTGCCTCTGCCTCCCTCATTAGGCATCTGGATCTCGTGCCCCCCTGACAGTTTATGTGGGAATGGGTCACCACGTTGTCCGTCAGAACGAGGATATGGCAGTTCGACACTAGTGTCTCGAAATGTCGTAGAGCCAAGGACACTGCTCGGAGTTCCAACAGATTGATGTTGGTGTTGATCAAGTCCGCCTGTGTCCAACGACCCTGGGCCAGCTGGGAGTCGAGGTGAGCTCCCCTCCACCCGAACAGACTGGCGTCTGTAGTCACAATCACTCGGGTGGGCTCCTTGAAGAGGCAGCCCATCTGAAAAGCTGGCAATGACTACCATTGCAGCGAACAAAGAAACACTGGAGGCACACTCACCAATGCGTTGGAATGGCTAGTTCTCGCCCGTTGGTACGGAAGTAGGCTCCACTGAAGGTCTTGAGCGTGCAGCCTCACCCATGGCACCACACCGATGCAAGATATGAACTTCCTCAGCAGCTGGGAAAGTAGGGACAAGGGCACACACTGCTGTTGTGAGACAATCTCCACCAGAGAAACAATGCTGTCTCTGCACTCCGGCGACAGGAAAACCTCATGTCATGGTATTGATGATGGTACCAAGATAAAGGAGCGAGGTGGTGGGAGTCAGGTGACTCTTTGGAAAGTTCACCGAAAAGCCATGTGCCTGCAACGTCCAAATCGTAAACAGGAGGTCTTCATGTGTCCGCTGGGGCGATGTTGAATTGAATAAATATGTTGTCCAAATAACATTGAAGACGTAATGGATGCGCCCTCAGGTATGCCGCCACGACATCGAGAAGTTTGGTGAAGGTCCTGGGCACCGCTGAAAGGCCGAATGGCAGGGCTCGATACTGAAAGTGAGTCCCAGTGAAACAGAACCTCAGGAATCTCCTGTGTGACGGATGTACTGGCACATGGAGGTAGGCCTCCTTGAGGTCGGTGGAAGTGAGCCAATCCTGATGCCTGATGCATCCCAAGATGGGCCTGAGGGATTGCATCTTGAAGCGCTTGTACGCTGCATACACATTGAGCTGCTTCAAATTGAGGATGGCTCTCCACCCACCCCAAACTCTTGGGAACTAGAAAAAGGATAGAATAGAATCCTAGTCTCTCCTGTCCCGGGGGCACCCTCTCTATGACTGAAATATCTAAGAGGTGGTGGATCTCTGCTTCCATCAGAGTCCATTTGGTGGAATCTGACAAAATGGGGCACCGGATGAACCGGCTGGGGGGCCATGAGACAAATTCTATAGGAAGGCCGAAATTGATGGTTTGCAATGCCCAGTAGTCCGAAGATGTGAGCTTCCATTGGGCAATAAATTGTTGAAGCCTGCCGCCAATGGGAATAGCCTCTGTGAAGTCATTTAGATCTCCGAAAGACCCGGATCCCCTAAAGGGGCGCCTCGACTGGGGAAACTGCCTGCCTCTATCCCTGGCAGCAGACCTGTCTTGCTGTTTGTCAGCCCCTGGAAATACGACCTCTGGGACTGCGGGCCACCAAAGGAAGGATCGGGCCGAAAGGGCTGCCGACAAAAGAATGGAGCAGAGTGTCTGTCAGCCCGTCTATTTACTCTGGGCAAAACCTTGCGTTTGTCCCTGTCCTCCACCAGGATGGGGTCGAGGGAATTGCCAAACAAGCGATCGCCTGTGAATGGGGCTGCTGCCAGGCACCATTTAGAGTGCGCATCCGCCTGCCAATTGCGGAGCCAAAGATTGCAGCGAGATGTGACACTAGCTGCCATACCTCAGGATGCGAACTTAGCTGAATTGAGTGTCGCATCCGCGGAAAACTCAGCCGCAGCCAACAACTGAGTCCCACGGGATTGGGCGGCCTATAAGAGCGTTTAATAAATAAATAAATAAATAAACTTACTCAAATCCTGGCGGAGCTGGGAGTCCTCCGGACCCAATCGAGACTGCATCTCCCTAATCCACATGATTGAGGTCCAGTTAAAGAATGATGCAGCCGTAGCTGCCCTCAAGGACCAAGCGGCCGCTTGGTGGGACTTTCGCAGGATAGACTCAGCCTTCCGGTTGTCGGGCTTAAGGCCCTCCGACACCTCCGATGGAAAAATGACCGAAGACACCAGACTGGCCACAGGAGTGTCCACAGTGGGAAGCTGCAATAGCTCTTCTATCTTTGGGCCAAACCCATAAAATTTGCGTTCTATCGAGCTCGGGCAAGGAGCAGCGGAAGGATGGCTCCAAGATCTTTTGATGGTATTGATGAAAATTTTTGACGATGGGAGAAAATCAGTCTCTCATTCTGGTCAATGCTCATAGATGATTCAGAAGACTTTGCAGCTACACCAAGGTTCACTGTAAGCTTGGCTTTGTGGAGCAGTGTCTAGAACAGGGCCAGTTTGAAAAGTCTGGTGAAGACCGGATGGTCTGGAATCAGACACTCGTCATCAGATAGCTCTTCATCCATTACGTTCCCTTCACCACAGACAGAAGCCTCGCCAAGCTCTGATGAGTGGCAAGAGTAAGCGTCGCCAACATTGGACCAAATTTCCTGCATAGGGGCAGGAATGTTATGGTAAGGAGACCTTTGCTGGAGGCCTGTGGCAATGCCCTGTGAGTAGGCATTGGCTATCATGTCTTGTAACTCTGGCGAGAGATGTTGCCAGGCATCCACTCCAGGACGGAACCCCGCCGCTGTGGGGGTAAAGGTGGCCGAAGGAGGCAGTGGCGGGTTGCTGTCTTACCGGTGCTGGTGCGCTGCGCGCGCATCTCCAAGTTTCGGGGGTGACGCGTGCTCACTACGCATGCCCCCTCACACGATTTTGCTTCTGCGCATGCGCGGAAGCAAAATCGTGCCAAAATCTCACAAGGGGACACGCGCAAGAGAGATTTCAGCGCAATTTTGCTTCCGCGCATGCGCAGAAGCAAAATCGGCCAAAAATTAACGAAAAAAATGGTGATGCGCAGTGGACTGGCAGAGGGCTCCGGAGTGGTTGTGCAATCAGCCGCTCCCTACCAGAGCTGTGCACTGGGCAGCTCCGGCAGGAACCCACCTCTGGAAGGAGGTGCCCTTGAAGTAGAGGGGGTTGGAGCCGGGGTAAGAGTGGCCCCAATATATTGTTCTTATATTCTGTTGTACGCTGCCCTGAGTCCCTAGGGAGTAGGGCGGCATATAAGAACAGCAAAATAAATAAATAATAAATAAATAAATAAATAAAGGGACCTCCTCAAGGTCCATGACCTGAACCACAGAAGGATGGTCTGGAGACCAATCCCTCTCAGTTGCAGTACCTGTAGGCACAGGTGGATTGGAAAGCTGGAGAGAAGGAGCCACCTGAGAAGGGGAAGGCAGCAAAGGTTGTGAGACAGTGTGCCTGGAGCGGCTGCTGAGCCAAAGGTTGACGTGTCTGAGACATGGCAAACTGCTTTTGGACCTTCTCAAATTGTTTTTCCAAGGCCCGAAGCGTCCTCTCAGCTTCTTTAAGGGCTGCTGCAGATGATGACGACCCAGAAGCCTTGGCCTTTTCCTTAGATGAGGTATGGCTTTTAGACGTGGCCTTCTTGGGCACAGCAGAAGTGGATGCTTCCTCCCCTGTGGATTTATCGGATTTGCCAGTCATTGAAGTGATGGAGGATGGCAAGGCACAGGAGCCCAACTGATAACAGGAGGTCTCGATGGAGGGATAGGCCTCAAGAGTTCTGAAGGAGTATAGCCCTAGGGCAGGGACTCCGGATTTAAGATTAATAGCCAAACTGGGCTGGGTGATGGAGGGCCACGGATCCCCAAAGGCAGCACTCACCCACACTTGTTCATTGAAAAATGAGCATAATCTCTGAACTGGCAGCAAGATGAAGCAATGCGACAGATCGTGAGGTAAAAATTGCTCGCAAAATGGTGATTGGGAGCCCTGTTGTAACAACAGTCTTCAAAGTGCCCAGGAATCGGCCCTATGACGGTCAAAATAGCCACCGCAAACTCTGCCCGGCAACAGAGTATGCAGATGAAAGAAAATGGCCACCGCCAAAAACCCGAGGCGAAACGAGCCTCACAGCCTCCAATACTAGCCCTGAGGGAACAGCCAAAGTTGAGCACCGACAATTTCGCTGGAATCGGGCAAACTTCAGCACGCCAAATCGGGCTGCAGAGGAGAGGTGAACCCTCGCTGCTGCTAATGCTCTACACCACGCCGAAAGAGTTTAGACCACGTGGGGCAGGGACTCCGGCTGCCTCAGAAGTTAGGCGGTGGCAGTTCTTGCCGGCGTACCAGCTAATCAGCCCACCAGCAGCAGCAATAGCGGCTCTAGGGCAATGAGGCAACCTCGAAAACGCCCTCGATAAAGTGGAGGAGAAATCAGGCCAAAAGAGAGTCCAAGCTGGGAAAAAGATTAGTCATTGTGAAATCAGGAAAGTGGAGAGAAAATACAAACGTCCCTTCTATCTCAACTGAGTTTTGAAAACTGGCTCGTGAAACAGATAGAGGGCGTACTTCAAGCTAAATTTAAACTCAGACCCTAACAACCGACTAGAGTTTGTTCCCATGCTTGGACTCTCCTTAGCAGCACACAGGAGAAACCTGGATTCTCACATTCTGGTGTAATAATTTGATTACATGATTTCATGTGAACAAATACCGTATTTTTCGGAGTATAAGATGCACGGGAGTATAAGACGCACCTTAGTTTTGGGGGAGGAAAACAAGGGAAAAAAATTCTGCCTCTACCTCACAGCAATTTGCCTACCAGCAAACAGCACAGATGATATACACTGTTTGCTGTGTATTTCTGTGCATGTGTGCCTGACCCATAGAAATGGCAAAGAATTGGAGAAATGTACATTATGGCAGTATATTAATGCCACAAAGTTTTCTTAAATGTAATCACACTAACTCCTCCCAATTATTTAAATAGATCTACTCCAAACATGACTAAGTCAGGGTTTAACCCAGCTGCCTTATCTTAATATTAAACAAGACACTGTTACATTTCAGACAATAGTTGTATAGAAGCTGTTAAAATTGATGTGACTTTCTGGAATACATTATACATTATTCTCTGCTATTTAAAAGAAGATACAATAGCACTGGGCCTCTTCAGATCAAGCATTTATTTTAAAAAGCTTCTTCATTTTGTTAAGTTGTCTAGAACAATTATAAAGCAGTCTTTAAAAAAATAAGTCTAATCATTTGAACATTCTACAGACATTTATAGTTATTGACTTACCTACTTGAATCCAGTTTCAGCAACTCATTAGCACAAGAAAATAAAATTCTGCCTCTCCCTCCCAGCAATTTGCCTCCTTGAAGCTTTAGTTTCACTTTCATTTTAGCACGTGGCCAGCCGCCTGCAGCCTCAGCTGAGAGTCGGGAGGCTGATAATCAGTTCCTTGTGCTAATCAGGCTCTGCGCTGTTTGCTGCAAGGAGGTAAATTGCTGGGAGGCAGAGGCCAAAGGGTGGGGGTGGGTGGGGCTACATTCAGTGTATAAGAAGCACCCAAGTTTTCACCCTCTTTTGGGGGGTAAAAAGGTGCGTCTTATACTCCAAAAAATACGGTAACTATTTCTGTAAAGTGCAAAACTGTCCAGCTTTCAAACATAACATTAAAAATCTGAATATATCAAGATAAAAAATTATTTAGCCTACCGTAGGAATACTTGAAAATAAATGTTTATTATGAACAATAATGAACAATTTTGAATCAATTTCTTGTACTGGGAGAAAGATTAAACATGAAAAAAACTATTCTATATAGGTAATCCTTGAGTTACGAAATGGTGCCTGCTAATTACATTTGTAACCTGAGGATTCGTTCGAATGAATTATTTAAATGAACGTGAATGAGAATGCGCAGGTTGTCAAGTGCACAAGGTATCTCAGGGTGGGGAAGAGCATGGGGGGCCTAGGGCTTCCAATCACCCAAGGCCACCCTCAACCCATTGAGATATCTCATGAATCCACCCCCCCAATCCTGCCCAAATGGGTCCACTTACCTTTTGAAGACCTCAATGAATTATCTCCTCTCCAGCCTCTCTGCTGTGATTTCACCTTGAGCAAAGGCTTGCTGAAGCCTAGAGGGTGATTGTGTCCCTCTAGGCTCAAGCATCTTTGCAAAAAAACTCTTGCTGCTAAAAACGGAGCCGCACCAAAAACAGAGCCTAGGAGGAGTTGCGGCAGCAGCTGTTTTTGGCGGCAAGGGCTTTTTGAAAAGATGATCAGAGTGTAGAGTGACCCAATGTCCTTCTAGGCTCCAATCATCTTTAGAAAAAGCCCTCTCTGCTGAAACAGAGTCCAGGAGGGATGGGGAAGCAAAGATGATCGGAGCCTTGCAAAAAGCCCTTGCCGCCAAAAACGGAGCCGCTGCCGTGTCCCTCCCAGGCTCCATTTTTGGTGCACCTCCATTTTCAGCAGCAAGGGCTTTTTGCAAAGTCTATAGGAGCCTAGAGAGAGATTGCATCCCCCTAGGTTCCGATCATCTTTGCAAAAATCCCTTGGTGCCATAAACAAAGCCTGGGAGGAACGCGCTGGTCCCTCCCTGGCTCTGTTCTTATTAGCAAAGGCATTTTGCAAAGATGACTGGAGCCTACAGGGATGCAATCTCCTTATAGGCTTTGGCAAGCCTTTGCAAAAAGCCTTTGCCAGCAAGAACAGAGCCCGGGAGGGACGGACCAGCCTTTCCCAGGCTCCGTCCTTGCCAGCAAAGGCTTTTTGCAAAGATGACCAGAGCCTACAGAGACGCAATCTCTCACCCCTGCAGGATTTGGCAAGGAAATGGCAAATGAAGGGAAGGCCTGAAGAACTGAAGCCTTCCCTCTGTTTGCAAAGCCTTTTGCTGCAGACCTCGTCCAGGCCTCAATCTGCAGAGAAAAGAGGCCTAAAATAGTATGAGATCATGCAAGATCAATAGCGCAAGATCTCACGCTATTGATCTTGTGTGATCTCGCTCTTCCTTAGGCCTCTGTTCTCTGCGAAGGCACTGAACGCCTGAAGCAGGCAAAGAAAGCAAAGGCTTGCTAAATCTTCGCAAAGGTGTCTC
Source organism: Diadophis punctatus similis (assembly GCA_023053685.1). Classification (NCBI taxonomy): domain Eukaryota; kingdom Metazoa; phylum Chordata; class Lepidosauria; order Squamata; family Dipsadidae; genus Diadophis; species Diadophis punctatus. The sequence continues at coordinate 8,600,728 of JALIGW010000008.1, forward strand.
TTCACAGGCCCAGTGCCTGTGGAGACCCGGCGGTGGGAGGGGGATAATAGACAGGGCGAATGTTTCAGTGCCTCTGTGGTCGTTCCTAAGGGTGAATGACTGCTGTAGTGCTGCAACATTCATAACTTTGGGACAGTGTTTAAGTACTTGGGGGGGGGGCAATATGTTGTAACCTCAAATGATCACTAAGTGAACTGTCGTATCTCGAGGATTACCTGTAATAAACAAAAGAAAATCATTTTAAATATAATATTCATTTAGTTACCATATTTCTTTAGATATTTTCAATCAATACATACATGCTTATATACTTTATGAATATCATTATACATGAAGTTCTGGCAAATATAAGCAATAAAAGATACGTAAACAAAAGAGAAACACACCTTCAATTTGGAGATCATACTTGCTTCAGCATCATCACTAGCACTGTTCTGGTGTACCAGCCTCTTTGCCAGCATTTTGGCATAGAATTTTTGAAACACATCTTTGTCTTCAATATATTTGAAGACCACCATCTAGAATAAGCATGAATTTGTAGTATTTATTTTTAGAACAAGACTTTTACAACCAACTTCATATTTATCTCAGGAAAAGATAATTATTTTTATATATTTTATAAAATATTTATATATTTTGTTTTACATAAAAATATATACTTTAAGTAACTACGTATTTTTAAGTATGTTGTAAAAAAGTACTTCCTGCTTGAAATAATTATCAACTAAGAGTAATATGGACAATATAACTATTACATATAAATAAGTGCTTTAATTATAGAAACAAGAAGCAAATCACATTATCCTATTTAATCCACCTCCAATTATCATTGTAAATCAATTTCCAAAAATTATACATAATTATGTATACATAATTATACATAACTTACCACTTGGTTAAGCGTGTCTTCAAGCTCTGCTTCCTCTGGATTCTTTGAGCTGCAGACAAAAGGGCATTAAAATTATTATAATCCAGCAAGCCCATTATTTCAACTTCATATATATATGTGTGTGTGTATGTGTATATGTATATAGTCTAATCCACTAGGGTGTGTGTGTGTGTGTGTGTGTGTGTGTGTGTGTGTGTGTGTGTATACATATACATATATATATACACACACACACACAACCTTGTGGATTAGAAGACACTATACACAGATAGGTAGGTAGGAAGAGCCGAGGTGGCGCAGTGGTTAGAGTGCAGCACTGCAGGCTACTTCAGTTGACTGCTAGCTGCAGTTCGGCTGTTCAAATCTCACCGGCTCAAAGTTGACTCAGCCTTCCATCCTTCTGAGGTCGGTAAAATGAGGACCCAGATTGTTGGGGGCAATATGCTGAACTCTGTAAACCGCTTAGAGAGGGCTGTAAAGCACTATGAAGCGGTATATAAGTGCTATTGCTAGATAGATAGATAGATAGATAGATAGATAGATGGATAGATAGATAGATGATAGATAGATAGATAGATAGATAGATAGATAGATAGATAGATAGATAGATAGATTTCTAATCCACAAGGTTGTTTTGTGACTAATCATATCTATTATAACAGCCGTTTTGTAAATAAACAAGCCCGCCAATTGCATTATTTTATAAGAGCAAATTTTTCCAGAATTAAATCTGTGGTCACCAACAAAATGTTTTCTTACTTTGATTTACAACCAGAAAAAAGTCATTGCACTTCTTTGATTCTTAATAAATTGTGCTCAAGCAAAAAAATATAAAAGTATTCTAGTTTTCCAGTTTGAGGGAATGGTTAAAGTGCTGGCTAGAAACCAGGAGACTGGATTCTAGTCTCTCCTTAAGAATGAAAACTGGCTGGGTGAGTTGGGACATGTCACTCTCTTTAGCCCAATTCACCTCATAGGCTTGGTATTGTGGGGAAAACTGGAGAAGGAAGGAGTATTATGTATGTTAGATGCTCTAAGTTATTTGTAAAGTAATAAAGCAAGGATGAAAATTTAATAAACAAATAAAACAATTTTACAATGGCTTATTGCCACATAACAGCAAATTACATTCCACTGATTTATCTATTTATAGTTTTACTTGTTTTTCATTTAAAAAATAATTGCTGAATAGAATATAGCTTAAGACAGTAAGAATACTAACACACTAAACATAGAAGTATAATACAACAAAATCCCTGGTTAATAATTCTGCCACTAATCTAGGCAGGAATTCCTAGTTCTCAGTATTTGTTCTGTAGTGAAACATCCTATTTAATTTACTGCATGGAGAATCTCTGGCAAATGGGCAAGTAAACAAGGAAGAACATAATATATAATAATGCAGGTTCTATGCCAGTGATGGTGAACCTTTTTTCCTCGGGTGCCGAAAGAGCGTGCTCGCGTGCTATTGCGCATATGCGATTGTCCACACCCATAATTCAATCCCTGGGGAGGGTGAAAATGGCCTCCCCCACTACCCCCACCACCCTGGAGGCCCTCCGGAGGCCAGAAACGGTCCGTTTCCCAACTTCTGGTGGGCCTAGTAGGCCCGTTTTTCATCCTCCCCAGGCACCAGAGGCTTCCCTGGAGCTTGGGGAGGGTGAAAACGCCCTCCACCGCCCTCCGGAAGCCGAAAACACCCTCCCAGAGTCTCTGTGCAAGCCGAAAATTAGATGGCCAGAGTGCACATGCACGCTGGAGCTGAGGAAGGGCAACGGCTCGTGTGCCAGCAGATATGGCTCCGCGTGCCACCTGTGGCACGCGTGCCATAGGTTCGCCATCACTATTCTATGCTATATAACATTTTACTAACACAAGGACACTGAACTTGGCTAAAGAATATGCTGCTAGCAGGCAATGCAATTAAAATCTAGTCTGCAAAATTTTACAATAGCTGTAGCTTCCAGGACAACTTAAAAAATAATAACCGTAGGCAATAATGTTTAAAAGTGAGATATCAGTGAAATGGGAAATAATCTAGGAAATCAGAGGATACAACTGCCTCCAAAATATGTACCTTTTCTTTAGCAGAGAATCACAATACCGTGCCAACAACTCTGGAGATTTACTAGATGATTGGGCCATTTTTGTTACTGCATTATTATTTATGAAGCGACCACAAGCCTGTAAAATATATAAGTGAAATGTTCATACATTTCCAAAATCAGTCATTTGCTAGTTATAAATACAGTACTTAAACATATTACCTTGTCTAGAGCTGCAACAAAGCCAGCATCATTGTTGAAAGCCGACATCACTAGTGCATTGTATTTCTTATGAACATCCAACACAGTTTGTACATACATTTTTGGATCCTAAAAATTAAAAAGAAAGCAGTGATAAACTTTCCTAACTTCTTTCAACTGCATACTTTGGAGAAATCTTTTCATATTCATCTATTTAAATTGACTTGTAAAGGAAAGCTTGATTGCATTAACATTTTACACAGTCATATAACTTCTACTGAAACCTAGTACCAGTGTATTTCTTTTAACAAAAAGCTTCTGATTATAGTACCACCAAGATAACCTGTTCTTAATGGATAAAATGCTCATTTCACAAAATCTTGCCCAGACATTTTATTATATGAAAACAAATGAAATCAGTTTGTCCATTTCTAATAACTCATTTCAGCAGTTCTTAAATTGTGATCTCAAATTCCTGAAATTCTGGGATCCCACAAAGTCAGATATTTATTTTACAATTTCTCTGTTTTAATTTCCAAAATAGTAATATAGATGTAATCCACATAAGCCACTTTGAGGTCCTTAATCCCTTTTAAGAATGTAAAGGGGTCTTGAGACTGAAATGTTTGAGAATCACTGATTTATTACAGATAAACACACAGAATAGGTGTATTTGTATTTGTTTAAACAAGTTAGAAGGAATCATGTAGGCCAACCTTCACCCATTGTATAAATCCAAATTCAGTCTGTCAGATGAATGTTTTTCCTGTTCACTAAGGGTGACACATGTGGTAAAGTCTATTGTGTTCCTGGCATAACTGGTTCTGTTGTAAAACTGTATAATTAAGAAACCCCCCCCCCAATGATTTAATACTGTTGTAATTTAATGACTGAAAATTTGTTTAAAAGGTATAAAGGAATTCAAATATATGCTGAAAATGCAATTATAAAGATGGCACTTTTTATAATCTCTGGTGGAATTTTTATTCATTTAATCAGCGTTTATTATTTTTATAAATAACAAGGTGACAAATACACTCCTTCCTTCTCCTATTTTCCTCACAAAAACAACCCTGTGAGGTGAGCTGGGCTGAGAGTGACTAGTTCAAAGTCACCTAGCTGCCTTTAATACCTAAGGCGGGACTAGAACTCATACTCTTCTACTTTCTAGTCTGGTGTTTTAATCACTAGACCAAACTGGATTCTAAACTGATTTGTAATAAAGCAAATAAATACTGGGACAAGATTTTTATTTTAATCCAGAAGACTCTTAAAATAAATATAGTTTCGTTTTGGGTCTGAAGGAAAAGAACTTGAAAGAAAATTTGAGATTTTGTAATTATATAAGTTAATTACAGCAAGAAGTTTGTATGACCAGAGATGGAAAGACATACCAATTCCCACAATGGAAGAATGAATGGTAAAGGTAATAGAGTTGATGGAGCTGACAGAACTGTCTTAATTTAAAAAAACAATTTGTTTCCACTTGAAAAATCATTTCTGAACTTTGTGCTCCAAATGGGGAAAAAATAAAACCCACAAGCAAAGATAATGGGGAAGCAAGCAGGGAAGGTTGCAAGTTGCTCAAGTAAATGTCCCGTATCCAGCAGCATCCACTCTATGTCTTGGTCTGCTTATACTATGCCAGACCACCGCATGTCCTCCTTCATTTGGTAGCAGCTACTGCAGGTCTGTATTTTTTCTGTACTACAACCTTACAATTGTTTCCATCCCACAACAGCCACCTGCTGTACTCATGCTACACAAGAACATCTTGCACTTTCCTCTGCCCAACAGTCACCTCCAGCTGGATCCTTATATATCTTACCCCGTATTACCCGCACTTGTGCCAGAACCTTGTGCACTCCCCTGCCCTATAGCAGCCACTCCAAGTTTCATTGCACTAGTCACTAGTGTGTGCTTTCACCCTCGCTGCAGCAACCACCCCAAGCCTCCCTGCCTTGCACTGAGCTGGACCCTTTCATATCCTTCCCTGCCCCATTAACATCTGTATAGTCATGACTTCCGGTTCCGGATCGCTGCATCGCGGACGCTCCTCGTTGAGCGCCTTTCCTTTTCCCCGTTAAAGCCGCCAGAACAGCTGTCTGGCGGCTTGAAAGTCTCTGCCCCGGGCAAAGGGGAGAGATGAGAGCCGGACAGGTGGGGTAGAGCCCCCCCTAGTGCCCCAAGTGTCAGCCAGGGGCGCGAAAGGTGAGGGCTCCCCAGCCAGCCTGTCTCTTGCTCCGGGGACTTGGAAACCTCCGCTTTTGCGGAGCAAGATGCTGTGACCACCCGCTGCTTCGTGAATGGGATTACAACTACTTAATTGTTTAAACAAGCAGACAGAGAGAGACAGGATTTTAAAGGGCAAGTACAGATTTTTTTTTTCTTTCAACTCCACTGCTGATTTTCACTTCGGAAGAAACTAAGTAACAGTTATTACGCTACAACATGGCGATCGGAGAAAGTGGGAGGAGAAGTGAAAGTAACTTTCGTTTCCCTAGCAGCTTTTTTTCTTATGGAAATTTTTGATTTTGAAAGTTGGCTTTACTCTCTCTGTCTCCCGATTTTGGATTAAATAATAACTGACAATTTTTTAAAAATAAAATTCTATCTGGCTTTGGAATTTGAAAGAATTTTAAAAGAAATTTAAAAGAACTTTAACTAGAGGCTTGGCTTTTTCTTTGTTCACCACTGGAAATACTAAAATGGCTTCAAAATCTGGAAAGATGGTTTTGAATAAAAGAATGGATTATTCATCTGGTTATATTTCTAAAATGCAACTTACCACTGAGTTAACACCCCCAAAGTCTTTAACACCTGAAAATTTAATAAGTACCTTAAAGATTATGAAAGATGAACTTATTGTTGAATTTAACCAAAAAATTAGTGAAATAGATAATAAAATGCAGGCTGCTTTAAAGAATATTGACCAACAAATTAGAAATGATGTGTTGGAGGTATGTAAAGGTCTAGCAACAAATATTGAAGTTTTGGCAAACCGCATTGAAGAAAACAAACAAGTTTTGACAACTTCAGTAGAATACATAGATAAAATACAAAATGACATTGTAAATTTTGAAACAGAGGTGTTAATGACGCAATTCAGATCCATGGAATTTGCCATAAGGGTCAGGGGGTTGAAAGAAGGATTATATGAAGATTTGAAAGGAAGGATGGTGGAAGCTTTGGAGCAGGTGTCTGGACTGTCTAAAGAAGAACTAGCCAGGCAAATTGATAAAATATATAGAATCAACTCCTGGTATGCAAAACAAAAACACCTACCAAGGGATATTGTAATATACTTTACTACAAGAGCCTTACGGAATAGGATTATACAGGCGACGTTTAAGAATAACCTGCAGGTGAATGGCCAGGAACTGATGATATGGAAAGAAATTCCCTCTAAAATGCTCAAAGCCAGAAAAGATTATACCTTTCTGATTGATGAATTTAAAAGGTTAAATTTACATTACAAATGGGAAGCACCAACAGGAGTTGCAGTGAAATTTCTGGGAAAAAGATATCGGCTTAATACAACAAAGAAAGCTACTGAATTTTATGTCAACGTCTTAAAGGCTGATATATCCAAGATTCCAGAGGAAAGATGTATGAAAACAAAAGAGGAGGAGGAGGGAAAGCCATCCCTTCCTCTTCAAATCGAAACAGATTTACAAAATTTAAATGATTGGCAGAGCCAGACAGATGTCTACAGTGTGGAAAAGGAGATGGAAGATCGGGGTCAGATGGGAGGCGAGCTGACAACTACAAAATTATCAAGTTACAAAAAGATGCAACCATCATCAAGATATAACAAGATGCAGTGTTGAAGTTTATTGGACAGATGGTTGCCATTATGACTGTACTTCTTTTTTTCCCTTCTTTCCTTAATTTTTTTTTCTTTTCTTTACTTCTTGCATTCTTTTTTTTTCTTTTGTTTTTTTTGGGGGGCTTATTCAAAGTATTATTAATTCTTTTTAAAGATTTAGAACTTTTTTGAACCTAATAATTTAATACATAGTAACATTATGTTACTAATAGAGTGGTAGAATTTATGATGAAGTTTAAGGTTTTTGTATTATTATTTAGTTATTTCTTGTGTAATATCAATTTAAGTTTTATTTAATTGTGAGAAAGATTTGGAATTGTTATCTATCCAGTTATAAAATATTACAATTAGATTTAACATTTTTTTTTTTGGGAGGAAGGTTATTTAAAGTTTGTAATTAGTGCTTATAATCTGATATATAGTAATAGTATGTTATTTATATACTGATTGATTTTATGATGAAGTTTAAGGTTTTTGTATTTAATACTTAGTCATCATTTATGTAATAATCATTTAATTCTTAGTTAACAGTGAAGAAATGTTGTGAAGGGTAGATGATTGAAAGGAGGAGGAAGGAATTTTTATTAGTGTACAATTTGGAGTTGAAGTTTTAAAAAAATAAGGTGGAAGTCAAAAATTTTTAATTTAATTTAAATTTATTTTATTGATATTATGCCCTGTACTCTCTCTGGGAAGTCCGGGGGGGGAGGGGGGGAGGGAAAGGGGTGGGTTAGGGGGGAGAAAAATTAAAAAAAATGTTTGTACTTTCTATTTAATGTTTAGCTATTATCTATGTAATTTTGTACTAATAAAACTTTTTGGAAATAAAAAAAACATCTGTATAGTCATGCTGCACTGGATCCTTGTTTACCCTGTCCCACCCTACAGCACTTACTTACCTACCAGATGGCCTGTTTGTGAGCTACCTGGTATTTACAACTTCCTGCCAACTTCCCCATTGACTATGATAGTTGAAATTGGCAGGAAGTTGTAAGATTTAATGACCTGTAAACCTCACTTAACAACAGTAACTGGGACTGCAGGAAAAACCTAAATGATGTGGCCACGAAATGTCCCACATCACTTTATGACCACATCACTTCTAAAGACAAATTCCAGTCCTAATTATTATCATTAACCAAGGACTACTTCTATGCAGTTACCTCAATTACAGTTAGTAGAACTTGATTTGCAAATCCCTGATAATTTTTGCTACAACTGCTTCAATCTGTTTTGAACTGTTCTTAAACATGTCTAGAAATAACACTAGTTCATTGTTAATTGCAACATTTTCAACTCTTACAATTATTGTATTTATTACTATTATGTCTTGAGAAACTATTTCCAAGTGATTGAAACTCATTACCTTTTTCAGAGTGTAAATTTAAAAGAAACATATATGTGTAATCTTTAAATATGGACTCCTCCTCCTTTTATTGCTGCCATAGCAATAGCTTCATTGTAGCCTGCATGGACCCCTTTAGAAAATACCAACATTGGCAGATACTTCCATCATCAGAAAAAGCTGGTCTACATTTGATATATTTGGCAAAGACCATGGACTAGAATTCTAGCCATGTGCCTGTTTTGTAATAAAAATGCTATGTTTGTATCATTTTAAGATTTTCCATTTTTTCTTATTGAAGAAAACTATTTATTTATTCTATTATTTAATCTTCGAAGTGAAAAAAGAGAATAGTTTATTGCTAATGTAACATGCTCTTGAAAAAAATCAAGAATATACTTTTCAACTGAAACATGCAATAATTTTACATTTCATCTCCCAAAACCTATAACAATTATTATTGCAGAGTTCTTAATAATCTCTTACCTTGCTGTTTTCAGAGAGTATCAAGGACCCCACAATTCAATCCTGAGCTACAAATATTCTTTCCTATCAATAATTATTATTGTCCTGCGTTTATAAATGAATGTAGCTGAAAGTTCCTTTCAAGTTTTTTGGAAGCAAGACATTTGAATTACACAAAGAACAGAATAAAATTACTGAAATAGTTTGAACGTGCTTGTTTAAATGTTTTTAAACATTTTTTAAAACATGTTTTTAAATGATTTTTCACAGCAGAGCATTGATCATCTGATAGAAAGAAGACTGTAAGTAGGAAAATGGTACAATCAATTTTGAATGAGGAATGATTCATTCTTGCCTGCTACATGTAGTCCTAAATTTTTGATATCATGATGTATATACATGACACTTTAGATGAAATCACGAGTTAATAAATACAATATGAATTTAAAACGTGGTCAATCTAATACTCACATTTAATGCAGCTTCTCCACATTTTTCAATGGCAGCTAAACCCTGATTATGAATGTGAGTTTCCAAAAGTTTTTTCAGTTCTCCAAGGCCATCCTGAATTCGAGACACAAGATTATACATGCGTCCTAAATCTGGGGAAAAAAAGGAAGCAAGATTTATTTTAATTTGCATTAATATTTTATGTCACCATCTGTGTTATTAACCCAAAAATTAGGAAGAGATTAAGATCTGAAAATATACTAAAATAATCAACTCTAAATTTAAAACAATGCATCTAGTCTCAGAGAGCAAAATGCCAGAGAGAACATCTTCATTTCAATATTAAACTGTATTTTATAATCTATGACATAAAAATAAAAGATAATATAAAAATAAAAAACTTATTTTTAAAAACTTTGATGATAAAGCACTTGAGGAATAATAATCAGAGATAATAGTTTTCAGAATTGAATTGAATAGAATAGAAAAGAAAAGAAAAGCAGAGTTTGAAGGGACGTTGAAGGTCTTCCAGTCCAACCCCCTGCTTAGGCAGGATACCCTACACCACTTCAGACAAACAGTTGTCCAACATCTTCTTAAAAACTTCCAGTGTTGGAGCATTTACAACTTCTGGAGGCAAATGTTCCACTGATTAATTGTTCTAACTGTCAGGAAATTTCTCCTTAGTTCTAAGTTGCTTCTCTCCCTGATTAGTTTCCACCCATTGCTACTTGTTCTACCCTCAGATGCTTTGGAGAATAGCTTGACTCCCTCTTCTTTGTGGCAACCCCTGAGATATTGAAACACTGCTATCATATCACCCCTAGTTCTTCTTTTCATCAGACTAGACATACCCAGTTCCTGCAACCGTTCTTTATATGTTTTAGCCTCCAGTCCCCTAATCATCTTTGTTGCTCTTCTCTGCACTCTTTCTAGAGCCTCAACATCTTTTTTACATCGTGGCGACCAAAATTGGATGCAGTATTCCAAGTGTGGCCTTACCAAGGCATTATAAAGTGGTATTAACACTTCACGTGATCTTGATTCTATCCCTCTGCTTATGCAGCCTAGAACTGTGTTGGCTTTTTTGGAAGCTGCAGCATACTGCTGGCTCATATCTAAATGGTTGTACACTAGGACTCCAAGATCTCTCTCACAGTTACTACTGTTGAGCAAGGTACCACGTATATTGTACCTGTGCATTTTGGGCTTTTTTGCCTAAATTTAGAACCTTACTTTTTTCACAATTGAATTTCATTTTGTTAAGAAAGCGCCCAATGTTCAAATCTGTCAAGATCCTTCTGTATCTTAAGCCTATCTTCTGGAGTGTTGGCTATTCCTGCTAGCTTGGTGTCATCTGCAAATTTGATGAGTTCCCCATATATCCCCTCGTCCAAATCATTGATGAAGATGTTGAAGAGAACTTGGCCTAAAACAGAGTCTTGGGGTACCCCACTTCATACGTCCCTCCATGCAGATGCAGTTCTATTGAGGACTACATGTTGAGTGCGGTTGGTCAGCCAGTTGCGAATCCATCTGATGGTGATGCTGTCTAACCCACATTTTTTCTATTTTATCAAGTAGTAGGTTATGGTCTACTTTATCAAATACCTTACTGAAGTCCAAGTAAATTGCATGACTTTAATTTCTGACAAATTAATGAAAATATTCACTGAGAAACCAAGATACTTTCTTATTTGATATTACCCAGCTGCAATCAGTTAACTCTTGGTGGATGGATGATGAGAAATTATTTCCAAATCATACCAAGAATGTAAATCATGTGGAAACAAGCTCAACCTTCATTTCATAATTTATAAAAAGTAACTGTATATCAGTTAAACATGGGAAAGCTCACCTTCATTTTTATCAGCATCCAATAGGTTTTGAAATTCTGTATGAAAGATCTCTAAGTGTTTTTCAATTAGTACTTGTTCACATTTCCGTGCTAATTCATCTTGTGTGCTCTCATGCAGGTATACCTGAACCCTACGCTGTTCCTCCAAAAGACGAGCCTCTGCCTATAAAATAAATACGTTGTCTAAATTCCAAAATCATTTAAGACATAGAAACATATACCATAAATACTTGAAGAGTAATTATGTCATATCTCTGTAATTTTGTTTCACTATTTTTATCCAGAAACAAATTATTAGGAAGGAAATGAGGGAAGAATATTCAATTATTTAACCTGTTCGTTTATTTTAGCATTTTCTGATTTACACTTGTTTCTGAGATTTTAAAACTATGTTAAATATTTCAAGATTCCATGTTTACCTATTGTTATTTTTCATTTTTGAAATATGTTTCAGAATGTTTTCCTTCTGTTTGCAGTAAAGAACTATTTCAGTTCCTTTATTTATGAATAAATATCTGTATTGGATCTAAATCCCATAGCTTTAGTTAAACAAGGCTAAGAAAAACACATTTATATTCATTATGTGTGTGTTTAGCTTTGTAGCTAGTTCCTACTTGCAGTTCAGCAACTACCAGGCAAAACAGGTGGCTTAAATTCCTACTTCAAATATAGTACCAATTATTTTTAGATCCAGGAACTTGCAATATAACCATAGTACCTTTTTCATGTATTCTGTAACTGGGTTTTGTTGCAAAAATTCAGTGCTCTCTCTTGTATAGAATCTTTCTGTGTCAGCAAGAAATTGAGATTCAAAAGACTCTTTATATACAGTCAATGTAGGCCCCTTAGCAAAAGTATCATCTTCATTCAGTCCCAGTTCCACTAAAAGCACACAAATGTAAAAAAGGCACAAAATTAATTTTAGAGTAAGTTTACCTAAATAGCACAGATTTCATTAGCAGATATGAAATTTTACCTCATTTAAAAGTATTCAACTTTTAATAAAAGTTTAATAGGATAGAAAAGGACAATTTACATGTAGGCTATAAATTATAATAAAATATCGAAGTTATTATTTAAATGCACCATTGTATTTTTTTAAAGTTAAATTTGAACCATTGTTACCACTGAAGGCTGCTAGAACAAAGTAATGTCTTTCTTCCTGAAAACAAATTAAAAGTGTAGCTATTATTTCAAGAAGTGCAGTCTAATCCCTTGTATATCTATTTAGAAATAAGTTCCAGACATAGTTTATTCATGATAGAAATACTTTATCAAAGGAATCATTAGGATGAAATAAATTTAATTTCAAATACCTTTGAAGTTTATTAAAATTTTACTTGTTATACAGGATCTAAATCTACATTTAACAAAAGAAAATATAACAGGAAACTATAAGAAGTGATACTAGTCAATTCAATCCTTTGAAAACATGTGACCCTCACTACATAGTATAGTTTCCCACAAAAACCTTAAACCAAATATAGGCAGTTCTAATCCTCAATTTTCATTCTCTCAATTACTTACCATATGTTATATTCTGTGTAATTTTTCATGTTTAACAAAATCAAGATGGCAGAAAAAAACATGATTTTTCCCATTTGCTTAAAGAGAAGGAGAATCAGAAACTGCATACTTCAGTACAAAAACTAGCTGTTTGGAACTGTCTGGTTTTATTGATTCAGATAATTCAAGGTTTGTATTGGTCTAAATCTAGTCTATGTGTATCATGGAAAATGGGGATATTTGAATGGAAAGCAAAGCACAAGCAGAAGTCCAAAAAATGTGTGCTTTAACAAAGTATTATTTCTGGTTATATCTCCACCAACATGATGATTTTAGTCATTACTTTTAAATATAAATGTAAAGTGTTCCGATAAGTCCAAAATATTTTCTATAATATCTGAAAGGTCGAGATGAAACATTAACTTGATTTTGAGACAAACTTGAATATTTTAGATGCACACCTTCATTTGAATTGTTACATGTAAACGAACAGTTAGACAATGAAAATGAATTTTCAGTGGCCTTATTTCTGGAAAAATTGGGGGGGGGGTTATGGCCCCAATTACCCAATGGATTGATGCTACTCATGATTTATGAATAACTTGTTTGTAGATAATAGATTATAAAAGGACAATTATTGTAAAACATGATAATTTGTTGAAATAATCATTTAAATTGTATAAATCTATATCCATGTATGCCTAAGAAACCAAATATATGTTATATGGTTTTTGAATTGTTTTTCTTTGTTTATTGTTTTATTAAATATTTATTTATTTTATTAAATATAGTGGGGAAAAGCCTGTTTAGCAAAACAAATAGGGTTTTTTGTTTTTTCCAGCATTTTTTTTGTTTATCTCTGAATACAGGAATGAACAAAGTTTTATGACCCAGTTGCTGTTGAGAAGATTGCTATTGGGACTTCCAGGGTCAGCAATAACACACTAAAGATAGCTGTTTTCACAAAGCTGATGACTATAGCAGAAAGAGGAGTCCATGAAGGGATTGGCTACTTGGAACACATTCTGGATTAAGGACAGGACAAGGATCATTGCTAAGTAGCAATCACCAGCAGGTTTGAGAGTTCTCAGAGCTGCGGGGAATCATTTTGTTTAAGCCAGGATGTCAAGGCTCCAACTAACTGAACTCAAGCAAATCAGAACTCTTTTGAGACTTGGCTCTTCTCAAATTCCATTGGAGCTGTGTTGACATGATATACTCATTAAAAAAGACCTTTCAGAAGGAGCCAAGTCTCTGAGTTCTGATTTGCTTGAGTTCATTAGTCAGAGCCTTGACACAGGGTTTAGCACCTTCAAATTGGACATTGGGTTCATCTACTTCCTCTCTTAAACACTTTAGGAAGCTGTTAATATTGACATTCTAAATGTTAAGAACTTTCCGAAAGGCAACTTTAAGTTGAGGGAAATCTCTTTTAACCATGGATGAAAGAGCCTTAAAGCCTTAATTTTTGGAAAACAGCAAAAAGCAGTCTGAGATGTTAATTTTAGTTAAGGAACAAGAAAAAACAAAAAGTTAAGGAACAAGATGGACATAAAAGAATGAAAATATCCCTGTGGAGTGTTTGAAGTACTTCGATCACATGATCATGGGGATGCTATCAAGGTCGTAAGTGTGAAAAATAGTGGTAAGTCACTTTCTTCAGTGCCATTGTAACTTTGAACGGTCACTAAATGAACTGTTTTAAGTCAAGGACTACCTGTAGTATTTGACTACAGAAGTAAGAAAGAATGTTTGGGAGCAATGTACTCATACTATCAGAGGATACAGAAGGACAACACATTTTATTGAATAAAGCAAAGACTGAAGCTGATTTAAATGTGGATTTGGATTCTTTAAGAAGTGATATGGAAAAAGATAATGTAGATCTGAAAATGGATTTAAAATACAGAATATAAGAGTAATATGGAAAAAGATGCTACAATGGATTTACAAATGAAAACAGTAAATGTCTTAATTAAAGAGTACATACAAATAATAATTCAGTTGAGCGACTTGGGTAATTTTATTGTCCGGATTTACAAAAGGTATATGTGAAACTAATGAAATTCTTAAGATGAAGCAAGCAACACAATTAAAAAAATCCACTTGTGGAATATTATATGACAGGATTAAAGTAAGAAAAGTAAACAGAAGGAACTCAAAGTGGACTTATCTGATCAGGCTTAATATACATGTTGTAGATATGGAATAAGATACAAATATTATATATTTCAAATTCCTTTACATAGAAACAAGAAGGGACTGTGATGGTTAATGGGACATGACGGAGAACTTTAATATAAGGAAAGACACAAGGATGTCCCTTGTCCCCCTTACTATTTATATTAACTTTGGAAGTACTAAACAGAAATATTAGACAAGACTCGGAAATAAAAGGTATGGAAATTAAAAAAGAAAAATACTAATTACAGGCAGTTGCAGTTGACCTGATAATTTATTCTAGAAGAATCGCAAGAAATAGGACCCAAACTAATAAAAATAATAGGAGAATATGGAGAAGTTGCAGGATTGAAAATAAACAAAGAAAAAACCAAGATATTAGTTAAAATGTTACAGACAAACAAACAAAAAAGAATTGATGAAGAAGACACACATTCAGATAGTTAAGAAAGTAAAATACTTAGGAATTCAATTAACAGCAAGATGTGCAACCATCAAAGATGATAATTATACTAAATTGTTGCAACAAATCAAACTAGATTTGGAAAAATGGAAAAACTTGCAATTATCATTGATTGGAAGAATAGCTACAATAAAAATGAATATCTTGCCAAGATTATTATTTTTGTTCCAAATAATTCCGATAAAGTTAGAAAAAAAATATTTTGAGGAACTAAATAAAATGATGTTAAAATATATTTGGCGAGGGAAAAGAGCAAGAATAAGATTGAAAATGATACAATACTCTAAAAACAAAGGGGGTTTGGGGTTGCCAGACTGGGAGCTGTACTACCAGGCCTCTACACTTACATGGGTAAAAGAATGGATAAATCTGAGGCATAACAGATTATTAATTTTGAAGGGACATGATCTTCAACTGGGGTGGCACACCTTTCTCTGGTATGGGAAAAACAAAATACGTAGATAGTTTCAAAGACATGTTAGAAATGCTTTGCTGTTGGTATGGGGAAAAATAAACCAGTCTGGCTCTCCATGATGGAGGCACTGATACATCCGAATGTGGTTAATTTGGGAAAAATTATGCAATATAAAGACATTTTGAATGAAAAGCGGGAACTTAAATCTAAGCAAGAGTTGAACAATCAAGGGATTGATTTAGCATGGTGGCCGCATGTGCAAATACAATCGAGATATGGAAAAGATGCAAAAATGTATGGTTTCTATAAAGATATAATGGAATTAGATCAGATACTACTAGGGACAGATGAAAAACTAATAAAGAAAAGGTATAGCTATTTATTGAGTATTAAAATGGAAGAACAAGTGAAAGAAACAATGATAGTATGGGCCAAAAACTTTGGATATACTATAGAGTTAGATAAATGGCAGAAATTGTGGGATAGAAATTATAAACTAACAATATCAACTGCCTTAAGGAAAATCTATATAAAATGTTTCACAGGTGGCACTTACCACCAGCAAGATTACCAAAGGTGTTTGAAAACATGTCTGCCAAATGTTGAAAATGTAATCAGATACTGGGTTCGTACATGTCCAAAGGCAAAAAAATACTGGACTAAAATACATACATGGTTATAAAAAATAAGCAACATATTGATTTTAAACCAGAAATATTTTTGTTGGGTATTTTACCAGAACAGTATAATAAAGGGAATACATATCTAATTTTACATGTGTTGACAACAGCAAGAATTGTGTTTGCACAACAGTGGAAAAATGAAGAGATCCCTTCAGATGAGTGCCATAAAAAATATTAGAATGCGCAGAGATGAACAGATTAACACTAAAAATAAAGGAGAAGGAAGAAACAGAATACTTTTTAACATGGGACTTGTTTTACCAATGGTTAACTAATAGAAACAGAGGTTAGAAACTAAAAAGATTAAGAGAATGATTAATTATATAATGAAAATTTTCTAGTATGGATAAGCTAATCCTAGTATTACTATGTGTTTATTATTAATTATATGGATACTATGGATACTATTATGCTTATCGTCTTTGTGTTATTCAAAACTAATTGTACTCAGACAACATGCTGTTCAGATAGATATTGAGCTTTTTTATGTTTATTAAAGAAAAATGTATCAATAAAACATATACAAAACAAATAAGAAGGAACTGAATATAAACCAAGCTTTAATCTTTATAATGGGATAAAAAAACAAAAACAAAAAATACCAACAATCATTAATATTAATTTTACCATAAGATTGCACAACTCCACTTATCAGTCTTGTATTGATAGTTTCACCATTTCTTTCTTTTTCAATCAGCTTCAACACAGCATTTGTTACCTTTGAAAATATGAATTGGACAAATATACAAATTAATCAGTTGAATAATATAATGGATCTTAATATAGCAAATAGGATACTTTGGGTCCCTGGGTAGCATGCAGTGCCCAAAATCCTCAGCTGTGATCCCTAGACCCTAACCCTTCCAAACGTTGCACCAAAATATTATGTTTAATAAAATGGAATAAAATTAATATATTGATGTAATAACTTTATATAAAATACAGGGGAAGAATAATTTGAACTGTTTAAAAATATTCAAATAAATAAATACAATTTACTTTTGGTCCCCACCCCATTTATTTTTTTAACTACATGCCATTCAAAATCCCATGCAGATTTTTAGACCTTTATTAATGCTACATTAATGAGACAATTCAAATGTTTTAATTATGGCCTATTATTATCAGGAATGTATTGCAATAGACCTCAGTTAATACATACAGCTCTTTATGAGGTAGCAGTTTTGCATTTCAGTTTTTTTAATTACTGGGGTTTAACATTAAAATTTAACTATTAAATATTATGTACACATGATTTATTAAAAATGGTAGAGAAATAGAACTGAATATTAACAATATATTGATGATACTGTACTCCAAAGCATCAAATGACTTCCTAGTGGCTTCATGTGGATGATGAAAAGAACAGAAGATAAAGTGAGCCCTATGGAATTCCAAATGCATTCAGTATCTTAGGGCTCGATTGGTTTTTTCACATCCATATGCATCAACTAGAGCTTCGACTTACAAAGTTTGTTTAGTGACAATTCAAAGTTACAAAGGCACTGAAAAAGTGACTTATGACCATTTTTACATTTACAACTGTTGCAGCATCCCCATGCTCACCTGATCAAAATTCAGATGCTTGGCAACTGTCTCATATTCATGACAATTGCAATGTCCCAGGGACATGTGAACACCTTTTGTGACCTTCTGACAAGCAAAGTTAATGGGGAAGCCAGATTCACTTAACAACTGTACTATTAACTTAACAATTGCAGTAATTCACTTAACAAGTGTGGCAAGAAAGCTGAAAAATGAAGCAAAATTCACTTAACAACTGTCTCACTTAGCAACAGAAATTTTGGGCTCAATTGTGGTCATAAGTGAAAATTACTATCTGCTCAAGAAGGAAAAAATTACTGTAAAATTGTATCTCCAACCTTCAATTTTTGCAAGAGTTCCAAAGGGAACTATAGTCAATTAAGAACGCAAAATAATTCTGTCAGACTAGCAGGCCCTGTTTAAATCTCACAAAAGGTTAACAATAGGAGCAAACAATTCAGTTTTTAATCCATGCCCACATATAAGCCCTGACTGAAAAGAACTACTGACTCTATCTTCTCTTCCAGAGACGGCTGGAGTCTTAGCAGTTTAAACTTATTAAATCTAAGAATGGTTCCTTATACAGAAGGTATACAGTGCTTCTTCAAAGACATCAGAAATTTTCCCTCCCATTATGAAGAATTCACAATAATTCAGATCCACGCTCCTATTCTCTCCAAGCTCTACATACTACCAGATAGGGAAGGGAGGTAGCCATGGATAGCCTAGCTCATGGGTCTGCAAACTACAGTTCATATGGCAAATCTGGCCCTCTATCTTTTTTGGTACAGCCTGCAAGGTAATCAACAGATGGGAGATGACAGACCCCAGGGGACAAGCCCAAAGTTGACTGCAAGACAACAATAGGCATGCTGGGTAGGTGTCCTTTTTGCTGGCACTCCAGCACTGCTAAAAATTACCATGCACCTTATCCTATAGATCTTTTAGTCGCACCCCATTGAAGCATTCACGCCTGCCAGAGTCTCCAAAGTTAACTGTGCTGACACTGCTTCCACCACACAGAGAACCTACAGCAGGAGTCTCCAACCTCGGCCAACTATTGGGCCGGGGCCTATTTGGAGAAAGGCTGTGCAAGTGGCAGGCCGATGTGCACTTGCGCTCACAGCTCAACTTGTGCAAGTTGAGCTGCGCACATGCACACACCTGCCTGCCACTTGTTCCAGTCAAACTGCGCATATCTGCCACGCACATAGCCCAGTTTTCCTCTCCCCCACAAGCTGGGCTGCTAAGCTGCAAATTTGGAATCCACTGAGTTACCTTGGTAAGTACCTTGGTACTCAACTGCTTTGAAACTCATCAAATTTGGTATTCAACACATTTTGTCTTGTAATCATGTTTGGTACTCAACGCCCAAGCTAGAATGTGTCAATGTCAGCTTCTTTGTGACTCACTACATTATTTCTTATGGGAAATATTTGTCTGGTATTTTTGGTACTCATCACTCCTCCTGGAACCAATTAATGATGATGAGGTACCACTGTACTGTGCTGGGATGTCAAAGAGCCAGAAGGAGGGCACAGCAGTAGTGTCTCTTCCCATGCAATTCCACTTGGCCCAGAAATAAATATTTGTATGTATTTTTTTTAGAATCTAGCCCTTTACAGAAAAATTTTACTTATCTGTAGCCCATTCCAAAAAATATTTTGTTCATTTCAAGATCCACAGGATCAAACTCCTTACAGATAATAATGCAGGACATTTCGCTCCACACTTCACACCATCCATCCAAGTTAAAATGAAGGGGGGAGTTTATCTAAAAAGTAATTCAGCTAATATTTCATGGTATCTTAGTATCAGTATTTGCAGCCTGTCCTTATCTATAAGGTTTGGATTAACCTTTAAAAAGATTGTCATATAGCATTCAATGACTGCATTAAGGGAAGGGAAGTTTCCTTTGCACACTTATGATGCTGGTCCAAACCTAGTATTCATAACCATGTCTAGGAAGATTTCCCCTATCTTTCATCAATAGTACACTGGACATATCTTGTGGCATTTCATCTCCTGGAATTCCTCAGAAAAGCAATGACTCACCAAGATTACCAGAGAAGTTGTTCAGAAGCAATCCTTCTCAGGGATTTAGAGATTGCTTTGGGTCTAAATTGAACTGCTTTCCAAACTTCTAGGAAACTCTCTAAGAACCTTCTGGAAATCAAGTAGCTCCATCAGATGCCTGGGGCAAACAATTAAAATTGCCTTCCCCACTCCTACCCCAAGCATTCCACACTATAGCAGTTTAAGAAACTAACAAATATATTCTGTATTCCCAGTAGATAGTATCACCAGTTATGTGGCTCTCTCATGTTAAACTTTTTGATCTTTTTAATTATTTCATCTCTAGATTAATTTATTTCTCCATTTCTACACTTTTTATTTAGATGTATTTTTAAAATAGATATAAAAATTATAATTTGCAGTATTAAATCATAGGCAATAAATGTACAATGAAATCTAACAATCTCAGATACACAGAATAATAATCTATTTTTCATCATATTACTATTCACCAAATTCTCAAATTTGGTTTTAAATTAGTTACAGCCCATGAATACAGTGATCCAATAAACTAATTTTTATTCTATTCATAATTTTTCTAGACAGACTGTTTGGAATAATTTTTTAAAAATTACCGTATTTTACGGAGTATAAGATGCTCCAGAGTATAAGACACACCTTAGTTTTTTGGGGGGGAAATGAGAAAAAAAATTCTGCCTCTGCCTACCAGCATCCATCGGTATTCATCTAGCTATCATCCTGTCAGTGTGTGAGAGAGTTGAGGACTGTTTAGAAACTGAAACAGTATTTGCTGTGTGAACAAGGAGACAGGAAGAAGCCTGGGCGTGGTTTAGCTCAACTGTTCTGTACTGCATGGTGTGCTGATTTCTGAAACTAAAACTGAAACTCCTCTCCTCTGCTTGTGTATTGCATTTATTTACTACCACGTTGGAAAACCTGCTTCTGGTACTGTATATTTACTTCATGTATTATATTATTTATAAAGAGAAGTTATTGAATCCTGTTGAATCAGTTACTTGTGTGAGCTTTCTGAATGTGATTGCTGCTGCAAACTCTGACACATCCTTGCAGCAAATAGTGAACAGCCAGGTCAGCTTCAGCACATTATTGCAGCCTGATTCAGCATGGCTGATTGACGGGTGGATCGGCCTCCCGGAATACCCCTAATCAGCTGTTCCAGGCTGCAGGGATTGCCACAAACCATCACCTCCTCCATGCTTCGCGTTTTTGGCTACATTTGGTGTATAAGACGCACTCAAATTTTCACCCTCTTTTTTTTGGGGGGGGGGAGTGCATCTTATACTCCAAAAAATATGGTACTTGTCATAGTCCCTTTCCACTAATACTGTTTTTGGTATATTTAAATACACACACACACACATACACAAAAGCCAATATATTCATCAATAGAAATATTACCTGCTTATTTAGTGGCCTGAACAAACAGTCCCGCCAGGTCACCAATGCAAGCTAGGATTTAAAAGGAGATATATTATAAATGCTTGTTCCTGTATTCATCGTTATCCATAACATTGCACATCCTCAGGTTTTCAAAAGTTCCTTTCTTCGAGAACATTGTTCAAATTCATGTCTATTAAGGCACACCACCACACTTTCATGGAACACCAAAAAACTGAGAGGATATTGTTCATTAGAGCCATTAATGAAGAGGTCCTAAATCTCACAACTGTTCTATTTTACAATATTGTTGATATGAACCAGAACACAAGAGGACAAGCTTCAACCCTTCTTTTAGACAGGTCCATTTCTGTAAATTCAAGGTCAAAAGTGGACTTTTTATATAAAATGTAGACAAATTTAAGCAGACAATCATGACACAGTTTACTCTTCAGTACGATTTTTGGTATTAAGAAAATTTAACATTAACATTCAAGGATACTACTCCTAAGTGTCAATTTCTCTCTTCCAAATGTAATCATAGCACTAATAGTCAATGTCAAATGTGGGTATGAATTATACTAAATTAGGACTTTCTGAGCAGCATGTATACTAGATATAATACAAAGAAAGTGTATGTCAGAATATGAAAAAGATATACAGGGGCCAGAAACCAGAAAACAAATTCCTAAAAAGAATGCTGATAAAAACATTGCAGGGCTCCACACTGGGGCACTTAGTTATAGAAAGAAAAATGATACATCAAACTGCAACAACTAAATTACTGTATTTTATCAAAGGCTATAAAAAATTAACTCTCCAAATAAATAACAATAAACAACTTTATTATGGTCACAGACCAGCAATAGACAAAATTATCTGTTTACAATAATGTTAGATGATGATGATAACAACAACAATAATAAAATAACGTCCTTTATTTATTTATTTATTTGTTTGTTTGTTTGTTTGTGATATTTATATACCGCCTCATAGTACAAGCACTCTCTAAGCGGTTTACACCATTAAGCAATGTATATATTTACATTGCCCCCAACAATCTGGGTCCTCATTTTACCTACCTCGGAAGGATGGAAGGCTGAGTCAACCCTGAGCCGGTGAGATTTGAACAGCTGAACTAAAATGATCAGTCAGCTAAAGTAGCCTGCAGTACTGCTCTCTAACCGCTGCACCACCTCGGCTCTTGATAACAACAACAATAATAATAATAATAATAATAATAATAATAATAAAATACATGGCATCAAACTCTTATCCTTGGTGACATGATGGGAGAGTGAGTAAGGATGTGTGTAAATATAGATTCTCTAAAAATTGTTAGAGATATCTACAAAAAATTGGTGCAGTAAAACATCTTTAATTCTGTAATCGGATTTTCTTTGTGGTTGTTGCAGCTGCACAGAATTTTGCAACTGCATGTGTGATAGCCAGATTTGAGTCCCGGAGAAGATTGTCTGCCCTCTGGTAATCTCTCTAATAAGGGAAGAATATGCATTGACCTAAAAACTCTGTATAACTCACAGTGCAATAAGACATGCGTGATATCTTCGACTTCTCCTTTAACACATACAGTGGGGCAAAAAAGTATTTAGTCAGCCACCAATTGTGCAAGTTCTCCCACTTAAAAAGACGAGAGAGGCCTGTAATTGACATCATAGGTAGACCTCAACTATGAGAGACAAAATGAGAAAACAAATCCAGACAATCACATTGTCTGATTTGGAAAGAATTTATTTGCAAATTATGGTGGAAAATAATTGACCAGATATTTGATCAATATCAAAAGTTCATCTCAATACTTTGTTATATATCCTTTGTTGGCAATGACAGAGGTCAAACGTTTTCTGTAAGTCTTCACAAGGTTGGCACACACTGTTGCTGGTATGTTGGCCCATTCCTCCATGCAGATCTCCTCTAGAGCAGTGATGTTTTGGGGCTGTCGCTGGGCAACATGGACTTTCAACTCCCTCCAAAGGTTTTCTATGGGGTTGAGATCTGGAGACTGGCTAGGACACTCAAGGATTTTGAAATGCTTCTTATGAAGCCACTCCTTTGTTGCCCGGGCGGTGCGTTTGGGATCATTGTCATGCTGAAAGACCCAGCCACATTTTATCTTCAATGCCCTTGCTGATGGAAGGAGGTTTGCACTCAAAATCTCATGATACATGGCCCCATTCATTCTTTCTTGTACACGGATCAGTCGTCCTGGTCCCTTTGCAGAGAAACAGCCCCAAAGCATGATGTTGCCACCCCCATGCTTCACAGTAGGTATGGTGTTCTTTGGATGCAACTCAGCATTCTCTCTTCTCCAAACACAATGGATGTAATGGTCACTAGAAATGCCACATTACACATAAGGAAACGCAGGCTGGCTGTTCTCAAAGGCTCAAAGGGCCCCCCGATAAGAGTGTTCAAGACCTTAGCCAGGTCCCATGTAGGGTACCTGTGCACCACTGGCGGGCTCAGGTTGGTCGCTCCCATGAGGAACCGACGGACCATGGGGTGCTGGGCGAGAGAGTCCAAAGCTCCACATGCCAAAACAGAGGACAGGGCCGCCACCTGCCTCCTGATGGTATTTGGGGATAGCCCGTTATCCGGTCCTTCCTGGAGGAACTCCAGGATCTGGGTATGGAAACGTCCATAGGGACTAATTTCACTTTGGCACACCACCCGCAAAAGGCCATCCATGTGGCATTATATATTCGATTGTTCGAGGGCCTTCTAGAGGCCTGAATGGTCTTGTGCACCCTGGAGGAAAAATTGTCCCCACTCAGAACGCTCCGCTCAAGCACCAGGTGGTCAATTGGAACCACTGTGGTTCCGGATGGGCCAAGGCCCCCTGGCTGAAGGAGATCCTGTTCTGAGGGATCCTCCAGGGCCAAGCTACCGATAGGTTTACCAGGTCTGCAAACCAAGGCCTTCTAGGCCAGTGGGAAGCCAGGAGGAGAAGTTCCTCTTCCTCCTCTAGCAGTTTCCTGATGACCTTCGGAATAAGTGGAAGAGGAGGGAATGCATACAGCAACCCGGGAGGCCACTGACTGCGAAGCGCATCTATCTTTCTGCCCCCGGTGTCGCAAACCTGACGAGCTGACAGTTGTCTTGGGTGGCAAATAGGTCGACTACCGGGAGGCCAAATCGGTCCATCATTTCCCGGAACAGGGATGGGTGCAGGCGCCACTCCACGTGGTTGATAGAGGCTCTGCTGAGCCAGTCTGCCTGCACATTTGTCACACATGAAATATATTCTGCCCTGATGGACAGAAGGTGAGTCTCCGCCCAGAGGCCCAGCTGCTCGGCCTCTTGCGTGAGAGGGCTGGAGTGGGTCCCCCCCAGGCGGTTGATGTGGGCCTTGGCGGCCATGACGTCCGTCAAGACCAAAATGTGTCTGCCCGAAACTACCTCCTTGAACCTTCTGAGGGCCAGGTGGACTGCCCTGAGCTCTAACCAATTGATGCTGTGGCTCAAACCCTCCTGAGTCCACTGACCTGGAGCCATAAGCGATTGGAGATGAGCTCCCCAGCCAAAGAGGCTAGCATCTGTTGTTAGTGTCGGGCGATCCGGTTCTCTGAAATGGCAGCCCTTGGAGATCGCCCGGGATGTCCACCATTCGAAAGAAAGAATCACCTCTGGAGGAACCTGCACTCTGGTCGAAGAGCTGCTCCTGCCCGGACCTCTGATATGGGAGGAGGAACCACTGTAGACTTCTGCTGTGGAGTCGTGCCCATGGGATGATGAAAATACACCATCTTGCCCAGGAGCTGAGAGAGAAGGATCAGTGGCACAGTACGCTCTCTCCTTATGCGACCTGACAATTCTCACAGGCTGGACTGGCACTCCTGTGACAGATAGACTTTGCTCTCCACAGTGTCTATGACTGCTCCCAAATGGAGCAGTCAGTTTGTTGGAACCACGTGGCTCTTGACCATATTTATAGAAAATCCGTGATCTTGCAGGAGCTGGATTGTGGTAGTCAGGTCCTTCCTCGCCTGGGGTTCCGAACCAGACTGAATAAGGATATCGACCAGATAAAACTGGACTCTGACAGGTAGAATCCGGAGATGGCCTGCCAATGCTGCAAGCAACTTGGTGAACACCCTTGGGGCGGAGGACAGGCCGAACGGTAATGCCTGATTTGGAAGTGTTTCCCTGTATGACAGAAGCGGAGAAACTGTCTGTGCGAGGGGAGGATGGGCACATGAAGGTATGCCTCCGTCAGGTCCACTGGTGTGAGGAAGTCGCCCTTTCTGACGCTAAGATGGTCTGGAGCAACTGCATCTTGAACCATCGGTAAACAATGTGACAGTTCAGAGTTTTGAGGTCCAGAATTGCCCTCCATCCGCCCCGAGGCCTTTGGGATTATGAACAGCTGGGAATAAAACCCCTGTCCCTGCTGCTCCTCCGGAACCAGTTGGATAGCCTGAATATCCAACAGGTGCTTTATGGCCGATTCCATGAGGAGCCGCTTTGTCCTTTGACACAGGGCAACTGATGAAAAGCCTCAAGGGGGTGGAGAGGAACTCCAGGGAGAGGCCCGACCTCACCATCTCCCAGACCCAGGCGTCCGGGGTGCTGTCCTCCCATTGGCTGGCAAAGGCCAGGCGACCCCCAATGGGAGGGTTGGATCAGCAGTCACTCTGGACGCCGTAAGGAGCAACCCACCCACGCCGAAAGGACCTTTTGGGGGGAAACCTTTGCCCATTCCTACCCGGCCTGTCCTGTTGCTGTCCTTGTCTGGGAAGAAATAGTCTTTGTGAACGCGGCATCCCAAAACCGGTGTCCAGCCCTTGAAAGGACAAGCGGTGAAAATAAGGGGGCAGGCAGAATCTTGCGCTTGTCCCTGGACTTGACCAGGATAGGCTCCAGGGAGTCTCCAAACAGCCTATGCCCTGAATACAGGGCAGAGGCCAGTCTCCACTTATTTCTGGCATCAGCCTGCCACTGGCGGAGCCATAGGAGACATTGGGTTGCCACCAACAAGGCGATGGACTTGGATGCAAATCTCGCCGCATTCAGCGTGGCATCTGCTGAAAATTCCATTGCCATTAACTTATTAAGGTCTTGATGAGACCTCGTGTCACCAGCTCCTGCAGCTGCCTCAACCAGAGCAGTGAAGCTCTATTAAAAAAGGAGGCAGCGGTAGACGCCTGAATAGCCCAAGGCTTCAGTAATGATTCCTCTGCCCTCTTTGTCCTCAGGACGGAAGGCATCCTCCAGAGGGCCTGCCATGCAGAGGGTGATGATAACGCTGCCACAGGGGCATCCCCCATTGGGACATCAAGCGCCTTGGAAACATCTGCGCCCATGTTATAAAACTGTCTGTCCAGACTGCTGGGATTGGGCCCTATCCCAGGAGAGGCCCACTGCCTCTGCACGACATCCAAGAACAGCCTGAGGGCTGGTACCACCTCTGTCTCTATGGCTGGTTCTGCAAAGAGTGAATCTGCAAGATCATCCGACCCTGATGCAGCCTCTTGAGGTGCCTGATTGGAGCCCAGGCGAGCAGTATTTTTCGCTTTGAAGAGCAAAGATCTGAACAGCGGAGCCCAAAATAGACCAACAAAGGCAGGCTGATCAGCCATTAAGCCTTCATCATCAGATAATTGTAAGTCCTGTTGTTATCTCCTCTTCCAACAAAGATGCCTGACTGGAAGAGGTTGGAGAGTATTGCCCCTGAGAGGGTAAAATTTCCCCTGAAAATTGGGGCATCTAATGGTGACTTTGGGGCCTGGGGTGACCAGACATCACCGATGCCACCCTCTGTTGTAACCCGGCCGTTATCCCTTGTCTGATCACCTCGGATATCAAGGCCCCCATATTGGCAGGGATTTGAGGCTCTAATCGCTCCTCCCGAGTGAAGGCCTGCAGTGGTGGGTGTGAAGGTTGCTTCAGCCAAGGGAAACCTCTGTCTTACAGGCTGCTCCCAGGCAGGCATTGGAGGCCTGTGATCTGGTAGTGAGCTGAAGTAAAACTCACTGTTGCCAGGGAGATTAGAGGCTGAGGAAGATTGCTCCACAGCGCAATCTGGAGACCATGCCGCCATTTGCATATCGCCCTGAAGGTCAGGCAGCTCCAACGGCTGCAAAGCTAAAGGGCAGGAACAGGCCGGCCCCATAGCTTGAAGACTTCTTGTCTTAACAGACTCCCTCTGAGCCTTTGCAAGCGCTCTCTCAATTGCTTGCTGGCATTGCTTGGCCGCTGAGGCCTTAGAGGCCTTCTTAGCTGACTTACTCGGGTGAGGCTCAACTGCTGCTCTCTTTCCAGTGGGCCTCGACTCCGAGGGCCCTCAAGTCTCATTGTTAATGTCCTTGCCAGAGAGTGCTGGGCTTCCCGCCAAAAGAGCTGTTTCCAGCAAAGGTGGCCGCCATTTTGAAGCTTCCAGTCTAGCAGTCTCACCCGATTGGGCCCTACTGCTCCAAGCATCGCAAAGGCCTGGTGCTATCCAGTAGGCCCAGGTACGGGCAGGTGCTAGAATGCCTCTGGATGGCTTGCGAGGCTATGGGCTCTGCTTACTGGGGAATTTCTGCGCAGTGGGAGTCTTCCGACAGTCCCGTGACTCGCCCCCGCTGTCAAGCACGTCTTCAGCTGATTCAAACGGAGCTGAAATTGGCGGAAAAGTGTTCTTCCTCGAGGCCCAGGGTCAGTGTTGTGGAGCTAGGCTCGTGAGAGCTGCCCTGTCCTTGCTGCAGTCAGGTAGCCAAGTGGTAATGATGAGAGGGGGCTGTTCTTCCCGAGCCCCAGGGTCAGCTTTGCGTAGCTAGGCTCGTGGGTGCTGCCCTGTCAGTGCTGCAGTCAGGCAGCCTGATTGCTGCTAGGCGGTCCTCAGCGGTTTCGGGTTGAAAGTCCTTCACGCTGGAAACTCATGAACGGCTCAACCAGGCAAGACTGGGAGCCGTCAGCTCGCGATCCTTAAATTTCTCCTGTGGTTGGAAATCAGCTAGAAAACACGTCTTGTCCAAGCTAAGACTGAGTCTAAAAACTGGGGAAGCAAGCAGAGGAGGTGTGTCATCACAACTTGCAGACTCAGTCAAATTAGCTGACAGACGGAATTAACCCATTCCTGGATGCTATCTCCACCACTATGAGAATGTTTTGGCCTCGAAGAGTTTTAAGGCAGCAGGGACTAATTGTCCTCCACCCCTGAAGAAGAAATGTTTAATGGCATTTGAAGACCTGAGGGCTGATTGCAATGTATAATCCAAGTGAGCCTTCCATATATCTTACGAGTGGAAAACCATCCCAAGGTATTTAAATGTCCTAACCTGTTCTAAATTATGTCCTTCTATTTTCCAGGAGTATTGAATAGGTCTTTTAGCGAAAATTAAAATTTTCTATTTGTCAAAATTAAGGACCAATTTATTGTCTGCAGTATCCTGATGTTGCTATGATTGCTCTCTTCAGTCCAATGGCCATTTGTGAGATAATAGCAGCATCGTTGATATATAGAAGTATCGGGATTTTATGTTGTGCCAAGTTAGGAGAGTGTAGATCAGGGTCCTGCAAAAGATCGATCAAGGGATTGATGTAAAAGTTAAAGAGGGAGGGGGATAGAATACAACCTTGCCGTACTCCTTTTTGTAGCCTTACTAGGCCAGATAAAGTCCCTCAAGGGTTTCACCTCACTTTCAAGATGGCATTAGCATACAATTTTTGTATGAGGTAGAGGAGGCGTTTATCAATAGTAGTGAGTTTTAATTCTCCCAGAGGGTATTTCTGGATATTGAGTTGAAGGCCTGCTTAAAATCAAGGAAGGCTACGAAAATATTTTTTTATATATGTGTATTTTTGGACCAGATGGTGCAATACCAAGATATGATCCACTGTTGATCTTCCTTCTCTAAATCCAGCTTGTTCTTCTTTGATTATCCCCGATATTAGCCAGTCCTGAAGTTTATAATTTAGGTGTTTGACATACAATTTACTAACAACACTCAGAAGACTACAGAGCTTATAATTGCCTGGGTCATTTGTTACCCTTTTTGTAGATTGGTATGATTGCTAATCCCCAATCTTTTGGCATACGGCCCATTTTATCTATATATGTAAAAAGAAATGCTAATAGAGGTGCCCACCAACTGGCCTTTCTTCTTAATTATTTCTGGCAGAACACTATCAGACCCTGGTGCCATATTAGCCTTAAGGGATCTGATCAGCAGGGATACTTCTTCTGGTGTGACAGGGGGCCAGTATGGAGTTTGGCCCAAACTAATTTGGCTCTCACTGGATTCATAGTCAGGGTCTGTATATAGCTCTCTAAAATGTTCTTCCCAGGCATAAATTGGTACCTGATTAGATGGAGGTAAGGGGGATTTTTCCAATCCTCTAGTGATATACCAAAAAAGGTATGTATTTTTTGTTTTCACTGATGCAGTTAATCTATGCCAAGACTCCTTCAGAGCCCCACTTTTCTTTTAGAAAGGTCTTATATTGTGCCTTCAACTGCTTTAAATAGTGAGTATGATCCTCAGAAGGGGCATTTTTACTTTTCCTGTACTCCTTGTATATCCTTTATACTGTAGTTGCACACAATCTCTATATATCCTTTTCAGTTGCACACATTCTCATCGAAATGGCTCTTAAATTGATTAAATAATGCTTGATTGTTTGGGCTCATCCTAGGGTTTAAGTCCCCCCCCCTATAATTATTACTGCTGTGGGGTAATTGAGCAGCCAAGGATAAAAACTTCTATGTGGTCCCAAATATTGTTGATCAAATTATTTTTATTAAGTGGAGGAATACAGATATTAAAAAGCAAAATTTTCACCTGTTTAGATAAGAGTAAGGTAGTCACAACCCATGTCTGAAAAGGTGGCAGTAATACACATTTAAATTGCAAGGATGTATTAACTAGTGTCACAATACCCCATTTGGCTCTCCTACCCACCTTACTTGGGACAGAGTTAACCCAATAACCTTCTAACTGTATCTCTACAAAGGCCCAGGTTTCCGGTAAGAAGAGGATGTCTAATTGTGATATATAGTCAAAAAAGAGTTGGTCTTTTGATGGGACAGTCCAATCCACTATATTCCAGATTATAAGGGTAAGAGGGTCATCATTTGCAGCTCATCAGGAAATATGATTTATACAAAGGGAAGTTGTAAGGTTGTTACATTGGATTGAGATGTCATCATGAAAGAAATTGGCCTTCTCTAAAAGGTGGGGGGTTTCATCTAAGTCCTGTGTTGACTCCTGAGGAACTTGTTCGGAGTAAGAGGCTTTAACACCAGCTAACAGAGCTTGCCTTTCAGGTGCCTCCTCTCGATGTAGGGCAAGGAGTTATTAACTTATGCTGCATTCAACTTTGAAATAGTGGCACTGACGTGGGTCTTCTCTCGATCTTTTGGTTTGGTGCTGAAGATATCACAGGATATTCATATAAGGATGATAGCATCTCTATCTCTACCGGGACTTCTATTGGCCCCTGTGGATCTTGGCTTTTGTTTTCCATGATCTCATATTCATGCAATCCCTTGTTCTCTGGGGGGGGGGAGTACGAGGCTCAATTACTGGGGAGATCAGATCTATAAGTGACTCAGCTGTGTCGATCATGACCAACAAGGATTTCTTTAAATTTTCTAACCTGAATAGTATGTTGTCTTGTTCTTTCCTTGGTAGAGAGCCAAAAGCATTAATGAGGCCAGCGTCTGTGTTGTTAAGTATATCTTCACCGAATAAGGCTAGATGACTCCCCCTTTCTTTCTCTTGCTTTCCCAAGATTGAAAATGAGGAAGACACAGCAACCTTGGGAGCTCGCATGTTAACAATTAAGGGTTTAACCATTTCCTCACCGAAAACTCTGATGGGAAAGATTTGAAAGGAGACTAGGTGTGCCTTCATCTTAAATAGCATCAGCAGTATAGTCGGCTGCTTGAAAGATAGGAGTATCTGCTTCCAATTGGGGGCCTCAGGGAGCCACTCTGCAGCACGGAGATCAATTTGCCCCCATTGGCAGTGAAGAAGTTGGCTTAGGGAACTTAGTATTGCACTCTTGGTATTCCAGTGTCCATAATTAAGTCTGTTGATATGGATTCTAAGAACAATTTGTTGTGTTTGCAGTGAGTGATGTAATTGATGCAATGGGGGGAGGGCAGGGGGATGCTTTACTGGCTTCCAAGGAAACTTCTCTATTAATACATCCCCCTCTCACTGCCTTGTCAGGGGAAAGCCAATTTTTCTGAGTAGGCTGCTGCTTTTTAGCAGGTTCTTTAACTGTTTCCTTGGCTCTTTGCTCCTTGTCCAGACTTATCCAGAATATGGGATTTAACCAAGTCTGCTGCAAAGTCTTTAGTGGGGGTGCATGGACCCAGAACTTGTGCTTGAAGAAAAACAGCTATATCTTTTCTCAATGACTCCAAATCATGTTGTATGGCTATTAGCTGCTCAAATATTGAAACAACAGTTTGCGCTGTGGGAAGGGATTACTTTGCCATAAACTCAGCTGTATTTTCCCATGGAAATCTCTCCGTACTATGAATTAGTTTGTTCTTCTTACCCTTTTTAGCTTTTATCTCAGACTCCATACAGGATGTAATTGGACTAGTTGTTTGTGAGAACAGCTGGCTGTCAGTTTGCTCCCCCCACCTCCAAGATCGGGAAAGTCTAATAGCTGTTGTTTTGTCAAGTATCTTTGAAGGTCCTCTTCTAACATCTCAAATTTGTTGGAGATGGGGGTGGGTGGGCGGGTGTCAGTTTTACTTATAGTTATCTTTCCAGCAAAGTGCTTCTCAATTCTTGTTTTGCAGTTTTCACAAGTGGGAGAGATCCCGGACTGGTACCATGGCATTTCTTTCTTTTTCCCTTGTCTTATCAGTCCCATGCAAAAAAATACATTTATCTTTGTTGTAGTCTTCGCTATTATCTCAGCCAAAGAATATTAGTTAAATAAAAAGGATCCAGTGGGAGTACTAAAATTGATAAAATAAAGTAAAACTGAGAGCAGCTACTGCAAACACGCTTAGGCAGCTAATCTCCCGGCTCCTCCCGTCACTCTCCAAATAAAATTGCTTTAAACATTGTAAAATAATGGCATTTACTTATGGCTAATCCAAAAAAGGGATAAAGGCTAGATTATTTCCAAAGCCTACATGTAAAATGAAAGTCACAAAGCAACACTTTTAAGAAAATAATAAATACAGCCTTCCGATTATATCACAAATCACAAACACGTTTTGAATGATTCCAGTAAAAATGCAGAAGACAAGTAAGTGTCTCAGCTCTTCAACCTCCTATGATGGAAAAAAGTCATCTAGCATATAGAGGTGGAAGAAATGTACTCTCTTTCCATTTAAAATTAAATATAATGAGGTTATTTTATAGCATATAATAATAAAACAGAGTTCTTGGTTCAGATCTATTTAGCTCTATTCAATTCATAACTTGATCTGTTTTATCTCTATTTTCCTTCAGTTTGATCTGAAACTAAAATATGGATTTTCCCTTCTTTAGCTTTGATCTGAAACTAAATTATGTCCTGTATATGCAGAAAAGATTTCAGGTCGCCTATAAGCAGGAGGAAAACTTAAGCAAAAGAGAAGTCAAGTGGATAAAAAAGAAAACAATCCAAACATTTTATCTCCCATTCAAAACAAAACTACAATTTTTCCCCACAACATAACTACGCTTTATAACAACTTACTGAATAAATTTCATATATTCCCTTCCGGCCCTCATCACATTCACGACGAACCCAGTGTCGATTGAGGTAGGCACAAATCCCATTCAGCACTTTGCTTGAAAACCGATAATCCTCCCATTGTTGAGTGTAGAATTTCAATACACTCTCATCCATCAAGTCTTCACCATCCTGAAAGAGACAATTCATCAACAGAATGTAAGCTAAATACAAGCAGGATTTCTTCTCCAGTGTCGCCTGTTTTCGAGAGCAAAATAGTACCTAACTGACCCATGATTTGTCTGTCTAGTGACTTACTGGATAGGCCTCTGCCTCTCCCTTGACAGTGTGTCATGTCAGAGAAGAAGCACAATATATCACCTTGACAAATAAAGAACATAACTACATTTTCTTTCAATAATAAATTTTTAGACTTGAAATGTCTTTTCGTTTTGCAATATTGGCTGAAATTTTTCAGACAAGAGACCAAGAAATTTTTCTACAATATACCATTGACATTTTAAAATTTACTCTTCAACTTTCTTATTTAGCACTGCCCTGCTTCTAGAAGTAATACCTAGAAGTTGAAGGAAAAATAATTCCATACTTCAAGTTTTATGACATATCCCAATTATTTTTTTAAAGACTTGGACCACTAGAAATATGGTTTGCTGAAAACTGATACAATGGGAGACAATAAATAATGATTTGGGGAAAATGTTTATTGGAGGACAAAGTAATGCTAGATACAATTTAGTACCAATTTTCGAATTAAACTACTGTTGAAAGAACAGATTAGGGATAGATTGTCATGTCCTGGACAAAATCTCTGTATGTGGTTAGGAGTTGACTTGATGGCACAAAACCAATGATCAATCATTTAAATTTAAGCATACAATAAAATGCAGAGCCTGGTCTTGAGTTGACTAATCCTCCCTATAATTCACATTTGGAGAAAGTGAAAATTCTGACTAGTTTAAATCAGGAAACATTGTTTCCTGTCCCCCCCCCCCAACTAAAAATAAGGCCTGGAAGAAGGAAGTATGAGTCCAAAAACCAGTGTGTTAGTATACATTATAACGTAATTATATATTACAAAATGTGGTGTCTAAACAACAAACAGTTATCTAATCATGACAGCCAGTGGACAAGGCAGTATTATATAAAACGGGCTAACCCTTAGACTGGCAAAAGTTGTTCAGAACTATATTCTAGATAAAGAGTAAGTTAAGCAGAAGTCTGCTCATAAAGTCTACCTCTGTGGGTCTGGAAATTATAGTTTGCCCCCTCTGTAGGCTAATGTTCGTCACCTGTAGAAATCATTGATAGATTCTACTCTAATGGATAGTTTTGTCTTCAATCTGTCCTTATTGCAGATCAGTTGAGAAAGTGATTGTATTATAGTTCCAGAGGATCCTGGAGGAAATAGTTTATCTGGATCCCTTCCAGTCAGGATTCAGGCACACAAATGAGACAGAAATAGCATTGGTCCCACTTTTTTATTACATATAGAAGGAGCAGGAAAAGCTATTGAGTCTATCCCTGCTCTGCTTGACCTCTGCTTTTGATACCATCATCTATTATGAACTTCTGGAACAGCTTTGGGATTGGGAAGCACAATGTTATTCTGGCTTAACTCTCTTCTTCAAGGCTGTTTCTAGCTTCTTCAAGGCTGCTTCGAAGGAGTTTGGGGTTTCGGGCAGGGGATGGGGTCCCTGTCACCGTCGCCTTCCTCACTCATGCCGCGTCCCATCCCATCGCCCGCCCGAAAGCCCCAAACTCCTTCGATGCGTTTTGAATCCTGCCTGCGATGAACCCAGAGCAGGAGAGCCAGTCTCCTGTAACTTCGGCTCTTCGGCTTCCAAATCCAGCCTGGAAAGCAGCCGCTCTAGACGAGCGTCTAGGACGCGCATCTCGCGCTGGGGCTTGGCTTGGCAGGGCGGGGTGATCGTCCTCCTCCCCGCCGCTTCTGGATTTGGAAGCTGAAGAAGTTTGGGGGAAAGAAAGACTTCTGCTGCTTCTGCTTTTGATTGCACGGAAGGAAAGCAGCAGAAGTCTTTTTCTTTCCCCCAAACTTCTTCGGCTTCCAAATCCAGAAGCGGCGGGGAGGAGGATGCATGCCCTGCCCCACCCTGCCCGCCCAAGCCAAGCCCCAGTGCAAGACGAGCATCCTACCTGGGACTTGGTCGCATTCTCTCCATGGCAGCCCATTCTAAAAGAGAAGGTCTCACGAGTTCAAACTTCTTGAATGCGCGAGACGTTCTCTTTTAGAACGGGCTGCCCTGGAGAGAACACCGTAGGTACATGACGGAGGTACCGGGACAAGTGTCTGGTAGGACGCGCGCCCTGCCCGCCCTGCCAAGAGAGACGCACCACTTACTGGAGGTTTGGCAGTTCCGTGGTCTCTCAGCTTGTCTGTTTGCAAGGTTTTTTCCCTAAACAGACTAGCCGAGAGACCACGGAGCTGCCAAACCTCCAGTGAGTGGTACGTCTTGCGCCCCGCCCCGCCAAGCCCCAGCGCGAGACGCGCGTCCTACCTGACGCTTGTCGCGGTACCTCCCCAATCACGTTCCTCGGTGTTGTCTCCAGGGCAGCCCGTTCTAAAAGAGAAGGTCTCGCAAGTTCAAGAAGTTTGAACTCGCGAGACGTTCTCTTTTAGAACGGGCTGCCCTGGAGACAACACCGGGGAATGCGACGGTGGTACCGGGACAAGTGTCTGGTAGGACGTGCGCCCCGCCTCACCCTGCCCGCCCTGCCAAGAGAGATGCATCACTTACTGGAGGTTTGGCAGCTCCGTGGTCTCTCGGCTTGTCTGTCTGCAAGGTTTTTTTTCCCTAAACAGACTAGCCGAGAGACCACAGAGCTGCCAAACCTCCAGTAAGTGGTGCGTCTCGGGCCCCGCCTTGCCTGCACCCCGAAAATAATAAGCCACCCCCAAAAATAAGGCCAGGGGCATTTTGGGGGGGTCAAAATATAAGCCCGTCTTATTTTCGGGGAAACACGGTAACAAAATTAAATCAGCAAAGAAAATTTACTGATTACTATATAAAATAAAGTATACTATATAAAAGAGGTCAGGAACAAAGCAGCACATCCTAACTGTAAAGGAGAATATGTGACTGAGAGATTCTGTGAAGGTTGTAAATATTGGCTGCAAGGTTATTTTTTCATCACTACCATTATTGAAAATGGTCACTGTCTGAAGCAATTGTTAAATGAGGACTACCTGTATAAGAGAGGCACATTTGCAAACATAGTATCTTCAAGATATTTAGGAATTTATTGGTTAAATACTATGAATTAAATTTGGTATTACAATTGCTTCCATACATTTTGCAAAATTAGATTTACATTCACTTGTTTAAGCAGCATTTCTCATTGCTTATTATTTTTATTGCTTGTTCTCTTGACTATTTTACTTAAGTGCACTTTAGAGATGCGTAAAATGGATAACAGAAATATTCCAATCTCAATCTTCTGATTTCTCCCTTATAGAGTTGGTCAGCATAGAACTTTAATTATCATTATCAATCTCTATGTAGTTCAAGAATGTCTCCTCAGGAAATTTCAAGATACCTCAGATGATCTCTTAGCAGCCACACCAGAAGCAGTTATATCGTTAGCTTCTATAGATACCAAATTATAACATCTATCCCATTGCAATTCTATGGCTCCGTATTATGGGATTATGGTTTTATCTTAATATTTTATATTCTGTACTACATTGTGTGTGCGTGTGTGTATGCTGACACTTTATTTAAACTAAATTTGTGTAAGTCATTGCATTATTTCTATAGATGCCATAAGCTAAATAAATATCTATGGAGATTCTAAAATAGAATTTATACTTATGTCCCTTTTCCAAAAGATAAAATTATTGTCTTACCTTAAGGAGATTTGTCAAGTAATTCTTCAGAAATTCTTTAAGTCGTTTGTACAATTCTAAGCCAACAAACTGAGCTCCTCCAGGTGCTTGGCCTTTTTTAGATTTAGAAGTGGTTACACCAGCTCCTCGGGCTTGATTAGACTGATGTACACTAGTGCAGTAGTTATAAACATGACTGATGGAAGAGTTAAGGATATGTTATATGCTACATATTACAATTAAACAGTAAATTAATACTGAATGCATACCTTCATAATATATATATACATACTAAATACTAAATCACTGAAATTAGATCACCAAATCAGCTAATTCATGGCCCATTAATTTTCAATGAACTGCTTTGGATTCAACAATGATTTCTACAATTCTTACTATACTCTTTGTAAAAGTTATTATTAGTATTCTTATATCATTAAAGTAAACGGTGAGGATAAACAATGGCCCAGACGAGAATTCACAGCAGAAGTATAAACCTGGAATTCCTGATTCATAAGTTACAATATAGCCAATTTAGACTGATTATTTGAGATAAGTTGATAAGTTGATAACAGTAAGTTGTACAGATAATATTGGAAATCACATTATATCAAGGGTGTTTTTATCTTGCAATTGCATAACTTTTTAGTTCTACTCTTTGCATGATTACCAATAAGCAAAATCTCTATGTATGATGCCATATATATTTAGTTTTGTAATTGTTTTTAATTGTTTTTGTGACTGTTCACTACCCAGAGTCACTTGCCCAAGTGGGACAAGTGATGATATGATAACAGAGATGAAATGATAGAACATGTTAGTTATAGGAATCTTGGGGGGCCGGGGGGAAGTGATCATGCAATATTGGAATTCAATATTATGCAAGCACAAGCAATAGAACAAAGTCAAACTAGAGTCTTGGACTTTAATAGAGCTGATTTCAATAAACTTAGAAAGAACTAGAGAAAGAGTCCATGGATAAGAATCCTCAAGGGGAAGACAACCCAGGAAGCTTGGGGAATTTTGAAAAGTGAGATTATAAAAGCCCAGTCTAGCACAATTTCAATGAAGAAAAATAACAGCTCTCAAAAGAAATCAGCATGGCTGCACGAAGAACTCTCTAATAAATTGAAAGACAAAAAGTGTAAAAAGCTGAAAGAGGGACACATAACTAAAGCAAAATATCAACAAATAGCCCAAGCCTGCAAAGATGAAGTCAGGAAAACTAAGTCTCAAAACGAACTCAGGCTTTCAGCAAAAGTAAAAAAATAATAAAAAAGCTTCTTTCAACATGTAAAAAACAAGGAAAAAAGTCAAGGAAATGATTGGTCCATTAATAGGAGAAAATGGCAAGAAGGTGATGAGCAAAAAGAAGAAAGCAGAACTGCTTAATTCATTTTTTGCATATGTTTTTACACAAAAGGAAAAACCAGTCCAACCTATCAAAAACAGCACCATAAAAAACAGATTAGGAATACGAGTTAAAATAGGCAACAAAATGATAAGCACCTGTCCACCATATAGACGAGTTCAAATCACCAGGACACATGGATTACATCCCAAGGTTCTGAAGGAACTGGCAGATGTGATCTCAGAACCACTGAACTATATCTTTCAAAAATCCTGGAGCATTGGGAACTACCAGAGGACTGGAAAAGAGCTGATGATGTGGTTCCCATCTTCAAAAAAAGGAAAAAAATGGATCCAGCAAACTACAGACTTATCAGTCTTACATCAATACCTGAAAAGATTCTGGAAAAGATAATCAAGCAACGAATTGGCAAACACCTAGAGGCAAACAAAGTCATAACCAAAACCCAGCATGGGTTTGTCAAAAACAGATCATGTTAGACAAATCTTATTGCATTCTTTGACAAAGTGACAAAATTAGTGGACCAGAGAAATGCTGTGGATATAATTTACTTGGACTTCAGTAAGGCATTTGATAAAGTAGACCACAGTCTACTACTTGATAAGATAGAAAAATGTGGCTTACACAGCATCAGCAGCAGATGGATTTGTAACTGGCTGACAAACCATACTCAATGTGTAGTCCTTAATGGAACTGCATCTACATGGGGGGAAGTATGCAGTGCGATACCTCAAGACTCTGTCTTAGGCCCAGTAGTCTTCAATATATTCATCAATGATTTTGGATGAGGGGATAGATGGGGAACTCATCAAATTTGCAGACAACACAAGCTGGCAGGAATAGCCAACACTCTAAAAGATAGGCTTAAGATACAGAAGGATTTTGACAGACTTGAACATTGGGCCCTATGTAACAAAATGAAATTCAATGATGAAAAATGTAAGGTTCTACATTTAGGCAAGAAAAGCCAAATGCACAGGTATAGTATAGGTGGTACATGGCTCAATAGTAGTAATTGTGAGAGGGATCTTGGAGTTCTAGTGGACAATCACTTAAATATGAACCAGCAGTAAATGCTGCAGCTGCCAAAAAAGCCAACACAGTCCTAGGCTGCATTAACAAAGGAATAGAATCAAGATTACATGAAGTGCTGATTCTACTTTATAATGCCTTGGTAAGACCTAGAGATGTAAAATTTCTGGAAATTTTGAAGCTCGGAAAAAAAAAACCGGGGTTTTTTTTCATTTTGGGGGGGGGGGGGAACGGAAATTTTCGGAAAAATTGAAAAAATGCTACATTAGCACTTTTTTGTCTTTTTAAGATTTAAAGTCATTCTGTTACTTTAGGAACATAAAATATGACTATGGACTATTTGACTTGGCATAAAACTATCACAACTAGCATATTAAAAATAGTGTAGCCAAACAATTATCACAAACAGAATTTACTTTTTTATAATATTTATTTGTAATTGTAACAAAGGGAGCAACGATCTCCTGAACTGCTTACTAGTTTATGTGGAACAGCCAAAAAGCCTCCACAAAACAATTTTCAAAATCAAAAGTAACAATTTTTCATATTTCCTCTCCACAGTATTAAATAAAAATAAAAAACCCATTCTCATAAGTCCCTTCATTCAGCACAGGTCCTTTTTGTTGCTCTGTATTTTCTTCCAATGCTTTTGAGGCTAGTGAAGAGGACAGAACAAACCAAACACACCCACTAACATGCAAAAGCAAAACTGAAACCTTTTTCTTGTTACAATAGCAGCACCTCCTAAAGGAAGAAATGCATACTGTTCTTGTATTGGAGGGTTCAGTTTGTTACCTAGGACTTGCTTGTCCTCACTCAGTGCACAGAAATTAGAATAATCTGATATCATACTTTTTTTTAGAAATGATTTGGAAAATATTTGAACACCCTGTCTTAAAATATTTTATTCATCATGTTAAAATAAACTATTCCACATTGTTTTTTTTTTTCAATTTTTTCAATTTTAGGGGGGGGGAACAAAAAAGCCTTCATGAAAAATTTGGGGAAAAACGGTTTTTTTCTGAATTTTTCCGGGTTTTTTCCGGGCCTTTCACAGCTCTAGTAAGACCACACTTGGAATACTGAATTCAGTTTTGGTTGCAACAATGTAAAAAAGATGTTGAAACTCTAGAAAGAGTGCAGAGAAGAGCAACAAAGATGATTAGGGGACTGGAGGCTAAAACATATAAAGAACGATTGCAGGAACTGGGTATGTCTAGGTTAATGAAAAGAAGGACCAGGGGTAACATGATAGCAGTGTTCCAACATCTAAGTGGCTGCCAGAAAGAAGAGGGAGTCAACCTATTCTCCAAAGCACTTGAGGGTAGGACAAGAAGCAATTGATGGAAACTAATCAAGGAGAGAAGCAACCTAGAACTAAGGAGAAATTTCCTGACAGAAGACTACCAACATCACTTCCAACTATGTTATTCTATATTTTGTATTCTGGGCAGCTATAGAATTTAATTAATTAGATATACAAATAACAAAGGCTAACAAAACATATACATGACACATTTGCAATGGAAGCAAAAGCAGATTGCACTGAAAAACAGTATCTCTCCCATTCTCTCCACCTCTCATCAGTGTTTTAAACAGGTCTCGAACATTGGTTGTTACAGTTCACCCCTGCTTAATTTACCTGCAACAAATATCTTTACAGAATTCTCCTCACAAGAACCTGACTGGTCCCTCCTATAACAAACACACTACATATACTTATACCAACATCAACCCCTACTCATCCCAACATTCTGAAGAAATCATGCAATGGCAGTCAAAATCAGACAGTAGTAATGCATTTAAGAAACTAATATCCCAAACCTCACATTGTTTCAGTTAGGAGTATGTTAGGAGTATGATGACGAAACCATTAAAGCCACTTATTTAGGAATACTTGTTAGGATACGTGTAGAGTTCCATATATCTGGACTTTGCCATGCTTTGCCTTGTATAAACTTGTTGAATGCCAGCTCTTAGGTCATCCCATATTTGATCAAGACCAATCTGTTTAAGTCCATGCGGATTCTGACTCCTATTTGATGACATTTTAAATTTTCTGCAAAGTCTTCCAGTGTAGCAGTG
Source organism: Diadophis punctatus similis (assembly GCA_023053685.1). Taxonomy (NCBI): domain Eukaryota; kingdom Metazoa; phylum Chordata; class Lepidosauria; order Squamata; family Dipsadidae; genus Diadophis; species Diadophis punctatus. Next base: position 8,642,023 of record JALIGW010000008.1, read on the forward strand.
AGAAATCTGGTTAATCCTCCATCAGAGGTAGAAATAAATCAACATTACAAATTCTATCACAGTCATGCAGAAAAAATGTTTTTATATGAAGGCTGTTATTGTCTCACAATAACCTCTGTAGGGAAGAAGAAAAAGAAAACAGATGTTTATTCAATTGAGAACTTAAATTTAGCAATAGCTAAAAGAAGCCATTGTAAAACCATAACATCATATGTGAATAAACCATGAGAGACTTACAAAAGTTTTCTTAGTAAAAGACTATTTGGGATAATGGGTTCATATATGCATGTATAAAGACATACACATACACAAACCCGGGCAGAGGAAGAAGGAGGATAGTATTTCTTTCTGGCAAGAGACAGATAAAAGGGGATGGAAGAAAAAGATGCTCCCCAGCCAACTTAAATAACATGTGGCAGGTGGGATGAAAAGTGCAATGCTCCTCAACAAGTTAAGGAGCTAAAAGCAGCGTCCAAAGTCCTTGTGTGGCAACTATTAAGGAACAAGAAATGACATTTCAAAAGTGGTACACAAGAGGTGAGGAAATACTGAGAACATGCTAAGCATCACTTGGTTGGAATCTTTTCCTTCAGTTTTCCACTTTGAGGATGAGGAAGGATACAGCTTGTTTCTTTCTCCCATCAGGACAATGAGTAAAGCCACATGAATATAAAAAATTAGAATAAAATACTGATGCAGAAACCAATATTTTTTGAGGGAAGGGTGTAAATTCATTCCACTGCATTCAAAGTTTAGGAAAACAGTTTGATGTAAATGGTCAAGGGCATCTGCTTGAAATCACAAGTTCTAGTCCTGCATTAGGTTAACAACCAACTGGGTGACTATGGGATAGTTGCTTTCTCTTAGCCCTAGGAAGAAGACAATGACAAACAATTTCTAAAAACCTTGCTGAGAGAACTGAAGGGCCTTGTCCAGGAGAAATGAACATGACTAAACAGAAGAAAACAAAATCTAAAGTTTAATAAATGAGGATCTGTTAAATCAAGACTTGACTGTATTGTTATAGCACTACAAAAAGTCATGTTACTAATATACAGGTAGTCCTCGACATATAACTATAATGGAGGCAATCCATAATAGTTGTTGTTATAACAGTTGTAAAATAATCTTTTTTGTGATGGTCATTAAGCAAATCACCAAGGTTGTGAAATGAATCCACAGTCATTAAGTGAATCAATGGTTTACTATCAATGCAGTTTTGCTAAAAACTGGAAATGATGCATTTTGGCAAAGCAGGTGATGTGACTGTGGGATGCTGCAAACATATAAATGTGGTTAGGTTGCTAAGCATCCAAAATTTGGTCATGTGATCACAGAGGGCCCTAAACTATCAAAACTAGGCCGTAAAATCCCATTTTTGGATTGATCATTAAGTCAAGGACTATCTCTACAGTAATAACCTTCTTTCTCAAGCAGGGATGTCAGAATGCTAAATAATGCAAAAATAATAAATGTGGTAATAAGATTAACAGTATTTTTATATAAAATTAGGGTAGTGCAACCTATCAAATCCAAACAGAAAGATTCTTCAGATTGTCTGGGGTTGCTCACATGTCCCCTATTGAGAGAGCAGTTGCATCTTTTCAAAGAATTATGTACACACAAGAAGTTGCTGATGGATTTCACATTTACATACAGATATGCTTCAAAGTACAATTTGATACAAATGTGTATCAAATAACCAATTTACATTTAAAACCCTGCAAGTTTTAGCATCCTAGCACTAATATCTAAATCCATTGCAGTGAGTTAGATGGCTTTAAGCCATTTTATCGAAACACTGATGGATCAACATTAAGGATTCAACAATGATGTATATTTATAACAGCTAATATACCATGTTCATGCTTTTTAACTGCAGCGTTTAGAGAGTATCAGGCTGCCATTCCCCACCAGAAGCAACTCTTGAACAAGAATATTTTAAATTTTTCAATTATACTTTGTTTACAGGAAAATTTGACTTTTTACAGTTTTGCCTATTACATTAGTTGCTGCTGGGACCTTGTTTTTCAGGACTGCCTCTTTCAATAAATATTCCGATACAAAGAACCACTTGCAAAGAATTAGTGCCTAATATTTGTTTTAATGTTTCTCCCATTGCTTTCAAAGTTTTAGGCTTTAGGCCTGCAGGCTGGAACTGTGATACTTTTTATTTTTTGTAGAGTCCCTAGAAAACATTAGTTCTATATAAATAATGAACCCCAAAATGATATTTAAAGTACCTGTACTACAAAGATAACCAAAATAGATGAGACTGAAATGATAAGAAAGAAAATAGCAGGAATTGAAACTCCATGGCATGTAAATGAATACCAGTTGGGTTTTGAACTGAATGGAGCTTGCACCATTGCTGTGGCCTCTCAGCTTTCTGTCTGGGATTGCTGGGAGTGGTGCATGCTGCTCCACGATCCTAGAGAAAGGTTGGGCTGCCATTTCTCATGTTTGATCTTTTGTATGGGAATGGGTGGGGAGTGGCTGCTTCATGCCAGCCTTTGGAGCTCCTTGGAATTTTAGGCATTGAGGAGAGTTACAACACCTCTGTGTTTGATTGTTAAGGGCAAAAAAAAAAAAAAAAAAGGCAAGTGACCAAATTTTCATCACCTGACCCCATGGGCAATGCAAAGGCCGTAACTTTTGAGCACAGGCAGCAGGTCCCTTTATTCTACAGTCATAATTTTGAATGGTTGTGAATTAATTGTTATAAATTGAGGACTGTCTATAGTTCAAAGTCACCTGCATTAATTACTGCCAAAACCTGGTCTATGCATAGCCTAGTTTCACTATACAGTGCATGTCATTTAACTCAAAGAATCAAAGATCTAAGTGATAAAAATCAGACAGTAACATTTTCTTCTTTTAAATTTTATATAGATTTCATAAATGCACATTGTATTCTAGGGTTTATTATAAGCTTGCACCTAAAACATAACACATATGTTTTAATATAAAAGTATTGTTTTGGGGACAAGTTTATTATCTCACATCCATATTCCTTTTTTAAAAATCTTGTTTGCTGTTAGGGTTTGCAAGTTGTCCTATCATTGCTGACTGTATTTAACTGTGGTGCTTTCTTGCTGGCTATATAATTTTATCAGAGAATACTAAACACATCACATATAACAGTGTAACATCAAAAGATAAAGCAAGGTTTAGAAGAACAGGTTGGACCCAAGCTGAAAAGCTTAAAAAACATTGAATTTAAGGTATCCAAACTGGCCATGACTTACTCTTTGGTTTTATTTCAAATGAATTCATACACATCTAAGAAATTTTACTTCTTGTAAAATAAAAAACCAGAAATCATAAATCAAGTTCATGCTGTAAATCACTGGAATCTATCATCATAATGCTATTACACTGCTCATAAGTATTTGCCAACAGAACAGCCATATTTAACTATAGGTTCAAGGGAATATATTCCACAATTTATGAATAAATCAACCAAGCCAAGAGGTCAGTATAATTCTAGTTTTCAGCAACGTGGAAAATTAGAAGCCAATTCTAAGGAAAATTTCAGGAGAAAAAGCAGACCGTATAAGACAACCAATGTAAATTATAATATTAGATTCAGAGGACCAATTACCCTCGTACCAACTTGTAATACTTAACCAACATCAACCAATCATTATTGTGCTAGTAACAGTACAAGCTTTGTATTTCTTCAATGAAGACTTAATGCAGAAAATTTGCCACTGAAGGTTTGGGCAATAATAAAATAATGAAAGAGATGTTCACGCATATAACAATAGACAGAAACTACGTAAATACTTTATATTTCTCTCTTAAGTATACACTCTCCTTTGGAATTACTGAGCAGCTGTCTCAGAGTACAAGGATATACTGCCAACTTCTAAAAACAGTCTCATCTTTTCTCTGAATTTGCTAGCTTCCTATGCAGCTACAATACAATCCTAGGAAAAGAGAAATTCGATTTCAGGAGCTACTGATAGAAGCTACATATATGACTCTGCCTATCCAAATATCCTTTTTCCTTCAAATGTGAAGCACTACAGAATCCGGTATTTTATTACTAGTTTATTACAATTAATAATAAATCATCAGCACTTTTGTCATCCACCAAAGATTTCTAAAATAAATATGAAATTACAAACTTCCTAACAAAAACACTGCATATAAATACATACCTAGCTTTGTTTTTCAAATAAATACCAGAGTATTGTAAGATGGTCAATGTGACATCAATTTTTTAAAAAGGACAAGAAGATATGGAATATTAACAGCAGTACAATTTCTAAATTCCTAAAAATTGAGGTATTAACAGGCATATGAGTAAAAGTGGCACTGAGCAACTTTTGACTGGCATATGAGTAAAAGTGGCATAGAATCATGGTGGCGCAGTGGTTAGAATGCAGTATTGCAGGCTAACTCTGCCCACTGCCAAGAGTTCAATCTTAACCAGCTCAAGGTTGACAGCCTTCCATCATTCTGAGGTCAGTAAAATGAGTGCCCCGATTGTTGGAGGCAATATGCTGACTCTGTAAACTGCTTAGAGAGTGCTGTAAAGCACTATGAAATGGTATTTAAGTCTAAGTGCTATTGTATAACCTTGATTTTTAAATGGCCTTTGATAAAATTTCTCAGCAAAATATTCTTCAGTAAACCTATAGAATAAGATGACTTGGCTTTTTACAGATTGTTAACTGATTAAAAATGAAAAAGTTAAGATCACAAAGCAATGGGCAATCTCCTCAATAGATGAGTAAATAGTAGAGTTCAGTTATGGCGAACCTTTTTTCCCTTGGGTGCCGAAAGCGCGCGCTGTCACACATGTGTGAGTGCCCACACCCATAATTCAATGCCTGGGGGGGGCAAAAAACGGCTTCTCCCGCCCCCCAGAGGTCCTCTGGAGGCCGGAAATGGCCATTTCCCGACTTCCGGTGGGCCTGGTAGGCCCATTTTTCGCCCTCCCTAGGCTCCAGAGGCTTCCCTGGAGCCTGGGGAGGGTGAAAACACCCCCCCAGAGGCCCTCTGGAAACCTAAAATGCCCTCACAGAGCCTCCACACGAGCCAAAAAACAGCTGGCAGGCACGCACATGCATGCTGGAGTTGAGCTAGGGCAATGGTTCGCGTGCTGGCACATATGGCTCCGTGTGCCACCTGTGGCACACGTGCCATAGGTTCGCCATCACTGGTATAGTTCCTTAAGGTTCTGTCTTGAAATCAATGAGGCAATGAGTCAGCTAAATTTGTAAATTTTGCCAAACTACTCAAGGTGATAAAAGGCAAAACTAATGTGAGTGCTTCAAAAGAATCTTTGTGAAATGTGGGAATATTCAATCCATCAGAAAATAGGTGTATATATATATATATATATATATATATATATATATATATATATATATATATATATATATATATATATATATATATATATATATATATATATACACACACACATACATACACACAATCTGCTAACTTCATATATGCATTGATCTCAGCTTTCTATAAAAAAAGCAGAAAGGAGTTCTAGTGTTAAAGTTGACAGATAAATGAAGAAACTAACTCACTGTCCAGCAATTGTGAAAATAGCAAATTCCAATCTTGGGTTCATTAGTAATGCAACTAAAAATAAAACTTGCAATATGGTATTGTATGTATCTATGGTACATCTTCATCTGAAATACCATGCACAGTTCTGATTGTTAATTTTAAAAAAAGACATCACAGAGCTAGAAAAATGCAGAAGCAGGCAACTAAAATGATTAGGTTGAAATATTTTATTCTTTAAAAAGCCTTTAAGGTTTGAGTCTACTTAGGTTATTAAAAGAACTAATGATTGAAGTGTATAAAATCATGCCTAGAAAGGGGGAAGTGGTTGAGAAGAAATGCTTTATTCTGTTATAACATTAAAAATAGTGATCTTTTAATGAAGCTGAACTAAAAAAATTCCAGGACATTTTAGAAAAGACCACAAAATTTAGAAAAGCTACTCACAGCAAGCACAAATAATCTACAAATATGACAATCATCAGTAATTCTGATATTTTAAAGGAAGTTTAGATACATTTATGGAGGACATAACTACCAAGAAATAATAGTCCTAACAACTCAAACTATTTCTGAGTTTACTATTTGCAGGGAAACAATGTCAAGAAAGGGGCAAGTCTCCATCCCATCTCCTGTGAGTACCCTAAGGAAGCCAGCATTCTTTGGCATACAGAAACAACGAAACAGACCCAACAGTTTTAATACCATATAGTATTTTTAATTAGTCCTATAATTAATCTCGTTAAAAATAAACAATATTACCGACAAATCTCTTAGAAAACTATGTTAGTAACAAAAGTTTCACTTTCAGTGAACTTCAAGGGGTAAATTTTTACATGTACTAACAATATTCCTTTTCATAAATAGATGGCTCTGCTTTTGTTAATTAAGGCTTCATATAATACTCAAGTTTACAATTAGGTTAATTTGTTTAGTGTTGAAAGTATTGTCACAGATGTGCTCCAAAATAGCAAATTCTTAATCACAGAGGTTTTACAAACTGTGGATTCAAGGCATCCCCCATCCTAGGGTTGAAAGCAACTTTGTGGGAATGGGAATTTTAAAAACCCACCTTGATCAAGCTTGGACACCAAAGTTTAAACAATGGGAAAACTCACCCTAGGATTCAGTTCCTGCTTTCAACATACAGGTCACCCAAGTGTAAGAATCCTTATGATATATACATGAAAATTTAACTATATAAACATATTCGTTTCCCAACCTTATCTTCAGTAAAATTCACTTTATTCATTGGTTAAAAGTCTAAACATATCAATCACAGTAGCACAAAGTCCGACAACTTCTGCTTTACCATAGATGCACTTTTATAAATTCTCTCTCCTATTGGAGAATCCTGATTTTTCCAAAGTACATTACTACACTTACAGCAAAATCAATATAGAAGCCCAAGATAGCCGAATAGTCTTGCCATAATAAATTATATGTTTAAATATGTCTACTTATTGTAACCATTTCACTGGGCACCAAGTCATTCTAGTTTTTAGAAGTGAAAACAAGCTTTTAAGTAATGCCTTTTGCTACTTCTCCAGTTAATATATCTTGATATATTAACATATTTTAGACTAACATAGATTAGAATTGTCATATCTTTGAAACTTAAACCTGGGACAATAGAATTAGCTTGAGAGACAGCAATCATGGATAAATAAGGCTCTGAATCCTGGTTTCCTCAGTTCCCTTATTTAAGAACCAATCAACAAACTACAATGGCGTATTTTATTTCTATACTTGCAAATCACAAGTAGCCAAATACATTCTATGATGCATATATTTTTGTGAGAAAATTGTTTTCTCAATCCACAGTCACATTCCAAGAGCTGCAGGAAATGACTACAGGTTTCACATAACATAACAATAACTAAAAGGACATTTATAATCATCAATTTACTGTGCTACTTTTCTATACTACCTAGAAAAATAGAGTACCAACAATTTCCATATGATGAAATTTAAATGAACTTCAAAGATAGGGTTTCACAACAGTTTGCTTAAAAAAGCTTTTGTTGCTTAGAAATTTAATGAAAAAAAACCTGTCATGTTTTTTCCTAAAGTAAAATGCTATTTGTCATTAGATAGTGGAAGAACTCAAGGAAAAAAAACTATGGTGGCCAAGAGTGAAATAGAAAACTTAAAGACGACAATATGTATGTCAATAGTTAAAAAGTTAAACAGGTACAATGAAAAGGGATGGAATAGCTTGTTAAAAGTGCTTCACTAATGGAATAGGAATTTGGTGCAGAGGTAAAGCACCTGCCTACTTTCCAGACTTACATTTTTGGGTCATCCACTATTTAATCCTGAAGGGGCTGAAAAATACTAAAGCAGTGAAATTTTTACCAGTGTAAATATCTATAAACTCAAATGGCAGCAAACTTCAGGTTTTTGCCCACTTGAACAACGCAGATACCCACTTCAACACCAATCTCTGGCCTCCTGAACACGGAAGAGGCAACCCCCCCCCCAAGGCCCGAGGAAAGGGCCACCGTATGAGATTGGCGGGAGGGGCAGGGCAGGCGCACATTCGAAGGCGGAACACACCAGGCCAACGGCAACTGAGGAGCTGGGGAAAGCTCAACGGGTGAGTAGTAACCAAGGAAGAGCACAGCGAGGTGGAAGTGAAAAAACGTTGCACAAAGGAGGAACGTGGTGGCGGCATTCGGCGCGCAAAAAAAAAAAAAAAGGTTGAGGTCAGGGCCCAGAGGAAGAAAAGGAAGAGGCCGCGCTGCTGAGTGACTCTTGGAGCTTTGTAAAGCGCTAGAAAAACGGGCCGAAGGTGATGCGGGGCTAATTGCCGGCTGCCGGCAAAAGACGACGACGACGCCGTCACATTGCGTCGCCAGCCTTCGTGAGGGGCCTACAATGAAAGAGCAAGAGACGCGGCCGCGGCGCAATAAAGCCAGGCGGTTCTTAGGACCCCCTCCCTCTTTTTCCCCCTCCGCCGGTTCAGAGGAACCCGAAAAAACACCCCACCGCTCTGCCCGACGGCAAGCTCAACCTCACTTGACCCGGTTCAGCCTCGCTGCGCCACAACCTGGGACCGGGCCTGCTACGTCCGTCCTACTTTCATGGCTCCTCGTAACCTGTGGCTCTCCGACCGTCTTCGTCTCCTCCCTTCCCAGACAGGGCAGAGGTTTCCCGCCCCTCTCGCCCCTGCTCACCCCCCACATCGCTCGTCCCGCAGTCAGACAATCATCCAGACAGGCCCCGGCACCCTCGTCCATCCACTCTCGCGAGCCCGCCTCTTCCGGATCCGCCGCCGTAGAACCAGCGTCATCCGCCCTCGTTGGCTCGGCTTTATCTCCTAAACGGGGCGCGAGGGCGGCCCCTCCTCAGACGCTTTCCATGCGCCCCTCCCCACGTCCAGCCAATCCTTAATTGTTCCGGATTACGTCCGTTGCCATAAGTGAACAGGCGAGTAAGGAAAGAATTAATTCGCCCCTTAATTGGACAGATTCCTTTTTTCCAGATGAACCGCCAGAGATGTGCGCACCTATTACATTTTGTTGCTCAAACTCGTTTTGCCCATTTATCTCTGTCCTCCCAGCAATAATTAAACCGGTTTAAAGCGGAATAAGGCACCAAAATTTCAAACCACCAATATGGCCCATATCATCTAATTAGAGCTCTCCTGAAGTTGAGACGGTAAACCAAACAACCCCACTTACACCGATTAAACCATAGCCTGTCCAAAATCTGTTTGAAATCGCGAAAATAGGAGAAGTCTTTTCTTTGTAAGTATTGCCTACTGTGCCAGTATTTTTAATTATTAGTTTCCAAACAATACTTTGGGGATAGATCAATAAATATTACTGTACTTAGTATGGCTATTCCAGGGCTTGTATGACATGCTAACAGCCACTAGACCTTCAATTCCTCAGTAAAGCGTTATCTCTTATTTTTAAGAAAATAAGGACCATCCTCAGGCACTTTTTGAAGCAAACGTTACAGATGCCCATAGGAATTTTTTCCAGGGAGGGAGTACATAGCAGTATGTTTTTATATAAGATTGTTTTAAAACAGGTAACATTTGGATGGTTCTTTGAGGGCTAGAAAAATATAAAGATCAGGCAACCATAACATGTTCTGTTCTTGCCTTATATAATAAATGTAAAGTTTTAAAAATAATTTAAATTGGTTATGGATTACCAATTATTGGATTATTAAGATTAAGTACCCAAATATTCACAGATAACCTTGGTTCAATTGTTGTCCCTAAACATGTTTATAAGTTTCTTATTTTGCATGTTGTCTACAAACTCCGAGTTTGGTATATATTTGATAAGAATTTGATCCCTGAATTTGAGAGAAAATTTTTACCCTTACAAAGGGGCTTCTTTGTCCAGCTAAAAATATGAACCACTACAATCATCATTCAGGCAAAGCAAAAAGCATTTATTAAGGCGTATCAAGTCTTTTTATAGGGTACACAAATAAATGATGTGTACATTTGATATATGTGATACATCAGAAAACAAGTGAGCAAACAATAAAAGACATTGATTACATGTGCTACTTTTTATTTATTTATTTATTTAATTTATATGCCGCCCAACTCCCAAAGGACTCTGGGCAGCTTGAACAATAAAAAATATTGATTCTAGGTAGTATTCCCCAAAAGTGACAAATTTAAAGATTACATTTCTCTTTCCCAGCTGGGTGTGTATTTTAAAACTTGAAAGCTTATTCAAGGACGTTCTCTATTGTTTAGTGCTGAAACAGTAAGTTTTCACATACCAAAAGAAATGGCCTTGACAAAGAAGAAGAAAAACATTATTTCCTGAAGTTAGAAATAAAGACCTAAACACTCATGTTAAAATGCTAATATCATCTTTTAAAATGCTACTAATGAAGCCTCTATTTCCAGATAACAATAACAATTCCCTCATTTGGTTCTAAAATTATTTATAGTTTGCTGAACCACTACCGGTATTATATTTAGCAAGTGTGTAGTTAGCATTTGAAACTACACAGGATCTGTGTGTTGTGAAGCAGAAACTAAAAAGGCAAATACAAATAAACAATTGCATAAGATAACATTGAGGTCCAACAATGAGTACAATGTAGTAATAATGCCAAGTAACATTTCTTGAAAATTTTGCAACAGAAGCAAAAGTCCAACAGAAGTCATGGTTCCTTAAAAGTAATCAGTTCAGTAATCAGATTTTTTTTAAAAAGTTCATCAGGCAAGTTCCAAGAGTCTAACAATCTCTGCCTGTGAAGAATCAAGGACCCTTTCCTTTCCACAAGGACAATGAATTTGCTTAGTCAGCAAAAATCTGGAAGGATCTTTTAGGTTGGATCAAGAGTCTTATGCTGGAACTTTTAAGCAGCACACATTTTTGCTGCTGGAAAAGAAGGTTTTAGTCACTCAGAGAAACTGTAGAGTTTGCACTGCCTTGCAGAGCCCTCTGTTCTGCTTCTGTAAGGATAGAAACTATTTGGTAATTAGTTGGATGCACTGAAATGACAGTGACAACCCCCTTTGTGCATTCTTGGCCTAGAAGAAGTTCCTGGACATTTTCACATTTATAGGAATAAGCCAATCTATAATAATTTGAGTAACATGATGTCCTTTCACATGTAGTTGCTGACAAAGACAAAGAAAAACACATGAGGCACATGAGGTTGTCAATTAGAAATCATCCAGAAGCAGCCATTCTAAGAAGCATTGTAGTGACATTGCAAGTCGTGGTCACAACATTAATAAGAAAATTCTCATAGGCAATAGCAGAGGGAACCTGAAATACTGGTACGGTACAAAGACTGAAAGGTAATTGAGCAGCTTATTTAGCAGCCTGTTCAGCAAAATCAGGATTTTGTAGAGGCTTATTAGTAAGATTTGAGCAAGGTTTCTGTACCAGGTTTATGGTCTGCAAACAGTTATTTTGGCATCGTCTTCTGTAATCTCAGAAAACAGAGTTGAAGATTCATAGTTGTATACTGCTTCAGTGTCACATTTGGAGTAGCTGGAATCTACTTCATAAATGGATAAAGCTTGACATTTGAAGAGTGGACAAAATTTATTCATGAGGAACCAAAAAGATTAATTAAAAAGAATAATTCTTGATATTAGAACAAGAAAAATAGTAGTAGCCAAAGCTCTCGAGTACCCTTTTGAACCAAGAGTTAAAAACTAATGGGATATAGGTTGCTTTTTACTAGTCTGAGTCTCAAAATATTTAGTCAGCCTGAAAAATGCTGTTATCCAAAGTTTACAAATATCTAGAGTTCCTTGTAAGTGTGTCACCTGGAGTTTGATAAAAGGAAGAAGCAACTGAAAAATAGCATCCACCCTTGCAGTTAAAAGTTGTTTTGTGTTCAGGTATATAATATAATCCAAGTAAAAGATTTAAATAAACTGGACTGAAGCTTAGCTGGTGAAGCTTTTATGACCCCATTTTGTGACACTAGAGAGTTAAATCTTTGGATCTCTGAGATAGAATTCAGCAGGTTTTAAAAATACAATATCAGTAGAGGAGCAACCCCAAAATGATTCAGGAATATCTGTAAATAGAGGAGGTAATTGAAAAGGCTTTAATGTAAACAGTAAAGTTAACAGAAAAGTTTAATGATAAAGAGCAGCTTAGACCTAAGATTTATAGTGGTTGGTGTCTCTGTTTACGGACTTGTCAGGTAAAAGAAATGCATGCTTTATTCATAGATTTCATCAACATCAAGTTCATTTTTCCCTATTTCAATTATCCTTTCCAATCCCTGCAATTCAAAATTAACTTTTCTAGGATGCACAGTCAACAAAGAGCAAGTTCTGCATCAAGTAAACACCAACAATCTTTTCTCTCAATTTATAATGTAACATAAAACTCATCAAAAGAGCTGAGGTGGCGCAGCGGTTAGAGTGGGGTATTGCAGGCCACTTCAGCTGACTGTGATCCACAGGTCAGCGGTTCAAATCTCACCAGCTCAAGGTTGACTCAGCCTTCCATCCTTCCGAAGTAGGTAAAATGAGGACCCAGATTGTTGGGGGCAATATAAATATACATTGCTTACTGGTGTAAACCGCTTAGAGAATGCTTGCACTGTGAGGCGGTATATAAATGTCACTAATAAATAAATAAATCTCTATCGTAATGTTCAGTAGGAAAAATTGCAGCTTCATTAACCAGTGCTTTTCCTTCCCATAGGGTCTGGGACAACTTACTGTTGCTGAGTGAATGTGACTAGGTGGGCTGTGTGCTGGGTCTGCGCTGAGAGTGGCATAGCTGAATCAGCGCAGATGACTCGGCACAGATGACTCAGTGCAACCAGCTCGGCATGAATGGTGGGTGCGGACAAGTGGGCGCAGCCGGATCAGCACAGAACAAGTCACCACAGCCAATTGGACATGGGGACAACTTGGCACCCCACCAGAAGAAACCCTTCATGTGCTGGCTGATGGGATGTGGGGGAAAGGACAATTTGTGATGAGGGGAATCATCACTGTGGGACAATCAGACCAAGTGGGGAGGGGAAGAGATACTTCCCCTCATCAGAAGAAATGTCCCATTCCAGACCCAAGATGCAGTGGGTGCCTTCCTGCTTCCCAGGATGGGAAGTACAGCCTGGTGAGCACCCAGACTGTGCACCGCAATGAGCCTCCATCCAAGTCCAGATTGTGACTCTGCTGCTGCCATTCTAGGGATGACTGCTTGGGATGTCAGCCAGAGTACTCCATGAATGGGCTGTCCCTCTGCCTGCAGCAACCCTACAAAGAAGGGAGGGGGTAACAGTAATTTCCTAAACAACAATCCCGTGGCTGACTTGAGAAAGAGAGAGAGAGGGAGGAGGAGGGAGGTGCATTGCGGGTTTTTTTTTATAAAAATCAGGAGAAGGAATGAGCGTTTGTGCACGCTCATTCCTTCTCCTGATTTTTATAATTTCAATGAATGCTCCATTCTCTATTTTCAGTTTGAGAGGTTTCATTTCAAAATTTGAGAGATGGGTTCACAATACTGCACAAGGGGAAAGATGGAGAAACCACAGTGAGCATGTGAGGATGCTTAGTGCTGAATGTGAATTCTACATTTATTTAGTGTTGTATACCCTTACAAAGTACATGTCCTTTCACAGCAATCTCACTGAATCAGGAAGGAGCTCATCCTCCACCCCATTTGCATAAATCCAGAGAAATGTGGAAAACGAAAGAAGAAAAGGAGGAGAGGAAAGAAAAGAGGAGGAAGCACACACACACAGTTGTACAAACCCACCATTCTCCATTCTCATTTTTTTATGAGTTTCCTTTCAAAGTGGAGACTGGGTTCACAACACTTTACAAGGGGAAGAATGGAGAAACCACATTGAGCATGTGAGGATGCTGAATGTAAATTCTACATTTATTGCTGGGAAAGGATTTGTACTTTGTAACAATTTATAATTCTAAATAAATGTAGAATTAGGCTGGGCTGGGAGGAAGGGGAAGATGTCCTATAAAAGGTCTTAAGGTTGGCTCAGGGCCATTTATTTATTTATTTATTAGTGAGATTTATATACCGCCTCACAGTGCAAGCACTCTCTAAACGGTTTACACCAGTAAGCAATGTTTATTTATATTTCCCCCAACAATCTGGGTCCTCATTTTACCTACCTCGGAAGGATGGAAGGCTGAGTCAACCTTGAGCCGGTGAGATTTGAACCGCTGACCTGCGGATCACAGTCAGCTAAAGTGGCCTGCAGTACTACACTCTAACCGCTGCGCCACCTCTGCTCTCTCTCACCTCTTCCTTCGGGGTCCGAGACTGTATTTTCTCCTGCTACGTATTAGGCACAACGTAGTGCTGTACATCTTTAAGTACCAATAGAAGCAAGGTGAGCAGGTTTTTTCTTAGGATCCTTCCTGTCACCCAACCTCTCAGACTCCTGCTGCCTTGCCTCCCAGAAATGTTTCTCAGGCTTACTCCCTTTTCTGTAGGGCAGGGGTAGGCAAAGTTGGCTCTTCTATGACTCGTGGACTTCAACTCCCAGAATTCCTGAGCTAGCATGATTGGCTTAGGAATTTTGGGAGTTGAAGTCCACGAGTCATAGAAGAGCCAACTTTGCCTACCCCTGCTGTAGAGGAAGCTGCAGGCAGAAGGCCAGCCTTTTTATGGAGCGCTCTGGCTGATATCCCAAACAGTCATCCCTAGAATGGCAGCGGCAGGGCAATAATCTGGATGTAGATGGAAGCTTGTCATGCATTTAGTACAGGTGCTTGTCACGCTGTGCATCTCATCCTGGGAGGCGGGGCTGCCCTGTTTGGGCAGGTCAGCCCTAATTATGAGCTCTGCCACTCCACTGCCCCTTGAGCCCAGAATGGGACAATGCTATATTGTTAAACCTAATATAAAAATTTCCTTAAACACTTCACAATATTCTGTTGTAATCATCAGCTGAAACCCTTTCTAAAACAATTCATAATTGTTTAATGTTTATCTGAATGTATTTAAGCATTCCTGTATCAATCATATAAATTCATGTATGTGTTCATCATTATGCTCTGCTAGTATTTAAATAATATTAACCTTAGTATATTTCTATCCTTTTGCCTGCTTTGACTCACACAATAAACTTCTCAAAGTAGGACTGATTTATAGCTATATTTACCATGTGTAACAGTATCATAGATAGACACATACATGCATACATACATACATGTATAAAACTTTCCAAAGAACATTTGGATTCATCATGGTGTTTCAGGGATGATTTTGTTTGTTAAATTCATTTGCTACTTATCTTGCCATGGGGCTATTCTAGATGGCCTACAACAATAAAAAGGAAGAAAAGAAAAGAGACTGTGAACAAAACAGAAGCAAAATAATGGAACAATAAAATAAACAATGAAAAAGAAGAGACTACATGATGAGAAAAAGATGGATGGGTGGAGAGTAGAAAGTGGGGTCGTGGTGGTAGGCGGAGTCTACCATCAATCCACCAACCATTTCCAGCATGGAACTCCCTCATTTGGTTCCTAGGCCAATGGCAGAGCCAAGTTTTCAGGCTCTTATTGAAGGGTAGGAGGGTGGGGGTGGTTCTAGGGTAAGAACTAGGGCAGTTCTTAGGAACCCCCCTCCCCCAGAGCATGGGTTTCAAACTTGTGTCATGTTGCCATCATGTGATGTATCATGACGTTTTCCCCCTATGCGGAGCTGGGATGGGCGTGGCCTGCTTGTGATGCATCTGGGCCACAGGCCGCAGTTTGACACCCCTGCCCTAGAGGGTAGGCTGTTCCAAAGGCGGGCACTGCAGCAGCTCTTCTGAATTCTGATAGTTGGAGTTCTTTGATGGGATCCCTAGAGGCTCTCTGCCTGCATGAATAGGACTGGCTTGTCCTAGCAGGATGAGATAGTTCATCAGGGAGCCTGGACCTAAGCCAATAAGAACTTTAACACCTTGAATTGCACTCAGAAGCAGACCAATAACGAGTGAATTCTTGAAGCCATCCTAGGAGCCACAAATACTGCTTTTGCTGCCATACTTTGCATAAGCTGAAGCTTTTGAATGATTTCAAGGGTAGCCTGTGTATAGCCATTGTAGTAGTCAAGATGAGAAATGACTAGGTTTTGAGTGAGTGCAGAGTCATGACTCAGATAAAGTTACAGCTGGTGTAAAAACCAGAGCTGTACAAAAGCTCTCCTAATCATGCCCACCACCTGCATTTTGAGCAGGAGATGTGAGTCCAGGAGAAGCCCTAGGTTGTGAACTGGGTATGAACAAGTAGTGCAACCTCATCCTGAATTAGAGATGATAAAAACCTGGATCTGAGACTCCCTGCACACAAAGCAACTCAGTCTTGCCAGGGTTCAGTTGACTCTTGTTCTTCATCCAGGTCCCTACAGGGACATCTAGCCTCCAGGCATTGTGAGAGGGCAGAGATAGTGTAGCTTGGGTCGCCATGTGTAGAGGTATAGAACTGAGTATCATCAGTATCTTGATGAATTTCAACCATGGTGATGAATAATCTCACGGAATACTTCATGAACATGTTAAACAAGAGAGGAGAGAGTCCCAAGCTCTATGGGACACCACCATCAAGTGATTGGGAGCTGGATCTCTCACTCCCTATCAACACTGATTGGGACAAATTTTGGAGTGCAAAAATGCCACCCAGTCTCAACTCACATGATTTGCCCCAAAAGATACCATGACTTATGTTATTGAAGGCAGCTGAGAGATCAAGGATGGTGAGAATGGTTGCACTACCCTCATCCTGCTCCTGCCAGAGATCATGCATGAGTGCAATCAAGGCTGTTTCTGTTGACTAGCCAGACCTGAATTCTAACTGAAAGACATCCAGGAAATCTTTCATTGAGGATCCCCTGGAGCTGCTGAGCAACCACCTTTTCTACCAATTTCCCAAAAAAGGGGGAGATGGAAGACTGAATAAAATTGTTCAGGTAGGTGCAGTCAAGTGAGGATTAACCAGTGCCTCCTTAAAAAGTCCCAGGCATGTCCCCTTTTGAAGTGATGAATTTATCATTGTATGTATCCACCTGCTGGTCACCATCCTGGAGGCTTTCACCAGCCAGGAGGGACAAGGATCTAATTGAAGATGGTTGCATTGACAGTGCAGAGAACCCTGTCCACTTCCTTAGGTCCAGCAAGGTCAAATCACTCCCAAATTACTTGGCAAGACCCATCCCTAGGCATCTTATAAGGACTAGCACCTCGCAATGGTTCGAACTGGGAAAACTCAGAACGATTTGATACAACAGGTGTTCAACAAATTCTTCTTCCCAGTTCTGAAGATGACTACCAAGGCCTCCTTCCCCTGGCCTAGAAGGGGAATTTTATATGTCAAAATAGTAGCTGATAATGAGAGAGGATTCAAATTAATGTTTTGCACTTTGTTTCCTGATGAAGAAATAACAAATAGGCAATAATCAAGTCTGTAACTGATTTGGGCAATCAAGCCTGGTGTGCCCTCTAAATTTATTTCTAAAGAATGTCATTCAGAGCAGGGAATGCTTAAAGCTTTACATGGCTTAGGACCTGGCTACTTGGTGGAATATCTGTCTCCTATAATATCTCTGGTCACAGAATTCCTTCGGTCTGGTTTCTGTTGATTAACCAATATCATTGATGGCAACCTCAGAAGTGCATCTTCTCTATACCAATGCTTATCTCCTGGAATGAAATTCCCTCCAAGTTCTAGATGACCTCCACACTGCTGTTGGTTGGAAGAATGTTGAAGACATACATGGCTGTTCATTAAGTTCTTTGGTGAGGGAGATTGTGACTTTTGCTTTGTTTCCTTCCTTTTGTCCTTTTGCTATCTATTTTTTTTTACTTGGTTTTATTGTAATTTCTTTGTTTTGAATGTTGTGAGCCACTGAAAGTTGTTGAACGTTGGGTGACATACAATTTAAATAAAATAAATAAATGTTCTTTTCTAATTTTTAAACCTGAAAAAATTGCAGAATATTACCGTATGTAGAATACTGAATAAAACAAAGATCAAACTGGTGAGCTATACATGCCTAGTAATTTATTTGCTGACAAAATTATAAAACTTATCCCTAAATAAATAAGAGAATTCCAATAAAGCAGAGAGAATACATGTAGATGTTGGATTGCCTGCTACAATATTATATTTCTGATTGTAAGACAGCATAATAATGGTCTCTGACAAGATGGGCAGCAGCACAATAGCATACATACATACATACATACATACATACATACATACATACATACATACCATACCATACCATACCATACCATACCATACCATACCATACCATACCATACCATACCATACATACATAAAACTAGAATAGCATGTAGAAATTGGCAGTGAAATGTTCAAAGGATGACTTAGTTTGGAATTCTGCTTTCAACATATTTGCATTTAAAAATATACTATATTTCTGTATGTTAATTCTAAATGTAATGGTTAAAAACAGTTGATAGATTATTTTTATGCACATTAATTTTAACTACATTTAACATTGTAGTTAACTATAAAGTTTATTGCATCTATTCATTGTGTAGGAAGTACCTACAGCGCAGTCCTTTCAGCAGTTCCAAGGAAGCCCGACACCCATTTGCCCTACTCAGGTGACTCTGAGGACACAGATAAACCTCCAAGTAGCATCAAGGACTCTCTAAAAGAATGCAAATGACCAGCTGTCTGCAAGGAATATAAATCCTTCCATTCCCCACCATCCAGTCAGAGCTGAAGAAGCTTCTTGGATGAGAAGCAAAACTTCTTCAAAGAAAAAAAAGAAAGTCCAGTTGCTTCTTGAAAAAGCACCTTTGGGACATTACATTGGAAATGTGGAAAAAATGAAGGGTCATTTTTATCCCATATGGTGGAATTGTAAAAAAGCTAGAAAATTCTGAATCCAAATATATACAATGATATAAAAGAATGTTAATCTTTAACATTCTTTTATATCATTGTATATATTTGGATTCAGAATTTAATTGAAAACAGAATTTTTTTCATTGGGACTTACCAATAGTAAGTAAAAAAGACTCAGAAGATTGGTGTTTTTTTTTAACCTAGTAACATTTATTTCCTTAATCTATATGAGCAGCAGCTAATGAAATAAAGCACTAACAAGAAAATCTGCAGTACAATCAAAATCACAAGTATACTGTTGACATTCTTAAATGTTGCAAAAACAAAAAAGAAGAGCCATAGATTTACTACTGTGGAACACATAGTAAAAGCCTTGCATAAATAATTTATTTCTCAAGTGATTTCAGAAGCAGAGGACCTGATTTCCTACTTACAGTCTTGTTGCTGAAAAAAAAAGTTACCTTTGTTCAAGCAGCAAAATATCCAACAGCGCAACTTGATATACTGTAGTCCTATCAAAAGAGGAGTATGGCAGACCTGTATTTTCCTTTAATTTAACTTTTGTTTTGGACCAGCCCACACTGACTAAAGATGCCAAGTGAGATGGAGAGGGGCAATGAATAAAAACACAGTCTATTAATTCAACTGAGGATCTGAAAGATATAGTAAAATAATCAGCATAAGAAACCTTTTTATACCACCCTGCATCAGCATCAAGGCATTAATCCTTGCTGATGTGAAAATAACTTTTCCTGATATGAACACCTCAGATTTTCAGAATTGAATGAATAGCTGATAATTTAATTTTGATATTATAAGACCCAACAATAAATTGGAATATTTAGTGAAGAAACTGAATAATTTTGATGCACTGGCTGGTTTTAAGATAAACGAAAAATAAAAATTAAGAACATAAATGAAAAAGTCAGATTTTAAAGTTGAGAAAAAGATCAAATATCTTGGAGGTACATTAACTAATACACATTCTTAGTTATTTCAATGACATTGGAATGACATTTAAAAAGACATATTAAGATACAGCTATCTTTGTTGGGAAAAATGTATATAATTAAGATGTATATTTTACCTACGGTAAAATGTTCTTATTCCAGATGTTACTCATATTGGTCACAGATGTTCCATTTAAACAATAGCAAAAATATATTTCTAAGTTTATATGATTAAAAAACTCAATAATTAAATATAAATTGTTTTAAGATGCAATAGAGAGTAGAAGATTGGGTCTACCAGATATAAACTTATATTTTCACACTTGCTTTTGGTTTGGATGAAGGAAAGGGTGACCTTGAAGAATAAGAGGCTATTAGATTGAAGAACCATGATTTGAGATTTGTTTGGTATGGTAAAGCCAAAGTGAATACAGATTTTAAGAATAATTTTGTTAAGTTTGTTTATTTGTGTCAGAAGCATCACAATTAAAATAAGGCATACTATACAACATAAAATATTAAATATAAAATACAAGATTAAAACATGTAGAAGTTAAATCCTTCTGAAAGTGAAAGTGAGACCAATCAGACTATATATGGGTCTCCCCCCTGGTTATGAATGCTAGATGTTTTTTAACTTTTGTAGTTTTTAATAGTTATGATTTTTATATTGATAAATGGATTTGACATGTTGTGAGCCGCCCAGAGTCCCCTGGGAGTTGGCCGGCATACAAATCTATTTAAACAAACAAACAAACAAACAAACAAACAAACAAATAAATAAATAAATAAATAAATATTGCCCAGAAACTAGCAACATTAATTGCGTTCTGTCATGCTACCATGGAGTGTTCAAATGTACACTGGTCAGGATACAGGGGACAAGTATAAATATGTGTTGTCTGGTTATGTTACAACAATCACAAAGGGAAGAAGACACCAAATAGTCCCATTTATTCAGAGTGTCTCTGGAACTGTTGTACCCATGCAGAGTCTATTCAATGATTTCCATACTTTCCAGCTTTTGCCAGACTCAGATGCCAACTTCTCCATTGGTTCCATCTAGTGTTGGTTCTTTGTTGCTTTCCATAGGTCCATTCTGCTTTCAAATTTTTTGAAGTGTTCCTTCAATCTAAGGAAGTTTTTTCTGGATTTTAATCTCTGACAAGTTGGTTGTAGGCCATAGAGGGAATGATGCCTAGATTTAGATGATTTAAGCTCGTCTCTATATGCTTCTTCTCTGCGAACAACAGGTGTGGCAATGCCAGCTAGGTGGTAGATCTTCCTAGAGGGGTAGTTTTAAGGCGCCCAGAAATAATTCTGCTAGCTTCATTCAGAGCAATATCTATTTTCCCAGCGTGTATGCTGATTTATACAATTTAATAATGTTCCTTTCCTGCTTACTGGAAGGCACATACCTGAGTTTTTGCTGGATTTGGTCTTAACTGGTTATCACAATAGTATTGATCCAGCTCTACCAGGGCTTCAGTTAAATGTTGTTCCATCTCCTCAAATATTTTGCCCTGTACAGCCATTGCTCAACCATCGGCATACATATAGTTATTACTACCTCCGGAGAGGAGCTGATCACTCATATAAATATTAAAAAGAATTGGAGCCGATACACTACCCTGTGGTAAACTGATCCTTTGGTTCCTCCATCTACCTCGCCTTCTCTGAAACTCCACAAAAAACATACAGTTCTGAAGCAGATCTGATATTTGTAAGTTTAAAATCTTTACTCATATCATAAACTTTCTGCTTTAGTCTTCTAAGATTAGTGGTATTATATGTGGCTGTGAGATCTATGAGTTCCTGTTACATTGCCCTTTTGGAATTCACCTTCGATATACAGAGTTAAATTCAGAATCTGGATGGTGCAACTTTTTTCAAGGTGAAGTCCAACCTGCTGCAGTATGAGAAGGGGTTCTACAGCTACAGTAAGGCAATTCTGTATCATTTTTTCAAATAGTATGGCACAAGAGAGAAACTGGAAGGCAGTTCTTAGGATTATTGGCCTCTTTACCTGTTTTTAAAACTACAACAATAGCCTTTCGCCAGACACTAGAAATCTTACATTGTTCCAAGCATTCATTAAACATTTCTAGTAGCTTTCAGTCCAAATTGCTTTATCTGTTCAATAAGGATATCATCCAAACCAGCAACGTTCCGTGGCCTACTCTTCCTTATAACTTCTCTCAATTCTTCCATAATAAAGGGGGAACAATAAATTAGTCAGTTTATGATCCTCATTTCTGTTAATCTTAATCTTGTGTTTTGGTGGCCTTTGATCTGGGTTGCCGTTCTTAAGAAGCTGACTGGCTATTTGGCCTGCAGTTATGTTGGCATAATCTCTAGTGTGAGTTGGAGTGGATTTTAGAGGGAGTGACTATTGGTGCTCATCTCCAGTTCCTCTATTGTTTTAATCCAGCTTTCTCTCTTAGTTTTTCTTAGCTTCAGTTATAGAAGTAATTAACTGCTGGTCTGCATTCACTGCATTCATTCAAACTACTTCAACACATGGATTATATAATTGCCTACAGATATAAAGTCTGGGTTATATCCCCTGCATCTCCTTCCACTGTTAAATGAAGCTGATAATTTTTTGGCATGTAAAATAGCCAGGTTATTAAAATCCACCCACTTTATTATTTATTCCCATTTCTGTCATCATCGGAATACCCCCAGATATTTCTGTAACTATTAAAGTCTACAATAATAAATTTTATTATATTCTTATTGAATGTATTAAATTCATCACCCTTGATCTAAATTAGTGGTGGCTTATGTACTGAAGTGGCTGTACAGTTGCTAAACACTACAATTATTACTTCTATGTTATTTATTTCTGATGTTGTGGACCAAACTAGATACCAGGCTTCACAAAGACCATGCTGCCGTATTGCCAGTTGGGCCTCTCTGCTTCTAGTCACATGCTCTATATTTTAGCTCTTCTCTGTGGATATCCTGTATAAACAGGACATTAGAGTTATATATTTTTGTTGGCACAAGTCCCAGAATAGTTCTTATTTACTTGCAGACGGACACTTGATGTTTATTGAAATTATAGTAATCTGTGTATCTTAAAAACTCCTTTGTGGGATACACATATTGTCACAGATAGAAATGAGCATCTCACTATGCTTCGGATACTTCTAGATTAAATGGATTTTTAAAACGTTTGTTTCATTTTTTGCTAAGTGTGCCATCCTAAGAGTCTGGATTAAATACAAAACAAGGCTTTCTTCTAAGATACTTCTGTGGTTTTTACCCCAAGGTTGTTTGTTTTAAAGACACAAGAAAGTAGAGATGGCAAAACTAATTTAAAAGAACTTAGTTTTGTTTCCATTTGGAAACAGCTTTTGAACTTTTTTGCTTCATACTGAAAAAAAAATGAAACTTTGATTCTACGTTTTGACAGAATGATTTTGTTATTTTAGAAATAGCTTGAAATATTGTGAAGTGTAAAGGAAAAGGTTGAGGGTGTATTTTTCTGAGGCTGTATTTGGGTGTTTTTTTTATGGTACTGAAAAAAATTGAAAGTTAAAACTTTTTTTCTTTTAGCAGTTCTCCCTTTCTTTTTCTTAATTCTTTAACTTTTGTTTTTCCTGTATTATATATATATAAATATATATAATACAATACAATAAATAAATATATTTATTTATTTATTGAAACTTAAAAATATTATGGCAAGCAATTTTAAGAAAATTTTTAAGAAAAGATAAAACAACATCACAGAATATACTCAATCTGACAAGGCTGCTTTAATGTATACTTTTACATATATCAGATAAGGCCTTACAGAGTTACACTTTTTAGAAATTTATAAACCATTCCCCTAAAAGAGATAGTTTTTATCATTTTATCATCTGTACTGAAGTAGGCATGATTATTATAGCATAACAGAACAAACATTTGATAGGAAGACATGCCTAGAACTGGAGGAATCCAAGATATCTAATATTCTTAAATCTAGTTGTATGAAGAGGCCACATTCTGTTTTCATTTCTGGTAGAGAACCTTTCTGATAGATAAAGAGGGCATAAATTTTGCACAATGTGAATTTATTCCCTTAAAGAAAAGAAATAAACCTATTAGCTCTTTTATTGAAAAATGCTGAAAATGTGGGATTTTTAAAGAAAAATCTGTCAGATCTTAAGTTAACTTTTTAAAATTCTTTTTCAATTCCTCATGGCAGTATCATTAAAAAACAATTGAATCTCAAACATTTCTGGAAAAGTACGCTAATGTGTTAAATGTGCCCATCATTCTATATTCATCAGAATTAAGAGACTCTAGGCACAACTGATCCAAATCTACTTCAACAGATTATCATCTTATTAATATATAGTCCATGTTATAGCTAGCAGATGACAATAATTCTAAAAATCCCACCATTGTTTTGTAAATACTGGACAAAAGGCTAAATGAGGGCAGGAAAAAAGGCTACTGAAATGGAAAGCTTTTGCTGCCTGAAAACTCATTGAGAAAAATACTTATTTCAAGTATAGAGCACTGCTCATTTTAACCCACCCCCAATAAACTCTTATAAGAATTTTATGCAAATATTTAGTGTTGCTAAGCAAGGATTAAAAGCACCTTAGCCTCACAAAATCCCAGTTCATTATGGAAAGGAACCCACTTTTATTATGCATATGTATAGAATGAATGCCTGAGAAGGCTTCTATATTGAATCTACCACACCTGAATCCTGGATTGTGAACATTACCTCTGCACTAGACATAGGGCTTATATTTATTTCTAGATTCCTCAGAAAGGTAGTCTGCGTTTGAGAGGCAGGCACTAACTTAAAAAGGGAAAGGCTGAGATTAAAGAAAAATTCAGAACATGCAAATTGCTGGTGCGTGAGCAAGCCTGCCTTCTCATAAGAAATATTTCCCTTGTAGCCTAGAATTGATGGTCTGGTCTACAACTGCAGCTATTCTGTACTTCTAAATAACTATGATTAGTCACTGTGCAAAATAAGAAGCTAGAACAGGACAATGCAAAGGACACTTATAAACATTTCCATAAAAATATCTATACATTTAGCAATAAAATGGAAGCCAGCATATTTGCAGTCTTCCTTCTCTACCAACACTTTGCCCTGATTATTTTCATTACCAAAAATCTAGTAGTTTCAGTGTACTTTTGAATGAAGTGAAGAGGTTTGGCATGCATTATCACCTTTCCTGAAAGGATTTTTTTTTTTTTTTGCATAAAACATTCAGCAGGAGTTGACCATTTTTCACTAAGTTTTACACTTGAAGAAACTCAACATCTAAAACTTTTCTCTCATTTTTCAATAAATGAAACTCCAGTTTAGTCTAATGATTAAAGCTGCAGTCTAGAAACAGGGAGACTGTGAGTTCTACTGAATTTAGGCATGAAAGATGGCTGGGTGATCTTGCACAAATCACTCACTCTCAGCCAAACCCACCTCAAAGGGTTGCTGTTGAGAAGAAAAGAGGAGCAGGAAGGAATATTAGATATGCTATTTACAAAAAATAAAATAAATCCCATTCCATCTGCAATTTGTGAGAGGTTAGAATAGGTGTCTAGGGATTATCTTATTTGGTGCTCCAGCAGGCCTGGGTTATTTTTGTAGTGACCTACCCATTGTCACCTTGTGTTCTTCTTCATTTAGCTGTCCAAAGTCCTCTCATTCTGTCTTTCACTTTGTTTTTGACAACAAATGACATATTAGCATGTTAGTCTTGAACTTTCAAATGAACAGATAGTGTCTGACTGTACTGCTCTTCTCAGAAGGTGAAGGCAAAGTGGGTTCTGAGATTTAGCATCAGGCACTCATGATACACGCATACCACTTGATATGAAAAGATCAATGGCCCTAAAAGCTAGAACATCTTGACTTTGCCAAGTTAGGACATGATGTCAATATAGTACAGTGCATTTCTTCCCCATTTCCATAGTCATTTTAAAAAAGTGATTGATTACATAAAATCATCACTATAAATATACCTCTGATTCCTGATCTTACCAAGTTTTACAGAGAAACAAATCATTGTCTATGTGATTAGCACTCTTAGTGCCTTTTTTCCCCTTTTCCTTTAAGGCTTTATTGCCTATTCCTCCCCCCCTTTTTCCTTTTCTTCAAAGAGGACGTAGAAGTGTTACCATTGATTTAAAAGGCATTCCTTCCCTTAAGAAACTCAAAGGTTTGTGATGGCATAAAATAATGGTCATTTAAGAATCCTTCCACTTCCACTTCCACTTCCCCTTGCCCAAAATCTAAAATATTCACAAAATGTACACATGCGAAGTTACAAGCATAGATGGAAGTTTAGGAGTAATCATTATACTTTAACCAGTCCATACCTATAATGTGCACTGCTCTGTTGTATTTGTTTCAGTTGCCCCCATTACATTTATTTCCTATTTATCAGCTTGGGAGATTTAATTCTAGGTGATTTCATTTTTTCTAATTGTATCCTCCTAATCTCTAATGCAGAACTAGTTTCCCAGCAATATTTGTAGTGAGCCAGTGTCATAAAACAGTTTATAATAAAAAGTAAATAAAAAGTAAAAAGTAGACGAAGAAAAGTCATATGACTGACTACTAGGATGAGGCTTGGACAGTTCATACTTTTTAAAAGACATAATCTGCAGAAAGCATTTATTGCCCTAACTGCAATAACTCCCACAGTGCTATGGACATGTATCTTAATTCATTTTTTCATTTTTAAAAATTCATCTTTTTTTTCCTGTTCCACTGAAGTCAGTAGTTCAGCCATGTGTCTTCAGTAGATATGTGCTAATAGGTATCACTATGATCACAGCGGCATGGTGGCCTAGTAGTGAAGCTAATCGCCTCCCATTTGGAAGGTTAAAAGTTCAATCCTAGGTAGCAGCAGATATTTCTCTCTCCCCAGGCACAAAGAAAAAAAATCTGCTGCAAACTTCATGTGGCATCAGGAATGGTATCCGGCCAGTAAGCACTCAGGTCCATCCAGTCGCCCCGACTCTACCCCAAATTACTTAAGGGGTGAGATTCGTAAAAGGGCAGTATCACTATGATCATTCCTGGCTTTTATCAGGTTTTCATAGATGATACATGGATGTTATCAAACATATTTTGCAATCACAAATAGAAAGTTTCCTCTCACTCTGTAATGTTTGTGTAAATTTTAAAAAATGTTCATAAAAATGGATTAATGTGAATTAGTCCAGTTTAGTAATGTTTGGGACATAGATAGATGTGACCTTTCAAGTATGTGAAACAGGCACATACATGTCTAATTTAGTTATAAAATTATAGCTGTACTTTTTGATATTCAGGATTAAAATTAGGGATAGAAAAGCCATCAGAGAGCTGGGTCAGTTCCTATTCACAGCTTTATAGAAATGGAGCAATTTGTTTCAATCTACTATTCTCTGTCACTACTTGAACAAAACAAAACAAAATTAGTCACCTAAATATGTTATAACTATGCCAGAAGCAGTTGGAATTTCTAAAGACAAGTAAGCAAATACAGTATGAGCAGACATGGGTGTGTCTTAACTGGTTATATAAGTGGGTTGTACCACATCATATTGTAAAACGAGGTAATGTGTCAGTGAGTAAGCAAGAATATCAGTGGATGATAATTCTCTGTAGCTACCAGCATCAGCCATATACTACCAGCATCAACCATATGCAATGGCAAAACATAGCAACTCAAATGCATCAAAATGATGCCATCCTTCAGAGACATCATTAGAACCTCTTTGACCCAGTGTTACATTGAAATATGGTACCAGCAGCTTTGATTTTTTGTCCTAAACCCAAAGTTACTCAGTAAACTCCAAGATATTACAGTACATTTTAGATTTTTCAATGCCACGTGTAACATTCTATTCAGTGGTGGGTTTCTACCGGTTCTCTCCAGTTCAGGCATACCGGTAGCGGCGGGGGCAGGAGGCTCCACCCACATCATCACGTCATCACGGATGCTCTGCGCATGCGCAGAAGCGGCGCGTGCACAAGCAAACATCTCCAAACCGGTAGCAAAGGTAAGTGAAACCCATTACTGATTCTATTAGTTCTTGATGTTCATCAAAATGCTTTTTAATAACTTAGTAATGCAACAGTCAATTTATAATACTTATTTGTGGATAATTTTTACCTCAGAGCTAGAAGCTCTATGGAAATATCATGTATGGTGTATAATGGAAAAACTGATCATGCTAATGCTATCTGTAAATTTTGGTGGTAGAGATGTGTTGGATCTAACTACATAATCTGGACACTTGCTTCTCCGGGAACTAAACATGTACAGCTAGTCCTCGACTTACAACAATTCATTTATTGACCGTTCAAAGTTACAATGGCAGTGAAAAAAGTGACTTGTGGCCAATTTTCAGATTACAACCTTTGCAGCATCCCTATGGTCATCTGATAAAAATTAAGTTGTTTGGCAACTGGTTCATATTTGTGACGTTTGCTGTGTCCCAGGATCATGTGATCACCTTTTGCAATTCTCTGACAAGCAAAGTCAATGGAGAAGCCAGTTTCACTTAACAACCAGGATACTAATTTAACATCAGCGATTCACTTAACAACTGTGGCTTGAAAGGTCGTAAATGGGACAGCATTCACTTAATAAATGTTTCAGTTAGAAACAGAAATTTTGGGCCCAGCTGTGGTTGTAAATCAAGGACTACTAACTTACTAGACTAAACCACAGATAGGAAAAGTTGGACACATCACCAGAACAATAATTCTCTTTTTACTTCACTATAACATATTAAAATTGACTAAGTAAGAATTTAAAAATAGCAGCAATGTGGAATTTAGCATGTTTACTCTAGCTCATGCATGTGAATGTTTGCTGTTGAACACCAATTACCATAAGCTGACTTTTGCTAATTTTGTTACAGCTGCTGAAAATTGCCTTCAAGATGTTGCTATTCCTCCATAAAGAGTTTTAGGCAAATTGATCTCCATCTGGTGTGCTCACTATACAATTATGACTGTATAATTAGGAGCCAATTTGGTTTAGGGGTTAAGGCACCAGGCTAGAAAGCAAGAGACTGTGAGTTCAAGTCCTGCCCTAACTATGAAAACCAGCTGAGTGAACTTGGGCCAGTCACTCTCTTTCAGCCCAAGTCACCCCATGGGGTTATTGTTGCGATTGGCAAAATGGAAGGAGGAAGATGTGTTGGATATGTTCGTCGCCTTGAATTATTTGTAACAATAATAAAAGGCAGGATATAAATAAAAAATTAAAACATCATCATTGCTATTATCATCATCACCATTGGCCCTAAAACTCTTCTTTTTATGCTGTATGTCTTGTATGAAGTTTTATTACTGTGGCTGTACATATGAAGATATTTTGTATTGATGGGGTGACATTATGGTTTGATGGTTATTATAACACACTGCAATTACTTCATTAGTCTTTTTTTGTTGAAGAGGAATATTTGATAAAGAATTAATGTAACAAAGCAATAAACCCTCACATATAATAAAGACTTCAAAAAGTCTCAGTGAAGAACCTTCTTGATCAACGATGGACATCTTAAAAAAAACCACCACATTGAATCAGATTCATACCCGTTTAACTGCTATGAAACTCCTCAAAGAAACACAGAAAACTGTAGTTCAGTGAACTTGCTTTTAGAAAATTACAATTGTGTATCAGCAATTATGTTTTGCTGATTAAACCAATTAGAAATGGATTAACATTAGTTGTATAGAAGTAATCTCCCTTGTCATAATTTGATAATCCAAAATGGCCCAGTATGCGTTCAATTCATAAGAAAGCTCATGCCACAATATTAGATCTGGGTCAACTCTTTCACATAACTATATCTGCTAAAACATAGATGCATGTGACTTGTGAGAATTGATTCCAGAGCCTTCTTTCATGGATATGTACATTTCAATTCAGCAATGTGACTCTTATCCCTGAATAACAGATTCAGCAAACCTGCCTATAAGAAAATGCTTTGGAATGTGTATAATTCTGAGCTCTGGGTGATAGGATCATTCAGTCTTTTCATTTTTGCTTTTCCACTAAAGGGAAAACTGTTTCAAAAATCTATTTCAAACCAGGATTTATGAAGACTTAAAGAAGAAAAAAACATGTTTTGTGTATTAAATTTGTTTGCTAAATAGCAATATGCCTATAATGTTGTGAATGTATGAGAATCCATTTTCAATAAACATATAAATGTGGTTCTAATTCCCTAGTATGTATCTATATATCTATATAAATCAGTTATGTCACAAGTGAAAGAAATGTCACATGGTGATGTCAGGTCAGAAGAGTTTCAGCAAGAAAATTAATAAGGCTTTTTGTATATTAAAGTGTGCCTTTCTGACAACAAGAATGAAAACAACAGCATGTCTGTATTATTGATAAAAACTTCACAATATTATCATATATCCAAATCAAATGGAGATTTCAAAGTGCTAACAGATTAATGGCCTATCAAAAACACAGAAATCTGGTTTTATCCAGGCATGTCTTAAAGCCCAAGTTCTTGCTTTCTGAGGGGCCATTTATTATAAGTAGGTTTTTAAGATAGTTTCATAGTTATGGCTTCTCATAAAGAGAGTAATTCGGTGAACGCTCCCCACAGATTGACTGCTGCTGAAATGTGCTATTTCCTGTGAAATTTGTAATTCAGCAATGTTGAATATTCTGTGGGACAAAAGCTTTCTGTGAAACCGCAATATTCTCATTCTCAGAAATTGGAGCAATGCTGATTATGGACATTTTATATGTGATTTCAAATAAGAAAAGTGACTGACATGTTTACACCAATAAAAGAAGATACACTTGGGATTCCTGGCTTTTTCAAACAATTAAAGAGATTTCTGAGAATTTTCCAGAGAGAGTAAATGACTATAAAGCCATTTGAAAGTACCCTACAGTCTGATACCTTTAATGTTCAGATCAAATCAAATGACAATGTATGTTTCAACTATTATCACATCCTTTTTAGAACATGATGCTAAAAGGCTAGACAAGAATGCTCCTAGGCTTCAGAAACAGATATCTTATTGTCTGGAGAAAAATATTTATATTCTAAAGAGATTAAAAAAATGAAAAATGATCCCTGTAGCGATAGGTATTTTCAAACACCTCTAAGCACAGATAGACAACAATATTTAATGGCAACGATGAACTGCTTAAATTACTGAACTGCTTGGATTATTTTCTTGGGTTAGATGTGTATAAAAAGGGCAATTCATGATAAACCAATATTCTTTTCTATTTGTTTGGGCTTGCAGTCTCAATGTTTGTCTGTTACTTGCACCTTGAGTTGTGCTGATCTTCTCCTTTTTAAAATTAGATGTGTTCAAGAGTCCATTAGAGAGCTTGTTGAAAAAAATGTTCTGCAACCCCACCCCAACCCCTGCTGTTTCCTCCTCCCATTTCATTTTAGATAAGCCACTCTTTTTTGCTCTCATCAATGGTTTCTGTAAAATTGGGATCATTGTTCATAATAGCGGCATCTGCACTCTCAGCAGATTCTGCCCCCTTGGCTTCATTGGTATGGTAGGTTCCCTTGTGGCGGAACATGTATCGAATGAGGAACACCAGGGTGCAGAGAATGGTGAAGATCACAACAGCAATAATACCTAAGAGAAATGTGAGAGTTTAACAAATTAAAAATAAGGGGGGAAGAAATATTCATTCAATAATATATTGTAATTAAACATACTTGCAGTTTTTTTTTCAAACATTTCTGCTAAATTTGACATTGCTAAAATATTTATTTTGTCAAGCCACCTTATGATATTCATTTAGTAAGAAAAATCTCACCAATGAGATTTAATTATTTTTATTAATAAATTAATATATCTTAAGTGGTAACTAGACAAAATGTGTATGAATTTGTGGTTCATATACTTTAATAATTTATTTACTTCACACAGTGAGAATTATGTACATTAAGTGCAAAATTAATATTTTGATATAACCAATCCAGTTCTTTACATGTTAGCCATCTTCCTGTACTCTAGGAAAGATGATGGATTATGCTGAAAACAATTACTTTACCTGCCCAACCACCTCAGTCTGAAAATTGTCATAGTGTCTAGTGAAGCACTAGAAAGTCCCACAAGCAGTTGCCACAACAGGAAACCAATAGACCCAATTGTTTTGAGTAGTTCTCATTCAGAATTAGGCATAATGGGAAAGATATGATGAAATTGCATTTCATCATTGCAACCATTTTGCTATCTCTCATACAAATCTCCATAGTCATCTTGCCTCATCTGAAAGGCATCTTGATGAATTGTGATGATAATACATTTGAAGTTGCATGCATGCATGCATGCTCATATCTGTGTACCGGTATGTGTGGAGGGAAGAGAAAGAGAAATAATGTGGTGATTAATGAGCTAAACTATGATCACAGAGAGTAGAAAGAAGAATCTCAGATGAGATAGGAACATTGTGTTCTGCAGAAATGTTATTACATTTATTATTAAACTTATATTCTGCCCATCTTGGGTAGACGAAAATCTATGCAGCTTACAATGATCAAAAATCAAGATAAAACATTAAAGCATTACACAATAAATATGCTTAACATTGTGTTAGAATTGACAAGATGGGAAGGAAGGGAACAAAATGCATATGGGGGAAGAGGTGCAGTCTTATCTTACTCCATTAACCACCTCCAGAATGACAAGTCCTCATTAGGACCCTACATCAGTTGGCAGAGCCTTCAAGCCCTTTCAGAAGACCAAAAGTGTGGGTACAGATATCATCTCAGATGGCACCAGTTTTCAAAGGATGGCAGCCACAACAGAAAACTGGACCCCAACAGCCAGAATTCCTTGACCAACTGGGTTCCCAGCATGCACCTTCTGCTGGTGTGCGTAGCATGGGCTAATACCATTGGGATGAGACAATTCATCAGAAAGCCTGGACTTATGCCATGAAGGGATTTAAAGGTAAGAACCAACCCATTGATTTAGACCCAGAAGTAAACCCGCAACCAGTGCAGCTTGCAGAACATTAGTGTAACATTAACTATCCCAGTGTCTCCAAAAATTGTCTGTGTGGCTGTATTTTGCACCAGCTATAGTTTCTGAATACTTCTGGAATAGTCGAAGCAGGAGATGACCAGGGCTTGAGTGACTGAGCACAGGGACTCCTGATTCAGGAAAGGGTGTAACTGGCATACAACGAAAAGTTGGGCAAAGGCTCTCTTAGCCATGACTGCTACTAGGAATGCCTAATAACAAGTTCAGGAGAAACCCCAAGTTGTGTCACAGTTCTGTCTGAAGATATTAGAGATATTAAATCCGAGATCCCGAAGCTCCATGGTCCCAAAGCCATTAAATCTTACCAACAGTTCAGCCAAATCCTTTGGCACCCATCCAAACTTCCACAGCCTTCAGGTGCTGTGACTGGGAAGTGACAGCATCTCTTGGGTCACCAGGAATGGAAATGATACTGAGTATCATCAGTGTACCTGATGGTATCTCATCCCATCGTGGCAGGTAATTCGTCATATGAATCTACTCCACCAGAGGTTTTTGTATGGGGAAATGGATACTATCAAGAAATGGGACTTAATGGAGGAACATTAAATAACCACCATACAGATGGAAGAATAGAATAGAATTTCCACCTAAATTGGATTATATTATTGTTAATCTAGAATTACAAATTGTAGAAGGAAGGCAATATTTGTTATCAATATTCCTTCTTCTTGATTTAAGTACTTCATTTTTTTCTTTAATTGATTTTAGTTGCTGACAGTTCCTTTGTTTGGAAAGACTACTTTATTCCCAAATTAATTTTACATATGCCTAATGAAAACAATCTCTGGCTCTTCACTTGTTTTTTTTAATTTCATTGTTTGTTTAGCTTCTCTTTAAGCATGAAGATAAATTTGCTCAATGCAATGTATGAAAAAGTAAGGATCTGATTCTGAATCTGAGACTTTATTATTGGTTGAAATTAGCTTGATGATGAATTTACTTTGCAGAAACATTCCAACTTGAGACAAGCTATCAAAAACCAACCATGAAGTTAATCCATTTGGACACTACATTCTTTTGGTGAATGAGGTTAAACATTCTGTTATATCTTTACTTAGTAATCAAATTGAGTTCATTAAAATGTTATTTAATTTTTTACCTCTCAGTTTAAGCACAAGGAATTGTTCATCAGCACCTTATATGAAGAAAGCCTCCCTAACATCACAGTGATCGATAGTGACTTAGTAAATTTACTAAGTAAATTTACATAATTGATAATGGATCTAGAGCTTTCTAATTCTAGCCCAGCATCTTAATTATCAGATTATACTTGAATATTATGAAAAGAATGTTCACATATTATGATCACTCAAAGAGGTTATAAAATTTTCCAAAATAATTTGATCAATCTTAGGTAACTATGTACTCATACTGAAACTTATATTAAACTAACTGAATGTACTTATTTGTCAATTCAAATAGATATATACTGCTTCCTTACCTCCAATAATTGCTGAATTTCTGTTAACACCACTTCCTATTACTTGACCATTGTAAGGAAGATCAGCACCTGATGTAAAGCGAAGCATAACATTTAGGTTGTATTTTTTTCAAAGTTTGTATCAGTCTAGGCCAGAACTAAAATTAAGATATCCTTGAATATTAATATTAGAAACATAAAGGAAATAAAAATATGAAATAACAAAGTTTCTAGAATGGCATTAGATGCCAGAAGCCCAGAATGGACTCAGTCAATCCACAAGAAATTCCCAAAGGGAAAGTCTCAATTTTGCCATAAACTTACTGGGCAGTAGAATGTCCTTACTTCCATGTGGACTGTCAGTCATTCCAAGTCACTACAGGTTTTAAGGAAGACCATAAGTTAACAGCAAGCACAGTGACAGACAGACATTAGTAACTAAAGGTATATAGATAAGAGAATATTGAATTATAGATTAGTTCTTGGAAAGTACATACTTCCCTTGCTTAATGCTAGAGTTACATTCTTTAAAAAGCTTTCATAAAGCAAATTTGTATGAAGCACGACCTTGAGTCAATAGAAAAAAATTGAGTTATGGGATTTGGTGTCAGTTTCTATAACTCAAATATATTCATATATGTTTAGAACTTTATTCTTTATTCTGCCCTATATTAATTAAACATTTTCTTCCTTGTTTGGTGCTCTATGTACTGTACACTTTATCCATCTTTTCTATAGTTAGCTTTCTAATGTGTACATTTATCATGTGCAACAAAAGAAGCAGAATTTTTACCAAAAATATTTAGTAGAATACTATGAATTTTATTAGGATTCTTCATTATATTGCACATAGCTTAAAACCTGGTTGTTGGGCTGAAGGTTCTTGATCAGCATAGGTGAAATATGATATGTCCAAATTAGTTTCTAATGTTTGAGATCCTTTTTCTTTTCATTTTGGGGAAGGGTATTGGATGTGATTAGGGTGAAATGACTGGAGGGTAGTGCTATCTCTTCAAAGAAAGAAGGCCTGGAGATGTAGCTTCTGAGGGATTGGCTATCTCCTGACTGATTGGCTGCTGTGGTCTACGCCCTTCCATTCAGACATGTCCATTTCTTCTCTGACTTCCAGAAAAAACAGAATTTTACCGTACTAACATATCTGTTCTTTTTCTTTATTTCTGTGGCTCAGTAACTTGAATATTGACCTAATGGAAAATGGGTTAGCATTTTTGCAGATACTCAAATGAGCTCCAGTAATGATTTGATGGGAAACAGTATGACTTCTTAAGAAAAAGGAGGTAACCAGTAAATGTCTGAAGGAGTAGAAGATAAGGAAAACACAATGAAAGATTGCCAAAGATATAAAGTTTCTGGGATTGGAATGATAGAGAAGTGAAGTGGCTACAAGAAAGTATTTAGAATGGATGAATGGTTCCTTTTGTGTCAGGACTGTCCTTAACAGGACATGAAGACCATAATGGAGAGAGAGCCTGGGTTAATGTATTTTCTGTTTTAATCTCTTGATTATTTTATTTTATTTATCAAATTGATATAGCTGCCCTCTTTCCCAGAAGTGACTCTGGGTGACAAACGGTAACCAATTTTTTTGCTTGGGAGAAGATGCATCCTTTCTCTTCTTTCTTTTGTCACCAATTAGTCAGAACATTCCTGCCCACTGCTATAGCAGCAGAATTGGTACCTATACAGTATAGTGAGACTTTTTAAACTATTGGCCTGATAACAGTAGAACAGGAACAGAATGCCTTTTGGGCTCTTCAAGAAGCAAATATATTGTATATAAAGTGAATGTTTCCCTCCAAAATAATTTTATCACAGGGAAGCAAACACTGTAACAACATTGGGGACTGACAAATGCATGCTGTTTCCATACTAGGATAATTCATTGTTTTTCATAGAAAGATATTGACATAGCACAAACAGAAGCTGCAAAACATTCTATTCTTATAACTTATGTCTGTATACAGTATTTACTTCAAATAACAATTTTATTTCTTATTTTTTAAAAAACACCTTTCCTCTTTATTTTATTGTCCTCTTGATGATATGATTTAGGATTTTGGAAATTAGAATTCTAGCCAGTAGAATGTAACAGAAAGAGATAAATAGAGAATTAAATACCACTGTTAACAAAGAAAAACCATTAGCACAGATTGTGTAGAGCAGGGGTATCAAACTCATGTCATCACGGCAGTGTCACGTGATGTATTGCGACTTTCCCCTTAGCTAAAACAGATGTGGGCATGGCCAGCGCATGATGCATCCGGCCTGCAGGCCACGAGTTTGACAGCCTTGGTGTAGGGTGACGTAAAATTAGATGTTTATTGTGAATCATTCTTCAGACTACTTTTGCTGACTGCCTGCTGACTGCAAACTGGCAGTTCAAATCTTACCAGGCTCAAGCTTTACTCAGCCTTCCATCCTTCTGAGGTCGGTAAAATGAGGACCCAGGTTGTTCGGGGCAATATGCTGATTCTGTAAGCCACTTAGAGAGGGCTGTAAAGCACTGTCAAGAGGTATATAAGTCTAAGTGCTATTGCTATCTCTTCCTTGATTATTGTCTCTTTTGCTCCATTTGATTGATATTACATTCAAACTTGATCAATCTTTTGTTTGAAATCAATAACAAAACATGTCACTATTAAACTATTCACCAAAGTTGAAACTTATTCACCAGATAAGATCAGCTCATTTGGAATTACAACTTTAGCATTGAGGGAGGGAAGAATCAATAGTCGTTATTCCCTTTATTCTTTGTTCAGCTTTAAGAATCTGCCTTCCAGACTAGTTTATTATGCTCTGGCTGCTAATTTCACTAACATTTCCCACTTGATTTCCTGCTTCAAGTTGCTCATCAACCTCACACATCATTCTGACAATTTACTGTTCTATTGCACTGAAACTATATCTACATTTCATTTATACATACAATTAGCATGCGCAAGTTTAATGCAGGTATTTTTGAATCATCATGAAGGATTAAGCCAAGAAGGATAAATGTATAATGAAAAATTTGTTCCATTCAATCTTTTTAAAATATGTTTTGTTAACATGTTTTAAGTCTAAAGTGAAATTAGAATCTCACACCAAAATTTTAGCTTTTCAGATTTTTGTAACATAATTCTGAAGTGTAAACCTATATATGTATAGATGGCTGTTGTCCTAAGTCCCTTTTGTAATAGCCTGATGGGCTGCATTCAGAGTTAATGCCATCACCATCTTTCTTGGTTTCTTATTATTTTATTCAGTGAAACAATCTCAGCTAAAGACTAAGTATCCAGCAAACAAAGTAGAAGTGTTGCAGGGAAAAAAAGAGTAGTTAATTTATTTTGCAAGGTAGGACATTTCTTTAGAGAAAATTAAGCCCTCTTCCATATGCTGTGCATTTCATTTCCAAGCCATAGCAATAACTTCTGCATGGTTTTACAGTGACAAGCAACTATCCCCACTTTTTGTGCTCCCACTCTCCAGCTGACCATAACAGGATAGCAGCAAAGCCTCTCTTCTTTTTGGCTAGGAAAGCTTTAGGGAACAAGACATGGGCTCATGGAACTTTGGCTTCTGAAGATACAGCAATTTTGGCAATAGGATGGGACAAGGAAGAATATATTTTATGTTATTTGCCCCAAACCTATAATGATCTAGGCCCGTGATGGCGAACCTATGGCACGGGTGCCACAAGTGGCACGCGGAGCCATATCGGTGGGCACGCGAGCTCAGGTCCGGCGTGCATGTGTGCACCAGCCGGCTGATTTTCGGGCCTTCTGGGCCCACTGGGAGTCGGGAAACAAGCTGTTTCCAGCCTGCAGAGGGGATGGGGAAGGCCATTTTCGCCCTCCCCAGGCTCCTAGAAAGGCTCTGGAGCCTGGAGAGAGCGAAAAATGGGCGTGCCATTGCATGCTGGGAGCAGGGGGATCATGCGTGCATGTGCGGGGGTGCATGGAATTATGAGTGTGGGCACGCACACCCGTGATCCCCCGCATTCCCCCCCCCTTTTGGCACGTGAACCAAAAAAGGTTCGCCATCACTGATCTAGGCTATGTGCAATTAAATAACTACCAATAAAAGAGAATATTTGCAAATGTTTTATTACCCAACTAGGTAACATAATTAGTTCTAGTCATAGTGCTAATGATGTTACCTACTTCGGGTAAAGAAATGACTGCAAGAAAGAAACCAAGCTCAGAAAGCACCAAGGACTCCTCAATTAAATAATTCCTAAAATACAGTTCAAAAACCCAAGCATCTGGAAAGAAGCACAACCTTTCTAAAGCAATAAAATACACAAGGCCCCTACTGACTGTAGTCCAAGAGCTGGGGAACAGCCAAATATTCAAGGGTTTTTAAAGGGCATCCACGGTGGGGCCAGACTAATAGAGATTTTTCTGTGACAGAAAAGATATCAAGTGGTATTATTTAATGTAACATGCCAACTTTGTCCAATTATAGAGCTTGGGCAGAAACCATAACAGCCAGGCGCTCCTTTAAATAACTAGGCCCTAAGCCATAAAGGTCATCCAGATTGCCCTAGTTTGAATTCCAGAAGAAATAAGTCTTAAGTATACTAAACTATTGCATGATCTTCTTTACATCTTTGTAAACAAATCACTGTCATAGCATATAACAGAACTTTGTTGACTTTGGACAGCTAAGAAAAATGCAACCTGATTAGTACTTTGGTAGGAAACCCCTGAATAATATCTGGGCAGTAGGCTATCAATCCTTATGGTGTTCAAGTGGTGCTTCAGTTCTTTTGGAATTTCACCCAAGGTGCCTATTATTATTGGTTCTACCCTTGCTTGCCTTTGCCACAGTCTTTCTAATTCTATTTGTAGGTCTTTGTATTTTATTATCTTCTCCAGTTCTTTCTTTGCTTTTCTGCTGTCCACAGGCACTGCCACATCCACTATCCAGACTTTTTTGTCTTTCTTATCGACAATTGTTAAGTTTGGGGTGTTATGTGGCAGGTGCCTTTCTTTTTGAATTCTAAAGTCCCAGAGCAATTTAACTTCTTCATTTTCTATGACTTTTATGGTCCCACCAGTTCTTGCTTGCAGGCAAATGATATTTCTTTCAGATCTTCCAATGCTACTTGTTGCTACTTTGTCATGTCATTGCTTGTAGTCAGTCTGTGCGATCTTCTTGCAGCAGCTTTCCCGGTGATCCACTGTTTCCTCAGCTACTTTGCCTAGGCGGCACTTACTGTTGCTGTCTTTTCAATTTTCTTTCTTTCTTTCTTTCTTTCTTTCTTTCTTTCTTTCTTTCTTTCTTTCTTTCTTTCTTATTTATTTATTTATTTATTTATTTATTTATTTATTTATTTATTTATTTATTTATTTATTTATTTATTTATTTATTTTAGTGTTCTTATATGCCGCCCTACTCCCTGGGGACTCAGGGCGGCGTACAACATTTTAAGAACAACTAAACAATACAAAAATTTAATAACAATTTAAAAGAATTTAAAAAAAACATGCAGAACCATACATATGTGGGGGAGATCTAAGATGAAAAATTGTCTCAAAACCCTGCCTGCAGAAAGAGCCATGTCTTAACGGCTTTTCGGAAGGCCAGCAAGGTGGGGATAATTCGGATCTCTGGGGGGAGTTGGTTCCAGAGAGCAGGGGCCCCCACAGAGAAGGCCTTCCCCCTAGGCCCCGCCAGCCGACATTGTTTGGTTGACGGGACCTGGAGGAGACCCGCTCTGTGGGACCTAACCAGTCGAAGGGAAGTATGAGGTAGGATGCGGTCCCAGAGGTAACCTGGTCCTAAGCCATGTAGGGCTTTAAAGATGATAATCAATACCTTGAATTGCACCCGGAGACCAATAGGCAACCAGTGCAGCTGGCGGAGTATGGGTGTTACGTGGGTGTATCTTGAGATACCCACCACAGCACGCACAGCCACATTTTGCACCAGTTGAAGTCTCCGGATACTCTTCAAGAGTAGCCCCATGTAGAGCACATTACAGTAGTCCAATCGAGAGGTGAGAAGGGCATGAGTGATCGTGAGTAGAGCCTCCTTCTCCAAATATGGTCGCAATTGGTGCACCAGGTGAACCTGTACCCCTAGCCACAGCTGTAAGATGTTGGTCTAATTTTAGCTGTGGATCTAGGAGAACTCCCAAATTGCGGACCCGTTCCGAGGGAGTTAGTTTTTCTCCCCCAAGAACCAAGGAGGGACAGTCGACATAGTCCTTAGGAGGCAATATCCAGAGCCACTCAGTCTTGTCGGGGTTGAGCTTGAGCCTGTTCCTCCCCATCCAGATCCTGACATCGTCCAGGCATCGGCACATTACATCCACTGCCTCCCTGAATTGAGACGGGGTGGAGATGTACAGCTGGGTGTCGTCAGTGTACTGTTGAAAACTCACCCCGTGTCGACAGATGATCTCCTCCTTTATATGCATTTGTCCTTAAGGTTTCGTTTTGTGTAGCCAGAATTAATCCCTCAGTCTCTTTCTTTAACTTTCCTGATCTTAGCCATTGCCAGGTCTTGTTATTATCTTCTTTCCCTGCTATTTTCTTAATGTACTGGCCATGCAGTGCTTTTTCTTCCCATGCCTCCATTCTGTTCTTCATTTGGTCTTTCTTGTAGGCCAGTTTGGTCCAGTATGCAACAAGCCTTCCTGGCATACTAACTTCAGTGCATCTTCTTCATTGTCCTTCAGATATTCTTCCAAAGCCCTTTTTTCTTCTTCAACCATCTGATGTACTTGCAATGTTCCACGCCCACCTATTTGCCAATGTTGCTGCGAGGATGAAGGTCATGATTCATTGTCATTGTTTTTCTAGTCTTTCTATCAATTACTTTTAGTTCTGCTTCAGTCCAGTCCCCTATTCCTGCTGTGCATCTAATGACTGGAATTGCCCAAGTGTTATAATAATTTTATTTCCTCCATTGAGTTTGGACTTTAAGATCTTCTTCACTCCCTTGATGTATTCACCTCTAACCTTTTTCTTGACTTCAGCATGCTTGATGTTGTCAGCTTGAAAGATACCTAGGTATTTGTAGTAATCATCTTCATCCAGGCTCTTAATGTTACTTTTATGGGGCATCTTGATCCCTTCAGTTTTCACTATTTTTCCTTGTTTGATATGAGTGTGGCACATTTCTCCAATCCAAACTCCATTGCAATATCTTGGCTATATATGTGGACAGTGTTGAGCAGCAATTCTGTTGCAGGTGGAATTTTTCCATACAGCTTCAGATCACCCATTATTTCTATTACTATTACTACTATTGTTGTTGTTGTTAATTTAATCTTCAATTCAATTTACAGTCTGGGACTGGTAAAAACTTAACAATTAAAGTCCTAACCAACAATCTAAACAGGAGTGGGTTCCACTTACCTTCGCCACCGGTTCACATCATGATGTTTCGCGCGCCAGTGAAAGCTCCGCTCACGTTCATGCGAGCGTCCCCTCGTTCAATTCTGCTTCTGCGCATGTTCAGTAGCTATAATCAGCCCGAAACACAGCTGAGGAGCTGATCAGCTGTGCTTCGGGCAAAAGAATAAAGGTAAGTATAAACCTGGGGGGGCCTTTTTCAAGCAGCAGCAGAGGAAAAAATTTCAGAAGGAAAAAAATGCAGAAAAAATTCCCCAAAAAAAGATGGTGGTGGCCACGGACCAGCACCAACCGAACCAGATCCGTGATGCTCTCGTGACGGTCACCAGCGGGTCGCTACTGGTTCAGGCGATCTGGTCCAAACTGGCAGGAACCCACCCCTGAATCTAAGAGCTGTTAAAGTAACATCTGTGTATACAGGCAGTTCCTAGTTAGGTGGTTTTTGCAAAGTCAGAATATTCAGGTCTGATAAGTTCAAAATTGCCAGTTATCTAGTTTATCTAATTTGTATTGCTCCAAGGGCCTCTACGGTATTACTAGTGTTACAACCATTGATTTCTTTCTCCACTATCACTCAATTTCAATTTGCAGATTGCGGTATTTTGTTATTTTTTTCTAGTTGTTTTTCTTCAGTTCGTGCATCACCTGGTATTGCAATATCAATGAACCAGACTTTTTTCTTTTCCACAATAATATCAGGTGTGTTGTGGGCCAAATATCTGTCTCTTTGGATTCGACAAGCTCTTGACCTGTTCATTTTCAAAAACATTGTCAATTTGGTGTTTCAGTAACTTTTTCTGCATTCCAACCCAAACTTCTGGCAAAGCTTCCAATGTATGATTTTGGCAAAATGACGTTATAATCAGTTTGTGAGATTTTGCTGCAGCCACTGATAAGGTGATCCACTGTTTCATCTTTCTTACTGCATAGGCAGCATCAGGGGTGGGTTCTAAATTACCTCGCTGCCGGTTTGCTTCCTCCAGTGCCGCGTGGCTGTGCCTCGTGGGCGCGCGGGTGCATGCGCAGTGGCAAAAAATCCCCCCCAAAAAGCCAAAAACAAGATGGCGATCGCATGCACAGTGCCGGAAACCCAGCTTCTGCGCATGCTCAGAAGAAAAAAAAAAGATGGTGGCGCCCATGGGCAGGCACCGCCTGAACCGGTTCCATAACATCGTCGTGACATCACCAGCGGGTCGCTACCAGTTTGGGCGAACTGGCCCGAACCAGGAGGAACCCACCTCTGGGCGGAATTTGCTGTTGTTACTGACATGTTGAATTTTTGTTTTCATGGAGCTGGTCTGCAGTGCTTATTTTTGGGCAGCAAAAATGAATCCTTCAGTTCCTTCCTTTCTTTCCTCCTCCTCCTCCTCCTCCTCCTCCTCCTCCTCCTCCTCCTCCTCCTCCTCCTCCTCCTCCTATCATTATCATCATCATCATCATCACCATCATCATCAGTCATATAGTCAGCCAGATGTTTAGACGGGATCTGACATTTTGGTCCATCTATCAAACCCTTTCCAAGGACCCGAGATTGGCACATATTTTTGTTTATTATATTAAAGGTATTATCATAGAATTTAAACTGTTCTAAGTAAAGCTGCCTTTTGCAATTGATTGATGTGATTTTGTCAATACCAATGATCTTCAAGTGATGCTCCAAATCTTTTGTAATTGCACCCAATGCACCTAATACCTTTGCTTTTTTTGCAGTTGTTTTTTCTTTCTTTTCTTTTTCTTTCTTTCTTTCTTCCTTCTTCTTTCTTTCTTTCTTTCTTTCTTTCTTTCTTTCTTTCTTTCTTTCTTTCTTTCTTTCTTTCTTTCTTTCTTTCTTTCTTTCCTTCCTTCCTTCCTTCCTTTCATCTATCTATCTATCTATCTATCTATCTATCTATCTATCTATCTATCTATCTATCTATCTATCTATTTATCATCCATCCATCCATCCATCCATCCATCCATCCATCCATCCATCCATCCATCCATCCATCCATCCATCTATTATCTATCTATCTATCTATCTATCTATCTATCTATCTATCTATCTATCTATCTATCTAATTAATTTATATACCACCCATTGACAGTGGGTTGGATTCCGAGCCAACTTTCTGCCTCCTGCCAGCCTGTTGTGCCCCTTGTCCCTGTTGTGCCCATTGGCATTGAAGCAGAACCTGGTACAGTTCTGCCCTTCTGCTCTAATCCATGGAGAGGAATCTGTGCTCATTGACAGGATAAGAACACAGGCTTTGGCTGTCTCTCATCTCCATACTGACCCTCAGGGCTATTTCTAACTTTTGTTGGATACTAATCTCACCATGCCTTTGCCTCTGTTGCCACAGCTTTTTGTGATTTTCTCCATTCTTTCCCTCCTGTTCTGCTGATTCTAGATATTGCAATGTCCAATATCCAATTTCTTTTCATTG
Source organism: Diadophis punctatus similis (assembly GCA_023053685.1). Lineage (NCBI taxonomy): Eukaryota > Metazoa > Chordata > Lepidosauria > Squamata > Dipsadidae > Diadophis > Diadophis punctatus. Next base: position 8,686,033 of record JALIGW010000008.1, read on the forward strand.
TTAATTCTTGGTTTAACAATGGCAACAGGGACTGTTGGGATTGTGGTCAGTAAGCAATGCAGTCATTGCTTTGTGACCTCATCACTTAGAGATGGAAATTCCAGTTTTGATTGTGGTTGAAAGTACTGGATTACTTGTATTGCACTGTTTGCTTGTAATTCCTTTTCTTATTAACTGTTTTGCAGTTATAACCTCCCTGGCTCCCTTAAGTGACCTCAAAGAAAATGACTGCTTTATTGCCTCTGTTTGCCTAAGTTATTCCCTCCATGAAAGTTTTATGAGCTAGTTTATGTTTTACCTGTTACAAGAAAGAAAAGCTAGTTCCCTTGGTAATTAGCAGGGAATATGAAAGCCATTGTGGGGCTCAAAAAGTTATGAAACTGTGTGTTCACCATATCCAAATACAAAATTGTACTGTATTCAGTGATGGATCCAGAGCATAATTTGTGTAAAATTATAAGTAAACATAAAGGAAATGATTTTATGCATGTAGCTTGCTTGCCAGATTGTAGACTTGATCACATAATCCACATCCCTCCACCATCTGCATTTCCATGAATGAAACCTTACTTTTGGCTTTCTACAGACTAAGACATCAGTATTTCTCTTTACTGGAGAGATAAAATTTTGGGGAGAATTTAGCAGAAGTCCAGGGAATAAAAAAGAACAAAGTCTTCCATCTCTCCAGCAGCCTCTGAATACAGAATGAAAACTTCAGCATGGATATCCAGGAAATGGAGATATAGGAACTACTGCTTTAGCAGCCTTCTATTTAATCTAGCTTGGAATTTGTAGTAGGTTTTTTATTTCTTGGTTGATTAAGTCACCATTTGGGCAAGGGCAACATTTGGAGCAAGGGCACAAAAAATGCCCTATATATCTACGCTAAATGACTTCTGAAAAAGGCACTTTGAGATTTCCAGTCTTCTGCTCTATGGGTCCACAAGACACCCAAATTGATTTATTACTAGATTTGAAAACCACTGCTGTGAGTACACAACACAAGATAAATTTTTGGGAGAAAATTGATGGAAAATATATAACAGTCTGGACCAGAGGTGGCATTCAGCCGGTTCGGGCCGGTTCTCCCGAACCAGTAGTAACGATTATGTGCAGTTCAGCAAACCGGCAAATGCCACCACTGGCTGGCCTCCCCCTCCCCTCCCACTCACTCCTTTTCGTCCCTCACCTGCCTAGAGTCATGCCCGCAGCATAGCTGCTGCTGCTCTCTGGTTCCCTCGCTTGCCTCGACCATGAGGCCCAGCTGATCTCTGCCTGGTGAGCCTCCTTTGCCAATCTATGCTCCTTGCCCAGCTGCCTCCCATGAGGCAACTCTTCACCTGGCCTGAGAAGGTAAGGCCGATGGTGGAGGAGGGAGCATGCTGCACTTGTCCAAAGGCTGCGGGTGAGGGGGGTCATGGTGAGGCTCGGCCGTCTTTCGGGCCTGGCTCCAGGAGGGAGGCCCAAGATAAAGTACCTGATCTGGTCACACAGCACCCCAGCACGGTGCTCTCTCCCTGAGGGTTGCTCACTCGCCACCCAAAAACTGTGAGTCACCTTGTCATGGGTTGGATGCAGGACCCAAGGTGGAGGGGAGGATGAGCGGGTGGCAGCCAAGAGCTGGGCCAAAAAGGAGGCCAACTGGCCAAGCCATGTTGCCCCCGAGGTGGGCCTTTGGCTGAACGGGTAGGTCTGGAGCGGTCTCTCTCCCATGATATGCCACTTTTCACATTTAATTTTGGAGCCACCCGGGCGAGGGCAGCCTGCCGCATCCAGGCCCAGAGGCACCCCCCCAAGCGGTGATCCCTGCCACTGCCATCCAAGCCAGCCAGCCTAACCGAAGCCCACCAGGGCCAAGTCCTACGGGGACTGCGAGCGAAGGAACAATCGCCCTTTGCCAGCCAGCCCTTGCCCGCCCGCCCGCCTGGTCAGATTGTGGGAGTGCCTGGCATCCCAGCTGCCCCGGCTCTCCGTCATCCCAGAAACACTATAAAGCCTCCGTGGCCTCGTGTTGTGCTACCTGGCTGCCTCAGGAGTGAGGGGGAATAAAGAGGCCAGGTGGCAGGCCGAAGCATCGCTGGCTTTGCTGTCCTGCCTCTGCTCTTGCAATGTGAAATGAAATGCCTTTTCTGTTGCCATGTGGCCCTCCCGATCTGCAGCGGCTCCCTAAATGAGAAAGCTGGCTGCAAGATGAGGGGAGCTGAGAAAAGGCAGCAGAGGCAGGAGAGCAAAGCAAGTAAGTGAACCTTTGCCTGCCGGCTGGCCTCTTTATTCCCACTCACTCCTGAATTCCAGCTCCCTTTTCTCTTGCTGCACAAACTTTGAGACTGCAGCTCCCTAAAGGTAATGGTGCTATGGCGTTGGGGGTGGGGTGATGCAGGCAGGCCAAAGCGGTGGTAGTGATGGCCTTAGTGTGCAGGAGCAAAGCGCAACTTGCCTTTGTGCTGCCCATTCAGCCTTTGTCCAGGTACATTTGCACCAGCTGATGGTGCCCAAGGCAGCCCTCGGTTCAGAGCTGGAAGCCGCGACTGGGGTCAGTACTAGCTTTGCTATCCATCGCAGCTAGGAATCTCAAATAAAGCTGAGAATGAATGCTTGTGTTGCAGCCAATCTGGGCGCTAGATAGGCAGGTGGCCTACAAACTCTGTCATTTTCCAAGGAGCCTGGCCGAAGTTTCACTCGCTGAGGCACCAGGAATCCTGATGACGGGATGGGGTCCTTCAGGCACTTAGTGGCCACCTATTAGCTCCAGCCCCACCCTCCGCCTTAGCGAGTGGTGTGCAAACGTTTGGCCGGGCTCCTCAAGAGACAGAGTTTGCAGGAGACCAATCTTGGGGCTGGTTGTAGCACAAACATTCTCGGCTTTGAGATTCCTATCTGCAATGAGCAGCAAAGCTAGGTTCATCCCCCAGATCCAGCAGCTGGAAAAGAGGGCAGAGAGAAAGTCCCATTGCCAAGGTACGCGTGGGTCTGGGGGGGGGGAGAAATTCAAACTTCAGCCTCCTGGTGCGGCAGGTGGCTTAGGGCAAAGGCTGGAGGAAAGGGCCTCTGGTTCGCTCGTGCAGGGGAAATTTGTCAGGGGGAAAACGGATGGGGGCCTGGGGAGGAAGCCATTCCCCTCGACAGCTGGACAAAGCAATGCAAGAAGACAGTCCTCACCGGCACTCAGCTTCACCGACAGCGGGCTTACAAAAGGCAATGTGGCTCCGCCTGCAATCAAGCTAGACTGAGGAGGGGGAGCATGAGCGAGCACTGAGGAGACTGCAGGAGAACGGAAGCCAGTCAAATGGGTGAGTGAGGGCATCCGCAGCATGCTGTAGCACATGCACTTTCCCACAGCCCCCTTCTTTTGGATAGCTCCGATTGGCTCCACTCTAGATTCTCCGCCTCTCCTCTCACCCCATTAGCCAGCCTGCCAGCAGGAGGTGAGTGGGTGGGCTTTATTGCATTCCAGGCATTTCCCACCCGAACGGCACACCACATTTGCAATGGGGGGAGGTGTTTCGGGAAGGCAGCAAAGGAATGGGGTGTGTGGCAGAGGAGCTGCTTTCAAGCCATTGGTTTTTGCGGGGTGGAGTGTCTCCTCCTAGTTATGCAGGCAGAGGCACGCTTCCCCTTTCGGTAGCCCCCCATAGGGAAAATACATTTTTTAAAAAACCTGTGGCTCGAGTCGGGCTGCCGGGCTAGTGGCAGAACTTCCGTGCCCTGGATGGACCCACCCATGCCACCCATAAGTGCATATCCGCTGACAGCAGATGGTTTGTACAAAATGAGAGGCTTTGTTTACCCTGGGCAGTAGAGCCGCATCTCTCATTAATGCTGAGAGGCTGAGGAGAAGGCATTGCATGCCTGTCAAAAAATCTTTCTGACAGCCTCACCTGTAGCAGAGATGAGAATGTCAACTGTCTCTAGCCCCTAATTCTCCTTAAGCATTGCCAAATGAGGAAAAGCACTGGCAGACTTTCTAAGCCTAAAGTAGAGAGGGAGGGAGGAAAGGAAGTTGGAGAGAGATATCCAATACAACCTGTGTGTGTGTGAGAGAGAGGGAGAGGTGGGGGGAGAGGGAGAGAGATGTGGCTTCTTGGGGCTGCATTTTGGAAAAGTGTCAAAAGAAATGCTAAAAGGGCAATCAGTTTGGGATTAAATTCCAAATGAAATTGGGTCTTCAGGGTAAGGAGACATGAAGAACTTTCAACTGCAGGTTTCTAAAAATCTTATTAAAAGGAATGTCTAGAGGCAGCTCTTTAACTCATTAGTCCAGAGGGAGCAAAAGAGATAGAGTCCCAATGAGGGTCTTAGCTATTTATTTTAGGAATAACAGAATAACAGAGTTGAAAGGGACTTTGGAGGTCTTCTAGTCCAACTCCCTGCTCAGGCAGGAAAACTGAGGATGCCAAACCTGAGTGGAGGGCCTGGGAAAGATGTCAGAATAATACTTAGAAGGGACCTTGGAGAGGACCCTATACCATTCCAGAGAAATGGCTGTCCAGTCTCTTCTTGAAAACCTCCAGTGTTGGAGCACCCAGAATTTCTGGAGACAAGCAGTTCCTCTGGTTAATTGTTCTCACTGTCAGGAAATTTCTCCTTAGTTTTTAGGTTGTTCAGTTTCCATCCATTGCTTCTTGTTTTGCCTTCTGCGGCTTTGGAAAATACATTGCCCCCACATCTTTGTGGCAGCCTCTCAAAACCTGCCTATCACACTCTTGGGCGAAGCATGTGAGCCATTTCCTCCTTTCAGTGGTTCATGAAAGTACATCTATAGTATGTAGATGCAGATAATAAAGTCGAAAAAGGTGAACAGCATTTTTACAGAACTATAGATACGTTGAGGTCGGGGGTGACAAGGAGGGGAGGGGAGGGGCTGGGCGAAGTACCCCTTGACATAGTGACCTTGAGTTGGCCACGCCCACCCAATCACATTACCACCCAGCCATGCCCACCAAGCCACACCTACAGAACCGGTAGTAAAAAAAATTGAATCCCACCACTGGAACTCTGGACCTGAGTAAGAAGCAGAGTAGACGTAAGAAATCCCTCAAACTATTATACTGATCTAGGGCATCAGCCAATTGTTTTTTGAACTCATCGGTCAAGAATAAGACATTCTTAAGAGGAAAATAACACGTTCCCCATTTTTTCAATATAGTTTTATGATTAATATGAAAAATGCAAGAGTAGATAAAAAGAGACACAAAAATGAATCTTGAAGAATACCAATAACTATAACAGAAAAAAGAATAAAACCATTCCAATCAGCAAAAAAAAAAAAAAAGGAACCCAAAACATACATTTGAAAAAACAATTGTTTGTGCCAATGGGAAAAAGAATTTGATACATGAGAAAGATTTTACAAAGGAATATAAAAAGGAAGATACAAACCATCAAGAGAAGTTTAAAATAAATAGATGAAAGGAAATATATTCCAGGAATTATAATAGATTGCTCTTTAGTAATGAGCATTTCATCATCTGAATGAGAAAATATGCGCATCAAAAAAGTAAATTAAAAATCAAAATTTAAAAAAGAGAAAAGGAAAAGCATGAAAAGATGGGAAGACACAAACATATAGAACTAGCAATGTTATCCTAAATGCTACTTTCTCATACAGTTCATGACATGCAGAAATAAAATAATTCATAATTGAGTAACTGTACTTACAAACCTGAGGACTGTTATACTAGATAATACAGCATACATCCCCACCAAACAATAAATTGAAAAGATAAAGCTTAGATATATGTTTTCATGAAGAAATCAGTCACAATAGTATATGTTTGGATTTGTGATGCTCTTGACAATGAGAAAAAATAATAATGTGCCCTCCTGAGAGCTTTTGCAAAGCTTTTGATCTACAGATAGTACAGATATGTTTATAGAAGATGTTAATAAAGGACTTCATCATGGCCTTTGTTATATATTATATCTTTCAGTGATGGCCAAAGCATTTTGCTGCCAGAAATGCCATATATTTCCTTCTATTTGTTCTTCCTGGAGCAGGTACATTTATCAGTGGGTGGGATGAAGCAAATAAATGCAACATTGGTTTTAGGAATAACTACTAAGGAAAATGATGGCTCAACTGCTATTTCCATTTTAAAAAGATCACATGGCAATTGATGTCAAAGGATATTTCCTGAGACTATCAAAGGGTAGTTCTTTTTCAAGTAGACACTGTAGGTCTTGGAGATGGTTTGACTTAGTGTAAGGAAACATCTTATTTTCTAGTCTAGTCTAAAAGATTAATACCACATCTGTTTATTAACAGACAGCCGATGTACAATTGCTTTCATTCTATGGTCAGTCCAACACATTCTGTCCCTCTCCCAAACTGAACTCCAAGGAAAACAATTCCGTAGCTATGCATAAAGAATACAAACTGGCCCATGAACTTTCTTTCTATGTCCCTGGTTTGTGGTTTAAATGATCCATTATTAATTTATGAATAAAGAAGTTAAAATTACTATGGCACTTTTTAAAAAACACATGAAGACAACTGGGAGTAAGACTCAGGGAATAATCAGTTTTGGATTCACTGTTACACACATCAGGCACTCAAACTCTGATTGCTTGTCTTTACCATAGGCACTATGAATTTGTTTGAATCATGGCTGATTATGTTTACAGGTAATCCCCAATTCATGACCACAATTGGGACTGGGATTTCAGTTGTAAGTTATAACAGTCATAAGTCAAGGCATTCACACAATTGCACCCAATTTTACAGCCATTTTGGGGTGGTCATTACAAATTGCATTTCCCCCCCAAAATGGCAAAAAATGCAAACAACCGGCAAAAAAGTTGCATATTGCATTCATGTAACCATGGCATGCTGCAATCAGTCATTGATGTGAGTTAGTTGCCCAGACCTGAAATGTGACTTCATCTGACTTTAAGGTAGGTGTAGCACAAGATTTTATGTTGCCTGGAAGTGCTTTACAGGCTATATGGACTCTTTCTGAGGCCACTGTAAATAAACTGTTCTAAATTGAGGACTACCTGAAATTTATTTGGAATTTATTAGATCATTTTGTTTCCTTAATAATTAGCAGTCTTTCTTTTTCTTATTTTGATTTTCCTGAAGTAGTATATCTAGCAGATCCTTATACTGTATTCACACAAACATTGTTTTTTCCAATTGTAGATTTATATAGTTTGAGGCCATGCCAGCATTTTTTTTGAATCATTAAATAGTCAATGAATACATATAGAATTGTTGATGTGCAAATATATGGACATAAACTTATCCCTAAGATGTACACTAAATAATTCAAATATTTTAGACACAATTGGAAGTTATCAGCCTTGATCTCAGTTTTTACAATAAAAAGACTGCATGAAAAAACTTCTAGTTCTTCTTCTTCCTAGCGTTATTCTTCTTCCTAGCGTTATTCCCATTTGTAGATAAACTTATAATTAAATTTAAAGGAAAATAAAGTGAAGAGAGTTTTAAGTAGTCTTATTATTCTATCATTAGTGTGAAAAGTCATCATGACAACAGAGCAAAATTATGAGTAATGAAATGAGTAACAGCTAACACACAAGATAATATTTTGGAAAACTAATTGTCATTTCAGCAAAGTAACAATGTGGACATAGAATTAGTATTTTATAATTTGGATTAGATGTTAATTCTGCAAATATCTGTTTCAGTTCCTAAATGTCAAGAAAACAGAGATACTTTCTGGACCAAAGCAGTGCTGTGCGTGGAAACAATTCTAAAATATTTTCATTAGTAATACACAAAGCATCCTCCTATTCTTCATTTCACAAATAAAATAAATGTGTGTGAATTCCAAAGTGATCGTATAATATCCACTTTGACTCCAATTTCAATAATGGATTTCACTGGACATGGAAATGTCACCTATATATTTGCTAGAATTTTACACATGCCCGTGTTTAGGCAAAATTCTTAGGTATCTATCATTTCTTTTGTCAGTTCCATTCATCCCTTTGACAAAAATAAAAAAAATGAACTGTTTATCAGGGGCAGTAATTAAAAGTCTTACTGCTTAGCACTCAAAAGACTGAAAAATAAAAAGGAATAATAATTGTTAAAAGCTATGAAAGGATATATGTGATAGTTACAAAAGCTCAGTGTGTATTTATGAGAGTAAAAGAGAGAAAATGGTGAAAACCGATAACAAAAGACAGGAAAAAACTCTATATTTGTAAGCAGTCTTAGATCTTACAAATATGGAATGTTTCTGCTATCATTTCATTCCCATTGTACCTGAATCTGGATGCCAAGGGTCTGTTGCAGAAGACATTGGTTGGATGGTTTGTGGATTTGCTCCGCAATTGGATTTTACAAGTTCTCCTTCTGTGTAAATGTGAGAGGAGATATTGGTCTGTCTCAAGGCTGCCTTGAGTGGAGTAATCTGGTTGAACTGCACACGTGACAAGCAACCTGAAAATCCTGGTGTGTTATATTTATGGATGTCTTGATCAAGCTTTCCAAGTTCTAAGGAAAAAACAAACAACAGAAATGAGTTTATAACAATTTGTCTAGCACAAAAGCTTCACCGGTACTACCATAGGATCTTGCAAAGATAATGTCTGTGAATGCAATCAAAACACTTTTTATCTCTTGGAATTTATCTTACTATAAGCCTAAGAATGAATCATTCTACAACCTTGTTGTTTTCCCTTTTAAATAACGTACCTTCCAATTTTTTTCTTTTTGAAAATAGCACACATACATTAAATGCAGAAAGATTTATCTTCCATAAAAAAAGATCAATGCAAAACATAAAAATAATTATTAAAAACATGAAAACAAATAAAGGGAACTTAAAATATAATACTTTAAATAGTAATCAATTGGCACTATCACTGTCTTTAAATATGTTGAATTTTATATGAGTGACCATTCCCCAATTTCTTCATATATATAGAATGCAATTTTCCCCTATGTTTATAGTATTTATTCTTCAAGAAAAAAAGCTGCACTTTTTTAAAAACCAAAATTTTGCTTCATTTTTATTTTTAAAATGTTTTGAACGCAGATACTTAGAAAGGATAATTTCACTCTTAAAGCAAATGAGTTGATAAGACTGCTTTTTCTACAATGATTGATCATGCATAGGAGATTTAAAATATGCAACAAACTATATTGTTCAACTTGTTTAGGCTCCTCAAGCATCATTATGCAGCAACAATTCCAATTGTCATGATTGGGAAAAGCAGAGAGAATATATGGATGACAATTAGAAAACTGTCTATAACACAGACTTCTAAAGTTGATGTCTTTTTCTCATTTCTATCCAGTGAAGAATATGCTAATGAGATTTTCTCATCAAGCACACAAAGAGAGGAAAAACAATCCATCAGAATAAATTCATTCTTAATTAAAACAAACCATAATCCAAAAGTTCTTCTTCATAGTTGAATAAAAATACCACGCATCAGTTCCTGAGCCAACAGAAATCCAACAGCACAACATTCACTATAGTGATGTCTATTCTGTTTATGCCCTAATCCCCTACTGGCGAACCTATGGCACGCGTGCCACAGATGGCACGCAGAGCCCTCTCTGTGGGCACGCGCACCGTCGCCCCAGTCCAGCTCTGTCATGTTTCTCCATCGCGTTTCTTGCCGTTGTTTGCAGGGAAACAAAAGTTTGAGGGACTAAAAAAAATGTGCAAAACAGCATTCCGCCTTCATTGCGGTACATTTGCTGTTGCTGCCCCCATGGCCTGCCCCCTAGTCTCACAACGCCTTGTGCAGCACAGTGAAATTTAACGAAGAGTCACATTGTGACCCTGTGTCAGCTTGGCTCGGCAAACAAAAGCAACTGACATCCGGTCCATTGCTTTTCCAGGAAAGCTGCCTGTGTTGGGATGCCCTGCCTCTCTGCCGGCCAGCTGGTCTTCGGTGTGCTGCTCCTGGGCTTGTAGGCCTCCAGATGTCAGATTCCCACCACCAGTTCAGGAGTTCCTCCCCCCCCCAAGGGAGGGGAGGAAGAAAAAGAGACAGAGAAACAGAGAGAGGCGGGAAGAGAGGAGAGAGGGAGGGAAAGAGGGAGGGAGGGAAAGAGAGAGAGAGGCAGAGAGAGGGAGGGAGAGAGAGAGAGAGAGAGAGAAAGAGAGGGAGGGAAAGAGAGAGAGAGGGAAAGAGAGGGAGGGAGGGAAAGAAAGAGGGGGAAAGAGAGAAATTATATTACAAAAGTTTTTCTTTATTGTTGCTAAACATAATATTTCAAAAGCAGAAAAAAATGAAGGAGCATAAAAGTGAATTTGTCACATTTTTCTTGGAACAATTAGCTGAAATCTGCCTTGTTTATCATTATTTTAGGTAGTAAAACCTCATTATTCAGGTTAAATTGCCGTGTTTGCACTTTGCGATAAATAAGTGGGTTTTGGGTTGCAGTTTGGGCACTTGGTCTCTAAAAGGTTCTCCATCACTGCCCTAATCTGTTTACCTTAACCCTGGTAAGATTCTGCCCAACTGAATCAGACTGATAGAGTGTGATGTTAAGGATTCCAACCTATCATTAATGTGTTAAGAAAGGGCTCCTGAAGAGAGGACGGTCCTCATTTTCATGGCCTTGAAGAACCTGGTAAACATCTTGGTCCTGGGGACTGTTTGTGGAGCCACTTGTGCAAATATTTGTTCTCTCATTATGTCAAATCAAAGAAACAAATAACAAATCCTTTGCTATGGCTTTTGGGGCAGAAAGCACAATAATAAAATACATAGGTTGTAATTATTTAAAAAAGTGTTAAAACATGGAATAAAATTACATATGTTGTTATAGTAACTATAGTACAAATAACAGTGATGATGAGCAAAATTTCAAACATAGGATGTATACAACAAATAATAGCGGACTTCCGGTTTGGCGCTCGGCGTCGATGGCGTTCCTTTTTCAGGACGCCTCTCCGACTCCCTGCCAAGCCGCCAGAACAGCTGTCTGGCGGCTTGGAATCTCTCTGCCCCGGACATAGGGGAGAGAGGAGAGCGTGGCAGGTGGGGTAGAGCCCCCCTAGCACCCTAGGAGCCATCCAGGGGCGCGAAGGGAAGGCTCCCCAGGTAGCCTGCCCCTAGCTCCGGGAGCCTGGAAATCTCCGCTCTTGCAGAGCAAGACGCCGAAGCCGCCGCTGCCTCTAGAAGAGGATTTATAAAACTTTTTTTTGTGCATCTAAAGAGGCAGACAGAAAGAACCAGGGGCTTTGCTGGGCAAGTATGGATTTTTTTCTTCCTTTTTTAAAACCCTCGGCTAACTTCTATTTGAAGAAACAAAGTAACACTTAATATGCAACAATATGGTGTTTGAAGGAGAAGAAGTGAAAGTGATTTCCGTTTTGCTTGTGGTTTTTTTTCCTATGGAAACTCTTTGTTCTGAAAACTGAAAATTGGCTGTCCTTCTTATATTTTTTGATAACTGATAATTTTGAAAAAAAGGAAAGAAAAAAAAATAAGGATTATTCGCCTTTGAAAGTGGAAAGTACTTTTTAGAGATCTGGCTTTTTAAGGCATTTTGAAGAAGTTGGGAAGAGAAGTGAAGGTGATTTTTGCTTTGTTTGTTTGTGGCTCCTTTTCTTATGGAATATTATAACTTTGAAAACTGATTTTTTTTCTCTGTCTCCTGATTTTGGAAAGTAAAAAACTCTCTATTCTTTACATTGGAAAGAATTTTATCTAGAGTTATGGCTTTTTTTTATATTTCTCTGGAAATATAAAAATGATTTCAAGTTTGGAAAGATTGGTTTTTTTTTCTGGCTTTTTTCTTGTGGAAATTTTGAAAACTGACTTTTACTCTTTGCTCCGTGACTTTGGATTATAACAGCAACTGATAATTTTACTAAAATAAATAAATTATAAAAGACTATTTGCCCTGGAAATTGCAAGATTTTTCTTTTTCTTTTTAAAGATTTGGCCCTCCTTTGCACTTCTTTGGAAGTATAATAAAGAAGAAGTGGAAGTTATTAGTGTTTTGCTTGTGGTTGGATCTTGGGAAATTTTTGAACTTGAAAACTGGTTTTTATTTTTGATTCTCAATTTTGGATTATAACAATTGATAGTGATTTGGCGTTCTCAGTGTAATTTTTTGGAATTACAACAATGGCTTCAAAGTCTGGAATGATTGCCTTGAATAAAAGGCCTATTTATCCCTCTGCTTATACTTCTAAAATGCAACTTGCTACTGAACCAACACCTCCACAAGCTTTGACATCGGAAAATTTATTAAATACTTTAAAGATTATGAGACAAGACTTAATTTTGGAATTTAATCAAAAAATTACTGAAATAGAAAAAAAATGCAGGACGCTTTAAAGAATATGGAAAAGCAGCTACGGATGGATATGTTTGAGGTTTGCAAAGGTTTAGCAACAAATGTTGATTTTTTGGAGGGTTGTATTGAAACAAATAAACAAGCGTTGGCAACCTCGGTGGAATATATAAATAAATTTAAAGAGGACATTGCAAATTTTGAAACAGAGGTGTTGATGTCACAGTTTAGAAGAACGCAATTTGCTATTAGAGTGAGAGGGTTGGAAGAAGGTTTATATGATGATTTGAAAGGAAGAATGATTGAGGCCTTGGTACCGGTTTCTGGAATTTCTAAAGATGAGTTGGCTACACAAATTGAAAAGATATACAGGGTCAACTCGTGGCACGCAAAACAAAATCATTTACCAAGGGACATTGTTATATATTTTACCACAAGAGTTTTACGGAATAGAATTATTCAGGCGATGTTTAAGAATAATCTTCAGGTGAATGGTCAGGAACTTAGGATATGGAAAGAAATTCCCTTTAAAATGCTTAAAGCTAGAAAAGAATTTACTTTTTTGATTGATGAACTTAAAATATTGAATTTACAATATAAATGGGAAGCACCAACAGGAGTTACGGTGAAATTTTTGGAGAAAAGATACCGGCTGAATACGATAAACAAAGCTACCGAATTTTATGTTAATATTTTAAAGGCTGATATATCTAAAATTCCAGAAGAAAGACGTATGAATGTAGAAGAAGACAAGGAGGAAAAGTCATCCTTACCGGATCAAAATGAAATAATCTCAAAGAGTCAAAGTGAATTGCAGAGCCAGAGAGATGTGAAAAAGGAGATGGAGCATTGGGATCAGATGGAAGATGAGCTGATAAATTCAAAATCATCAAGATACAAAAGGAGGCAACCAATAAGATATAAAGAGAAGTAGTGTTGATATGTATTAGATGGATGGAGATAACATAATTGTATTTTCTTCTTCTCCTTTTTTTTAAATTGTTGTTTCTTCCTTTTTTTTTCTTTCTTTTTAAAAGGGAAAAATTTTTTCCCTCTTTTTTAATAATTCTTTAAGAATTGGAATTTTTAACTTTTAATTAAAACTATTAAGTTATAAATTACTACAATTAGATTTTAAAATTTGTTTTAAAGGAAGGATTTTTTTTTTCATCTGCTTTAGGTTTTTGTTTTTCTCTCTCTCTTCTCTAGGTTTTTACTATTATTATTATTATTATTATTATTATTATTATTATTATTATTATTATTATTATTATTATTATTATTATTATTATTATTATTATTATTACCATCATTATTATTCTTGTTATTTTTATTGTTATTATTATTATTAATATTAATATTACCTTTAAGGATATCTTTTTATTATGAATTAACAAGTTATTGAATAATAATATTATGTGGTTATGATGAAAGTCAAAAGCCTTATTATTTAATATGTAGGCATGTAATACCTTTATTTGAGCTAATAAGTTGTTGTATAATAATGTTGTTATGTGAAACTTAAAGGTATTATTATTTAATATTTTTTATTATGAATCAAAAAGTTGTATAATTATTATGTTATGATGAAATTTAAAAGTTTTATTATTTAATAGGTAGACACGTAATACTTTTTTAGTTTTATTTGAGTTAATAAGTTGCTTTAGAATAATATGTTGTTATGATGAAATTTAAAGGTATTATTATTTAATATCTAGATATTAGTTATGTAAAATTTTCTCGGTTTTAGTTATTCATGAGATTATTATTATCATTAACGTTTTTTTTAAAAAAGATTTAGTATTATCAATAATTTTCATAGGTCTAGAAAGTTGATTGAAAGGAGGAGGGAGAAACTGTCTTCCTTCCTTTGTATAATCCAGATTATTATTATCACTAGCAATATATATTAATATATTTATATTTTTTATTTTTTAGAATTATATAGGAAATAATATGAAATATAGAAATTTAACGATGTTAGCAATGTGTAATTTGGAGTTGGGGGGGGTTTCCTTTTTCCTTTTTTCTTCTGTAATTACTGATATTATGCCTTGTGTTCTCTCTGGGAAGTCAGGGGGGAAGGGGGGAGGGAAGGGGGTGGGGGTGGGGAGAAAAATTAAAAAATGTTTGTACTCTGTACTAATAAAACTTTTTCAATAAAAAAAAAACAAATAATAGCACAAAATGAGGCAACTTGGAAAAATATCTTAGGTTTCTGGTCAGATAGAAGCAATGACAGATAGCAATAGCAATAGGACTTAGACTTATATACCATTTCACAGTGCTTTACAGCCTCTCTAAGTGGTTTACAGATATTGACCCCAACAATCTGGGTCCTCATTTTACCAACCTCGGAAGGATCGAAGGCTGAATCAACCTGGAGTCACTCAGAATCGAACTCCTGGAGTGAGCAGTGAGTTAGCCTGCAATACTCCATTTTAACTAACGTGCTACCACGGATCAGATAGGCTACCAGGTAGTTTTTCATTATTGTATCATTATTACATTTCCAGCCCTGCATTTTGCTTAAAGAAAACTTTAAGATGGGAGAAGAATGTGTCATTTGTGATTGATACTTCAAGTTTGCACACATAGTGACTGATATTTCTTGGTGTCTCTAATTGCAGTCTTTGAGGGAAGGATGTCAAAATACCACAAAACAGTGCTAGTATTCTGTCTACCCATTTCTTTTGTCCCTTCCTTACAGGAGCAGAAAAGTTAAATTTTAAAGAAACTAACATTTCATGCTCAGAAAATATAGCCCTTCCTTTGCCACCACTTGTTCTCTTGTATCTATTACCCACCAGCACACCCACTCTCCCTCTGATTCGTCTTGTTTATAATTTCCTAGAATCTGCTTCTGTTATTGCAGTTTTTCTTTTTAACTAGAGATATGTCTATGATATATGCCATTTTTATTTGACCTGTCTTTCCTTCCCTAAAACAGAACAGAAGGGGGGGGAAGAAAGCATTTTTCTCCCCACTCCACCCAAGTTTAAAATATATTTTATCTTAAAAGCTACAGCTGCTGCTCTCTAAAATGCTTTTGTTAAACAAGGTGATGCTACGTCATTTTCATTAACAGTTATCCTTCTAAATATTGAGAGATACACACAATGATCTTCCTTAAACAAAAACTGACCCAGAAGGAAGTTATTCTGCCCTCAGATTTCATCCAAATTTATCAAGGGATAAACATGTTATCAGTGGTTTTCCTTGTAAAATTACTAGCCAAATGGAAAGAAAACAAATCTCAGCATCTCTAGTTATCTGCTACTGAACATGCTTCATCTCATTAAGAGTGTCTGTTAGACCAGAAAAAAAATACAGCATATTTTATTTCACAGAATATAAACATTCTATATCAACATTATATAGGATACCAAATCAAAACTTAAATTTTCAAAATAATTCCTGAATAATTTTAAAATAAAATTCAGCTTTTATGAATTACTGAATCAAAATTCTAATTAAATACAATATCATTGTCTAATAAATATGTAATTAATAAATAAGGTTGGTATGTAACAAAATTTTAGTTTTTATGAAGGCACTAAGGATTACAGTATACAATTTTCTGTACTTCCATACAACTACAGTTAGAAGACAGAAATTGTAGGATTATTTATGTCAGTTAAATTAATGGTCTAATTTCTAATTTCTGGGATTTCTGGTATCATGAACTTACCTTCTCACTGTTAAAATAATTCATCTTGATTTATGTTGCTTAAATTATCAGGTATTAACAAGGAGGGTGGTAGCTTAATCAGCTTAGAAACTTTTGAAGGAAAAAAAAATACTTTCAATAGCTTTTATTTGCCCTAAGTTACTGTAGGAAGATATTACTTCCAACATTACATTGTATGGTTCAGAAATTTCTTAAGTACATGTGTGCAGTAAATATAGATGTTAATGATGACTATAGCCATAAATCTGTCTCTGATGTTCTAGTTTAATTAGAAACTGAAATATATACATTTGCATTCACACTCACAGCTATCTTTTAGTTCCTTGGTTCCTTACCCAGTAGATTAAACTAGCCAGCTCCACAATGAAGCTGTCTGTGTCTCTTCAATGATGGCTACAATCATAAGACATCAGGCAGTGAAAAAGAAATGAGAGAAAAATGTGTCCAGTGCCATCTGTGGAACAGTAAATAAATATATGGAGAATAATGTACAAAATGTTACCCATGATTGGCTCTGAGTGGTACAACCTCAACTGCTGCTGTTAGCAAGAATGTTTTGTCCCCCCCCCCAAGAGCTCTTACATTATTGGTTGCAATTTGACAGTGGCAAATGCTAATATTCAAAGCAAAACATTTCAGAGAATGAAATGTCTGGTTTTTGTTCCACCATATTTGTCTGCCATGGTCATTCTGTAACAACATATTTTATACTACAATAGAGCAGAGGTGGGTTCCTGCTGGTACGGTTAATAGCTGTTGTTCAGCGCAGAGTCGAAGACGCTGCTGCCGTTCGCGGCGCGGGGGCTTTCCCTGGGCGCTGCCGCCGCCCGCATGGACGCCAATTGCGTTCTTTTGCCCTCTGCGCATGTGCAAAATGTTCTGCATGCGCAGAGGGCAAAGGAACGCAATTGGCGGCGTCCATGCGGGCGGGGAAAGCGCCCGGGGAAAGCTTTCGCGGACGGCAGCAGCGTCTTCGGCTCTGCGCCGAACAACAGCTATTAACCGTACCGACAAAAACAGGCAGGAACCCACCTCTGCAATAGAGGGAAAATGTATGAAATGTTTACCTTCTCTAGAAGACATAGGTAGATTTCTAGTCTTCCAGCATAATTGCAAATCCTTTTACAAGAGATTACCCTATTGATAGAGGCCTCATAGAGTTGAGGCCTATGAGGACAAAGCAGGAAAAGGGTACAGTAGGCTTGTGATAATTTGAGTTTGTAACAGTAGTGAACCAAGCTCTATGAATCTATGAATGTTTCAGAACTATATTTTCAACAATTGCTGACTGTTGGAAAACTAAAAAGCAGAGGGAAGATTCATTGCCATGTTCTTTTGTTTTCTCAAGAACTCAGCAATTTAGCGTTCCTGCCTCTAATAGGGAAACTCCATCTAGCATGTCACTACCTAATCTATTTTAAGACCATTGAAGTAGTAACCCTAATCACATTTTATAGCATTAACTTTGACACTGAATTGAAGTTTAAAATAGCGCACAGTGGTTGTATATACTGTAAAAATGGTTACAGCATAAGATTATTGGTTTTTATCAGTACTGGGGTCTGTGTTTCTGGTTTTCCACACTGCATTTTTCTAAAAAAACTGACATGTAATTGTGGACATTTAAGATGTATTTCCTGAGAAAATGTATAATGGGGTATCTTAGCTAGTTATTTTCTTACTAGACTATTTTAGTCTATTTCTCTTGATCTTCTGGGTTAAGGTTTGGGTCAAATATTTTAATTTTTTTGTTGGAATGCCTATCCCAAAAAAATGCACTTGAAAGCGGTTAATTTCTGGTAACTGAAACAAAACTAACATGCATATTAATGAGATTATCACCTCATTACATATTCTTATAGTGTAGAAACCTTACAGGTGGGAGAGAATCTGTGGCAGCTTTATTCCTTTTGTTCCTGTGAGCATCACCTGAACAAATCTTTCATCTTCTGAGCAAATTAGGATGATGTTCTACATTATGCATGCCAAGGATTTAATAAATAGCAAGTTAGCCAAGGTATATATCATTCAATTTTATTTAAACCAAAGACTGACCTCACTGATTTACTTCTCTGAAAGCTCATACAACAATACATATAACAGTCTTCAAGGCTCAGAGAGCCTGTGATTTTACTTTAGGAGACTCACATTGCATCTTTCTTGCTATTTTATTCCTATGTTCTGTTAAAATAAATTCTAGCTGCAAGAGGTGCAGTTTGGGAAAGAGCATAAACAAAAAATCTTTTTTTTTTTTGCTAAAAATGAAATAACGTAAAAGAGCTTTGCACGCAAAACAGAGTATTTAAGGAAGAAAGCCTCTTCTAACTAAATGCATGGACAACAGCAATTATACAATCAATGGCTGGTAGCAGTTTAGGATCTGAAGAGAGCATGAAAGAGCTAATAAAACAAGAACAGCTGAGAATAATTTCCTATACTCTTACCTGAATTTCTTTCCTCTACTCACTGCTTCTCCCTTTGGTAATCACTTCTTTCATGTGGAGATAGCCAAGTCTTGGAAAACCTTTATATATAAACCTTTTGTTGGCAAGAGGAATTTCCTGCTGAATGACTGCAGCCACTAGTAAGCCACACAGAAACACACACACACACACACACACACACACACACACACACACACACACACACACACTCACAAGCACATGGATATATTGAGTATAGAGAAATGCAGGTGAAGAACTGATGGCAAATCTGGGCTGGATTTTTTAAGTAATTGGAATACTATTTCTTGTAGAAATTCAATATAAGGGGGGGGGGACTGCAGCATGGGAAAAGTGAAAAACATGGATTGGATTTTTATCCCTTAGGTATAGCTTATACATGCATGCGTTTTTAAAAATCTTAACATTTAGATGGAAATGAAAACTGATACTTTATTCGTGACATTTCATATCAGATAAGATTTAGTTAGAATCAAAAGCAACACTTCAGTATTTCAGAATTTTAGTGGGAAAGCATATTTGGAAGCATTGTGGTAATTAGAACTTTTTCTATATTTTTTAAATAATTTTGAGTGGCTAAAAACAGTTTGGTGTAATAGTTAAACGATCAGGTCAGAAACCAGGAGTCTGTGATTTCTGGTCTCCTTAGCCGTAAAGCCAGATGTATGACTTTGGGCCAGTCGCTCTGAGAAAGACCCAATAGCAAACCATTTCTGAAAAACTTTGCTAAGAAAACTGCAGGAACTTGACCGGCAGTCAAAAGGAGTCAAAAACTGAATCAAAGGCACAAAAAATAAAACAAGCAAAAAATATTTTAGAAGCTAGGTATCTCTTTCTGAGTTTTTGTTAAACAAGAGAATCAATATACTATTTCCATTAAAAATAAGTGTTATTCCACAAGAAATAAGCACAGAAAATAGAAATGAATCAGGTCTATATGTTTTGTGTTCAGCCAATATTCTTTGGTGGGGGAATAACGGATTTACAAGTATACAAGATTACCCCTGTTGCAATGCCTCCTCTGTAATATTGGACTCCAAAACTGAAAGTGTTGTTTTTGATTACAGAAAAATTAGAATGTCATCAGTGAGGTATCAGTTGTGTTTCATTTCTTATATAAATGATAACTAAAGAATTAAAAAGAAAGAAGGCATATAGCCACAACTATATTTGAGTGTAAAAATCTAATTCATATCTTTAATTTTGGCTCACTGTTTTTTTTATACAGTATAAAATTTCATAATTTCAAGCAAGGTGACCCAAAGATGCCTGCTTGTGAGGAAGTACCATAAAAGATGAGAAGGATAATAGTAATACAGCCTACTACCGGTTCATGGGTAAATATTCTTAGACGTAAAACAGTGGGAATTAGGTGTTCAGCAGAGTGATGGCACGAAAGAAAAAACTGTCTAGTTGTTTTGGCATGCAATGCTCTATAGCAGCTCCCTGAGGGGAAGAGTTGAAACAGTCTACATTCAGGATGTGAGGAGCTTGTAGATATTTTCTCAGCCCTCATTGTGGCTCATGCAGTATACAGTTCTTGAATGGAAGGCAAGGCTGGTTGCAATTGTTCTTTTTACAGTCTTAACTATCTGCTGAGGTCTGTACCTGTACTGTTTAGTTGCTGTACCAAACCAGGTACTTATAGAAGTACAAATGACAGACTCAATCATTCCTCTGTAGAATTGTATCAACAGATCTGGGGCAGTGTGAACTTTCTGAATTGACACAGGAAGAACATTTTTTGTTGTGCCTTTCTAATGATGGTTCTAATGTTAGGTGTCTATTTCTTAAAGTAATTAAGTCTTAATGTAATTAAAACCATTTTCTTGACCTGATTCCCCCCCAAGTGCTATTTAAAAACTGAAAAGTGAAAGACAATCCGTTCAAGTACCATCTATTTTAACACACTTCAACCTAACTCCTAAACATATGGAATAATAAAGGGACACCAGGAATGCTTAAGATAGTCAATTTAAGCATTTTAAAGTTAAAAAAATAACCAATATTATTACTAATACAACTAATACAATCAAAATCTTCTTCAACAGGAAAACCTGATATCCTTTTTTAAAAGCAGAAAAAGTGGAGAAGATGCTTTTCTGCCATGGCTTTCCTGCCAGTTGGAATATCATGCCCCTTGAGGTAAGATCTGCTCCATCCTATCAGCCTTCTGAGAGACTGACTCTGCCAACTGGCTTGGGGTCCCGAGAGGGTCATCTCATTTTGAAGGTGGCTAGTAACAGAATAAAAGAGTTGGAAGGGACCTTGGAGGTCTTCTAGTCCAACCCTCTGCTCAGGCAGGAAATCCTATATCATTTCAGACAAATGGTTGTCTAATCTCATCTTAAAAACTTCTAGTATTGGAACCTCCACAACTTCTGGAGGCAAGTTGTTTCACTTATCAATTGTTCTGTCAGGAAATTTCTCCTTAGTTCTAGGTTGTTTCTCTCCTTGATTAGTTTCTACCCATTTCTTCTTGTCCTGCCTTCTTGTTCTTTGGAGAATAGGTTGACTTCTTCTCCTTTGTGGAGCCCCTCAAATATTGTAACATTGCTATCATATCACTCCTAGTCCTTCTTTTCATTAAACTAGACATATTCAATTCCTGCAACAATTCTTTGTGTGTTTTAGCCTCTAATCCCCTAATTATCTTTGTTACTCTTTTCTGTACTCTTTCTAGAATCTTAACATCTGTTTTACATTGTGGCGAACAAAACTGGATGCAGTATTCCAAGTGTGATCTTACCAAGGCATTATGGGATAGTATACTTCTACAAATTGTAGATTTGTAGAAGATCCCATCTCTGCCCTGCATTGATTCTTTGTATCTGTTTTAATAATAATTTTAATGTTTTTAACTGTTAATATTTGATGTTTTAATGTTTTAATTCTGCAATTGTTTTATTCTGTTATTTATGATATTGTAAGCCATTGAGAGTTGCTTGGTAGAGAAATGGATGGTATACAAATGTAATGAATAAATAACTTGGGAGTGAAACAAAAATATTATAATGCTTTAGTAAGTTAGACAGAATATTGTAATGGTCCTTTTATTTTTAATAAATTTATGATTTGGCATTAGAAAGCTTGCTGCTTATTTTGAACAAGGTTTCAGATCCCTAATTGATACCGTGAACTAGGTCAGTGCAAAGCATTTCGAAGGTGTATTCAGGGGTGGGTTCTAACTTACCTCGCTGACGGTTCTCTTCCACCCATGCTACATGGGCATGCGCGCATTGCGCGCTCGTGTGCGTACATGCTCATTGCCGAAAACCAAGCTTCTGCACATGCGCAGAAGCCAAAAACAAGATTAGAGCCGGTTCGTGGGCATGGCCAACCGGCAATCACTCCCGGTTCGGCAAGCAGGGGAAAATTCCCGCTACCAGTTCTATAGAACCGGTCTGAACCAGGAGCAACCCACCTCTGGGTGTATTTCATAAAATGTGTAAGTGTAAGGAAGAACCCCTCTCTAAATATTACAGCAATCACATTTTGCAAGACTGGTGTGGGGTTGGGTGCTTCATAGTCTGGCTCTAGATATCTGGAAGTATTTGTCTATCTAATCTTCCCTGATGAAACCACCAGGGAAATGAGGTGACTGTGCATGTACACATATGTAGACAATTGGGTACAATCTTCACGGCAGCCATGCCAGCCTTACAAAGTAGGTATCTGCTTTAATGTTTTGAAGATAGAGCTTTACTTCCACTGAAACACTTTTTTCAGTTGCTGGGCATAGATATACTATGAAGTAATATCATATAATCTTGTGATGATTGTACAAGTTAGACAATAACTAAAACAACTATGTCTTACAGATATACGAAGCTGCTACCATGACATATTAAGATACAGTATAACCATAAAGGTAGAAAATCTCTACTATTTAGAATTGATTGTTCATTTTTTCCCCAAGGGTTCAAGGCAGCACTTATAGTGCTTTACCCTCAACAGCACTGTGAGTTAAGAGAGGATGACTGGCCTCAAATACAGAGACGGCACAGGGGTCCCACGATTTTGCAGAGTCGTTTGCAAAAATGAGACCAGCAAACGCAAATTCATTCATACAATAAATTCCATTGCCAAAACCAACACCAACCATAACAAACTTTGCTCACGGCCTGACCTATCCATACTGCAACAAATCCGCTCCTGAATGAACTCCACTCAGAACTTAAAAGACGTCAAGACCATGGAGAGACTGACTTATACATTGACTACTGTGCAGACTGTATCAAAAGTAAATCCCGCAACCCACATCCAACCCCACATCATCCAAAACTAGGCATGCACGCCCCTAACTACCTTAATCCTACAACTACCTCAATACCTACCACTACTGACCTTAAATGCAAGCTACTTAACGCAAGAAGCCTTGTAAATAAAATACCTGAATTCCTCCTCTTATTAAATACAGCTATATTCGACATACTTGTCTGCGAAACATGGCTGAACGCATCCCTCTCTGACTCCATTACCATAGAAAGAGACTATCATGTTTACCGGTCCGATTGTGAAATACGAAGAGGAGGTGGTGTTGCTATCTTCTATAAAAAGTCCTTAAATCTAAAAAATATCCAAGTTACACACAAATTCTCTCTACCTGAGACCATAATCTGCGAGCTTTTCTTAAATACCACATTTCGATTCTAACTATGTTACAAAGCCCCTGATTATGACATCGAACGTACAAACAAGTTAACTTCACTACTAACATGGGCAGCCTCCTGCCCACACCCTCTTATCTTTCTTGGCGACCTCAATCTACCTCTTATTAATTGGACCCTAAATGAATGGTGATGGGATGCAGGGAAAGGGGGTGGAACTGCGGGCGCTCGCAGCCATGACTGGCATTTTGTGCGATTGGCTGAATCAGGAAGTGAAGCTCTCGCAGAGAGTGGGTGAGTCCAAGGAAGTGGGGTGTCATTGCTTGAAGGCACCAGGGGAGGGGGGTCTCCCCACCCCCTGGTTCCCCGCAGCCTCCTCCAACAGGACGGAGCATTCATATAATTTCTTTTTTCAGCTCGTTTCAAAACAGATCGTGTCTTTTCCCTTGTAACCAAGCCCCACTTCCTTCATTCAGGGTGGGAGAAAAGCATCAAAGTGCATGGCATTTTAGATATGCTCAGAGGCACTGCGTTTCCATCATGCTGTTTTTGGTGTTTTGCTTCTGCCACAGTCTTGGAAAATGGGTGCCTGAGTTGACACTTCTGTCTACCTTTTATCTGCTGCAAGGGAAGATTAATTAAAAAAAACAGATTAGAAAATAATATGAGGGACTTTTGAGGAGAAAGCCCTGCACATTTGTGGTGTTGGAATGGATTATATGTCAACTCCTAGTGACTGTAGATTTTAAGTATTGGAATTAAGCACTTGGAAACTTTTGGAAGTATTCACTTGTGGTGACTGAGAGCAAAAGGAAATATGTTAGAAGTACCATAGAATTGAAAACAACTATTTTTGGTGACCATGCTTTATGAAAATAAAGATATTGGACCCTGTTTCCACACAGTTACTTTGTACTGTATTTTCCAATTATTTAAATAAGCTCATGTGATAACTTTTCCTATAAACTGTTCATGTTGACTATTTTGATAGGCTCTCTGAATTTGCAGAAAGGGTCCTCTGAGAAGGGTGGATTTGCAGTATTAAAAAAGAAGACAGAGAATGGTGATTTAATGACTGATCTATATGCTCTACCAATTATCTGAGGCCTGCAGTCCTCATTTGTACCACTCAGAGGGCCAATGAATGCCTGTACATACCTTACTAGTTGCTTGGCAATTTATCTACTCCATCTGTATTGATATATTCTTCAAAATATGTTTAAACTTTTTAAAAAATGGCTGACTTGCCACAAAGCAAAACACCATCCTCCAGAAAAATCATTTATTTCTTTATTTCTATTCCATCATTATTTTTATAAGTAATTCAAAGCAGCAAACATTCCAAATATCCCTCCTCCTCCTCCTCCTCTTTTCCCCACCACAGTCCTGTGAGGTAGGCTGGGCTGAGAGAGGGAATGACTGGCCCAAAATCAGCCAGTCAGTTGTTAACTCACTGAGCCATTTCTGAACTTTCCTGCAATTTGAAAAAGACAGCTATCTGCAGCCAGTGTTTTGTTTAGAAGTGCGTTCACCTGTCTTGAGAAAGCAGAAGAATTATAAGCGTATGACTGTTCATTGCTATGGTGGACAGGGATGCATTTGTCTGCAATTCTTTAAACAAAATATGGCCTTTTCCGGAGAAGAAAGGCAGCTGCATAATCCCAGGATAAAGGAGTTTCCACAGAAGATCGTGGAGAATAATAGAACTAAGGATCTGTGGGAGTTCCGGATCCAGAAGGACAGGCAGGCATTAGATAATCAGTCAGACACTGTAGTAATAGACAAATTAATAGACAAAGACCAGAAGAGCTCAGGAGGCCAGACAACCAGGTGAGGCAAGGCGCCCTTCAATGTGAGTGATGTGGAGTTGGCCACGCCCGCTTACTCACATGACTACCCAGCTACGCCCACCCAGCCACATGCCCACCAAGCCACACCCACCCAGCCACATGACCATCAAGCCAAGCCCACCAAGCCACGCCCACCAAGCCATGCTCACAGAATCAGTAGTAAAAAAAATTTAATCCCACAATTGGCCACTACCATTAACACAACCACTACCACCATCACCACCAAAAATTTACAATTTCAAGCCAGAAGACTCGGAAAAAGTTGATGGAAAAAGGTGGAGGTAATGCTTTTGCCAGCTTCATAGTTTCATGAAATTTCTCCTAAAGCCATATGGGCATGAACACTGAAACTGATGAGCACCCAGTTTTGTGCTTCAACCTCAGAATGGAAAAGGGATGCATAAATTATGACAAGCTGTTCTTTCCAGGAAGAGCCTGCTGGTTCTTGCTGATGCTTAGAGTTTCAGTGAATACATCTCTTTTTCTCTCTCTTTCTTTCTCTTGCTTCTTCAGCCATGCTTTGGCCCAGAAGGAGCAAATATTCCATAGGTTGGGAATGGCTTTCTAAATTAGGAAAAATATCCGATCATATTTATGATTCTAATTCAAATGTTCATTAAAGAAGTAATAGATGAGAAAAGGAAGTAAGGAAATTGCAAAAAAGAAAAGGCTAGTTATCTTTACAAAAATAATTTTAATTGTATCAGGAACCTACAAAAAGCATAGCATCCAGGCCTTTTATTAGTTCATGAAATTATTTTATTATTTTTACCCCCCCCCTCTATTGTTTTTACACATAATTCAACTTCAACACACCTTCTTCCTCCTATTTTCCCCACAACAACAAACCTGGGAGGTGAGTTGGGCTGAAAGAGAGTGACTGGCTGAAAGTCACCTAGCTAGTTTTCATAGCTAAGCAACGGTCTATAGCAACTGTCTTTTGAAGACAGATGAGTCTTCCAAGTCAGTCAATGTTTCGTGAAGGACCAGCTTAAGAAACTTTGCTTCCTAATGCAAAGAGTAAGATAGAAAGGTAAACCCCATCTCCATATATAGAAGCCACCACACTGCAGTTTGATTTTACTTCTAAACATAGAGCAGGAGGACCAGGAACTACAGAAAGCTTTGTGCTTTAGCATCTGATGCTACTCCCATTGCTCCAAACATCTGCTGATCAAACCTAATTCTGGCAAAGCTTATGGACTATGGGTAGTCCTCGACTTATGACCACAATTGAACCCAAAATGTATGTTTCTGTGAGAAATGTAAGTGAGTTTTGCCCCATTTTATGACTTTTCTTGCCACATTTGTGAATCACTGCAGTTGTTAAATTAGTAATACGGTTGTTGCGTGAATCTTGTTTCCTCACTGACTTTGCTTTGTCAGAAAGTCACAAAAGGAGATCACATGACTCTGGGACACTGCAACTGTCATAAATGTGAGTCAATTATCAAGCATCCAAATGTAAATCATGTGATCAGTGGGATGCTGCAACATTCATAAGTGTGAAAAATGGTCATGTCACTTTTTTCAGTGCCGTTGTAACATTGAACAGTCACTAAACAAAGTGTTGCAAGTCGAGGACTATCTGTACATGGGTCACTTGCTTTAGTGTTATCAAAAAAGGAGCTTTGTAAGTGCTTGACAAGTAAGACATAACAATTCTTTGGAGGCAAGTAGAATTTGGGAGTACAGAATTGGAGTATACCAGAAATCATTGAGAACTTTAAGATACATTTCAATTTGCTAAAAAATAATGTTGAATACAAGAAACCATAAAAAGCTGCCTCCTCCTCCTCCTCCTCCTCCTCCTCCTCCTCCGCCGCCGCCGCCGCCTTGTCTCTAGACATTGTTGGACTTTGCCTTCCAGCCCCTGCTTCAATAGAATTGCAGTGGGGAGAAAAAATGCTTGTCCCTATCTGTCCATTAAAGGATGGAGAAAAATTAATGCCTACTTTTCCCCGCCTCGTGCCCTGCAGCAGGGTTCAGAGAATACTGAAGTGATTCATTGTCAGCCTCTGTGGCTCAGTGATAGGAGCTGATTTAATAATTTATTTATATTTCTTATCTTTTAATCATCCATCTCCTTCAGATTTGCTAAAAAAAATAAGTCTGACTTCCATTTTTATATCACAATTGCTTTAACAGGGAAGGCCTTTCGAATATATGAAAGATGAAGACAAATAATAAAAACTGAAATAGTTGATTTTTTTTTTTTGAAATCTGATCATATATGGGACTTACTGTATATCAGAGAAGCAACTGGCATTCTATGTATTTGTTTTATTTATTTTGCAATTTGGAGTTTAACTCTAAATTCTGAGTAACTTACAATTAAAAGGAGTTGAATAATGTACTAATTAAAGCTAAAATCCATATAAACATAAACAATTTCTGAAATAGATTTTTACCTATTACTCTTCCTAGAAAGAGTGACTTCAGTGAGCTGAACTGAAGGCTTGATGATCCTGGTATAGTGTAGCTTACTGGGGGATAAAGGTCCAGCTAGGGAAACATGAAAACAAAGATGTCAAACTTTGAAGATTGCAGGCTAATAAAGTTACTGAAGTGGATCTTCCCTGATCATATGCACTGCTCTGCTTTCAGATGTTCTTGTTTTATCTCTGATAAGCAGTTTACCACAGTTGGCATACTTAGGGAATCAAGATCAGGACATCATTCCTTTGAAAATGTACTTCCTACATATGGTATCCATTCAATCCCACTCCACCTCAAATTCACTTGGTCACATAAAATCACAAAAATCAGGAGGCTAGTGGCACCTTTTCTTACTAATACATTTTACTAAAAGGCATACGCTTTCATAAGCTGTCCCCATAGACTAACACAGCTGTCCTGCTATAAGATGCACAATAATTTCTATTATCCATTAAGTGAGAAACTGAAGTGAGAGGCATTTATTTAATCTCTCATTTCTGGTAGATTGCAAAAGAAATTTATTCAGATTTACACAGATCCATATGGCAAATTTGATACCAAATTTTGATAAGAATGAAATGAGAATAAGAGGGAAAAAAAGAGAGCAGTCTAGGTTTAAAATTCAGCTTCACTTTTTGGTTTCAACAAATTTGATTTATTGAATTTGGATTTCTTTATTACAAAATACAAAATACCCCATATTTATTTTGGGATAATTTGACATTTCTATTACTTGAGACATAGCAATACATAAAATCCATTGAATTCAGATTCAGAAGATGTTTAAATATTTTTGACTTTAACATAACTTGAAATTAGGGAGTAAGAGAAGCTAGAAACAGGGATGTAGAGAAAAGAATATAAATTTCACAGCCCAATAAATTTTGGTATACTGTTATAAATGCAATTTTCTGATGTTTAAACTGCCCTTTTAGTTTGCTTATATGTTCTATATAAAAGTATTCAGATATTCTTTGCCAAGTGCTGAAATTGGCTAACAGCCCAAACAAAGAAGAAAATTGGATGCAAATTATTACCTTGGCTAGAAAACTTTAAAATACAATGTTAAAAATTCAGTGCATTTGGGAGCTGTGTTCTTATCCTTTGACAGATATATACTATTAACAGTTTAGTAACCCAATCTTTTTTTTAAAGAAATGTTATCGGATGGTCAAGATCATTTAAAAAAAACCATTTTTATACAGACTATCAGAGTTGGTTTATTATAGTGTACTGGAGTGATATGCAAGCAAATTTGTCCATTGGGTTTACAGGAACATCTCTGTGAATTTTATTATTTGCCACTATTACAGGAATGTGGGTATCTTTTGCCAAGGAAATAGTAATTTCCATGAAACACAGCCAGTACTAATGTGTATACAGACGATTAATATGCATATCATAGATCTCACAAGCTCAACAGTTAAAAAAAAAAACCCAAAACCAAACAACTGTCTCCATATGAAATGGCTGCCAGACTCAGCATTTCTGGGAAAATGCACTCAGGAGGTGATTGATTGGCCTGGAAATATAGAAGTTATTGTTTTGCTGGCAGGAATCTTTCTAGAAGCTATGATATGGTGCCATCTTGTGGCTCTCAAGGAGTAAATCAATAGAAGGGAAAGATTTGCACAGCTCTCATTCTTGATATAGTTTTTCTAATAAACCTTAAGGGCAGAACTAACACTTACAAAATACTATATGGATGTGTTACTTGCAGAGACGTATAATTGAAAAGTCATCATTAATAATTGTATTGTACACCATTCAGAGTCTTCTGAGTGATATAAAATGGATAATAAACAAATTTAATTATAGTTTGATATTTTAAAAGGTGTTTCATTTAATAACTTTTTTAAAAAGAGAAACGTGATCTAAGAAAAATATTTATGAACATAATGAATATATATTTAGAAATTCCTTTGGCAAAAATGCCAAATTTATGCTATTACTATAAAAAGTAGTAAATTTCGTACCACTTGAAATTCAGTACTATGGTAGTGCCATGCACATTGTGATTCTGTATCACAGTCATATGCTTATAGGAAAGGTGGGATTTAAATCTAATGAATAATTGAATAGTAAATATAATATTTCTTTTAAATAAAATCTGACAAGGGGCACAATTAGAATAATCACATTTAGCTTTCAGAAAACATGAAACAGGCTAGGAAAGAGAGGGGCTAGTCATATAAAATAAAGCAAAACGAAACAATTGCTACATAAATTTCACATGTCAAATATTAAGGCTTTTCAAAAAATAATGGTACATAATGATAAAAATCAAAATTTTAATCAGACTTCTCCAAGGCGTGTAGAATAAATAAACCAAATCTTTCATTCCTTCTTTGATATTCAATTGTACTATGATGCAATTATAAACATAAGCCAAATTCTTTCTTGCATGAAAAGAAGAAGATAGGAAATAAGTAATAATAATCCATTATCAATGTTTTTTATCCTCTATTTCAAAGATGGAATAAATGTTTCATATATAATTGATTCATCGATTGCTTGAGGTTTATCCACATTTTGTCTCCATTTAGGCTGTAAATTTGCAAGTTAAATTTCCCTAGGATATTTAAAACTTAGCAGTGATATTATTATTCAGCTTCATCCCTTATAAAGTCATTGCTATGCATTTACCTGGAGAACTATGTCTTTTCCTACCCGCGTGATATTCACACTGTGTGGCTGTCCATTTGACACATTCCTGTGATCTACATTGATGTTGTATGGTTCTTTAGCACCTCCAAGTTTGTATCGAACCTGTAAATTTCCTACAGAATGAAATAATAAATAATTGAGCATTTTTTATTTTGTTCTTAGATTATTCCATTAAAATCCTACTTTTAAATTTTTATACCCTTCACCATTATAGAATATTATGTAAAGTTAACCTAAAGCATGCTGAACTCCTGGTGATTGCATCAATGCAGGGTTTTTTGGCTGCCTTATAGAAGTGGTAATCCCACATGCCATTTGTATTATTTATTTATTTATTTATTTGGTAGTTTTTCTATGCCGCCCTACTCCCTCAGGACTCAGGGCAGCGTACAACATTTTATAAAAACTCCAAACAAATCGTTAAAAAAGACAGTTTAAAAGCAATTTAAAAAACATATAAACAACATACATACGTGGGGGAGACATCAGATATAAAGTCGTCTCAAAACCCCGCCTGCCGGAAGAGCCATGTTTTAATGGCTTTTCGGAAGGCCAGCAAGGTGGGGATGGTTCGGATCTCTGGGGGAAGTTGGTTCCAGAGAGCAGGGGCCCCTACAGAGAAGGCCCTCCCCCTCGGCCCCGCCAGTCGGCACTGTTTGGCTGACGGGACCTGGAGGAGACCCACTCTGTGGGACCTAACCGGTCGAAGGGAAGAATGAGGCAGAATGCGGTCCCGAAGATAGCCTGGTCATAAGCCATGTAGGGCTTTAAAGATGATGATCAGCACCTTGAATTGCACCCGGAGACCAATGGGCAACCAATGCAGCTGGCGGAGTATAGGTGTCACGTGAGTGTACCTTGAAACACCCACCACAGCACGCGCAGCTGCATTTTGCACCAGTTGAAGTCTCCGAATACTCTTCAAGGGCAGCCCCATGTAGAGCGCATTGCAGTAGTCCAAATGAGAGGTGACAAGGGCATGAGTGACTGTGAGTAGAGCCTCCTTCTCCAAGTATGGTCGCAATTGGTGCACCAGGCGAACCTGTGCAAAGGCCCCCTTAGCCACAGCTGCAAGGTGTTGGTCTAATTTTAGCTGTGGATCTAGGAGGACTCCCAAATTGCGAACCCGTTCTGAGGGAGTTAATTTTTCTCCCTCAAGAACCAAGGAGGGACAGTCGATATAGTCCTACGGAGGCAATATCCAGAGCCACTCAGTCTTGTCCGGGTTGAGTCTGAGTCTGTTCCTCCCCATCCAGATCCTAACGTCGTCCAGGCACTGGCACATCACATCAACCACCTCCCTGAATTGAGACAGGGTGGTGATGTACAGCTGGGTGTCATCAGCGTACTGTTGGAAACTCACCCCGTGTCTACGGATGATCTCCCCCAGCGGTTTCATGTAAATGTTAAACAGGATGGGTGAGAGGACTGAACCCTGAGGCACCCCACAGGTCAGGGGCCTAGGAGACAACCTCTGCCCACCTGCCAACACCGACTGCATCCTATTGGCGAGATAAGAGGAGAACCACTCCCAACTCGCCGAGACGATGCAGAAGGATACCATGTTTGATGGTATCGAAAGCCGCTGAGAGGTCAAGTAGCACCAGAATGGAGGAATTGCCCCCATCCCGGGCTCACCAGAGATCATCCATCAGGGCGACCAAGGTGGTTTCTGTGCTGTAACCACCCCTGAAACCTGACTGATAGGAATCCAGTTTCAGGATTCAGTTTCCTCCAATAACCGAAGGAACTGAAAAGCTACCACCTTCTCCACAACTTTGCCTATAAAAGGCAAGTTGGAGACCGGATGAAAGTTCTTCAAATCTGCTGGATCCAGGGAAGGCTTCTTGAGGAGGGGTCTCACCACTGCAACTTTTAATGGTTGCGGTATGGCTCCCTCTCTCAAAGAAGCGTTGACAACCGCCTGGATCCAGCCGCGTGCCACCTTGCTGGCCGAGACCAACCAGGAGGGGCACGGGTCCAATAAACAGGTGGCAGAGCTCATCGCCCCCACGGCCTTGTCCACGTCATCAGGAGAAACAGGCTCAAACTCCTCCCACAATGCTGGCCCGAGACTTGCCCCTGTCAACTCAATGGACTCTGCCCAGCTAGAGTCCAGGTTCGACCGAATCCGAGCAACGAGTCACCCTAAACAAGGCGGCTGGACAAGAATCTGCGGACGCAATAAGAGCGGAAAAATGAGATCGTTTTGCCGCCCCTATCGCCACTAGATAAGACTTAATAAAAGTTCTTAGTAGTGTTCGATCGGACTCGGTTTTACTGGCTCTCCAGCGACGCTCCAGATGTCTCTTGTGGCGTTTCATCTCCCAGAGCTCCTCGGTAAACCAGGGAGCTTTCCGGGATCCACTGCCACGGAGAGGTCGCAAAGCCGCAATCTGATCTAATGCCCCTGCTGCCGCGGTGTTCCAGGCAGCCACCAGGGCCTCAGACGAATTGTGTACCAGGGTTTCAGGTATTTCCCCAAGTTCCCTCTGGAATCCTTCCGGCTCCATTAGGCGCCTGGGGCAGAACCACCTAGTCGGTCCCGCCTCCCTGCGGAGGAGGAGTGGGGCTGTGAAATCCAACCTCAGTAGGAAATGGTCTGACCATGACAACAGGGTGATGACTATATCCCCTACCTTCAGATCATCTCTCCACTGCCCCGAGAGAAACACTAGGTCAAGCGTGTAACCTCCCTCATGAGTCGGACCCTGGATTACTTGGGTCAGGTCCATGGTTATCATGGAATCCATGAACTCCTGAGCTGCACCAGTAAACAAAGGGTATGGTCTAAAATTTATAGAATTTTTCAATATTGAAGGTTGTCTTGCCTCTGATTAGCAGGCCCAATCCTTCTTAGCTTCTGAAAACAAGCAACATTGGCATTGTACTGTCACCTGCTGATTGTTATATTGAGTTTAAATCCAAGAGATATTTTACACCCCACAGAGATAACTATGTAATTCACCAGTAAACAAAGGGTAACTATGAGTCTTTCCTGAGTGCTTCTGTTCTAAATACAAAACATGTTCTCAAATATCAGTTTTAAGTACCATCATTTTTTTTGTATGCTGGAGAGGTAAATATGCAGAAAAAAAGGACAAATTACTTACCAGCTGGATTCACTAACACTGCCATGTAGTCCTGAGAATAAGAACTGATGTACAGCAGGATACAAGGAGCTTTGCTAGTGCTGAAGCTAAAACTGATTTCTTCTTTATTGAGATTGAGGTCTGATACAAAATTCTCTGATTCTTTGGAGCTCAAGGAAGTTCTGCTCCCTGAATCCTTCACATTATTTCCTACAGATGAAAAATTATACCGGAGCCACATTCCTTCTTCAAAAAAGGCTCCAACATCTGGCAGAAGAAGAAACACACAATATTAAATAAAATGACATATTTTGATAAGCATATGACAGGTGCTACTTTTAAAAACATGGGCAAATGTGATTCACAGCTTCATACATTATATTGCAATAGATTGGTAAATTTCTCTTTTCTTTCCTGTCATCATAAACCATTTTACCTGCAGATTACATCCTGGATTAATATCTTGGTGAGTAAACAGACATTTAAAAAAGTCCCCATTTTGTTAAAATAAATTAGCATCTCTACATTTTATGAGGCTGGGGTTATAATGTTTACACTTCCTGAATGGCTTTCAATTTGTATGTTTTTAAATGTATCTAGAATAGATGCATAATGCAAATATATACAGTTAGCTGTGGCCTCTAGTCTTCATTTGCTATGTTTTAGAAAGGTTGAAAAGAGTAATGTTAAAAATGTGAAGGTAAATGCTAAGAAAAGATAATGTAAAAGGAGCAGTATACACATTTTAAAGACAAAGGGGTCACGACCCACAGGTTGAGAACCGCTGTGTTAGAGTATCTCTGATGAGGTCTGGTAAAACAACCAGAACAAACAACCGTTATTTTCAAAGCTCTCTGTGGTGAATTTATAGCTATCTTTCTACAGCAGAAATTGAATAAAATTTATTCAAACTATTCAAGAAATTATTTTCTTTCTTTCTTTCTTTCTTTCTTTCTTTCTTTCTTTCTTTCTTTCTTTCTTTCTTTCTTTCTTTCTTTCTTTCTCTCTCTCTCTCCCTCCCTCCCTCCCTCCCTCCCTCCCTCCCTCCCTCCCTCCCTCCCTCCCTCCCTCCCTCCCTCCCTCTCTCTCTCTCTTTCTTTCTTTCTTTCTTTCTTTCTTTCTTTCTTTCTTTCTTTCTTTCTTTCTTTCTTTCTTTCTCCAGTTTGGCTACTTTATTAAAAATTAAGGTCTAAGAAACATGAGGGTGCTATCAAACATGAGCCAAACCCACCAGAGCAAGGTCCAGAGCCTTGGGTGCCAGACATGCGTCTGAAGGACCGTGAGGGGTGAGGAAATGCGCAACTGATGACACAGGGACAGTCAGCCACAGATGTGGTCCACGAGCAAGGGCCGAGGGGGGAGTGGTGGTTCAGTTCATCTATGACTGCTGGGACTGGCCTCCAACCACCTCCAACCTCTAGTTATTCCGGAGTCCAGGTGAATTTATGGCGTGAAAGGCAGTTGATGGACCGTGATGAGGAGGGGGAGTACAGCTACTCAATCGCCCCAGGTAGCCACACGATGGAGATACTGAGGGAGCGGTTTGGAGAGGCCAGCTTCCGGGATGCTCCTACCTTGCAACCATGGGACCTGGGTGGAGAGGCAGCCTCATGGCCAGCACAGCTGCAGGAGCTGAGCACTACCTGTTTTCGATTGGCCAGTCTGAAGCTATGGCTGAATACCGCCCTAAGCAGACTGTGAGAAGCCTAAATGACAAGGGCCCCAGAACAGGGTTCGTCATGGAATCTTGAGGTGTCAGCAGGGATTGTTGACTGGAGAGACAGGCCGAGGGTAGGATAGGCCCCCATTATTCCGGGCCCTGAAACAAGCAGTACCACCCCACGGTCACCAGCAGGTTGACGGCAACCAGGCCCAATGGCAAGCTGACCAGAGTCCGCAGGGTCCGGGATGGCGGTAGCCTATTGGCCTTACCTAATGCCCATGGAACCTTATAGAAGTGGTTCAACCTCCCTTGAAGGTTACTTTTGTTTCGATCTGCTCAACTACCAAACCCCGCATAGGGAAATCCCTTGGTCTCTTGCAGTCCATGGCCGAACCCACTTAGCCATGGGAGGAAATAGGCATAGATTTTATTGTTGAGTTGCCAGAGAGCAATGGCCACACAGCCATATGGATGGTCATTGATTTATTTTCTAAACAGTACCATTTTATACCCTGCCCCAGATTACCATCAGCACGAAGATTGGCTAAACTATTCCTACAGTATATTTATCGCCTTCACGGGGTGCCACAGAGGGTCATTTCAGATAGGGTGGTACAGTTCACAGCCAGGTTCTGGCGGGTGTTCATCCAAATGATAGGGCCTTCCCAGGGGTTAAGCTCAGCTTTCCATCCAAGTACTAATGGGGCAGTAGAGAGAGCCAATGCCATTATAGAAAGATATCTTAGGTGCTACGTCACCTATCAGCAGACAAATTGGGCAGAACTCCTGCCATTTGTGGAGGTGGTCTACAATAATGCTGTCCATAATAGTACTAGCTTTACCCCATTTAGAGTACCGTGTACCGAGTACTGAAAATAAGACCCTGTCTTATATTTTTTTGAACCCTGAAATAAGCGCTTGGCCTTATTGCCATGCACTCAAAAGCCCGATTGGGGGCTTATTTTGGGGGAAACAGAGTAGTGCATGGGTTGGATTTCATTCCCATACCTGAGTATCCACGAGAACTCCCTACCCCCATCAACCCAAAAGAATGGATACCTTGCCAGGGGTGTGGGAAGCCATGAAGAAGGCCTTGCAAAAAGCCACAGAAACCCAGAAAATACAGGCAGACAGGAAGCGGGCTCCCCAGAAACCATTTCGGGTGGGAGACAGGGTGTATCTTTCGACAAAATACCTAAAGGTATTTCTGGTCCCTTGCCGGAAGTTGGGTCCAAAGTTTGTGGGCCCCTTCCCCATCGTACGAATAATTAATCCTGTAATGGTGGAGCTGAAACTACCCAGGAAAGGTGTACCCTGTATATCACAGTAGTCTGCTTAAGCCTGTAAGTGAGTCAATTCAACCACAACCATTACAATTACCTGGTCCCATGGAGGTGGGAGAGACCCATTACGGGATTGATCGGATATTAGACTCCTGACTGCATAGGGGTCGATTGCAGAACCTGGTTCGGTGGAAGGGATATCCAGATACAGAAGCCTCCTGGGTGGCAAGCGGAGACATACGGGCTGCCCGTCTGTTCAGGAAGTACCATGTGAAATATCCTCACAAATGGGGGGGACATATGGGAGGCTGGGTATAATACCTTTGCTATGCATCCTCACTACCTGTGCTTACTATCTTCCAGATGCGGCCCTGGTGAGAGGGGAGCCGCATCAAACCTCGGAGTTTGCCTTACTGGGGGTGAGGGAAGGTCCTGGTGTTGGGGGGAAGTTTGTGATGCCGGTGGCTGCAGCCACGTGCTGTAGAAACTCCACTGGAGTGCCAATCAGATATGGCAGGGAGGTGACCAGCGCAAACCTCCGTTGCAGCGCCAATCAGCTGTGTGGCTGGGTGGGGGCCAGCACAAGGCAACCGGGATGCCCGATGATCAGCTGTGCAGCCATGCGGAGCTGAGCAGAGCAACGTCTGGGCAAGGCCTGCGCTGGTGGAGGGCATGGCTTGCCTATATACAGTAACTGGGCTGGGAGGCGAATGCTCCCAGCGCTTACTTTAATTCCGGATTGCATCTGTTTTGTGACCAGTGCTTTTTGGAGCTCATTTGTGTGCCTGAGTCTGGCTTAATAATGCTGTTTTCCTGAGAAGTTGGAAGGTCGGAATGATTTTTTTTAACCATAGTCCCACAGACTACTTTTCTTGCCCTGCATATGCAGTGGAGAACGGAGCCAGAAAGCATGTTAGATAAAATCAAAATGGTAAATCTGGCTAATTTAATTACTACTCATCAATATAAATTCTAGGCTTTCTATACCTATTCTAAATCCATTGCAGACAGAAAATCTGGAAAAGAATCCTATTGCTTGCTTCAGGCAACCCAGTTCCTCTCCTGTCAGGTTTCCAAGTGATGAAACCCATTTAAAAAAGAAACAAGCAGAATCCATCTTCCGAAACAAAATTCTTTTTATTTAGGCAAACATCAAATTGGCAAAGTCTGTTGCAATTCTGGATCTGACATAACCCGGAATTACACCACAAATATTGTAAATTAGAAACATCCCACAAAAGTCCCATTCCCCAATAAGAGTAAAATCAACATTGACAGGTGTCTTCAAACTCCACCTTCCGCTCTCATCAGGGACAGCTTCCTTTCCCACGGGAAAGAATGTCACCTAACCAAAACAATCCTCACTATCTATTCTCTCCTCCCAACCTTAAGAATATGGCGAGCCCGAAAAAACCCCTTTATATATGTAGAGAAAGAAAAGACAAAAAGGACTGAGTATAATGTAGAGCTAACTAAAATGGTTACATACATTTTCAGGTTCAACTTCTCCTTTCTTTTGACTATTATCCCAGTTTTATAAATACTGAGGATAATAGAAAGTTCTCAGTGTTAGAGTTCCAAATCCCTTTGGAGAAAATTTGGCCAACAGGAAAAACAGTATCTAGTGGCTGTACCTACCTTTCTAGAGATCTTTGGGTCAATAATAAATACACTAATTAAAATGATGATGATGATGATGATGATTTTAGATTGAGATAGATTGAGATTGAGATGGATTGAGAGCCGAGGTGGCGCAGCGGTTAGAGTGGGGTACTGCAGACCACTTTAGCTGACTGTGATCCACAGGTCAGCGGTTCAAATCTCACCGCCTCAAGGTTGACTTAGCCTTCCATCCTTCCGAGGTAGGTAAAATGAGGACCCAGATTGTTGGGGGCAATATAAATATACATTGCTTACTGGTGTAAACTGCTTAGAGAGTGCTTGCACTGTGAGGCGGTATATAAATCTCACAAATAAATAAATAAATAAATAAATGATGATGATGATGATGATGATGATGAGAGAGAGAGAGAGAGAGAGAGATATGGATTTCATCAATTCAGGCTGCTCAGCATGAGTCAATTTTGCTTTATCAGATCAGAGAAGTAAATGATTACTGATTAGTTATCAAGCTGCTTTTGGGGAATGAAATTGCTCTTAAAGTTAAATTTATACAAGGCCAGCAATGCCGTATGTGATGCACAAGATATCAATTTAGTGGTGCTAATTAAGACAACACCGGGATACCAACTGCTACACCTGCAGAATGCAGCCCAAGAGCCTAATTTCAGAGTTTGCTTATATGCTTGGCATAAGTGTCTGGGAAGATTATCATTGGTCTTTAGGTCTGAGGATTTCATGTGAAGATTCTGCCTTCCTTTGATGCTCAGCAGACATCAAAGGGTTTGGGCAAATCTGAACTCTTGTTGGAAGAAAGGGTTTAGCATTTACGATATTCTTGAAGGTCTACCACTTACCTTCCTTGTTTTAAGATTAACTTGATTAAATTCTGATTCAGTAATTTTGTTGCTGAATGATTGCTACCTCACATAGATTCTGCCACAATCTTCTTGAAGAATCTAAATGATCTACCGTTGAAGACCAGGGCACACTGTACACACGAAAATAAAATTATGTGACTTCATATTTTGGGGGGACTATTTTCTCACTCAATTGGATAATTTGGGGAAACATTTTGTAATCTTCTTCCATCCACTTGCTTTGGGGAAATATGATGGTAGCATCAGTTTGAAAGGCCATATTGCTAAGCGACACTCAATAGGTAACAATATACGTTTGCAATTATTTAAGTGCCATATAGTAATGTGCCTTATTATGGACATTTAGCAGTTTCAGTATAAGAGAAAAATATTGTACTGTATTGTATTGTTTCAGAAACGCTTTTTAAATATATATATTCAAAGTCATTATTCCCCAATCTTATCTTTCCTTATGTTTTTACAGTAGAATAGAGTAGAATCATAAGGCTGGAGGGGACGTTGGCAGTCTTCTAGTCCAATCCCCAGTCCAAGGCAAAAGACTTTATATCATCCCAGACAAATAGTTGTCCAATATTTTCTCCAGTGATGGAGCACTTATAACTCTGGGAGGTAAGCTGTTCCATTTATTAATTGTTGTCTCTGTCAGGAAATTTCTGCTTGTTCCGGGTTAGATCTCTGTTTGACAGGCTTTTCGCCCATTGCTTTATCTCTATACCAATGACTGCATCTTATCTTTAAAGTACTGAAGTTTGCAGATCATACAATAGTAATTGGTCTCATTTGAGATGTTATGAGTCTGCATACAGATGGAAGGTTAAACAACTAGTCCTATGGTGCAGCTGGAGCAATATGGAGCTGAACACACTTAAAACTGTAACACACATAAAACCAGCGGTGAAATGCTCCCGGTTCCCTTTTACCTGTCTGTCGTCGGAGAGCCGATCGCGCAGGCAGCGCGACGCTCCGCCAACCCGCCGGGACACCGCCATTTGAGTTCTTTTACCCTCTGCGCATGCGCAGAACGCTTTGTGCGTGCGCAGAGGGTAAAAGGACTCAAATGGCGGCGTCCCGGCGGGTGGGCGGAGCATCGCGCTGTCTGCGCGATCGGCTCTCTGACGACAGACAGGTAAAAGCGAACCGGGAGCATTTCACCCCTGCATAAAACCCACAGTTGTGTACTCTCTCCATTACTCTTTTTTCTGTATACTAATGACTGCATCTTGAAGAATCCCTCTGTTAAAGTACTGAAGTTTGCAGATGATACAACAGTCATTGGTTGAGACAACGATGAATCTGCATACAGATGGGAGGTTGAACAACAGGCAGTGTAGTGAAGCCAGAACAATTTGGAGTTGAACACACTTAAAACTGTAGAGATGTTAGTGGACTTTAGGAGAGCTCTTATATTCTACTACCTCTTACAATATTAGACAAACAGTATCAACAGTAGAGACCTTCAAGCTTCTGGGTTCTATAATCTCCCAGGACTTGAAATGGACACCTAATATTAGAACCATCATTAAAAAGACATGACATCAGATGATGCAGGTTCTTCCTCAGAAAGTTCAGATTGCCCAAGCTGCTGCTGATACAGTTCTACAGAGGAATTATTGAATCTGCCATTTGCATGTCTATAACTGTCTGGTTTGGTACAGCAACCAAACAGGACAGGTACTATTTATCCAATAGATTGTTAGGACCATAGAAAAAAACTATTGCAACCAGCCTACCTTCCATTGAGGATCTGAATACTGCACAAGCCAGGAAAAGGGCTGAGAAAATAGCTATAGACCCCTCACATCCTGGGTATAAACTCTTTAACTTCTCCCCCTTGGATGCATGCCAAAGAGCATTGCATGCCAAAAGAACCAGACACAGAGACAATTTTTTGCCTCATGCCATTAATCAACTGAACATCTAATTCTCACATCTAATGTCTAAGGATATTTACCCATGTAGTAGGGTTGTATTACTGTTATCCTTTTCATCTTTCCTATTACCTTCTATTATTGGTATCTTATGATTAACAGAGGGATAGAATCAAGATCACACGAAGTGTTAATACCACTTTATAATGCCTTGGTAAGGCCACACTTGGAATACTGCATTCAGTTTTGGTCGCCACGATGTAAAAAGGATGTTGAGACTCTAGAAAGAGTGCAGAGAAGAGCAACAAAGATGATTAGGGGACTGGAGGCTAAAACATATGAAGAACGGTTGCAGGAACTGGGTATGTCTAATGAAAAGAAGGATCAGGGGAGACATGATAGCAGTGTTCCAATATCTCAGGGGTTGCCACAAAGAAGAGGGAGTCAAACTATTCTCCAAAGCACCTGAAGGTAGAACAAGAAGTAATGGGTGGAAACTAAACAAGGAGAGAAGTAACTTAGAACTAAGGAGAAATTTCCTGACAGTTAGGACAATTAATCAGTGGAACAGCTTGCCTCCAGAAGTTGTGAATGCTCCAACACTGGAAATTTTTAAGAAGATGTTGGATAACTATTTGTCTGAAGTAGTGTAGGGTTTCCTGCCTAGGCAGGGGGTTGGACTAGAAGACCTCCAAGGTCCCTTCCAACTTTGTTGTTATTATTATTACCTTGCCTTACTTTGTTGTTTGTATGTACACTGAGTATGCACCAGAGACAAATTCATTGTGTGTCCAACCGCACTTGGCCAATAAAGAATATTCTATTCTATTCTATTCTATTCTATTCTATTCTATTCTATTCTATTCTATTCTATTCTATTCTATTCTATTCTATGTTCTAAATGTGTCAGTATATTGTAGTAATTTACTGCAAAAACAGTTGTTTGTACCACTTAATCTCTCTCTATAATAATTCTCAATTTATATTTATAAAAGGTAATGGATTCTTGATAATAGAACAAAGAATCATAGAAGTTGAAGGGACCTCTGGAATCTTCTACACCAACTCTCTGCTCAAGACAGGAAACCTTATACTATCCCAATCAAATGGTTGTCTAGTTTATTTTTGAAAACTTCCAGTGATGGAGCACCCAAAGAGGCAAACTATTCTTGCCAGAAAATTTCTCCATATTTCTAGGCTGGACCTCTCCTTGACAAGCTTCCACCCATTATCTCTTTTCTTGCTCTCTGGTTAAACCAGTGGTCAAAATACTTTGTGATCCATAGCCTTAGAAAATGGAATCAAGAATCAGTATAGATAATGGCTTAAACTCTAGAAAAAAATAATAACTGATCTTCTTAATCTGTCACAGGACCTCTCTCCTGGAATCAGATGCCATTTTTATCCATGTAGTTCTCACCCTAGTAGCTTTCTGCAAAACACTGAAGATTGGGATGCTTTCCTGGACTTTGGGGTGGGATGGTTGGGACCTGCTGGATGTTTCAAGGTGTGAATGCTGTTTTTGTTGGACTTACCATCTGTTCTTGTTCTCTGTTTTCTTATTTTTCCTTTTGTTATTATATTCTATCCATTGCACTTGGTATATTGTTTGGATGTATTGCACACCATCTAGAGTCAGTATGGATGGTGTTTAAACTGAATACATGAAATTAAATTAATCATTGCATCTAGGGCAATGGGGACATGATTTTAATATAATCTGGCAATAATAGGGACTAATGGTCACAAGTGGACAATTCAAGTACTTGAGAATTTGGAACACTGAATTCCAAATGACAGTATTATGAATAAGCTATTCCTATAACAACACATGTATTGCTATAATGTTAATTTTATTAGCAATTGTTTTAATTAACCAGTTAATATAATTTTTTAAACTGACAGTTTCCTCAATATTGCTAATTGCTTATATTCTTGTCCTACCTTTGACTATCCTTCTTATATATAATTTGGAGACTGTTTTCATCTTGTGCAAAGCTAGTTAGAATAGCACAAAATTGTAAATTGAATCCCAGTGAAATTTATTTATTTATTTATTTATTTGTGAGATTTATATACCGCCTCACAGTGCAAGCACTCTCTAAGCGGTTTACACCAGTAAGCAATGTATATTTACATTGCCCCCAACAATCTGGGTCCTCATTTTACCTACCTCGGAAGGATGGAAGGCTGAGTTAACCTTGAGCCGGTGAGATTTGAACCGCTGACCTGTGGATCATTGTCAGCTAAAGTGGCCTGCAGTACCTGCCTCTAACCGCTCCGCCACCTATCATACTAGATATTTAGTCAAGACATATTCACAATGGCCAAAATCTATTCTACAGTTATTTTACCCAAATCCAAAGGAGAGCATAAGTGTTTCTGTTTCTTCATAAGCATAGCATAGTTTTAGTAACATGATTAATTTACAAAGTATAATGGTGATTTGGGCTATTTTTTTCTTCCTCTGTATATCTTCTACAGTTCTTTGAAGGGCTTTTTAATAAAGTCCTGAATTTTATGAAGATAGAATGACATAATATGCCATTCTGATATGTTGTTATGAATATGTTAGGTTCCTATTTTCTCCTTCCAAAGTTTTCTAAGAGTCCCATTGGTTTCTTCTGAGTTTTTAATTTGTCTTTATTGATTACTTCTTATCAATAAACAAATAAAAAAACTCAAAAGAAACCAATGGGACTCTTAGGTTCCTATTTTCTCCTTCAAAAGTTTTCTAAGAGTCCCATTGGTTTCTTCTGAGTTTTTTATTTGTCTTTATTGATTACTTCTTATCAATAAACGAATAAAAAAACTCAAAAGAAACCAATGGGACTCTTAAGTTCCTATTTTCTCTTTCAAAAGTTTTCTAACATATTCACCTCTACTTTCTTCTCAGAATGAGAACCCAATAAGGCCATTCAAAGAAATTTTATTGGTAACCAATTCAGTTATATTTCATTAAGTCCTTACTATAGGAAAGTCATACAATCATAATTCAGAATATAAATAATGAAAATCACAAGGAAAAAAACAAAGGTATCAAGTGCATAAAATGTTAAGAATGGAAGTGAATGAAAGCTTGCTAGGGTAAAAATGCATCTGGTGCTCTTCTAATGAAGGGCTACATCTGCACTCTTTTTTCAGATTCAAGACATTAATTAAGATGGAGAAACATGATGTCATGACCTTGTCCTTTGAGACAGTTCTCTTTTGAGTAAAAACAAGCACATTAATTTCAAGCTATGGAGTTCATTCTCTGCTTAGGCAGAAAGCCACTAACAATGCAACAATGAATACAAAAGCATTCACCCCTCAGAAAGCTATTAACCGTTGCTGGACTGCTGCCAGGCTGGGAAGAAAACATACCTGAGGATAGAAAGCAATTTCTGGGTCTGCAGACTTATTTCAGCACTTATAACAATTTCTCACATCAGAAAAAGAACAATTGCAGCTGATTAAACCACTCTCTATTTGTTGAAAGGCTCTAGAAGAAAGTTATACCAAATTCCATTTGGCTGCTCTGTTCTTGTTGTAGTTATTGCAACTTTAAGATTCCTTTTTACTACTCCCAAAGTACCTCCAAACCAAAAGGCACTATAGCACTGTGCATTACAGAACAACCAGGACTTTCCTCAGAACTACTTTCTTGCTCTACAACCAGTTTG
This sequence comes from Diadophis punctatus similis, assembly GCA_023053685.1. Lineage (NCBI taxonomy): Eukaryota > Metazoa > Chordata > Lepidosauria > Squamata > Dipsadidae > Diadophis > Diadophis punctatus. Next base: position 8,730,059 of record JALIGW010000008.1, read on the forward strand.
AATAGGACTCTCTGAAAACAAGAGCCTGTTGTGAGAGATAATTTAATTTAATTTAATTTATTGTATTTCTATGCCGCCCAACTCCCGAAGGACTGTACTAAGACCACCTTCAGTTATGTTCCCTGGTCATGTGGCCAGCATGACTATACGCTGAGGTGCATGGAACATTATTACCTTCCCACCAGTGGTGGTATTCAGCCGGTTCTATCAGGATCGGGCGAACCTGTAGCGCTGACTGCGGGTGGCCCCGCTCACCTGCCCGGATGTAAGCACGTTGCATTTTTGACACTATACGCATGCACAGAAGGCTTTGCGCGCACTCACATTTGTGAACCGGTAGGGAAGGGAATACCACCCCTGCTTCCCACCAAAGTGGTACCTATGCCTATCATAGCACATTCCAATTCATCATATGATCATGGTTACCCAAAAGAACAGAGTAAAATTCATTTTGAATCTCGCAGCTTCAGCTATTGGAAATGCATCTGTTGTAACTTAATTTTGGGGTTTAGCAACTTTTAAAATAAATTTATTTTAAATATAAATATAAATAAATTTTAAAATACATAATCAAAGCAAATAACTTATTCTGCTGTGAATACCAAAGCCACACAAAGCCAACAATCCACTATAGAATATGACTCATTTTACAGAACCAAATAATTTGACATTTAACTCATATTTATTTTCAAACAAATTTGCTAGGAGGGCAATTCAGAAGTGAAAGACTCATTCTTCATTGTTTTCTCCTTTTCCTTGCTTAGTTTTTGCATGGATGTTTTGTCTTGACCCATCATGGAAAGAAATTCCTGAAATATTTATTCTTTTTAACATGAAGGACAGAACTAATTGAAAACAACTGGAAGTATCTGAACTCCTCTTGATTTCAACCTGTCTATCAAAATAGTCAACTTGTATTCCCAACTTGGTGGTTGTTAAGATCTGCAGGAAAGGGAGGCTTTTCTGAAGCTCCCCACCCATGTCTGGTATGTGGGAGTGGGCCTTCTCTTGTCTTGCTTCTGTGCTATGAAGTGCAGATATTCTCCACTCATTGTAAAAATACAATGGAAAATTTGAATCATTGCTGAATGAATGATTGTAAGTCAAGGACTACTTATATATGTTTGATTATGCTTGCTTTTAACTTTCCTTAAAATCAAGAACTACAATGTTCACAGTCACTTTTTCCCAATAGTATTGTTACTTCTATTTCCTCAACTAAGTTTCTCTAAGTACAAAATAATAGGTTTTTCTTTCACAGAAAAATCTTTAATTTTTTTGATTTCTAAATTCTCTCTCTCTCATTTCTATTTTCATGATGATAGCTTCAAATATTTTCCATATATTCTTCCATATAAATTTGTGAATTTAAAAAGGAGATTCTGCAGATAATGGCCAGCCATGTTTCCTATACACTGATTAGGAAAAGTTATGAGTGTACTTCAGGGGTAGGTACTACTTACCTTTCCTACCGGTTCGCATTGCGTCGGAAGTACGCATTTTGCACACTTCCTACTTTGGAAGTCCCCGTCACGTCGCGCAAATGACCCTCTGCGCATGCGCAGAGGGTTCTTTCCAAGCCACTTTCAGGAAGTGGCAAATGGAGGACTGGTTCGGGGGCATGGCCAGCTGCCGGTTTGGCAAGCGGGGGAAAATTCCCGCCACTGATACAGGCGAACCGGTACTGGCAGCAACTCACCACTGGTGTACTTTGTTTCGAAGTGTTTTAAGATTTAATAGCTGGGAAACAGTAACATCCTTGTATTATTCTTGGAAACAGTACAATGATCATGCATTCTTGTTGTCAGTGACTCAGGAATAAGCATATTTCAGCTCCATTTATTTTTCAGAAGGTATGTCTAGCTTAACATTATGAGCTATTTACCTTTACTGCAGAAAGGACCATCATAAGCTGTCTGGGAGCAGTCGCATGAGTATCCATTATATTTTTCAACACATTTGCCACCATTTTTGCAATGTATTCCATAGCTCGTGCAATGGCCAGAACAACCAGGTTTCACACCTGGCGTGACTTTTGCTCTCTCTTCTAAATCCAGAGTCAATCCATTCATTCTTAAAGAGCGAATGCAACCCAAAAATCCTTTCTGTTCACCTGCAGCACCTGAATAACATAAAATGCCAAATAAACAATGAACTGAAAATTAATGAACTTAATGAAACATGAAGAATAGTTTCAGCTGAAATCCAGAAGCCAAATAAACCTTGTAAATCAACCCATTCCTAAGAGGTCTGTAAGGGGCGTGCATAAGCGCATCATTGTGCTTACCGTCCCTGTCTTGCTGTCCTATTGTCCAAATTTACCTGTACCTCCTTTGCTTTTATGTTTATACCAATACCTGCTATCTTGTACATGTTTTGACAAATAAATAAATAAAAATAAAAAAATAAATGGAATTTTGTTCATTCTCAGTTGCCATCCCAAAGATATCAGGATATGGGTGGAAAGATGTTTATTTCAATAGGTCTAATTGAGATTTCATTAAATTTTGGAGTGAGAGAACTGAGATTTGCCTTGTTCACAATTGCTTTTGTAAATGTGCAAACCATAGGAGAGCACATTGACTTGAAAGGGAGAGAAATTTATTTTTTTGCTAAATAGTGACTGACTAACCTTTAGGTCTTAAAATAACTCTACAAAACGAAATAGGCAGAACTCAAATTAAATTAATTAAATGCAGCCGTATTAAAAAATAAGAGTTGCAATTAATAATTTGCAAAAGGAAGTAGTAGATAAAAGAAATGCTCAGTTTATCTGCAAATGCATTATTGTTCAACATGAATAGTGGGAATTTTTCTAAACTTATTCCTCCAACAACTGTTGGATTGATTTTTTACATTCCATTGTTAGCACATTTAGTAATAATAACCCAAATCAACATGATCTCAGATTGCTATCAATAATTATTAGATGATGATCTAATAATGATCTGATGATGATAATGCAATAATAATGTACTACTATTGTCAAATACTACATAGAAACACTGTAGATTTTGTTTATGGAATTTCTTTATGGAACAAAAGGTGAAAAAGTTAATCTAACACGCATATATAAAGTGGTATATGGAAAGAAAGAGTAACCTGTTTAATAAGTTGATTGTTTTTTCCAATGTTTATTTTTTCATTTACTTTTATAATATGCAAACTTTATCAGTTGTAGCTCCCAAAACAATCCATTTGGCTTTTCCCTGAATCAATGGATTCCTCTTTGTCAGACATGCAACAAGTAGTTTTTGTTTATTGTGACTCAAATACTCCTAGATATCTTAATTGTTTTAAAAGATATGTGATAAATCCTAAAATATCCACCTGGCAACAATTATAAGCAGTGGTATAACCGTAAAGGATATCCTTTTTATTGCTCTTATATCCTGTGCCGAGTTTCACTTACCCTTTGAAAATAAGATTTGATTCCAAAAACATCTATAAATATCATACGTTTTCAAACTTTATGACATTTGCTCAGTCCTAGAAAAATAATGCTTAAAATATTTTTCTTAGAAGAGATGCATTTCTTAGCAGCCAAATGTACATGAAAACCAAATCAGTGAGGTTCTACATATATGAGAAATTTAGGGTCTCATTCATAGCATTTCTTTCTGTGTGGAAGGGTTCAGGTTCACTTCTAAGAATAGAGTATAGCAAAGTATTTTATTTGAGAGCTGAAGAGCTGGTACATTTCAGTATAACACAGCTTTTAAGATATCCCAAGCAATTTATTTGCATACTATTACCTCTGTAAGGTAAGGGCCAGTGTGTTATGTTATCCTAGCACCAAATCAAAAAATTGACCAGCCACGTAAGTGGATTTCCTGAAAGCAGATATATGTTGAGGAATAAAATCAGTACTGTGTCAAATGATGAAAAGAGTAAGACAGAAAATTCATTTTTTCCCATGTTAATAGAAGCGGAGCAATGAAATAAATTAAAATGATGTATAAGCCTTCAGCATCTTGGCAGGTACCAGATCAACAGAGCTGAAATGGCAGTATAGCTTCCCCAATTGTATAGTCATTATTCATTAGATTTGTTCTTTATTTTTTCTTCCATAGATCTCTAAGAGCTAAAAAATGATCTTATATAACAACCTTTTTATTAAGTATAAATTTGTGAATTGTTCGGCACTGAAGCAGACCTTTCTCTTTTAGGTTATACCCAAAGTCATTTAGATATAATGAGCAACTGTAACAAGTGATTGAGGATTTTCATCAGCAGGCTTAGCCAGCATTTGTCATAACTGGGGATATTGGGATACAAGCTTCTGCTATTTGAATTGTTGATTTCATCAACATGTACATAAAGCTGCTGCATCACATTATACAGAATAATAGAAGATAACTAGTCTGTTGAAACTACTACACCCTTTCTTCAAATTTAGGTGGGTCTCTGAAAGAACTGGATCAGTGTCTAGAACTCATCTTCCTTGGGGGATTAGTGATTTGCTTCAGAGGATTATGCTAATTTTCGAAGTGATAGTTTGTTATTTGGCTGCTTCCAAGTCTTAATGACTAGACAGACATCAGTTTGCCAGGATTCTATTAACTGCTTTTTGAAATCATGTGTGCTTATGCTTGTGTCAACATTGGTGGTACCTAGTCAGGATGGTCTTTAGTCTTTCTTAGTTTTTTTTCAATTTTTGTAAGAATCTAGTTCTTCTTCAATGACTTGCTTCCATGTTATGTGTCAAAAATATTTAAGTTTTAGTTTCCTAATTAATGCTTTCAATGAGCTGTCTGATATTCAATTATTTGTTCTGCATTCTACCTAAAAAAGGAATGCATTTCTTAAGTCCCTTTTCTGTCAGTTGGAAACTTCTCTGGTATGGTTTGCTGGAAATCAGACATATGTCAATGACAGGAATCACATAAAAAGTGAATTAAACTATAAAGCCACATGATAGCTATTTGTTATGCTGTTTAAAAACAAAGAAATTCCAACTCCTGCCTTTAAACTAGGGGTAAATAACCCCAAACCCCAAGCCCATCCTTGCACATGATATGGCTATCTCCAAATTGCACCATTATGTATTGTGGGTTCTGAACCACTAAAAATATTAAATGAAATCCCTGATCACCAAAAGATTATCTAGTTATATCTTAAATTAGATTTATGGTTTGAAGGTTGCTTATTGATGTATATATTTTAATTAAAGAACCAAATGATAGCCATACCATAAAGTACTTTGTTTTGGCTGACCTGAGATAGATACATTTAAATACTGCTATTTGGGGGCATGTGGATAATTGTAACTGATTTTTAGATTATCTTTTACATTTCTTAAATTGCACAAGCTATCACAATATTTTTCAAGTAAAAAAACCCAAAATATCTATATTCAAAACTCCAAATGTATTTTGAAGGAAACTTTTGTCGCATCAGCCAGTTTAAATACTAAGATTATAGGGGCAAATTTGCCTGAATCCTGTCTGATGGAATGGAGCAAAAATAGTATTTTCATCTATTGTGTTTTGTTTATTAAATGTTCTATCTAGGAAAGCTGAAGTCTAGGATTAGTGTTCTATTTTGAACAGATTTGGGAGTTGTGGAATTATTGGATGACAGATATTTTAAATAAGTAAATAAATGTGAAGTCTTTACAATATGACCTGGATCTGTAGTGACCACACGCATACAGAAAAGGCATTGCATTTTCAGTTCAACATATAGTTTCTGCTTACCAATATAGAGCTGACTATAGAGTTCTAGTCGAGTGTGGCCTTCAGTGGGAGCTTTCCGGATCTCTCTAGGGAACTGATCTACTTGCAGGCTGGCTTCTTTGACATTGCGCTCTGCAATCACTCGATGCCACTGATCGTCAGTGAGCAGATGGGGTGACTTGACAATAATTTCTACTGGGCCATTTCCAACGTTAAATGAGAAAGATACATCTGTGGCAGCTGATGAGAGAAGGTTAGAGAAATATAAGTTTAATACAGATTCTGCTAATTTGTGATTTTTAAAAAAAATATCTCTACTTGCAATTATATTTATTTTCATGAATCTACAGCATAGATTTTGAATGTGTACAACAAAAGATAATCTACTGAACACAATATCCATATAATAACGAATTCAGGTAATAAAAATGGCTTTAGTCATTTAGTTATTAAACAGGATGTTATAACTTGATCAGGACTAAGGATATTCCAGGAGGAGTGAATCCAAATGTAGGGGCTATTGCTGAGAACTCCTATCTTCTCTTGCCTACACTTTACAGACTTTTGAAGTAATCAGCAGCAGGTCCTTCCTGCATGTTCAGACCATATAGGCACTCACATTTGAAAAGGTTTCGGCTATCTACCAGTGTTATGTCTTATTGGGCCTAAGAGATGATAACCGGCACTAGAATAAGACCTAGCAATCAAGACAGCAATGTCAAAATGAGTGTTTCTCTTGAGGCCACACAGGATGGACATTGTAATACTTGAAACATAGGTTTTGTAGTACTGTTGCACTGGCTAACTAACATGGGCTTTTTGTATTTTAAATTTGTTTTTCAACTACATTGGTCATAATTTCACATAAACCTTAACCTTCAAGAAAAGTCTCTCTTTCAGAAACCAGGACTGGCAGGAAAGTATTCAATATATTGTAGATAACAGTTTCCTTTTCAGCTGTTTTCAAGCCCCCATGAACAAAGAAAACAGTCCAGCAAACCCTTGGGAAGCACTGATAATGTATTTTACCCATACCCATTTTGATGTTTTATCTTTGCAAATGTTTCTTTTACACAGAATACAATGCTCTTTTCTATGGCTATGCTCACATATTATTGGATGCCTTGATTCTTGTAATGTAACTAAACAGATGACTATTTCTAAACTAATCAATTTTTGCTTTGAAGTTCTTTGTTGTGCTACCTATAAAAGTAAATGTAATTCATTTTTCTTGGTTCCCCCTTTTCATAGGGAGACATCACTTTATCAGAGTACTCTAATAAATTGATTTTAAATAATCTTCTGATTTGGTTACTTATTGGAAAAAGTAAAGCGAGGCAGAACCTAGGGCCATATTAGGCCAACATTCTACAGTCCCACTAATCATCCCCCCTTAAAAAAGCATTTACTATCTCTTAACCAGAGGTAGGTTCCTCCCGGTTCGGACTGGTTCGCCCGAACTGGTAGCAACCTGCTGGTGATGTCACAGTGATGTCACGGAACCGGTTTAGTCAGGGCCAATCCGTAGATGCTGCCATCTTTTAAAAAAAAAGAAAAAAAATTTTTTGGAAATTTTTTTTGAACAACTGGTGTGACTGGGTGGGCATGGCCAACTCGACATCACTCACTCCCACCCAGTCACATGACCCCCAGCCATGCCTACCGAGCCAGTCATTAGGGCAGAGAACTGGTTGTTAAATTATTTGCCTCACCTGGCTCTGCCTCATCCCTCCCCTCTCAGCCACCTCTTGCCACACCCGGCCT